>OY856410.1:944714691-945395048 GCA_963693085.1 Alisma plantago-aquatica | reverse complement strand
TTAAATCAGATAATATATGTGTTGATTAGTAAACCCTAAGTGGAGCATGGAAAATAGTAAATATGAGGAATATGTGTGTTATGCATGTTTATGTATTTCGATTTCTTTATATTTATGAAATGTAAATGGAACAAGTATATTTTAAATGGTAAACTAGATATGAGTTTGGTAACTAATCAAGGATGCTTACTGGTGATCGTGTTGTGGGTCTTGATGTATCTGAGAGATGAATCTTGACTTGTATATAATCTTGTAAATATGAAGAAAATGCTACAAATTAGGTGTTATTATTCAATTGAAGGTGAGAAGTCTGACCAAGATTATCTAAGCCTAATACATCTATTATAGTATAATTTATGGAGTAATGAGTAAACCTCACATGATTGCAAGTCTTTTATACAAGCTAGATAATAATGAATTGAGAAGATGACAGGAGATTAAGTAGTAAGAAAAAGTAACCCTAGTTTGTCTTATTTTCCTAAAGTGGGTAATCTTATAAGGAATCGAAGCTTGCTTTAATTAAGAAAATGCCACTAGAACTCTAATAACATGGCACATTTATCAAAATGTAAGAAAGGAAATGGATAAGGGTGAACTGATTTTTGATGATAAATTATTGAAAAAATATTAATGAAATGATTATAATGAAGTCCATAGTCTATTTATTTTTAGTTACATCTGTTTGACCTAACTTGAAAGAAATACACCAAAGTTGGACTATGATGGATGTCAATAAAGAGAAGAATTGTATATAAAGTGAATTAAGAATGATTGATTCCAAAATTATATTGAACCTAAAATGAATAAGTTAAGAGTAATTCTCTCAAGTGAGGGTTAAGGAATGTAGATAAGTATAGATTAGCCCAGTTAAAATATGAAGTTAGAATGTGTAAATTTATTCATAAATATGCATTCTTGGAATTTTCTGCTTGAATACTTATATTCTAAGACTAGTCTATTGATGTATGTCAATCACACATCAAATTACTAGGAAAAGTCCTAGAGTTTAACCTTCTAA
This sequence comes from Alisma plantago-aquatica, assembly GCA_963693085.1. Classification (NCBI taxonomy): domain Eukaryota; kingdom Viridiplantae; phylum Streptophyta; class Magnoliopsida; order Alismatales; family Alismataceae; genus Alisma; species Alisma plantago-aquatica. Next base: position 945,394,030 of record OY856410.1, on the reverse strand, counting down.
AGAGTCAGTCAACTTGTTGCAAGAAATGAGTCAACTTTTTAGTAGTAAGGTATCAATCCAAGGGACGGCGAGAAGATGGTTGAAATCCAAAACCAATTGCTAGAATAAAAAGGTAAAGTTGAGAGTTTTATTATGCTAAAGATAGGAAATAAATTTATAGAAACAAAATTGAACTAATCAAATGATAAAGGGTATTGAGGGTTGGGGGATCACCACCAATAAGCATATTTTTACTCAATGATTCAACTCCTAGGATTTAACAATCAAATCATGACCATGTGGATTTGTGTCCATTCAGAGCACAAATCTCACAAGGGTTAGAGTTCCTAGAAACCCTTTAATATCAACATTTGTGGATCCTCATCCAACCATCCAATATATTACAATCTGAGATCTCATCAAGAAGCATGTGATTCCCATCCGATGTTCAGACTTATGGGTCAAATGATCATGTCACCATAAGCTATAACAAAATAAGTCTATAGGTAGAATGATCATAATCTCCATCAGAAGATATTGTCTAGAGTGACTCTTGTGAGGATCTAAGATCTTAGCACCCCCACAAGAATATAATCATTCTACCATAAAAAAATATGAGATTATATGGATAAAATTTCAAGAATCACAATTAAAGGATTATGGGTTCATTCTTGTGGGGATCTGAGATCACATCACCCACATAAGAGTATACTAATTCAACCAACAATCAAAGAAGAAATAGAACGAAAGCATTCTTTTAATAAACATTAGAGTCGATTACATTGAATAAGAATAGTATATGGGGCTAGTCCCCATGCCCCAGCAGGGAACTACTCAGACATAATAGAAAAGAGAACAAGAACATGCCCTGAGGGGGATTTGGGGGGGCAGAAAATGTGATGCATTTTCTTTGGAGTCCCCCCTCCTTTTATAGGGGAATGAGGGAGAAAAAATGTAACAACCTCAAGTCTAGGTATCTTTTTCCATTTCCTTTTTCCTAAAACTTAAATTTTATTCCTTCCTTTAAAATATTATGAGTAATTGTCCTTGACCCTGAAACAATGTAGCATAGCATTAGCCTTTATGTGACTTGAGAAACCAGTCTTAAACATAGATGTGGGGTCGAGATCGATATAATGTCCCTTTTACCCGAGAAAGAGAGACTAGAAGGGAGAAAATAAAAAGAGCCAATATTAATCAAAAAGGAAAAATGTAATGTCGATTCCTTAGACTAATTAAACACCCATATATTTGTATTAGTGACTAGAAAAATAAAAATGGACTTTGGAGATTGGTAACATGTTCATTGTTGGTGTAAATTAATAGCTCTCGTAATTAGGAGACAAAGGAGGTTGGTTTCACCCTTTAATTGTATTGAAAAGATATAGAAAGTGGCATTAATGTGTAGATTTTAATGGTCACACTTATTTGACCCAAAGTCCAGTCGTTTATTGTGATTTTAATTTAACAAAACACGTTGAAGATGGAAACAAGGCCCCGTCTTTGTTTTCCTCTCCCTGCGAGCAGTCATTAAAGGTTCTCTTACACCGAGCATCTCCACTCCACGCCTTCGTTGCTTGTGTTAGCACCGGAAATGCCACGAGGGAACAAAACGGTCTAGGAGAACCCTAAAATGAGGCCTAAGGCACCGCATTCTCTAAACGCCCGAAACCCTCTTGTTGGCTTCCACCGTTTATGTCCGGAGTGATCCGCAGTAGCCCATCTCTACATCTCGGTGCCACAATTTCATCCGCTAAAGTTGTAAGAACGCTCCCCCAATGCTCCCAACGTACAATTTCTCCTGAACGTTGCCGCTTCCTTAACCACCGCCAAAATCTCTCCGACGAGTTTGAGTGGGGAGTGTCTTCGTGTTGGTTCTCGGCCTAATTAGAGGTAAACACGCCATATCTGGTCCATGTGCTTTTGTTCCTCATTTTCCTTTCGCACTAGTTCTGCCCCTACTGCCATGCTGACGGGAGTCCCATGTTCCACATACGCGTGCTTTTGTCGGTGTAAAACTTGATACTGTTTGAATCTCGTGACCAGGTTTCAGACCCATCGTCGATTAGCGTATATGCTACTGATCGACTTATTTCTTGTCTCAAACTCCTCTCTACCATGAATCATTCAAGTGTTCCTCCTCCTATCAACGCTGATTCATGACCAGCTATTAGTGTTATTTAGCTTCCCCAATTTTATATGATGAGAAGTGCAGATCTGCCGTCATGTTCCCTTATTTGTGATGTAGACCAGAAATTACAACATGACTTTGCTTCGAGAATTATTGCTGCCTTAACTACACCAGGCATGGACATTTTCTTTCGAACCGTTCCTGTCACAGACTTCCTTACCACGCATGTAGAAGTTCTGGTGATGATGGTCTGATGGGGCCTTTGCTAGTTAAGATGATCCAGTCCAATACGCATGGAATTCAATAGTTAGTGTTTTGAGAATTGTATATTCAAGAGATCTAAGGCTTCTATGATATAGCTTTGTTTATCGAAATGGCTTATTTGATTCTGCAAACCGTTGATAGATTAGCCTCCACCAAGTCTTGGTTCTAGATAAATTGATATATCAAGAAGGTCTTGCCTTGCAATACGATCATCTTGGAATACCGGAAGTCAAACCTTTTGATATAGCGACCGATTCATTCCAGAACCTTGATCTGAGGTTGATTAATTACACAATCATCTTCTTTGATTTCATGTCTAGTGGATTGAATATACTCTTTGAAGTTACTCCTGTGGTATACGCGAGACAGGGACGGAATGCTTTGGGTTTTGATATCGCCAGCTCCGTTCCAGTTAACTGGGAATTTAGGGACTAGTATGACTTATTGAGTCAGTACAAAAGTCAATAGTAGATTAGAGGTTTATCAATGTATGAGTATCTTCTTCCCATTCTGGAGGTTTTCTGGGTGTTTAATACAGACCTCCGCACTAATTATCGAATTTTCATAGGGAGTGTTTTATTGAGTAAATATTACATGAGGAGATATTAACTCAAAGGTATAATCTTATGCGTAGGTGATATTAAACTTGACTCAGACCTAGGTGACATTTTATTTAACATAAGTAGAACTTGAGGTATGTACTCTTCTCTATTTTATAACTGGGCATTATATGACTAAATTTCCCATAATGAGGCATCTTTTGATATACTTGCTTTTGTTTCATTTTGACATATCTCATCCTCTTAGAAATATTATTTACATGTTGAATTGGGTCAATGACCCCACATGTTATTGTGTTTGTCTTATGACACAAATGTCTAATGAATGATATATTTTGCCACTATTTTATGCATGGTAGAATATTTGACTAGCTAACTATTGTAGACACTTATGCATAACCATTAGGGTGTGCTACTTCTACCCGGGGTGTGCTACTTATGCCCTTTTATATACAGAGGCATGCTAATTCTTCCTATGGGTGTGTTATTTCTACCCAAAATTTATATATAGGCCAATGACTCAGTGGTATCTTGGCCCTACCATAGTTAATTTAGTCCAATAGATCTACTTGCAAATACTTGTGTAATGTGATGATTAAAGGTGGCAAGATCTGTTATTTATTGGAATACTTATATCGCCTCATTCTTTTGAAAATTCATTTCTTTTGATAATTCTCATTGAAACTTACCTAGATTTTATTGTCCCCTTTTGATGGGAACATCTTGCTTACTTACGTACAAAATAATGCTCGTTTACACATATATTGTACATACTCAGTTTTACTACTTCAACCTTTTTGTCTTTCCCATCATGGGTGATGTTCCCTACCACCCAAGTACAGATCAGCCCGTGGGTAATCTCATTGGAGGAGAAGAGATAGTGGGCCCAGAAATTGAGAACATCATCCAAGAGTAGATCGTGACTTCTGAGATGGCTAGGTTGCCTACTGCAATAGTTCCATTTATTTATAGTTCTCTTTATTTTTCCTAGATAACATGAGAATTTTTGTTGAGCCTATTTTTGAATATGTAATAATTTAGTTTTCTTCCGCTCCTATACTTTTATCTGCTCTTAATGAACCGTCTATATTGAGAATAATTTTGGCACCCCTATTATCTAAACATGGTGAATGAAACCATGGGTTGTGATTGTATATTTTCAATTTAATAGTAGGGAGTGGTCCCTATGGGACTCACTCCTTACATAATGGTATCAGAGCATAGCAGTCGATAGTCTAGAATCTCAGAAAACCTTATGTAGCTTTCTTACCCTGATAATCCTTTTTGAGGAGGGCCAATTTGTTTGGAGGGAGAAGCGGTGGATCCTACCAACTATTCAATAGGGAGGATGAGTACACTACACCGCCAAATCCTCAGTTTGGCATGCCCTATATGGATCCCCCCTTGGAGACCCCAGTTGCACAGGCTCATCCTGGGGTTCAACGAGTGGTCACTATGCCGCCCCCTATCTCGGAGATTCCACCTCTACCAACTTTCACTCCAGAACAAGAGTTGGCCTTCCTTCGCCAATTGGTGTCTAATTCGATGATAGGATGAGTCAATACCGCCTCTTAGTCAACCAAGCCCAAGGAGTATTCCCTCAATGAGTTCATTAAGATGCAACCACCCTACTTTAAGGGAGAGGGAGAGATCGAGATGGTGGATAAGGTTGATGATTGGGTCTTGGCCATCGAGCGTACCTTCGAGGGTATGGCATGCCCTCCTCAAAAGAAGGTTCACTTTGTTGCTTATGTTCTAGACGAACCAGCTAGGGTGTGGTGGAATGGAATTTCCCGCACATGTGATACCTCACAGATGACTTGGGAGCAGGTTCTTGTGCTTTTCTGTGAGAAATACATTTGTACAGCCTCCTTGAAGAAGAAACAAGCTGAGTTCTACAGCTTAAAGCAGGGTTCGTCGAGTGTATCTACATATGTCCAAAAGTTCTTATTGTTGGAGCACTACACCACAAACCTGCATGAAGATCGTCGTTCTGAGATATTCTTTGAGGCTTTGTCTTATCAGATTGGATGAGCTTTGGTGCCACAGTTTCCACTCACCTTTCAGCAGATGGTGGATAAGGCACTCGCTGTCGAAGCCTATCAGGGATACCAGTTGTCGTCATCTAGCCCCAATAAAAGGAAGAATGCTTCTGAGGATGGCCATGAGAAATGTAAACATTACCACCGTCACCACTTCCCAGGGAAATGCCCTTCTGGGGGTTATACACCACAGAGAGACATGGGACATGTGATTTGCCATGAGTGTGGATAGGCAGGGCACATTAGACCTCAATGTCCTCGTTTCTCGAAGGCTCCAGCCCCTGCTCAGCCATGTGCCCCACAATAGCCACCACCACCACAACGACCAAAACAAGCTCCAAGAAACAATAATAACATCAACAATCAGCATAGTCGTCATCCACCTGTGGAGAGGCGTGTTGGTCGCATCTATACCATGGACGTTGCAGAGGTCGGTGATGATAATGGAGTCATTGAAGGTATGGTACATCTACTTCAACACCCTGTAAAAGCTTTATTCGATTCTGGATCCTCAAATACTTTCATAGCTGCCAAACTCATAACAATGTTAGATCTAGAGACCGTGTATGTGGATTGTATCTTAATTGTTCAGACACCTAGCGAGAGGGTAGTCTCTTCCTTTTTGAAAATTCTGATTGTAGAATTGAGCATAGCTAGGAAGATGTTCTCGACATATTTCATCATCCTTGACATGACAGCCTTCGATATCATTTTGGGAATGGATTGGCTACAGAAGTACAAGGTAGCTCTATTTTGCGAAAATAGGAAGGTTAGTTTGTTGCACCCTGATGGTGAACGTGTCTGTATTAAGGGTAGGAAGCACAATGAACGACAATTCATTATTTCAGCACTCAAAGCCAAAAGGTTAGTTTTGCACGCCTATAGAGCTTATTTGGCATCAATCGTCCTCAATCCTACACCGCCGCAGATTGAGGATATCAATGTGGTACGAGATTATCCTGATGTCTTCCCTGATGAGTTTCTAGGACTCCCTCCTTCACGAGAGGTCAAATTCTCTATTGATCTCATACCCGACATAGCTCCAATCTCAAAGCCACCATACCGTCTGGCACCTGCTGAATTGGCTGAACTTAAGAAGTAGTGGCAAGAGTTTCTAGAGTTGGGTTTTTTTGCCCAAGTGTTTCACCTTGGGGAGCCCCAATTGTGTTCGTGAAGAAAAAGGATGGTTCCATGAGGATGTGCATGGATTATCGCATGTTGAATCAGGTGGCGATCAAGAACCGCTACCCTCTGTCACGTATCGATGACTTATTTGACCAGCTAAAGTCTGCTACCGTATTCTCAAAGATGGATTTACGGAGAGGATGCTACCAAATGTGTGTAAAGGATGAAGATGTACCATAAATAGCTTTCCATTCTCATTATGGGCATTATGGATTCCTGGTTATGTCCTTTGGCTTGACTAATTCCCCAGCTGCCTTCATGGACTTGATGAACTGAGTCTTCCATCCATACCTAGATAGTTTTGCGGTGGTGTTCATTGATGACATGCTCATATATTCTGAATCCATGGAGCAACATCGGGAGCATCTATGAATTGTCCTCCAAGCCTTACGGGATCACCAACTCTTTGCAAAGTTCTTGAAGTGTGAATTTTGGCTTGATGAAGTTATGTTTTTAGTCCATGTAATCTATGTGGGTTGTATCGCCGTGGATCCTATCAAGATTGAAGTTGTGATGAAGTGGCAACCACCAAAGAATCCTTTTGAGATACCCAGTTTTCTGGGACTGGCCGGTTATTATTGGAAGTTTGTGCAAAACTTTTCTGAGCTAACCCTTCCGTTGACAAAGTTGACTCTTAAAGATGCCAAGTTTATCTGGATGCATGAGTGTGAGAAGAGTTTCTAGGAACTGAAGAAGCGGTTGACTTCTGCCCCTATGCTTGCTTTATCGGTGGAAGTCAAACCATATGTTATTTATACTGACACTTCTGGACAAGGTTTAGGATGTGTCCTTATGTAAGAAGGGTGAGTAATTGCATACGCCTCACGTCAGTTGAAGCCAAATGAGGCAAACTGGCCTACACACGGTCTAGAGTTGGCTGTCATAGTACATGCCCTAAAGATTTGGCATCATTACTTGTACGGAGTCCAGTTTGAAATTTTTTGCGATCACAAAAGCTTGCACTATCTCGTGACGCAAAAGGACATGAACCTACAGCAAAGGCGATGGATGGAATACCTCAAAGACTATGATTTTGCAATCACTTACCACCCTGGTAAGGCCAATGTGGTAGTGGATGCTATGAGTAGGAAGAAGGATGTTGTGTGTGCCTCTATTCATTGCTTCTTATGGAGGAGTTTGGAACGAGTTTCTAGATGGAGACCTGAGTTGCCAATAGTTGAGTTGAATCCTAGTGTGAAGAAGTTGACTGTTCATATGGCAAGCTTATCTGTTACTCCTACTTGGTTATCTGAAGTTGTTGACGCACAGCTCTGTTGTCCTGAGTTGTCTAAGATGAAGTTGCTGACTGAGAAACCACAGTCCAATTTTTCTATCGTCGTGGATGGTGCCATTCACTTTTGCCATAGACTGTGGATACCTGATGTTGTCGATCTCAGACAGAGAGTTTTGTGTGAAGCCCACAGTTCCAAATACACGATTCATCCTGGCATAACAAAGATGTACAAGGACCTTCAGCAAGGCTTCTGGTGGAAGAACATGAAGAGAGACATTGATACATATGTCGCAAAGTGCCTAACCTTCCAGAAAGTAAAGATTGAACATCAGTGACCTGGTGGTCTTCTCCACCCGCTCAAGATACCTGAGTGGAAATGGGAGAAAATCATGATAGATTTCATCACCGGATTTCCCAAGTCAAGGCGTGGGTACGATGCAGTATGGGTCATTATCAATCACCTAACCAAGTCGGCTCACTTTTTTCCCTTTAAAAGTACTTACAAGGTTCCAGACATGGCACAGTTGTATGTGGACTGGATTGTTCGTTTACATAGGGTTCCTAAGGTGATAGTGTCTGACTGAGATCTGAAATTCACATCATGTCTATGGAAGCAAATATAGGAAGAGATGGGATCTGATTTACGTTTCATCACTGCATATCATCCCCAGACAGATGGACAATCTGAGAGGACAGTACAAATCTTAGAAGACCTACTCCACGCATCTGTGATGGACTGGGGAGGTACTTGGGACAAATATCTCTTATTGGCTGAGTTTGCTTACAATAATAGCTACTAGGCCAGCATTGGTATGCCCCCTTTTGAGGCACGTTATGGTCAACCTTGTCATTCCCCGCTACATTGGGACGATGTGGGGGAGCATACGCTGATGAAGAATGATGACTTGTAGATGATGACTGATAAGATATACTTGATTAAGAAAAGAATGAAAGCTTCCCAAGATTGACAAAATATGTATGCTGATAAGAAGAGATCGGATGTGAATTTCTTAGTAGGTGATTATGTGTTTCTAAAGATAAAACTATCCAATCGATTGCTAGATCCAAGGTGAACGACAAGTTAAGTATGCGTTTTGTGGGACCATTTGAAATCTTGGATAGAGTGGGAGAGTGTGCCTATCGTCTAGCTCTTCCTCCCTCTAATGACAAGATTCACAGTGTCTTCCATGTGTCAGTATTGAAGAAGTATGTGAAGGATCCCTCACATGTCTTATCTATTGAACCTTTTGAGCTGCGAGAAGATATGTCGTATGAAGAACTACCTGTGAAAATCATAGACTCTAGAGTGAAATAGTTGAAGAATAAACACATTGAACTAGTGAAATTCCTTTGGAAGTATCATGGACTTGAAGAGACCACTTGGGATCTCAAAGAAGAGATGTTGCGAACCCACCCCTAACTGTTCGTCTGAGATTTCGAGGACGAAATCTTTTTTTAAGGAGTGGTGTGTTATCACGACCTCAAGTCTAGGTATCGTTTTCCATTTCCTTTTTCCTAAAACTTAAATTTTATTCCTTCCCTTAAAATATTATGAGTAATTGTCCTTGACTCTGAAATAATGTAGCATAGCATTAGCCTTTATGTGACTTGAGAAAAATTTAGATTTAATTTCCCATATTTTGTTATAACCAGTCTTAAACATAGATGTGGGGTCGAGATCAATGTAATGTCCCTTTTACCCGAGAAAGAGAGACTAGAAGGGAGAAAATAGCAAGAGCCAATATTAATCAAAAAGGAAAAACATAATGTCGATTCCTTAGCCTAATTAAGCACCCATATATTTGTATTAGTGACTAGCAAAATAAAAATGGACTTTTGAGATCGGTAACATGTTCATTGTTGGTGTAAATTAACAGCCCTTGTAATTAGGAGACAAAGGAGGTTGATTTCACCCTTTAATTGTATTGAAAAGATATATAAAGTGGCATTAATGTGTAGATTTTAATGGTCATGCTTATTTGACCCAAAGCCCAGTCATTTATTGTGATTTTAATTTAACGAAACACGTTGAAGATGCAAACAAGGCCTCGTCTTTGTTTTCCTCTCCCTACAAGCAGCCGTTACAGGTTCTCTTCCATCGAGCATCTCCACTCCATGCCTTCATTACTTGCATTAGCACCAGAATTGCCTCGAGGGAACGAAATGGTCTAGGAGAACCCTAAAACGAGGCTTAAGGCACTGCATTCTCTAAATGCCTGAAACCGCTCTTGCTGGCTTCCGTCGTCTCTGTCCAGAGTGATCCGCAGTAGCCCATCTCTACATATCGGCACCATGATTTCATCCGCTGAAGTTGTAAGAACGCTCCCCCAGTGCTCCCTACGTCCAATTTCTCCTGAACTCTGCCGCTTCCTCAACCACCGCCAAAATCTCCTCTGACGAGTTCGAGTGGGGAGTGTCGTCGTGTTGGCTCTCAGCCTAATTCGAGGTAAACACACCATATCTGGTCCATGTGCTTTTGTTCCTCATTTTCCTTTCGCACTAGTTCTACCCCTACTACCAAGCTGATGGGAGTCCCATGTTCCTCATACGCGTGCTTTTGTCGGCATAAAACTTGGTACCATTTGAATCTCGTGACCAGGTTTCGGACCCATCGTCGATTAGCGTATATGCTACTGATTGACTTGTTTCTTGTCTCAAACTCCTCTCTACTGTGAATCATTCAGGTGTTCCTCCTCCTATCAACGATGATTCATGACCAGTTATTAGTGTTATTTAGCTGCCCCAATTTTACATGATGAGAAGCGCAGATCTGCCGTCATATTCCCTTATTTGTGATGTAGACCGGAAATTACAACATGATTTTACTTCTAGAATTATTGCTGCCTTAACTACACCAGGCATGGACATTTTCTTTCGAACGGTTCCTGTCACGGACTTCCTTAGCATGCATGTAGAAGTTCCAATGATGATGGTCTGATGGGGCCTTCGCCAGATAATATGATCCAGTCCAATACGCATGGAATTCAATAGTTAGTGTTTTGAGAATTGTATATTCGAGAGATCTAAGGCTTCTATGATCTAGCTTTGTTTATCGTAATGGCTTATTTGATACTGCAAATCATCGGTAGATTGGACGATTGGCCTCCACCAAGTCTTGGTTCTAGCTAAATTGATATATCAGGAAGGTATTACCTTGCAAGACGATCATGTTGGAATACCGGAAGTCAAACCTTCTGATATAGTGACCGATTCATTCCAGAACCTTGATCTGAGGTTGATTAATTATGCAATCGCCTTCTCTGATTTCCTATCTAGTGGATTGAATATACTCTTCAAAGTTACTCCTGCGGTATACGCGAGACAGGGATGGAATGCTTTGGGTTTTTATATCGCCAGTTCCGTTCCAGTTAATTGAGAATTTAGGGACTAGTATGACTTATTGAGTTTGTACAAAAGTCAACAGTGGGTTAGAGTTTTATCGGTGTATGAGTATCGTCTTCCCATTCTGGAGGTTTTCTGGGTGTTTAATACAGACCTCCGCACTAAATATCAAATTTTCATAGGGAGTGTTTTATTGAGTAAATATTACATGAGGAGATATTAACCCAAAGGTATAATCTTATGTGTAGGTGATATTAAACTTGTCTCGGACCTAGGTGACATTTTATTTGACGTAAGTAGAACTTGAGGTATGTACTCTTCTCTATTTTATAACTGGGCATTATATGACTAAATTTCCCATAATGAGGCATCTTTTGATATACATTCTTTTGTTTCACTTTGACATATCCCATCCTCTTAGAAATATTATTTACAAGTTGAATTGGGTCAATGACCCCACATGTTACTGTGCTTGTCTTATGACACAAATGTCTAATGAATGATATATTTTGCCACTATTTTATGCATGGTAGAATATTTGACTAGCTAACTATTGTAGACGCTTATGTGTAACCATTAGGGTGTACTACTTCTACCTGGGGTGTGCTACTTCTGCCCTTTTATATACAGAGGCGTGCTAATTCTTCCTATGGGTGTACTATTTCTACCCAAAATTTATATATATATACCAATGACTCAGTGGTGTCTTGGCCCTACCATAGTTAATTTAGTCCAATATATCTACTTGCAAATACTTGTGTAATGTGATGATTAAAAGTGGCAAGATCTGTTATTTATTAGAATACTTATATCGCCTCATTTTTTTGAAAATTCATTTCTTTTGATAATTCTCATTGAAACTTACCTAGATTGTATTGGCCCCTTTTAATGGGAACATCTTGTTTACTTACATACAAAATAATGCTCGTTTACACATATATCGTACTCAGCTTTACTGATTCAACCTTTTTGTCTTTCCCATCCTGGGTGATCTTCCCTACCGCCCAGGTACAGATCAGTCCGTGGATAATCCCGTGGGAGGAGAAGAGATAGTGGGCCCAGAAATTGAGAACATCATCCAAGATTAGATCGTGACTTCTGAGATGGCTAGGTTGCCTACTGCAATAGATCCATTTAGTCATAGTTCTCTTTATTTTTCCTAGATAACATGAGAACTGTTGTTGAGCCTGTTTTTGAATATGTAATAATTTAGTTTTCTTCCACTGCTATACTTTTATCTACTCTTGATGAACCGTCTATATTGAGAATAATTTTGGCACCCCTATTATCTAAAAATGTGAATGAAACCATGGGTTGTGCTTGTGTATTTTCAATTTAATAGTAGGGAGTGGTCCCTATGGGACTCACTCTTTACAAAACCCTAGATAAATGTCTACTGGAGGTGGCTATATTTCCTCATCTAGGGTTCCAATTGATCAATTGCATCAATTGTTGGTATGTATGCCCAAAGAGACAATAATATGATGGTTGTGATGGCATATCATGTAAACAATTTGATTAATAATAAAGGCAATCTTCCAACTTGTTATGTTTCAATTAGTTATGAGATAATGATGAAACATAAGAAGTGTCTAAAGAATGACATTTCTCAATGATGTATGTATTCAGGTGGATGACCTGAACAATGAGATTGTATGAATGGTAAGAGTGTGTACATTCTTATTATGTCCCTAATCGGATGTTATTATGGAAGGCTGATAGACAGCAATGACACGTAAGACTAGAGTGCATGTTGGTTGATGATAGAATCTCATTAGTCATGATATATGTGATATCAAACCAAACACATAGATACATGTTGGAGAATAGTGTATCGGACAAGACCCACCTTGAGAGTGACATATGGAAACCATAATTGATGGTCATAATCATCTCTCATAGTGAAGGTGGTGATTGTGGTTCTTAGACCTAAAATCACTACACATCACATGTCATTCAGTGTACTTTGACATCATCCACTGTGACCTTAAATAAGGGTTGCCATAAAGGAGATGATCAGATGCATTGTGACACATGGGCATGATTGTGAATGATGTAGATGGGATTTTTCCCTCCTCCTGGAGTTTGATATCCAGGCCACTTGATAAGAGAGACTGGGAAAAGCATGTGCATGGACATGTGGATCAATATATGATAGTAAGGTCATATATATCTGAGACAGTCTGCTCTAGTACAAGGAATGTGAATTGAACATTGAAAGGATGACGATTCCATGACTTGAGTTCAATTTGGATATCAGTGACAAAGGAATTGTACACTCACTATAACACCAATTTAGATTGTAGGCTGAAGTTGTTCTCCAACTTTCCAAATTACTTGTTAGTAATGACGTGTTGGTAGATACCGCTCATTACTTATGATGTCATAATTTATTATGGACATTCACTTCCAACGTAACTTAGGACCTATAGGCTAACACACATAGGATACACTTGGAATAATATTTTGTTCATGAATATGGCTTAAACTTGATTAGTAAAGAGTTAGGTATTCAATTTAAACAACATTGGTTGAATAATTGACTGACTAGATAGTGAAGCAACCGGTTCAAGTGTTGAATTTATCATTTCAGTGTTTCAGGTCAATTGAACCAACTTTGGCAATTATGGACCATGAACCGACCATGTTTAGGAAGTGAATCGGTCAGCTCAGGTACATGAACTGATTGTCTCAGATTGTGAGCTGAGTGGTTGGTTGATCAATTCAATTGATTCAAGGATTTGTGTTGACTTCATGTTGTGCATTAAATCATATTATAATTATCAATATGTTAGAGTGTCTATTTACTTAAGTGTTTTAGTCTTTTACTTAAGTTTTATTTAGTCTATTTGTAACATGGACCCAATTGAGTATTGGCCCATTAGGGTTTGTCTAAGTGTTTGTATGCTCCCCCCTTATCCTATTTAAACATGGGGGCATCTCTCCTTTGTTCTCTCTAAGTGTCTGTATGCTTCCCCCTTGCCTCCTATCTATTAAGAAATATGAAAAACCTACATGTATGGGGTTTTCCCCACTTAATATCATTTTTCACATGGTATTAGAGCAGTCGGACATGTGCTTCCCCCAACCCTAAGAGAGAGAGAGAGAAAAGGAGAGATGACCCCTTAAGGTGGCCGCTACCTCTAGGCACTACTGATGGTTGCTCGTAGGGATTTTCCATCCCTTCTTCTTGGACTCATCTCCTTCAAGATGTATCCATCTTCATCAACAAAATCATCCTATGAAGTTGTTGGTATCCAAATCTACAAGGGCCTCCATCAACCTTGCTTACTAATGAAGCCACCACTATCCTATTTTCTACCATCATCACATATGTACTCCGTCATTATCTACTCCACCACCGATCTACTCCATGCCACACCATCGAGATCTAATCCAAAATCTTGGATAAAGATCTCTCTTTTCTACTAATATTGGGGATACATCATCCCTATGTTTCTATGGTGAAGATCCGAAAGGATTTCCCCTTCTTTTGCTACTGTCTTCGAGAGTATTCTATTGTTGTTCACCTCCAGCATGATGTGCTTCTTATAGACATGACACGTAGGAGGTGTTTTGCTTCTTCGTGACTTTTTTCGCCACTTTTGGACACAGTGTGTCACTTTTGGACACGGCATGATGCTTGTACCTTGACACAGCATGTTACCTCCTTCTACCCCAAGGTTCTGTCAACTGACATAGTGTATCCTTTCAATGTCATGGCGTGTCACCCACTTCTACAGGCGATGACTGTTGCTACTGTGATATCAGACACATCATGTCTATTCAATGACACGATGTGTCATCTTCTACTGCTTCTTTCTTATGTCTTCTACTGCTTCTTTCTTATGTCAACTGACGCAGCATGTCGCTCAATGAAACAACATGTCCACTTCTTCATGTTGCTACATCTTAGCATGCTATAATGATTTTATAATATGGAGGAGGAATCTATACATGGAGTGTCCCTTCTTTATCCTTCCCATCAACAATTATCTTTCCTTTTTCAACATTTTTGTAGTTTTGTTTGATACGGTCCCCAGTCTTCCAGCCCTACTTACCTTTTGCCTACCTCCTTAATACTTGTTCCACCCCCACATACATATTGAAACTATTGATCCTAATGAGTAACATTTCGATAGTGTGCCTCCTTTTTCTACCGAGTTTCCATTCCAGTAGTCTTTTTTTGTTCTTATTGTCCTACCCCCATATTTTTTTACCTACTCTATAAAAAATTGTGGGGCTCATTTTGGTTCGTGAAAAGATCCATTTATTTTTATATTCATATCTATGTAATCAGGTCATATTGCACCTTGACTCGTGTTGCCAGTTACCTACTCCACATACTTGCCTACACAACCCTATCTCTACCATTGTTTTTTACTCTCCACTCCAACCACTCTTCATTCTTTTCATGGTTGGTGTGAGGGGGAGAATATAGGATGAAGAGTAGAAGGATGAGATGATATGGAGGTGAGATGAAGAGAGTGAGAAGAAGAAGAAGAAGAAGAAGAAGAAGACGACTTTCATTCTATTATAATATGGATCTTCATGCAACATTTAATATATGGATTCTACGGTTCTATATGGATCCTTCTTCTATTATATGTTGTTCATTTTGCTTATATGAGTATCCTTCTATTATTATGTAGACTATTCATGCTTGTTGCTTCTATATGAAATTTTTTGTTGCTATTATTGTTTATTTATCATCCACCTTGATTGTTGCTATAAAGTTACAATTGGGATGCCATTGATGCTACTTGTACTATTATTAGCACATTTTACTTATTGTTGCTTTGTGCATTTGCACTATCTGTTGTTCATTCTCTATTTTGCACATTGACTTTATACTGTGAAGCAACACTCTCTGGACTTTGTGGACCAGCACTCTCTAGACTTTTACGTATGTTATTGTGATTGATACTTTCTAAAGAGGGAAGATGATGAAGACTTTTCTTGTTGACTTTACATGGATCTTCATCTACATTGCATATTGGAGTTATTTATTTGGTTGCTACTGTGCACACTAGTCTTCTATCCGCCTACGTCATCAAATTTTGATTATGTGTGCCAGCACTCTCTGGCTTGTCCATGCTTTGGCACGTCGACATTTGTCCATGCATTGTGTGCATGTTAACTTTCTATTGTTGTGATCCATGATTCTCTGGTTCATCTGTTCTTTGTTTGTAGGTTGCTTCTTGTGACCTAATACTCTCTAGGATTTGTGATCTAGCACTCTCTGGGTACTATGATGATGACTGTGATGAAGGCTTGGTTCCTATCCGCTATTCATTCTTTTGCTCCATATGCTATTATGGTGATTAAGAAGCCTCTATTTCTGCTGAGATATTTGTTGCTTTGGAGTATCTACTTGAGGGGGCTTCTTGGACTGCTTGAGTGGTTAATTGTAAAATTGAGGGGGAGAAATAATTGTATGAGTCTGGTTATCTTTTTACTTTGTTTAGTTTGTTTGTCTGTCTATTTGAAAGTTGACTTGGGATTCTCCCAAGTTCCACCTTAAGGGGGAGTGTTAGAGTGTCTATTTACTTAAGTGTTTTATTCTTTTACTTAAGTTATGTTTAGTCTATTTGTAACATGGACCCAGTTGTGTATTGGCCCATTATGGTTTATCTAAGTGTCTGTATGCTTCCCTCTTATCCCATTTATAGGAAAGGGTGGTTGCCTTCTATCTATCAAGTAATAATACAAGCCTGCATGTATGGGGTTTTCCCCGCTTAATATCATTTTCACACAATACAATTGTGATTGGGAAACATGATGAAACGAACAGTTCAAGGGTTGAACTGATCAGCTCACATGCCAACCAATCATTCACCTATGAACCGGCCATTTTGCCACTCATGGGTTATGAAAATTCTTGAAAGTTTGGTCCCTTCCTCTCCCACTTAGACTGGAGACCCTGACCCTAACCCTCCTATAAATAGATGGATATTGGGGGCTTCTCAAACATAACTCAATTGCCTCTGACAATAATTTACCTTCTCTGGTTGTGGCAACCGAGAGAACCCGAGCAAGTCTACCTGATAAAGGGAGGGATAGCAAGGGAGAACAATTACGGGAGAGCAAGTTGGTGTTAGTACACCAACGGAGAGGGACAGCTCCTTCTTGTCAGTTTCTACTAGAATGAAAAGAGTTCCTGGTTGTCCGTGTGGACTATCATAGAGGCATGGAGCTTTTCCCGCTAGGAGGACAACGTCAAGTTGCTGCCTGAGATGTTCAACTAGGTGGTGTTATTGACATCATCCGAGTGTGACTTGAGGAAAGGTTCATACTACAATGAGTAATAGTCGTCGCACTTGCTCCAAAACTAGGTATGACCTCGTAAACTGTCCCTTCTTGTTACATAGTTGTTGATGCGGTCGTCTATTAAAAAGGAATATGGCAGATAATTTTTTTTCTTCTACCCATATGATGCTATATTTTCCAACATTAATCACTTGGAGCCTAAAGTCACATTGCTCAAACCTTGACCGCATTCATGATTGTATCATTTTGGCGTATGATCAAGTCTTTATTTGAATTCTTTCTCCAAACAAAAACATATGGAATCGACCAATTTTCCTTTGTACTTTTTTAAAATATTAATTTCTTGCCCCAAATGGAGAGATTTGTTGAGTTGTCTTCTTTTAATAATTTGACCATTTGACACTCTTTGTTGTTGATTCTCGCAATGACAAGTCGGTCGACTTGTAAGGCTAATCGACCAATTGTCAAGTAATCCAAGATACATCTTCCATGTAGAGCATTAAATTTCCTTTACTTCAACATTAAATTCTGCCTTGCTATGTAAAAGATATGACCATTTTAGCACAGGATATATATATATATCTCAGGACTGTGGGAAATTGAAGGTTCTAGTGCATGTGAGTCGACCGACTGGATGAGTAGATCCATTGATTGAGAGTTCTATAAGGCAGTAGATAGACAATTGAGCTACTATTTCATGGGCCCTCTTAGGATTTGGATGGATTTTATCATTTCCCTACAAAAATCAGTGAAAACTAGTAAAAACTTCAAATAAAAGGGAGAAAAGATAAATTAAATAAATTGACTTTAAAACTAAATAAATTGACTTTAAAACTAAATAATAATAATGAAATTCTCTTAAAGGAGATTATATAGACAAGCAACCTTGACTAACTGGATTCATGGAAAACAATTTTTATATTTCCTACTTCAAGATTATTGCACAACTTAGTTCCAATTCAAGACTCACAATAAGACAAATTTCATATTCCCTTTGTATCTAATCTCCTGCATATTCTTACGAGACATTGCATAAGAACAGAGCATATTTTGATTGGTTGGGGTTTATCTATTTTTTCCCTTGGGTATAAAATAGAGATAAGGGAGGTATGGAAAAAGAGTGTTCTCTCCTCTATTTGACTTGAGATATTTTATTTATGTAATGTAGTTACATTAATGATCTCTCCTCTAGTTGACTTTAGATCTTTATATTTATGTATGCCAATTACATTGACCACGTTGTTTTTTCCTTTGTGCTCATTGGCATCTTTTTGGTGGTCACCCCAACTTATTGCAAGGTATATGGAAGAAGCGGAAAAGGGGGAAGGGTGCCACCCTGAAATTAGGGTTTTGGCACTTTGGAATTTTATTTTAATTATTTCTTTTGTGGATGGAGATATAAGAAGGTGATGGAAGAAGTTTCGAAAATATTGTTCTTTGTGCAACTCTTTTTTACATTTAAGCACATTGGGAATATCATACATTGGTTCAATTAATTCTGAATTATGCAAAATAAAGAAAATTTTCAAGGTAATCTATAACTCTAGATAAGGAAGCATTATACTTAAATCCTAGAGTCCTCTATGACTTGCCATCTTTTTCAAAGAATAGAGTTAATTAAGATCTTAGGTGATAGGATATTTTCTATCGATAGAAGGTTTTATAGTTTATGTTACAAAAGAATTTGCATCATTTAGGGGGGTATATTGATAGACATGCATATCATCATGGCCAACTAGATAAAGGCATGGACGACTAGATAAGGGCCAAATTTAAAGGCATTGTTCCTCATAATATTCTTCAAAAGTTTATGGATTGTAATTTTCATTATATCCACTTGGTAGGAAGACTCAATATTAACAATGTTCTGCCATGATATGAGGGGACACATTTGAACAATCTAGTGATGTATGGTTGTAATAACCACACAATGATATTGTGAACCATAATGTGTTGGCCATTCCTTTTGGAATGATTTTTATATGAAATAAATTACAAAAAGGAATCTAAAATAGAAAGAAAGGATAAAAAACTAAACTAGAAGAAATTAAAAACTAAAAATCATGAAAAGAAACTAAATTTCCAAAAAAATAAGGAGTTAATCAGAAATTACAAAAGAACTAAAAGTTATGATGATAAGCTAAGAAATTATAAACAAAATACCAAAAATTACAAAACAAATTAATAAGTAGTATTATTGGAGTGGAAACTCAGTAGGAGGGATACACTAGCGAGATGGGTCTCGATAGAAAAATAAATTAAAATTTTAAGAAAAGAAATTATGAAATAAAATTAAAGATTATGAAAGTAAACTACAAGATAACCAAAGAGATTATAATAGACAGAACAGCTAAATATTATAAAACAAACTAGAAAGTAGTACTAACGGAATGAAAACTCGATAGGAGGAGAATCACTATCAAAATGGAGATCGGTAGAAGAAAGAAAGAACAAATAAAATTATTAAACAAGTCTAAAAACTATAAAAAAGCTAAGGAATTATGAAACAAGATTACAATTATAGAACAAACAAACAGTTATAAAACCAAACTAAAAATTATGAATAGAAAATAGAAATCCTATACATACAAGCGATTAGATCTGAAAAACAATGTGTGTCGTCCATGGCAACGGCGCCAAATTTGGTGTGCATCATTTACACACCAAATTACTAAGAAAAATCCTAGAGTTTAACCTTCTAAAGAGATAGTCAACTCATTGCAAGCAACGAGTCAACAATCTGGTAGTAAGGTATCGACCCAAGGGATGACGAAAAGATGGTTGAAATATAAAGTCAATCTCTAGAACAAAAAAGTAAAAATCAATATTGTTAAGAGTTTGATTATGCTAATCAATATTGCAGTGGATCTTCATTTAGCAACTAAAATTCGATAAACAAAAAATATTAATGCTAAAGCATTAAGTACATTTTGAAAAGGCATTAAAATAGTTTAAGAGTAATACTAAACTTGATTGACTAGAAACATGGTCATAATATAGAAGAACAAACAAAGTGAGAGCACTTAATGATATCATTTTATACAAATCATGTTTAAGTTCCTTTATCCAATATGTCAACATTAGGTTGCATCATGGATTTTTGTATATTATATTCAAGGTTTGTTCAACATATCTCAAACAAACGAATGGAGTAATCATAGGGAACAAGTAGCTCAAACAAGTAATTAACTAGTCAAGCATTCATACCTGTATACATACAAGCAAGCCAATATCATAGAAGGGTCAAGAAGAAAACATACCTTGTGAGTAGAGTACAACTTATGAACCTTGAGTAGATTCTAGGGGTGGTCTAAACCCAAGGGGACCATAATTGGGATAAGAAAAGGTGTCACCATGGGCCTATGGCTTGTAGGCGTGCATCCTCTACTGTCCTAGCCCACACAGAGTTTGTTGGATGTTGTAGGCCACTCGCTATCTCCAGCAGCAGCTCCGTGATCGCCCTCCATCGCTCGCCCAAATGCCCTCAACCCACATGAGAGGGGAAGCGAGCGGCCCATCAGGGCCCTCGGTCTGTGATCCATCATGGATCGTTCCACATCCGACGATGATTGTTGGTCACCATGACCTGAACTGTTGAGAGTAGGGCACGCTCCTTGTGGCGTCGTTGTGACTGAGATGTCTCCAGTGAGACTTACTGGACGAGATCAAATGCTCTCCTAGGCTCAAAATGGGCCCACCCCTCTTCCTGACGACCGTGTGGATCCATCGCAGGTCCCCGATCAGATGGAGAGGGCGTGGAGGAACTGCGCCCATACAAACTCCATGTGGCTACACCGGGGAGTAGGAAGAAGAAGAGAGGATGGGAAAGGGAGTTGTAGTGCACAAAATTGCACAAACAATGGGGCAAAAAGAAGGGGAGGAAGAAAGAACAAGAATAGGGGTTAAAGGGATCATTTATAGGTGTGAAAAGGGTTCCTATAGGGGATCAGATTGGTCGAGAAAAAGGGGTTAGGTGTGTTGGTATGGTATGCCCAGAGAGCTAATCATATGATGATTGTGATGAGGCATTAGATACCTAATTTGATAATAATAAAAGTAATTCCATCTATTACGTTTGTCTCAAACATGAGATAATGACACATACATGATTGATGTCTAAAGAATGATGTGACTCGATGACATATGTCTTCAGGTTGAGGACCTGAACAATGAGACCATATGTATGGTAAGAGTACATACATTCTTGTTATGTCCCTAGTCAGATATTATTGTGGAAGCAAAATAGACAACATTAATGCATAAGACTAGAATGTGTGTTGATTGATGATAGAGTCTCATTAGTCATGATATATGATATCAAGTCAAGCACACATATATATGTTAGAGAACAGTATATCAGACAGATCCACCATGAGAGTGATACATGAATACCATGGAATGGTAGTCACAATCGTCTCACATAGTGATGGTGGTGATTGTGGTTCTTAGACCTGAAATCACTACACTCATCACATGTGATTGGGTACACTTTGACATCATCAAATGCAGTCCTAAAACATGGGTTGTTATAACGGTGATGGTTGGGTGACTTTGACACATGGGGACTTGACTGTGAGTGATAGATATGGGATTTGTCCCTCCTACAAGGAGTATGATATCTAGGGGCCCTTGATAAGCGAGACTAAAAATTGTATGGCCATACTCATGTGATTCAATATATGACATGTGAACTCACATGCATCTCAGACTATTTGCTCTAGGTCAAGGAACATGGATTGAATGTTGAAGAGGATGATGTTCCATGCCTCGAGTTCAATTCGGATGTCAGAGACAAAGGAACTATATGATCATTGTAACACTAATCACAGATTGTAGGTTGAAGTTTTTCTCCAACTTTCTAAGTTACTTGGGTAGCAATGATGAGTTACAAGATTCTGCTCATTGCTTGTGATGTCATAAGTTGTTATGAACATTCACTGCCAACGTAAATTGGAACTTGTAGGGTCACACACAAAGAATACCCCTGGAAGAGGAGATTGTCCATGAATGATGTTTAGATTGAGACTAAAGGTGTTTAGGTACTCAATTAAACATACAATTGACTGAATGGACTCAAAACTATCAAGTTCAAGTATTGAACTAGCTGGTTATAGTGTCAGGTCGATTGGAGACTGCATTGGCAATGTCAGGACTTCCAACTGACTAGTTCATCCAAGTGAGCTGATCGGTTGGTGTGAGCCAACCGACTAGTTCACTTGGTGAACTGGGTGGCTCACAGTCCTGCCAACTGAGGAAATTAGGATTTTCCCAGTTGGAGGAAAACTTTCACGTTTCACTTGTTCAATTAAATTGGAATAAGGATTAATCTGTGAATTAATTGGAAACGATTGAGGAAAGTTATTTGCAGGCAAGTCTGGGAAGTGAAATGACCGGTTCACTTAGTGAACTGACCAGTTCACACTCCCAATCGACTGGTTCACTAGTGAACTGGACGGCTCACCTTACCAAATGACTATTTCAGTTGTGAAACGATCGGTTTGCTTGCTGCAGTACAAACTATTCATGGAATTTCCAGATCCTTCTACTCCCGAACAGATTGGGAACCCTGACCCTACCCTCTACTATAAATAGAGGGGTACTGGGGGCTTCTCAGAACACACAACTCATAACATTAGTTGCTCTGTAAAGTTATTGTCCTCTATGGTTTTGGTAACTGAGAGAGCCCAAGCAAGTGCTACCTGACTAGGGAGGCACAATGAGGGAAAACAATTGTAGAAAAGCAGTCTGAGTTTGGAAGAGTAGGTTGATGCTAGTACACCAACAAGAGGGTCATCTCCTTCCTGCCAGTTCTTCTAGAACGGTAGGAGTTCCAGGTGGTCTGAGTGGGATATCTGCATAGGCGTGATATGTCTTCCGCTCAGGAGGGCACATCAGTTGTAGTCTGTGGTGGAGGCCAGAGTCCATGGAAAAGACCAGGAGTTGCACAAAAACTATCCAAGACATGGCATTGAAGACCGCACATGGCTGTGAGGTATTGTCACTGGGCAAGCCCCAAGACTAGGTATATCTCACTAAAACCATCCTTCCCATTACATAGTCGTTGATGCGATCTCCTATTATGGGTTAATGGCCAATAAAAAAAATTGTTTCCATTGCCTACTCTAAGGCCATAAAACCCAACAGTGGTATCAGAGCCATGTCAACGTACTATGTTTTGGGATAAATCGATATGATCGGATTTTGGTTTTATCATCATTTATTTATTGCATACAATGTGAATAGTTAAAATGACTAATGTGCATATCCGAATAAATACCACATGTGACCACAAACTAATATACATATATGATATGGTATATTTGTAATTGATACACGTCACCCTAAAATAGTTTTGATGGTGGATGCGTAGCATGGTTATGGCCTTTAAACCCTATGTGTTCTTGGTTGGTTATGATTGTTTGCATCTCGATTTGCATACCGAGCCTCTACCTTCTATTCCACATGTAAATCGAGATCCTTTCTCTTCTACCTTTGCTCCCCTTAAATGTAACTCAAGGATTCCCAAAGATTATGTAAAAGTAGGATAGTTTATTTTCTGTTACATCAAAGAAGAAGATGCTTGGCACCATACGAGTTGACTGCCTAAAGGACCGAGGAGGACTACAAAGGAGGATCCGGATCAACCAGATGATGGCCCAACTACTTTTTGGAGGTGTTCAGACATCAGAGGCTAGATCGACCAACCAACCGACCAGGAGGCGAGCCGATCATGTCATAGGATGAGCCAATCAACCCAGAATGGTTCAAGAACAAAGATCTTCATCAATAACAGGTTGCATATGATGTAGACCTTAGATGACTATAATTCCTTGTGGCTCTAAGGAATTACAATAGGATGGCCATAATCATCGCTTTTATCGATATTGCATGTTTTCTTGTGGGATATTTCATATATATGATACGTACTATATATGTGGTGATTGGATATGTATATGTACTTATAATGTAAAATCCCTCAAATAAAATATTAAAGTCTTAGATGCCTTCCATAAGAGGCACACATGAAAAGCTTGATCGACCAAATGTAGGTTACGCCAAAGCATGGTGCACGGTCCATCCCGTGGAAGTGTGATGGTAGACATGTAGGTTCTGCCAAAGTAGGGTGTAGGTTTATCATGTCAGCTTTTGGGTCAGACCTAATTGGTGATTCTTAGAGAGTCTAAGCTTTAGAGGCATGCAGATGATCATGGCAAAGAGTTTTGCATGTCATCTATCCAAGAGTTTCATATGATGCAATTGGCATGATGACCTACCTAAATAGTCAAGTTGTGGACGATCAGCCAAAGTTGACTCATAATTTGATGAAATATGGATCTTGGCCACTAGAAGATTGTACGATGCAATCTTCTGAATTGATACACAAGGTTTATCAATTTGAACAAAATAGTGGAAGCGATAATTAATTAAAAACCTAATTAATATTGTCAAATTTATCAAATCAAACAAATCAAAAATTATTTTGAAAAGCAAAATTCTTTTGTAGAATATAAATGACAAACACAAATACATTATCGTTGCAATTAGTTCATAAATGGGATAAAACTTTGAATCCAGTTTGGGACCTTTGAGAAGTGTTCTCAATGATGAGTGTAAACTCTAAAGTCCTTGAAAGACCAGAGCCAGATGAACCACTCCAAATGCGCCTAAGGCTAAAATTGGATGCTTACTTGAAGTATGCCAATGATACCTAAGACATCAATAACCTTATGCTAAGCTATATGAACTATGAGTTGCATAAATAGCTTGAAGCATGGACATTCTTGAGATGGTTATACATCTTAAGAATCATGTAAAGTGTGAAAGGTATAATGTCTTCAAAGTGATGTTTGAGTATAATCAGATAGATGGAGATCAAGTATAATCTCATATGCTCAATATGATTGTGCATATAGATTGAATGTGATTTCTTAAAGGTCAAGAGTTGACCAAACATATGATTCTACAAATAGTGGTGTGAATCATATAGCCAGTTTATTAAATGTTGAGAAACTTGACCAAACCACTATCTGAAGTGCTTGGCATGTTGATGCCAAAGCATGAATGAAGAAAGGACAAAACTTGTAATAATGATCAGCAAAGTGAAGTCCATAGACTAAAGTAAGATCAAGAAATGTTCTGAAGCCAAGCTAAGGTCCAAATCTTCATCACTCAAGATATGGAGAAGGGGTAAGTGTAAAATGGAATATGTCCTTTTTCACTTATAAAGATAAGGAAAGAAAGTGCCACCATTGTCACCTATTTGACATTGGAAAGGGAAATAACCTCTTTATAGAGGATCTCAGGAAGATGAAAGAGATAAAGATCTATACTTCAGGACCTGAGAGGAAGTGAGCTAAAAACTGTGTGGAGTAAGAGTTACTGCCACTACAGTTGCAATATGACATTCATGGGCATGTAATAGAATTAGCGAATTGCTATTATATATCTGCCATCAATGAAAACAACATACGTCTTGTATGGGAAAGAGTAATGGATTGATGTTTCATTTCAAAGATATGATCTTTGATGGCAATGCCTATGTCTCATCAACTATACTTGATAGTTAAAGACACAAATATGTGTGACACATGTAATGAATGACATGATAACTCAAACTTAAAGGTAATCAATGGTACTTCAATATATATACTAATGACCTAAGTAGATATGACAGTTTGTAGTTTGTAAAATACAAACATGAATCTCTTGAAGTGTTCAAGGAGATCATAAATGAAGTACATAACAAACTTGGTATAAGTATTAAATTTTGATATGATCGATATGGAAATACTTTGAACCAAGAGTTTGAGAACCTTCTAGAAGATCATGATAAAGTATCATGATGGACTCCATCTGAAACACAATGATAGTGTGTCATGAGAAGTGTATCAAAAAGAAGGAATCACACCTTGATAGGTCAGAGTGTGATTACTAGCTCAAACTTCAAATTTCCTTTTGGGCACATGCTTTACACTGGGAATAAAGAGAATCACAAAATGTTGTGGAATCTCAAAGTTCTTTAAGTAACATGCAGAACTCATGGTTCTGGTAGAACATGCCTAGAGCTTGAATGATATATGATATCTTATAGACAAGAAGGTGGTGAGTTGATCATATGATGAGTCAACAGTCTACCTAGAAGCCAATGAGAACTAGAAACTAAGATATGGCTTGAAACCATGAAATCCAAGATGGACTCCATGTACATCAACAAAGTATGACTTTGGTTGATCCACCTAAAGGGGTTAAACCCATAGGATATTTTTGGGTCTTCCAGAAAAAGACTAGCATGGAGGGTAATTTAATTGTAAAGAGTTTCTGACAAGTTGAAGGTGTAGAACATGGTGAAATCTTTTCAGCAGTTACCAATGATAAATCCACCAGGATAATGCTTGTTATTGTAGCTTAATGTGACTATGACATTTGGTATATGGATGTTAAAACCACATTCCTTAAATGGATTATTGTACAGGATGTATATATGACACACCCTAAAAGTTTTATAAATCCAATAATGCAAATAAAGTCAATAAAACTACATAGATCAATCTTTGGATTGAAGCAAGCACCTCGGAACTAGATCTTCAATTTGACAAGATAGTCAAAGAGTTTGACTTGAGTCAGAATGAAGATGTAATGTGTGATTACAAGAATTTAATGGGAGCACATATATATTCCACATATTGATGGGGAGTATCATCCTTATACTACAAAATCTGGCAACAAAATGCATTCTAAAAGGTTTTTAGAGAAGCATCCTATGTGATAGGAATCAAGATCTATAGAGATAGATCAAGAGGGATTCTTGACCTAAGAAAAAGAACATACTTTGGAAATATGATGAAAGGGTTTAGCATGGTGAGAGAAAACATGTCCATGTCCCATGGAGTTAGTCTCTCAAGAGCCGAGTATCCCAATTCTTATGAAGAATAAGAAATACATGGATAGATGCCATATGCATTCACAATTGAATCTGTCATGTGTGAACTCATCTCATTGTCTGTATGTATTGGACATGATAAGAAAATATGAAATAATTATCTTGTATGTATTAGACATGACAAGAATATGTGAACTCATCATCTTGTATGTATTGGACGTGACAAGAAGATATGAAATCATCATCTTGTATGACAAGATGATATAAATATCCAGTTATCTTATATGTATTGGACATGACGAATGGATATATGTCGAACTCCAGTATGAGTTACTGGAATACCATGAAGGACATCTTTGTGAACTTGTAAAGTACTAAATGGATTAGTTCTTTAGTTATGGTAATAAGGAAGAGCTGGGTGTAATGAGTTACACCGATGCAAGCTTTCGAAATGACAAAAATTGTGTTTGACTTGGCATAAGAATTGTTAGTTGGAAATGTTCCAACATAAAACAATTGATTCATTCTACAATAAGAAGCCAAGTGCCATAGTGTTACGTACACTATAAAGGATACTACATGCATCTAGAAGTTCATATCGATGAACTTGTGGGAGGTTCCGACCATTGATGACTCGGTAGTAACACTATAATAACAATGGAGCTAATGGTTAGGCAAAGGAATATCATATGGCATACTATGGCACTTCCATCTCATACGAGTTGTCGTACAGTGAAGGGAAGTGAAACATGCAATATACCGACTTGAAGCAAATGTTGCTTACCCTCTATAAAAGCACTTGTGTAGTATAAACATGATGAACATGTTAAGATCACTTGAAATATGATTCATGAGTGATTGGCTCTAAGTACAAGTGGGAGTCTGTTGGTATGGTATGTCCAGAGAGCCAATCATATGATGATTGCGATGAGGCATTAGATACCTGATTTGATAATAATAAAGGCAATTTTGTCTATTATGTTTGTCTTAGTCATGAGATGATGACACATACATGATAGATGTCTAAAGAATGACGTGACTCGATGACATATGTCTTCAGGTTGAGGACCTAAACATTGAGACCATATGTATGTTAAGAGTGCATACATTCTTGTTATGTCCCTAGTCAGATATTACTATGGAAGCAAAATAGACAACAGTAATACATAAGATTAGAGAGTGTGTTGACTGATGACAGAGTCTCATTAGTCATGACATATGATATCAAGTCAAGCACACAGATATATGTTAGAGAACAGTATATCAGACAAACCAACCATGAGAATGATACATGGATACCACGGAATGATAGTCACAATCGTCTCTCATAGTGATGGTGGTGATTGTGGTTCTTAGACCTAAAATCACTACACTCATCACATGTGATTGGATACACTTTGACATCATCAAACACAGTCCTAAAACATGGGTTGTTATAACGGTGATGATTGGGTGACTTTGACACATGGGGACTTGACTATGAGTGATAGATATGGGATTTGTCCCTCCTACAAGGAGTATGATATCTAGGGCCCCTTGATAAGAGAGACTGAGAATTGTATGGCCATACTCATGTGATTCAATATATGATATGTGAACTCACATGCATCTCAGACAGTCTGCTCTAAGTCAAGGAACATGGATTGAATGTTGAAGAGGATGACGTTCCATGCCTCAAGTTCAATCCATATGTCAGAGATAAAGGAACTATACGATCACTGTAACAATTAATCATAGATTGTAGGTTGAAGTTGTTCTCCAACTTTCTGAGTTACTTGAGTAGCAATGATGAGTTACTAGATTCTACTCATTGCTTGTGATGTCATAAGTTGTTATGAACATTCACTACCAACGTAAATTAGAACATGTAGGGTCACACACAAAGGATACCCCTAGAAGAGGAGATTGTCCATGAATGATGTTTAGATTGAGACTAAAGGTGTTTAGGTACTTAACTAAACATACAATTGACTGACTGGACTCACAACTATCAAGTATAAGTGTTTAACTAGCTGGTTAGAGTGTCAAGTCTATTGAAGATTCCATTGGCAATGGCAGGACTGCCAACTGACCGATTCACCCAGGTGAGCCAATCGGCTGGTGTGAGCCAACTGACCAATTCACTTGGTGAACCGGGCAGCTCACAGTCCTGCCAACTGAGGAAATTGGAATTTTCCCGGTTGGAGGAAAACTTTCACGTTTCACTTGTTAAATTTGGTTGGAATAAGGATTAATCTTTGAATTAATTGGAAACGATTGAAGAAAGTCAATTGCAGGCAAGTTTGGGAAGTGAAATGATTGGTTCACTTAGTGAACTGACTGGTTCACTAGTGAACCGATCAGCTCACCTTTCCAGATGATTGTTTCAGTTGTGAAATGATCGGTTAGGCTGCTGCAGTACAAACTATTCATGGAATTTTCAAATCATTCTACTCCTGAACATATTGGGAACTCTAAACCTGCCCTCTACTATAAATAGAGGGATATTTGGGGCTTCTCAGAACACACAACTCATAACATCAGTTGCTTTGTAAATTTGTTGTCCTCTCTGGTTCTGGTAACTGAGAGAGCCCGAGCAAGTGCTACCCGACTAGGGAGGTACAGTGAGGGAAAGACAACTGTAGAAAAGTAGTCTGAGTTTGGGAGAGTAGGTTGGTGCTAGTACACCAACAGGAGGGTCGTCTCCTTCCTGCCAGCTCTTCTAGAATGGCAAGAGTTCTAGGTGGTCCATGTTGACTATCTGCAAAGGCGGGAGATGTCTACCGCTCAGGAGGACACATCAGTCGCAGTCCGTGGTGGGGGCCAGAGTCCATGGCAAAGACCAGGAGCTGCATAGACATCGTCCAAGACATGGAGTTGAAGACTACACATGGCTATGAGGTATTGTCACTGGGCAAGCCCCAGGACCAGGCATATCTCGCTAAAACTATCATTCCCATTACGTAGTCATTGATGAGATCTCCTGTTATGGGTTAATGGCTAGTGAAAAAAAATTATTTCCAATGCCTACTCTGAGTCCATAAAACCCAACAAGGTGGCTTTGACACCACCTCTACTAGCATGGTGTATGGAGCTTGAGGGTGACTTTTGTGCCATTAGATGTGGCCCAAAATCTGTGATTGTATGATCGAATGACTGAGAATGCAAGCTAGGGGATGTGAGGCTTGTGATTGGTTGACAAGAAGGGGACAGATTGCGAGGAGGTAAGGGATGGAGAAATGGGTCGTGCGCCCATAAGGCCCATTTGGCTTGCAAAATCAATTAAATGCATTAAATCAAGGTAAAAATAGTGTGATTTTGAAAGGGACATGTCTCTCTCGTCCTAGCTCAGAATGGAGCAAAATTAAGTGCGCTAGAACTATGAGATCAAGATCTACTACATGAGAATAATAATAAGGTACCAAAATTCATAAGGATGTCATTAAAATTCAAGATTAAGGTTATGATGTGTGATATGAAAGTATATTTGGTTTTGTCAACTTGAGCATCACCAAAGTGGTACATGCACACCAGATGGACAAATTGTACATAAAACACATTCAAGTGTAAAATTGAAGGTGAAGAAAAGAGTGAGGTCTAGTTTTGTATTTACATAAAAGTGGTGAAGTTCCAGGTTATCACTGGGCTAGTCCCCATGTCCCAATAGCATACTACTCAGACATAATAGAAAAGAGAACAAGAACATGCCTAAATAGGGCTTTGGGAATAGAAATGGTGATGTATCTGCTTTTGAGTCCACCTCCTTTTATAGGGGGAAAGAGGGGGCAAAATACTAGAGGAATGGATGTTGGAGGCGGATAGATTGCCTCACTTGGGGTTCTGCTCAGTCGACTGCATTAATAACTTGCTTCAGTTCAAAGTCACATTGCTCAAACCTTGACATAATTGATGATTTTAACATTTCCACATTTGATTGAGTCTTTATTTGAATTCTTTCTTCCAAATGAAAGCACATGAAATCGGCTAACTTTCCTTTGTGTCTTTTTATAATATTAATTGTTTGCCCTAAATGGAGATATTTAGTGAGTTATCTTGTTTTAATATTTTGACCATTGACTCTCTTTGTTGTTAGTTCCTACAATGACAAGTTGATCGACTCGTAAGGCCAGCCACTCCACCGATTTGCAAGCCGTTCAAGATACATTTTTCATGTAGAAAATTAAATTTTATTTATAACACATACTTGCACAATAAATTCCACCTTGGTATGTGAAAGTTATGATCATTTTGGTGTAGGATATATATATATCAAGGCTGCGGGAAGTTAAAAGATTTTTTGCATGTGAGTCAACTGACTAGATGAGTCTGTCAGTTGATTGAGAGTTTTGGTAGGTGGAAGATAGACAATTGAGCCTATGTTTCATGGGCCTCCTTGGGATTTGGATGGATTTTATGATTTCCCAAAAAAGTCAACAAAACTAGTAAAAACTCCAAATAAAAAGGAGAAAAGTTAAACTAAAGAAATTGACTTTAAAACTAAATAATAATAATGAAATGTTCCTAATGAGATATCTTAAATATGCAATTAGGATGGATAAAAATGCAATTATCATCTATTATGATGAATTTTAATGAGATAATACTTGTTGATTATTAACCCTAATTAATGCATGGAAAATAGTAAAAACAAATGAGTAATAAGTGTTATATGCATGTATATGCATTTCGTGTTCTTTATATTTGCTAAATGTAAATGGAATAAGTATATGTTAAATGGCATAGTTGGTCTGAGACTGGTAAGTAATAGAGGATGCTTATTTGATAATTGTGTTGCAAGTGTTGATGTATCTATGAATGTTTACCCAAAAATATTATATGTAATAAAATAATAAGGGATGTTTTGAGACAAAAATAGCATGTATTGATTTGCAATTGACCCAAAGCCTATTTAGGGTATATACTTGAGAATGAGATTATATCTCAGGATGATAGCCCACTAATGATGACTTATATGAAATGATGTGAAAATGGAAGGAAACATACATGTCGTGAATTACATATTGTTGTGCATCTTGTTTTAATCATTGTCTTGCTTATTAAGTGTAATTTAATTCATGCCATTCTAGTTGCGTAAGAATACACACACCTGATATATGATGATTTGAGTTTTTCTTAAGATGAGTAAGTGGGTTAAAGAACAAGTGAAATAGTGAATGCATCTAGGTAAGTGCCCTAAACACCATGAGTTTCTCTTGAGTTCCATATTGAGGAAATGAAACGTATCTCCTTGGATTAATCATAGAATTATGAGAACGATATCCGAAGTGCAGATTGAGACCTTAAAGGTTATACCACCAGGATTCAGGAGTGAGTCATCTAGTGTGATTCTGCCCTAAATCATATTGAATTATGTCTACATGTTATAGTTTAAATGAAATATGTAAATTGAAAGTAAACTTTAAACATTAAACATTTAAAAAGATATATAATTTCTTTTAGATTGTTTCTTTTATCTTGACCTATATAAGAATCCTCTTATTTGCACATAAGTGCCTCTTCTCTTATGCACTATAGTGCCTCTTGGGTTGCAACAAAGTGCCTCTTTTCTTATGCACTGAAGTGCCTCTTATGTTTCATCGAAATGCCTCTTCTCTTATGCACTGAAGTGCCTCTTGGGTTGCACTGAAGTGCCTCTTCTCTTATCCACCAAAGTGCCTCTTGGTGAGGATCTTATATAAGTTATTTTTTAACATTATTTTTCTCTTGCAAACTCTTAACTTGTTTTTTTTATCTTACTTGTAACATTATCTTCAATATGCATCTAAGATGATATGATAATGTTGACAATAAACATGACATTTAGTTCACTGTAGATTCATTGGCTTTAAGCAATTGAAATAGTATGCATTACATTCATAGCATTAGATGTACAATTCATATACATACATACAAGAAAAAAAATACTTATTATCAGTT
The DNA here is from genome assembly GCA_963693085.1 of Alisma plantago-aquatica. NCBI lineage: Eukaryota > Viridiplantae > Streptophyta > Magnoliopsida > Alismatales > Alismataceae > Alisma > Alisma plantago-aquatica. The sequence goes on along the minus strand of OY856410.1, from coordinate 945,361,227 downwards.
AGCATGGACCACTTACCTTTCTCTTATAGGAGATCCTACTTTTGTACCTAGGTCAACAGAGATCTAATCACCCTGACTGAAGGTTGGAAAAAATCTCTATCGATCAAGTACTGAGGCAGCACCTGGATGTGGTTTGCAAGACAATAGGCTAGTGTTCATTTTCTTGGTATGATAGGATCATGGGGTTATCTTTTATAGGTTTTATGGGTCTAGAACCTTCTTGTCTGTTGTTTTAAAATTTTGAATATCTTTTGCCCTTCAGTTTAACATTGCTCATTATCTTAATTCAAATTTAAATGTATTAAATGATAAACATAGGTGAAAATTCTCTTCCTTTGTTAATTATTGAATTCCAACTTTGCGGTCAAACTAATTATCTCTCTCTTTTTTGTAAGTTTCCTTTATTATCTTATAATATAATTTTCAATGAGTTACTTTAGATGAGAGAGGAAAGAGAAAAAGAAGAGAAGATGTATTACATTTATATGTTAATCAAAAGTATGACATTAACTAAATTACCATTACATTGTATTTGTTAAAAGAGAAAGAAGAGTGTGAGAGTTATACCATTCCTTTTACAATCCCATAATGTCTTAATTCCATCAAACTAAGATCAAGATACATTGTTTCATTTTTTTAAATCACACAATGGAGGAAAGAGAAAAAGACCTTTATTTTACATCTACATGCACTAATTGTATAGCAAGAATACACAATGTGATTTCAATGTGTTATTTAAAAATTGTTAAATGTCATTACTCACTCTCATATAATTCATATTTGTTTGAAAAGATGTTATTATTACGGAACAATAAATCATTTTAATTGTCCATATTAAATACATCAATTTTATTTCTGGCTTACATAACATCTTCTCAACCATAATGGCATTCCCATTTTCATATCATGCTTCCTAGTTGTGTTAAAAAAAGGTAACGGATCAAAATCTACATTTGTTATAGTCTCAAATTAATATATTGATTACATTCTATTCAATTATTCAAACTTTAGAATGTTAAAAAGAAAATAATCAAACTCTCCTTCTAGCTTCCCTTCTACTATTTCAAATATATAGTTTCCATGTTGACTAATTTAGACCAAAAATTAATCTACATTTACATTAATTTGGTTTTAAATGAGTTAAATGAATTGACATTTTGTTTACATATATTTGAGTTGTGAATCAAAACCAAATTTGGACCACTCGTCAATTAGGTAGTCTACATCCTTCCTAGATAACAAAATTTGATTTTGCATGTCTTTTATTTACAATTTCCATATTTTTTATCTACTTAATATTCAAGCATTAAAATGTGAGATAATGTGAAAAGAGTATCCTTAATAAATTTGTTGACTCAAAAAAATGAGATGATCAATGTTTATCCATATTTAAGTCTTTTATGTCTTGTGGAGAATTTCCTTGAATAAAGAGATAAGAAAGAAGATAATGTTACATGTTATCAATATGGGAAAGAAAGTAATATCTACACCATGTGATTGATGGAATTTTTTTCATGCATTCAAAATTAAGACATTAATTGCATTATTATTATTATTATGTTTTTTGTGAATTCCAAAGAGGGGAGAGAAATAGTGAATAATTATACTTCCTCTATATATTAAAAGATAAAAAAGAAAACTTCTTGGAAAAGCTTATATTCCACATGCATTTTTTTTATTCTACTTATTTTGCTCTTTCTCTTTAATTTCTTTTCAAACTTTCTCAAGGATAGGAGAGAAAGAAAAGAAAAGGAACCCAACATTTATGTGTTTGATTTAATTGCAACACGTAAAGCATATATATATATATATATATATATAAAGAGAAAAAGTATTTTGAGCCTCATTTTATTTTCTCACTTTACTACCCTTTAAGAAATTTAATTTCATGGTCTTTTACATTAAGCCCCTCATTACCATTATTTAAAAAAAAACTTATTCTCGAGCTTAAATATATTTTTTAATTTGGGATGTTACAAAAACTGTGTAGAATATGACTTTAATGTCAGTTACATTTTTTTGCTCCTAGTTGATAAAATATCATTTTTCGAATATGTTTCTCATTGTGGAAATTAGTCATTCTTTTATAAAGATAATATGTTGCCTTATTCTTGTCAGACTAGTATGGAATCTGATCTTGAATATGAAAATTGGTTTATGTTGAGATTTAACATCCAATTATTAGGATTTGTATTTAATTGTCATTTAAATATAACTATTTGATTGATATGTACTATGTGGACTTCAACTTTGAAAATGCATGATATGTTCATGGCCTGGATGGTGGAGTGTCACAAAGATGATGTTATTGATATGTTTTATTATAAATGCTTAGATCTTGACTTGTTACCTCTACCATAGGATTGTAACTATGAAACTAAGTATTTGATAATTTGTTAATTGTTATTCTCTCATTAATGCTTATAAAGTTCCCCAATTTGAATAAATGAGTGACCTTATAAATGATTAGATTATTGTTGTAAACTAGATTTTACTAAGTGCTAGAATAATTTGTTAGACTTATCAATATCTATTAGTTTCCTTTAAGTTTAGTGTACTTAGTTTTATATTTATGCATGTACTTAGCTTGAGTGGGAAGTATCCACCCACACGTCTCCTTATGAGGCTCATGAGGTTGTTTAAAATATGTTTAGGTATAATGTTGTCCAATGGAGAATTTATAAGAAAAAAAGATGTAAATAGAATAATCTAGATTATGATATCTCTATACTATCTCTTTGTTGAGATGGGTTGTAGTTCAAATTTGTTTTTTTCATACATATGTAATATGGTGTACATCAAGTCACATGTCTAAGAAGACATGCTTTGGATTTAAAGATGTGAATGAATTTTGTGATAAATGAGTATATGGATGGTCTGATGTGGATTTTGTTTATTTGGTTTCGTGAAGAAAAGGAAAAGTTTACAAATTTTTTTGTATACTATGTTAATCCTGCTTGTCAATAATGAGGTTCTTTGTTTCTCAATTTGGGTTTAGCTTTAGGGTTTCTCTCTAATGGATACCATCTATGCTAATCAAAATAGAGGTCCAAAAAAATCATTTGGTCTGAAGCACTGTGAGGTATGCATGAAGGACTTGTGATTTCCATAAAAATGTTAGGAATCCCCTGAAGTCTCAAAAAACCTTAGGCCCCTACTTAATGGGGGCTCATCGCTGGGATCCATGCTCTAACTAAAATAGGCTCTTGCATGCGACAAGGAAGATTACACTAGAATCCAACAACATCACTCGACCATCTATGTAAGGAGTGGGACCCAGAGGGGATCCACTCCCTACTAAAAATTTGAAGAATAAAACCTCCAGTCCAAACACACCCATAAGGTATCTTGGAGTGGGTGTAAAATTTTCAAATCTTATTAATGGTATTCAAAACAACCAAAGTGTAGCAGTGGAATATAAAACATGACTATTATCAATTCTTCACAAAAGATTACAAAAGTATATCTCAATCTCCCACATAGGGTTTTACATGTATGATACAACATAAGGATCTAAGATAGAGGGAAATCTAAACCATAACAACTTTGTCTCCAAGATTTAACTCCTTAAGTTAAGTCCAAGTCTTCATGCCACATCCACCAAGTCCTTCACCTAGGGTTGGAAGCATACCCCAGCAAGAAGAGAAAAATAGAAGACATCAGCAAAGGCTGGTATGTGCATACTAAAAAGAAATTGAGATATTTAAGAAACCATAGGAACATAAAATATAAAAGGCTTCCCATGAAAGAGATAAGTACTACCCACTAGGGTATAAAAGGAAAGAACAACAACAAAAGAAAAACTTGCCATTAAAACAATTAAAATTAACAACATGCTCATCAAACTAGGGTTTTCTTGAATATCATCTAATATTCGTGTACTAACTATACTTTTGTAACAAGAAGAATAATAGAGCTTTAAGTATATTTTATTCACAATCTACGCATTTTTCTGATCAAAATCATATACAACATGGTAATATTAATGTGAATCAGAGACATGTTTGCAAACTGGAGAGCCACAGGATTAATGGGTGTGCCTGTGATATAGGAAAAGCAAGAATAGGGGGAAGGTCAGGGGAAAACCTGATAATGGGCGTGCTTGTGAGAAGAGGGACAGCTGCAGGCAGTGGGCGGAGGGCTGGTCATCGAGTAGAAGGGCTCCGGGCAGAGAGTTGGTCGCCGGCGTCGGGCAAAAGGTCACCGGGCAGAGAGCTAGCTGTGGTCGGGCGGAGAGTTGTGGTCGCCGGCAAGGGCTGGCGAAAGTAGAGGCGGCGGAGGCAGAAGAGGTGCAGCGGTAGATCACCGGTGGCGAGTGGCGGCGGTGTCGGTGACCAAAGCGTGGCCAGCAAATGGCGGTAGAGGCAGAGGCAGAGCAGCAGCGGCCAGAATCGTCAGAGCAAAAACCATGATTAGCAGAAATGAATGAAACAGAAGGGGAAGAGTCTGCCTCACACCGTTAAGTTAACAATAGGTGTCGGTTGTTAACAACAACCGACAATATTTTATTTATTCTGATGTCGGTATATAATTATGTGATCCCAACATCATAAATTGAATTAGATAATCATGTAAATACATGCAGAAATATGGTTATTAAACCAATAGTTATAACATAGTATGATCTTAATCTGATCCGGATGTTAATAATAATGTAGTATGTTAAATATGATGATTAGCGCTATATATAATGTCTAGTAAAGATTCCTAGACTTTTTGTCATTAGGGTAATTTTTTTAAGGTTAGTCTGTCTACTAGAGATTGCATGTTTGAAACTATTGATTTCTTGATTTATTATTTAATAATGCTCTATAGATTAGGATTAACCATGTTGCTTGTAGTTTATACACATTTATTATATATAAGAATGACAACACATGAATTTGTTGGCCTAGAAACCCATCCAAGATTTACTCATTAGGAGTAAATCTTGGATAGTCCCCAGTTTGGGACTGTTCTTGAACACCTAATCTCACTTAGGATGTAAGTGTATAATGTGTATTGGATTTTCAAGAAAATTTCAGTAGCATTTCCCCATTTGTTCTCTAAGTACAGCGGGGAAATGCTGCTGAAATTTTCTTGAAAACCCAATACACATTATACACTTACTAGTAAGATTAGGTGTTCAAGAATGGGATAGGTGGTATACATTTATTATATATAAGAATGACAGGACATGGGATGTCCGTTCGCAATCGCTGCACCCCTGTGAATGTGTACTTTACAATGTGAACTTTACAATTAGTGTTACTTTACAATGTGAAATTTATACTTTACAATGTGAAATTTATACTTTACAATGTGAACTTTCAGGTGGCTGATCAGGATCATACTGATGATCACCGTGAGGGTGAGGACGTGCTTGCACCGCCTGACAATGTAAGTTTTAAGAATATATCCCTGAGGTTTCTATCTATATGTTCATTTATAATTATATTATGTAAGTGTGTTTTTTATCAAATTTTAGGTTGGTGATGTACCCCCTGAAGAAATTACAGCACTTGATGAGCAGCAAAAGAAAATTGAGAAAGTGAGGGACATCATAATGATGAACAAGTTAATACATCAAAGGGGCAATGGACCCAAATTGGCTGTGGATTTCGATCAGGCAGGAAATTCATATGGAGTGAACCACAACTCATTTGTTTCATATCTTGGGGTTCTTACTCGCAGCCATTACAGTCCTATCCTAGAATCATGGCATAGAGTTCCTAAGGGGAAGAAAGACCACATATGGAAGGAACTATGCGTGAGTTATTATTATTTGTAATTCTATTTGTGTAGATTACTAATTTTTAGGATACTAGTTAATAGCAATTCTATTTAATTTGCAGAGCATATTTGATCTGGATGAAAAGTTGCATCGTAAATGTGTGATGCAACATTGTGGGAGGGTCCTAAGGAACTATAGGACCAATCTCACCCGAGATTACATACGCGATGCTGAGAATAGGTTCTTGATTGATTCCAATTCTATATGCTTTTCTTTATATGCAAGTTATCACTTAATTATATATATTTCTCACATATTTTCTCTTTCCCTTGCCATTAAATTATTATTCTGAGTTCTTTGAACCTCAAGGAACCTTAATGGCTCGAAATCCCATCTTGGGAAAATTTTCCTTATCCTTTCATTTACCTTTTATCCATTATTTCTCATATCTTGTTTATTTCTTATTAAAATATCTCTTTTTGAGGATTTCTCTTTATTTCTCTTTCATTTTCTCATTGGTATTCCTTTTATCATTAGGAACCCTTAGGATACGAAATTCCACTAAGGATAACTCAATTACACCTCTTTCCACTTATTTTCCACATTTTGTCATTGTTTTTAATTTCTTTCTTAATAAAGAATTACTATTATATATACATGTCAAAAAGACGAGACCCACTACATCTCGGCCTCCACCTCCTCGACTACCAAGTTGGCTTCCAGGGGACCTACACGCCTCGATAGGTCCTAATTGTAGGAGTGTGGCAGTATGGATCGGCGAACATAATCCAAATTGCCCTATAAATGTTACTATTCCGGAGAATGCTGCAGGTAAACCATACGATAACAATCTATTTATACAAGTTTAGCATACATATTAATGCATACGTAATAGAAGTTCTGGATATGTATTAATGCAGGTCAAACATTCGGAAACAACATATTTATATAAGATATTTTGGAGTTGTTTAAGTATGAATGGCTGAACACATCTATGATAGAGTTGTGGATATGGTGAGATTAATGCATACGGAAATCTGGTTTATACATCCATATGCCTTGTTTTATATACGTTAATCTGGTTTCTTATATATTAATGCATATGTAATATATGTTTTGTAGCCACTTATACAAGACATGTACAGATTTTGGGTTTTCCCATGTGGGATTTTTGGTTCCATCTTTGATTAGTCTTGTAGATACAGACCCTGGTTCAGTTACTTCATACTGCTGTGATGCTTTTGAATATTTTGGTAAAAATAATAAGACGGTGATAATAGCTCCATTCAATGTCGAGTAAGTTTACTTTGCTTGTAATTTGGACTTAAGCAAATTACATTTTTATTGCGGATATTGAGTTATTAATTTTCTATTTTCTTACCTGTAGTTCTAAGCATTGGGAGTTATTAGTTATTGTCCCCAAGATATTCACCATCTATTATCTAGATCCTGCGGGGAGTGAGTTGGATGTATTATATGGACATGCAATTAAAAGGCCATTATTCTCGTGAGAAATATTTTATGTTTTTATATCTTTTAACATCTGTTACTGTATTACTATAAAAGGACATTTAATTATGTAATTTAATGTGTTACATTAACATATATAGGGCTTTACAAGAGTACAAAAAAGTTGGAGGAAAGGTCCCTAGGAAAAAAAATCTGACACTCATTTGGAAGAATGTGAAAGTAATTTCCTGACTCCAATGTATATATTATTTATGTGAAATGTGCTTATTTGTATTTTTGAATATTTTGTATGTTTTAATTTATAGTGTGTTATACAAGACAATGGCTGGGCATGTGCCTACTATGTGATGCGATTTATGGACATAATCATCAAACATGCTATATTGGAAATCGATAACATACAACAGGTATTATACATAGTCTCGTTAGATAATATGAAATATATGAATCTTATTATATATTATTATAATTATGTATGTATGTCATTCTCTTTATAGGTCTTTAAAATTGAGGACTTCAACACAGGTGCAAAGCGTTTCGATATACATGCTCCCTATACAAGAGATGAATTAGATGCTGTAAGAGAAGATTGGGCAAAAGCCCTACAAAGAGTGTGAATTTTTCAATATGATTTTGATGACAATGATGCCAATGATGATGATGATGAATAAAGAATAACTTTGTTCTCATAATTAATTTTTTGTGAATGTGAATGAATTTTTATGAATTGTCATATGTGTGAAAATCATCAATACATGAATGTTTCTACATGTGTCTGAATGTGAAAAGAGATGAAATAAATGGAACTGCAGGTTGCTACTGGTTTCTACATGCGTGAGATGAAAAAATAATATGAATGAAATTTCTTATACATGAGTGTGAATCACATATATATAATGTCTCCATCATGTTAATTTTGCAGGTTTGTGGCCTGTTGTTGGATGATATCAATGGATGTCGTAAAACCTGCAGTTCATAACTGAATTGCAGGTTTCTCATCCTGCGACCAGCCACAGCAGGTCTGCAGACTGACAGAAAAAAAAATCAAATCATAGGCGTTGGTTATTTGTATAAAACCGACGACATACATTTACAGTGTCAGTTTCCATACTAGTACCGACATCGATTTCCCTAATGAGGCTAGACACCGCGGCCGTGCTAGACACCACGGCCGTGCTGGCCAGCACGGCTGTGGTAGCAGACCAGACATAAAATAGGTGTCGGATATCTGTCTAAAACCAACGATATATGGTTACAATGTCGGTTGCCATACTAGTAACCAACGTCGATTTCACTAATGAGGCCAGACACCACGGTCGTGCTAGCCAGCATGACCGTGTAAGCGGGTGATATGGCGTCAGTTTCTAAGCTAATAACCGACACCTATACCCCCTACTGGCACATTTTCGGTGGCGCGCGAAGGGTTGTGGCATCGGTTTGAGAACCGACGCGTAACGGTTGGACTTTTAGTGGCACCCACATAGGTGTCGCTTAGAAACCGACACTAAAGGCCTTAAATAATCGACACTAAAGGCCGATTATGTACTAGAGACTCCCATCGTTTCTAGTCTCCTTTCAGCCATTGCATGATCAAAGTGACTTTGTCTACACACACTGTGGTCCTTTTCTAACCATCACGTGGTCCTTTCACCAACATCACCTTACTGAAGTGGTGCCTGACACAACCTCTCTTATAGAGCTTCTTTAAAACTCGATACTGGCTATGGTGGTTGTCATCACATCTTTCATAGGACAAGAACTGTCTCTAGATATCACCCTAAACAAAGCACACATGCTCTCATCAGACCCTCTCGTCTGGATCATACTAACCATTAGTAAGGGGTGATAAACTGTACCAACATCGAGTTTTGTATGTTTCTACTTCCCCCTCATGGAAGTGAACCGCTAGATCATACTCAAGAACTTTTGAACTCATATCATGGTATAGTTGAACCATCTCTCTCTTATGTAGTTCAACAGAATCTGTCTCTTGACAGTACTTCCTTCTTTCTCATGTTATCTAGGTGAGGCGATCTACCATAACCCATATTGCATCTTGACCTTCTTGGTCAAAGGGAGACTTACCACAACATCCATAGTGATGAACTCCCATTCCCTCTCAGGGACTCTTTTATCCTCTATATTGATACACTAGGTTACTGGTGTTCGTCCTTCACCTCCTGTTATGCATGGCAACATACCACATGCACTTCACCTTAGACATCCAAAATACTACTGTCACTTACTATCTTTGTGGTACCAAGGTATATCATGATCTCCTGCATTGTTATGATTCCTCAAGCTTGATACCTCGGAAACCCTAAACCATTCTAATTAGGGTTTCATCACATTCCCTTACAGAGAAGTGCATCTGAGGCTCTAAACCATCCTTTCATTATGTCAAGGACTAGACAGGCTAACCAAACAATCATTAACTTGTTCAACCTATCTCATTACATCTGAGTGTTAGCCAAAACACATCTTCTTTCCAAACTTAGGGTTAGCCTAACAACCTCTTCTAGCCAAACTAGGCAGCTATATCTCCACCAGAGCATCCATTACCACTTCACATCCTTCGGTATTAGGTAATGTTGAAGACATACTACCTCCATGTATTCCGCTTAAGTCCCATCTCGAACTATTCATCAAGAAAACTCTAAGATCATCCTCTTGGTTATCAAACTCAACCTTGTATCACATGCAAATTCCACATAGCTCATGATAAAACATTCTCATAAGATGATTATCTTAATACTCTTATCGTTTGTACATATCCATGTATCATTCACTTCTCCAAGGTATGTTATCATCTCTGTCCTCATGCCTTGTAGAGACGTTCCAACCCACATCATCTTTTATCCTTGGTGTATGGCATGCATACTATCCCATCTCTCCCACTCATAACAAGAGGAAATAAGCATTTGGCGGATGTCCAAACACAAAGTTCTTCCTGTTCCAAGAGTAGAGATGACACATCCCACCTTGCCAGTACACCTTCAAATCTAGGTTGAAACGTGCCATCATCTTGATATCCACATTACTTCCATGGAAAACTGGTCTCGAACTTACTTGGTTCAAGCACAATCCTTGGTCATCTCCTCTAGGTCTTTAAGGTGCTGACACTTTTGGGGTCATCCCTCTTCCCTCATGCATCCAGAGAGTGCCCTACTCATCTGCCCTTTGGGTCCCATGAGTTCATGAAGGTGATCAATCTCCTAACCCATGGCACTCAGACAATGATAGTTGTTACCTCCTGACCCTATGGTCATGTGCAACTAGGGAATTAGGCAACTCCTACTTCCATCGGTCTTATCCCTACCTGACCCTAGGATATATTTAGGATTCTCTTATGGTACATGTTCAACTTAGAACCTCACCCAAGCATTCATCATCTCTCTTTCTGCATCCATGGGCTGACTTTCATCCTTTCACAGGGATCATGGCGACCCGCCTACCTTGGTCAGGCCCCATACTAGTTACCTCCATGGTAACACATCCTCATGCACTTAGAGATGGATATCTATGGGTCTACATGTTTAGTCTTATACCATGTACTTTTCACTTAGCTTCTCAAGATCCTATGAGACCTCTTTAGGTTACTTAAACTAACAAAACTGGTAAACACCCCACCAAAGGGTCCCTCTCCCAAGATGGGAGGAAACTAAAACTCTTGACAACAAGGTCACAATCGTCCCTAGGGTTTACATTCACATGAGAATGCCTAACCCAATAGCTACTAAGACACAAGCAGACCACCTATTAAACCATACTAGGTCATACTTGTTCTCTTTCCTCAACATTAGTTCCACTTAGTTGTGAGGGGTTCATCAAACATACCCTTAACTTCAGGGGTTTCCTTTTACATCTACATATGAGGAGTACCATGCTCGAAACTATAGAGACTCAAATCTCATCATGAGCATCGGGTACACGGCTTCCCCTCTTAGGCCTAGGAACCCTAGGTTCACCTTCGGGTGTCCAACTGCATGCTCAATCTCTTAACCATGAATCAAGCATGTCCAAGATATGTCATGTACTTCTATGATGCTTTTACTCGAGCAACACTTTGGAGTTGAGTCCTCTTCTAGTACAACCAACTAGGTATAAAGCCTCACAACTGGTTACTTAAACCTCCACAGGGTCTAAGGCACTCTTTGTCTCATCTCAACAGGTAATACCTATACCAAAGGCACATAGGTACCAAAAGCATCATCCTCTCTCTAGGGTTTGGTTTCTCTAAAGGCAACCAAGATATCGTCAGCCTCCAAGGATCAAGCATGAGGCAACCCTTATCATTCACTTAGGTCGCATCATCCTCAACTCCCCATTGTTCCTTAAGTTTCGGGGTATTAGGCTTCCAACCTTCTTGCCTGAGGTCGGCTCTCTCTCCAGAGCTAATCCTACAACCAACCTCTCTATAAGAGGTCCTTTCTTCATGAAGGATCAAGCTCATAAGCATGCCCCTACCTAAGTGAAGCCTATGCTCAAACTTATGTTTACTCAAGATTATTCATTATTCCTTATACTCATCTCATCAGCTATCCAACATGCTCCCTTGGCCAGGGTTTCGACCTACTGTCAACACTACTGACGTACTCTGGGTGCAAGCTATATCCTACTTGCAACAACCCATAAGGTTTCTATAGGTTCTTCTCTAACCTCATCCATGAAGGAGCTATCCTTCGCTCAAACATGTATGACCCTCTCTAGGGTTGGGTTGCCAAAGGTACTAGGCCATCTAACCTCTCATGGCTCGTAAGGCATCCAAGGCATATCTATCCAAATGCCTGGTTTACCATGACATCTAACTCATCATGTCATCTATCTCTCTAACCTCCACTTAGGGTTAGGGTTAACATCATCCTCAGAGGATGTGTTAGGTCTCTACTTTTAATGGAGGTCTCTACCTCCAAGACTAACTCTCTCTACTCATCATCCTGCCGAGGAGGTCTATTCTCGGGTCTCCCCTGAGGGTAAAGACAACTCGTGTCATACGACCTAAGCATGTATCTATTCCTTTACGCTTACTCTATTAAGCTTATGTCCATGACATCTTATTTACATGCTTTTTATTAATTTGGTGGAGGATTCCTTAATCCTTATCAACCTTACCCATACCTCAAGAGGGTGAGGAGAAGAGAGGAAACCCTAATCCTTAAGGTCCTTAATAGAATTTGTGTTGAGAAGGGATGAACGAGATGAGAGAGTCCTAAAGGTATCTTATTTCGATTCATACCCTAAGACTTTGGCCAGGCAGTCACACGGATCCGGGAGTCCTCGTATTCTGACTAGCGGTGCGGAGAAAAATATTGCCAGCCCCCAGTCGTGATCCTTTTCTAGACACCTCTGTCTTTTGGATAATCCTCTAATAACTCCCTTGGGTTCTACAGAATTTTTAAAATTTAATAATTATTAAAGATTAAGTGAGGAACCTTCACTCGGATACCAATTGTAACGACCCCGCCTCGCGGTAACCCCCAATGAAGGGAGACCGAAAGGTCAGAGCCGTTAACCAATAACCCGGATCAAAGGTCGACAAATAATCATTAACAATTAATAAACTTTACCAACTAAACTGAAAACTGGTATAAAATAAAACTTTACTTGCCTTTTTAAAAATTGGGATTTCTAATCTTCTATCTATGAAGATACTAATCTAACTAATCCTCTTGTGCACGTTAATTCTCATTTAATTCCGCATATGCCACTTTACTGTTTGTTCTTTTCATTTGTACCTAAAACGCCAACAAACAAAACGTCAGTCAGCAAGAAGTTGGTATGTGGGGGAAACAATAATCATGCAATTATGATAACAAAGTAGTCAATCAATTATCATTTAACAACCAAGATTACGTTTTAAGCCATACTACTCAATCCTTACCTATCCCTAACTTTGTGCTATCCATGCAGTGGACTTGTATGCTACCTCTCTTATAGGTAGATTCTTACCCCCATGTCCTACCTTACAGGTAGCCAATACCTAGGGTAATAGAGTGGCATGGAACTACCTAAAAGTAGCCCAATATCTAACTCAATGTGACTTGATGGACCTACCTCATTGGTAGCCATGTACTAAGTCATCCAATGACCTGATGGACCTACCTCATCGGTAGCCATGTACAAGGTTAACCATTAATCCACAGAGGGGACCAGGATCTGAGCTAGTAGGCACATATCTTATGTGATAGTCATAGTCACATTATAGTTTGCATGAATTAAATTCATCCAACAATTTATTCCAAGTCATCGATGAAAACTTTGGAAAACTAACTCGATATATTCATAAGCATAACCACATACATGTCAGGATGATTTTGAGACAGAATAATCCATGCAAGAAAGAAATCCAAGCAAACAAGCACACATATCAAGATCCTAAAATAATTATGCAATTCCCTTTTATTACTCATGTCATCAAGATCTATTAAATCTAGCTCGCTTCCTAGGGTTTCTATGTAGAGACAGTCACCAAACCGATAAACAAATCGTTACTAAATAAGCAAAATTTAAACATAAATAACGGATTAACAAAAATCACTAAAAATTAAAACCATTTTTGCAAAGAGATCCATTTCTAGGAAAACTCTTTAAGGCAGAATCAAAACTTTATATACATCATTGTTCATATTGTACATACACTGTACCACCTCTTCTCGAGGATAACATATAACAGTTGTTTTGTCAAAACATATAATGAAGCAACATAAAACCTCGAGGCTTCCAAGCCAAAACCTCAGATCGTTCATGAAACCATAACGAACCAATTCCAAGGACCTGAGAGTACAGAGACGACACATAGGACTTCTATCTATAAGACATGACAGATAGTACACTCAACTTGAGTTGTCACTGCTATCCTTGCTGCTATTATTCTTTCTCTACAGAAAGGTCTTCACCTCCTCGTGCATGCCCACCTAAAAATGTGGTTCCCACGGGGGTGAGACAATTATAAATTGCCCCAGCGAGAGATATAACTCTCCGCCAGTAACATTATTATTGCAGCTTAAGAAGATAAGTATGAACAAAGGAATCATATTTGTTTAACAGCCATTAATTCAATGTTTAACATATTAGAATATCATTCTTATCTAAAACATTGCAGCTATATCTTGGAAGAGCAACATGCCACTTATCCTTTAAGGAATATGAAGAACATGTATAATATTTATTCATTACAGAATCATTACCACATCATTAACTCTCTTCAGGCTTAGATCATATATCTAATGCCTGTCATTGTCATTGTGGAGTCATGGCCTGTAGCCATACTCTTTTCACAAAGTATTGGGATCTTAATCCCTCAACTTATCAAGTACATTTCCACTTCTTAATAAGTTCATCATCATGATTATAGAATCTGGGTATTTGAACCCATATCTCATCATAGGATACTTATTATCACTTATTAGGTAACTTCATACCTTCAGGTCATCTGACTAAGGACATTATGAATCTTGCTACACAAAGTATTACACATAGTTCACAAAGCTCATATCACCTCTTATTACCCCTTAATAGGCAACAAGGCATATTACAGCTTATGAAGCTCATATGCAATCTAAGATAATTAGCACATCATGTGACTCATTAATTGTAGGTTACCTCTCACTAAGCAACAAGGCATATGAAAGCTTATAAGGCCTATAGAACATTTTCAATATACTGAACATCATAGCCCATACCTGGATATGCTCATCTTCTCAACATATCTGCATGATTAGTAATCATGATACAATTACATATCAGTACCATGCAATACAAGGGTTATCTTATTACATTCATAACCCATTAGTCTGTATTTGAGCTTCACATAGGATTACTCTGTGTTAGAACTTCACATAGCATCACCATGTATTAGGGTTTACATAGCATTACCATGTATTAGGGTTCACATAGCATTAACTTGTATTAGGGTTTCACATAGCATTACCATGTATTAGGGTTCACATAGCATTAACTTGTATTAGGGTTTCACATAGCATTACCCTGTATTAGGGTTCACATAGCATTAACTTGTATTAGGGTTTCACATAGAATTACCCTATATTAGGGTTCACATAGCATTAACTTGTATTAGGGTTTCACATAGCATTACCCTGTATAAGGGTTCACATAGCATTAACTTGTATTAGGGTTTCACATAGCATTACCCTGTATTAGGGTTCACACAGCATTAACTTGTATTAGGGTTTCACATAGCATTACCCTATATTAGGGTTCACATAGCATTAACTTGTATTAGGGTTTCACATAGCAATACCCTATATTAGGGTTCACATAGCATTAACTTGTATTAGGGTTTCACATAGCAAGGAATCAATATGGATAACATAAGTATTCAATCATACTTATTTATTCTCATCATTCCTCATTAAATGAATTATCAACACACAACATGAGTTTCTCTCTCATCTTTGCTAGAACATGATTACATCATAGTTTATAGGTTTGGATTAACCTTTTCATAAGGCATGTTAGACTATATTCATCAAAGTGCATTACATTCACACATCCAATTATATTGGACTTATAACACATCAAGGTATATCATTATTAGGGTGTTGGATGTGACATCTATCATATCTTGATGTATCACTTCCCTCAACACCTTTATCTTACTTGAGTTCATCCACTTATCTTGTATTAGGGTATTTCCCATCCTAATACTTTATCCACTATCCCATCATATTAATCTTATAAAGTATTGTCCATAAGTCACACACTTGAATTACCCAACTATCATCAATGATATGGGCTCATCTCGAATCAAGGCATTGTTAACATAAGGTTGTCCATTATCAACCACTCTAGGTGTTTCACCTATCAAGGTGTTAGCCACACCATTACTTGGTGTTACACTCATTACTCCTAAGAGTGTCTTTCCCTCACCTTTACAAGGTATCTCGGGTTAGAAGTGTGCATATGATCACCATATCGGGTTGTAAGTATATGAGCACTCACCATATCGGGCTAGAAGTATATACACACCATTCATATCGGGCTAGAGGTGTTTATATGTGTTTCCCATGTCGTGCATGAGGTATTAAGCTATCACCATGTCGGGATAGACATCAACTAGGGTTGTGTATCGGGCTTCCATATCGTGCAATAGCATTTGCTATTCTTTACTCACATCGGGTTACCCAAATTAGGGTTTCATGTCAACTTATAAGTATTCATTCAACCTTGTATCATGTATGGAGTCTATACTTGACTCCCTGTCGTGCAAGAGGTGTATACTACACAACCATATCGTGCAACAATGTATTCATTCATATCCATATCATTCAAGTGAAGAAGGTGCATCATCATATCAGGTTAAAGCTATTTGTATATATGCTTGAGCTCGATATCACTTTTACAAAGTGACACCATCTTCTTCAAGCTCTAGACCTTTGTTATAACTATTATTGTTCATTTCAACAGGTCTAGGAAACTACTAGAACTCATAATTTCATCAACCATTTCAGGAAATTTTGGAATTAAAAGTATTTCACTAAGTATAGCAATTCAGGTGATGAATAATAACATGACTGAGTTCAAGTTATATAACCCGCCTTAAGAACGACTTCAAAACTCCAAGCTCCAAAGCTCCACGTTCCTAAGGTTGAATATGGACTTCAAACTCCTCTATATGCAAAGAATCACCATGGATAAGCAATTGGTGAAGAAGAAAAGAAAGGAAGATCAAAACCCTAAATTCATGCTTCAATCCAAGGTTGAAGATGATCTTATCCTCACCTTAGGGTTAAGTATGAGCTCATTCTTTCTACTTAACACCTTTTCACGATACAATAGTGTCCTTGCATGATATTCCACCCCTCTTGCATGATATGGCACTCACTTGCACGATATTGCACTCACTTGGAGTCAAAACTTCACTCTATGGCCGATATCACCCTATATGGCCAATATCACCTACTTGGGCGATATCCCAAGGCCTATGCACGATACCACAGCATCCCTTAACGATATGGGAGCTCTATGCACGATACCTTAGGGTAGGAGGGTGGTAAGGGTCGCAAAATTGCACCAAGGGGTGAAACTAGGGGTATATATACTTGTTGTTCACGAAGGAAAGCAAAATTGAGGTGTCAACATTTTGAGCTAGTAGGTGCCACGTGTCATGCATGGGTGACACGTGTAAATTCATGCATCAACATTTATCTTGTCTTGAAAAAATGTTGAGTATCATTTAGGGATAAATATCCATCCATTACATATCTCTTTGAATAAGATATATCAATAAAATCACCACTTTATTCACAACTCATCACAACTTTGCTAAGGAAGTTGTAACCCGACACACCTCACCTCCTTGAGGTTCTTTGCACGATATGAACTTTTCCAAGAGTCCAAAAAACGATATGGGACACCTCCTTGGGCTCCATGGCTGATAGGCACTCATATATAAGCTTTTCAACTTGATACAACTCAAGTTAAGCTTTCAAATTCAACCCTTTTTCTTGGTCATTTCATCACCAAGATTACCATCACTCATAATTGATTCAAACATGGTGTCTCATTCATTTTATCTTCTATAAATGATACTATGAGGGAGTAGGAACACTCTATAGGTGTTAATTTGCATATTAACCCCACATTTTGGGTAAATTACAACTTGTACCAAAATTGGTGCACAATGCACCAGGATTGTTTCAAACAAGTTCAGCTTGGAATTTAGGCTTTCCACAAGACACCACTTAGCATAATTCTATATATTATGATTATAAAACACATAAGGCACGTTCAACATGTGACATATTGCAATATAACCCCTCAACTTGGGTAAATTGCACTTTGGTCCAAAACAAAAGAACATTGCTCAAACAACATTCAATCGGGACCAAATTTGAAACATAAGTGTCACATGATAACAAAACACCTTAGAGGATTATATTAAAGTTCTAAGCAACTTCATTAGTCAAAATAAATAGGGTTATCTCATAACCCAGGTCAGGGTCGTTACATTCTAGTCCACTTTTAGGGTTTCCATTGCAATTAGGGTTTCCCTTCATATTTTACTATTTTAAACCCTAATTTAACACAATTGATCATAAACCCTAATTATTTCAACATATAATCCTCAGTTTCGGATTAAAGGCATAATTAACCATTAAATAAGTCCATTAAGCCTCTCTTATATTAAAGCTATCATTTTTATCCTTTTAATCCATGACAAGATCATTATGCTCATTTATCATCAATTCAAAGCTCATTATAGTCTAATTAACATATAAACTCGATTTGCCATTAATTCTACCTTTTATTCATGAGAAAACCCTAATTACTACATTTAGGGTATTTATCCAGAATTAAAGACTTTTGTATTCAAATAACTTAGAACCATCATTTAACAACGTATTTTCACATCTTTCCAATTATATGTGATCTTATCCTCTTTTACCCTAAATTAGGGTTTCTAAATACTTAATCATTCTCATATGGGGTAAAAACCCTAAATCATACAATTTTACATCTATATCAGGTTCGAATCTAACATTATCATTCAACAGGTTATCAATACTTAAATTAACCCATTAAGCATACTAGATTCAACCTTTAATCACAAATATGGTTTTTAACTTAACTTTAATGCACTTTTCATCAACTTATTGTACTTTTGCAATTAGGAATGGAATCAATCTTTAGTATCATTTTTATTGGATTCCTCCCATTCTCTTGATCAATTTTCATATTTTACTTGCTATAATTGGAGTTACAGATAATTAGTTACGAAATCGTGAAGAAAATACCTTTTGGGCCAATAGCAAGGTGCCACGTGTCTTTTTTATTATTTGTTTTCCTGGAGAACCTTGGCTTCGCGGATCCACCACTTGGATCCGGCTCCCCTGTGACCCGGCTGACCCACGTGTGGGTCTTCTTCTCCGTGCGGATGGGGGTTCCAGTCCCCTGTTCCTCTGTGGAAACAGAGGTCCGCCGCCAGCCTTCTGCTGGTCACTTCTCCACCTCAGACTGGCGAGTGAAGACTCCATCGGCTCCGCACACCCAGTAGCAACCTCTAGTAGTGTTGCGGCGGCTGCATGCCACCAAGTAATGCCAATCTCGTAGCCCATACTTCTCCGCAAGAGTAGGGCACCGAAGCAGGAGGAACACGACAACTGGCCTGGTTAGATGTCGAGTCGATAGCAAGGTCGATCAGCCAGTTATTGCGGACTTGATGAAGGTGTATGTACCCTCGCATAAGGGGAAGTCATCCCCCTTTTATAGATCAACCTTAGGCCAGTTCCCTGGAGTCTGGATCCATTGAGGAAACTTCCAAATCTGCACAAAATATGGGGACCAAAGGGTCTACCCAGTCTGATTTGATCTCCCAAGATCAATCATCCACTCTTCAAGAGTCCTAGTGGATCAGGGAAAGCGATCCAACGATTTGATTTTACATTATACTGTTCAATTTCTCTAAATCTGAAATGAAAAGCAGTTACCATTGGATCTGGATCCAACGGATAGCAAGCCTCGTAATAGAACATCAATTGTTACATTTAATGTTATCCTTTACACTTTAGAAAACTTGTAAAATTCATATCTCTCAAACCGTTTATTATTTTAATCCCAAATTTTAGAGGAAAGTCTATAATGACTTAATCCACGTATGTACCAAAATTGAAACTCAAACTCAAAAGTGTGAGATGGTTTTCTTTATATGCAAGTTATCACTTATTTATGTATATTTCTCACATATTTTCTTTTTCCCTTGCCATTAAATTATTATTTGAGTTCCTTGAACCTCAAGGAACCTTAATGGCTCGAAATCCCATCATGGGAAAATTTTCCTTATCATTTCATTTATCTTTTATGTGGGCTCTGATCTCCAAACCACGATATAAACACGATTTAAACTTAGCGGAAGCGAATCGATTAACAGCGGAAGACAAAAATCACGGGAAATTAAAATTTTTTGAGACAAGAGCTTGAATCCATAAAACTTCATTCATAAAAGGAGATAAACTGTTTACATCTCATGATAATTACTTCTTGAGTAATTATATACAACAGGATACAATATCTCAAGAACTCATAACCAAAAGACTCCAAGACCTGAGAGTACAGAAGACACATAGGACTGACTCTAACTACACCACATGGCAGGCTAAATCTCCACCTGAGATTTACTGCTGCTCTTGGTGCTGCTGCTGCTGGGATTGATCACCTGTAGACCTGTTCCTCCATCCTCGACGTCCACCTAAAAAGTTGAAGTCTACGGGGTGAGACAATTGTACATAATTGTCCCAGCGAGAGTTATAACTCTCCGCC
Organism: Alisma plantago-aquatica; assembly: GCA_963693085.1. Lineage (NCBI taxonomy): Eukaryota > Viridiplantae > Streptophyta > Magnoliopsida > Alismatales > Alismataceae > Alisma > Alisma plantago-aquatica. Next base: position 945,340,766 of record OY856410.1, on the reverse strand, counting down.
AGAAGATTTATTATAACATCAAAGCATAACTTAAGCAGTAAAAGCTTACAAAGTATTCAATAGCAGATGCAGTTGTAAACAAGAGTTCAACATTTATCAAGCATGAAGAACATATGCACTATACAGTGTAACATCAATCAATTAGCTCATAGTTACCTTTAATAGGTATACTACGATGTAGATTATGTTTTTCAAACATACTTATTATTATGCCCTGTGGAGATGAGGTTTACCACTCATACCCCAACCAATCACTGTTAAGTGCCTTAGTATCATACTAGGTCATCGAAAGAGCCGGATTCTCATGACCTTCACCTTCCTCAGTCAGTAAGAGGATCACTTGTAGGACATCTTGTGTCTCTACTATTATAGCTCACCAGGGTAATCTGGTCCTTCGCTATTTTAGAGTTACAGTGGCGTTCTGTACTCTCTTCGTCATCAGGAGATTTCATGTTTATCTTCACTGATACGGATATCTATGTTTTCCTCATCATCAGGAGGTTTCATGTTTACCATCCACTGATACGGTATGAGTTTTATAGTGAAGGATTGATGGATTATACATCTACATCAAATTCCTACACTAGGATGTAAGGTTCTACACATCCATATACCCCACATACTCAACAGTATGTGATCCAGGAGTTCCCGTAGGAAAACCTGTTTCACCATCATTTGATCTCTGACAATGATGGATCTATGATCAGGGCTCTACATTACACTTGATTAGTTAGGTACATTCAGTATTCTTTTAATATCATACATTGTTCTTCAAACAATAACAGTAGCACAACAGCTATGAAAGTAGAATACTAAATGTAACAAACCTAACTCACATCAATCATCATTTCTCAGTATACTCATCACAAGTCATCTCTAAAGCATGACCTTGATGGTATTCATGGCTCTTTCAGCCCATTAAAACATAGGATGCCACTGACAAGGCATCAAGATATTTCACTATTCATAAAGCTAACAACATGCTTTCAATGAATATAATATCATCATCCATACCTGGATATGATCACCTTCATATCAGAACCTGCATGGTTAATTCAACTGATAAAGGTAATTCAAAACAAGAATATACTTTTCACTCTTGTCATAAGAGCTAAGTTCTCTGATTCTCATCAATTTAGAGTTTGCTACTCATTTTGCATGTCATCACCCTTGAATTAGGGTTTACTATTCACATTACATGTCATTACCCTTGAATTAGGGTTTACTAATCACATTATGGTGAATTGAACTCATAACATCATCATGTATGAGGAACATCATCATTGATGCTCTTAGATTAGTTTAAGATTCATCATTTATCATAATTAGGGTTCCATGATCTCACATAGGTGGATCATACCATAATGATGCACATTCATGTGTATTGAAGATACTTTACTTGAATTTCCATCATAAAAGGGTACTTTCTCTTTCTTAAGATACTTTCTCTCTCCTCATACTTGTAGATGGTGATAACACCAATCTAGATCAGGTTGGGTTAAGTCCTCTTTAATTAACATAGACCAAATCACCACTATTGAGTGATTAGGGTTTGATTAGAACAAGGTTTCACTCAATTGAACCTTTCAAGGGTATTATGGTAAATTACACATTGATCATCATCATGGTTTAATTTACTAACCACTTGACCCTTAATGTCTTTTGGTATCATTAGGGTTTAGGTTGAACAACTATTAAACCATTTAAGCCTTCACGGCATTAGGTAGACTTAACTTCAAAAGTCTCCACTAGGTTTCACACCTTCATCCTTCATACGATCTTGAGGTCGTATGCCCTCATTCGATCTTGAGGTCGTATACCCTCATTCGATCTTGAGGTCGTATACCCTCATTCGATCTTGAGGTCGAATGCCCGCATACGGTTTGAGGTCGAATGACCTTATACGGTCTTGAGGTCGAATGACCTTATACGGTCTTGAGGTCGAATGACCTCAAAAGCTCAAGATCGTATGGACCTCCAAGGTGGTTCAAAGGGTAAACTCGATTAGGGTTTCCTATGTTGAAGCCTTCAATTGGTCTCAAGCTTGATAACCACTTATCAATTGAGACAATTAGGGTTAGCCTTAACCAATTGGTCACTCAATTGACCCTCAATTGATATCCAATTAGGGTTGGAGTTGGTTCAATTAAGGTCTATAAACGTTCAACCATCAACACTCAACAATGTGAATCAAATCGAAGTTGAACCCATCAATTGACCTCCAATTGGGCTCAAACTTGGCCCAAACGGTCTTGGGATCGTTTGGATATACTCCAAACGGTCTTGAGACCGTTTGCCCGAGAATTCATCAAAATCTAGATTGATTTGATAGGGGTTGAACCTTAATTAAGTCACAAATCAGCAATTTGATTATTTCAATAACCCATTGTAATTGGGCCCTCAATTGATCAAATTACCTTAACCCTAGACCTCCAAACGGTCTTGGGTTGTCACCAAACGGTCTTGAGACCGTTTGGATGAGTTCCAAATGGTCTTGAGACCGTTTTCCCATCCATCCTTTGGAATTTAGTGAAAATTCATCAAGTTTTGATTTATTGAGTTGATCATTACATCAATACTTAATTGCAATGTAATTTGGTATCTTTGTACCTTCAATTGGTCAACTATACTTGACCCCAGACCTCCATACGGTCTTGGGTGATCCCTAAACGGTCTTGAGACCGTTTGGATGATTCCCCAAACGGTCTTGAGACCGTTTGGGCTAATCAACCCAAAATCTCAAATTAGCTCATTGTGATTTCAGCACTGATTTCAATTAGGGCTTGCCCTAGTAATCAACCTTCAACTCTTAACTCGTTTGGAATTAGTCTATAAAATTTGGTGAGTCATTAATTAACATCATTATGAACAGTAATATCATACGGTCAACGCTTAGTCAACCATCTTATACGGTCTTGAGACCGTTTGCCCAAAAAGGGAAAATTAAGCAGATTGAAAATCAGAACTAAATTCAATTGAATTTGCTAATTGTTTTGCCTATATCTCACGATTCCTTTGGAGTTAACCTCTCAAATTTTGTGGGTGATTAACCTACATAATTTTGAACAGGATTCCTATACGGTCCATGCTTGGTCAATGCGGCCATACGGTCTTGAGACCATATGCCTTCATACGACCTTGAAACCGTTTGCCCATCAAACGATTTTGCAAACCGTATGGGCATTTGGTTGAGGTCGTATGGTAAAGTGGAAAACCATGGATAAGCATAGGAAATAATGCCCTCATCTTATAGCTCAAGAACAGCAATAGTTCCTCATGGATTTGCTTGCAAGGAAGCAAGGGAAGATAGGGAAAAAGAAGAACTAGCAACTAAAAGCATAGAAAAGATGTATATGACAAAGCATAGGTTTAGAGTTATAAAACCCGCCTAAAGCTTTCTCCTTGAGATCCAAGCCTTTAATGGCGTCCTAGAAGATCCACAGGTTGGCCAAGGTGAATCCTCCAAGAAAAGTTGAGAAGAGATGGCTAGAAAGATAGAGCTAAGTGAGCTAGCCATGAATTTGACCTTGAATTCGAGTTTCATCCAAGAATTTAAGAAAAAGGAAGGATCCAAACCTACCTTGCACTCCCCTGGTCGTTCTCCTGAGCTCCAGAGCTCTCCTTAGTCGGTTGAGCAAGGGGGAACAGTGAAGGGAATGAAAGAAACATTCCTTTGCTAAGTGAGGAAAAGGGCTTATATACTTGGGTGGAATTTCAACATAGGCACATAGGCTTTCCTTATTTTCAACTAAGTCCCTCCATTCTTCTTTGCTCGTCCCTTCTTCTTATTTCTAAGGACAACCTTCTTCTAAGGTCAAGAAATGAAGGCAAAGAAGATCAACCTATTACTAAAGCACACACATAAGAGGCTATAGTACTTACACCTTGATTATTAAATCACAAAGGTGTTTTTCATTATATGATTATTCAATTGAAGTGACTTCTTCATCATTTCTTCTCTAAATTATGAAAAGAGTCTTACAAGATGTTTTAGATGGTGTATTTTACAAGTTGAACCCCTCAAATTGGGTAAATTGCACTTTACTCCAATTTAGGGTTTCAAGCACAGGGATTGCTTCCACAGCTGCACCTTGGTGCTCAAGCTTGGGAAATCCCTCAAACTTTACCATAATCATTCTTATGATGTCTCAACATCAGAGGAACATCTCAACATGTGCAAATTGCAAGTTAACCCTTCTAACTGGGTAAATTGCACATAGGTCCCTGTATTACAAAACAATCAATTCAACATTGTTTAAAAGGGACAGAAAAGGAAAAGTATGTTCCTCAGGAACTTAATTATATGCAAAAAGATAATCACCAGTATCTTAATTACACAATTAGGCAAAACACCTAGGGTTAACTCATAACCCAGGTCAGGGATGTTACAAATTATCCACCCCTTACAAGGATTTCGTCCCCGAAATCGATAAAACATATTAAGAGAAAAGGGCAGGATACTTCCTTCTCATCTCATCCTCTAGTTACCAAGTGGCTTCTTCAACACCACGGTGGTTCCAGAGGACTTTCACAAGGCTTATATCTTTCTTCTTTAACTTTTTAATTCTGTTATCAAGGATTGACACCGGTCCTTCCTCATAAGATATATCATCATTCAATTCTACCTCCATAGGTTGTAGAATTGACTCAGTATCAGGGTGACATTTCTTTAGCATAGAAATGTGAAACACAGGATGTAACCTCCGTAACTCTGGTGGCAGCTCTAGTTTATAGGCTACTTTTCCAATCCGTTCAATGATTGGATAAGGCCCCATAAATCTAGGAGCTAACTTCCCTTTCCTTCCAAAACGAAGGACTCCTTTCCAAGGCGAGACCTTGAGATACACTCTGTCTCCAACCTGGATCTCTAAGGGTCTACGACGCTTGTCAGCATAAGATTTCTGTCTATCCTGTGCAGTCTTAATCTGTTGTTGTATTACTTTAATCTTCTCTGTGGTCTGCTGCACAAGATCAGGACCTAACAACTGATGCTCACCAGTCTCAAACCAACACAAAGGTGATCTACAACGTCTACCATATAAAGCTTCATAAGGTGCCATATCAATACTATGTTGATAGCTATTGTTATAGGCAAACTCTATCAAGCTTAGGTGTAGATCCCAACTTCCGGTAAACTGGAGAACACATGCTCTCAACAGGTCTTCTAAGGTCTGTATGGTTCTTTCCGACTGTCCATCAGTCTGCGGATGAAAGGCCGTACTAAACCTTAGCTTGGTGCCTAAGGCTCTGTGTAACTGTTCAAAAAAACGACTTGTAAACTGAGGACCTCTGTCAGAAACTATAGTGACAGGAACTCCGTGCAAACGCATTATCTCTTGTACATACAACTGTGATAACCTTTCAGCAGAATAGGTTGTTTTGATAGGTAAGAAATGTGCTGTCTTTGTCAACCTATCTACAACTACCCAAATGGAATCATGTCCTTTGTTTGTCCTGGGTAGGCCAACAACAAAGTCCATGGTAACATGATCCCACTTTCACTGTGGTATGGGTAAAGGTTGCATTGTTCCTGCAGACTTCTGGTGTTCAGCTTTAACTTGCTGACACATAGGACACCTCAGAACAAACTCTGCAACATCCTTCTTCAATCCAGGCCACCAATATAGATCTTTCAAATTACGATACATCTTGGTGCTCCCTGGATGCATAGCATACATCGAAGAATGAGCTTCTTCCAGGACTAACTTCCTCAAGTTATCCATATCTGGCACTATCATCCTCCCATGATAACATGCTACATGATCATCCGAGTCATTGAAACCATCTCGCTTCTCATTTCCATACTCTGACCTAATCTGTTGAACTTCAGCATCAACTTGTTGTGCTTCCTTAATCTGCTCTCTTAGGGTAGGTTTAATATGCATCTCAACCAACAACCCGGCTAACAATGACACCTTCAACTGTACATTGTCTTGCCTTAAAGAGATGAACATATATCTCTTAGAGCACACTAAAGGGTTTAATTGTGCTCTATCCATGGTTGATGTTGTTGATTTCCTACTCAAGGCATCTGCAACAACATTGGCCTTGCCTGGATGGTAATCAATCGTACAGTCGTAATCCTTGATTAACTCCATCCAACGACGTTGCCTCATGTTAAGCTCATGCTGAGAGAAGATATACTTAAGGTTCTTGTGGTCTGTGAAAATCTGGAATGTCTCTCCGTAGAGATAATGCCTCCAGATCTTCAAGGCATGAACCACAGTAGCTAACTCCAGACCGTGTGTCGGATAATTCTCCTCGTGTTTCTTAAGTTGTCGAGAAGCAAAAGAAATCACTTGTTTATCCTGCATCAACACACATCCAAGTCCATTCTTGGAGGCATCACAGAAGACTACATATCCTTTTCCTTGTTCAGGTAGCACAAGCACAAGTGCACTTGTCAAGCTCTCCTTCAACAACTGGAAAGACTGTTGACACTTGTCACTCCAGGAAAAAGGGATATCTTTCCGGGTTAACTTGGTCAAGGGTAAGGCTATAGAACTAAAGTTCTTAATGAACCTTCGATAATAGCCAGCTAACCCCAAGAAACTTCGAATCTCCGTCGGTGTCTTCAGTTGTTCCCATTGTAGAACAGATTCTACCTTTGTAGGGTCAACACGAATTCCTGAGGCAGATATCACATGTCCTAGAAAAGATACCTCCGGCAGCCAGAACTCACACTTGCTAAACTTAGCATACAGCTTGTGTTTTCTTAGCAAGGTCAAAGCTTGGCGAAGATGCTGCTCATGCTGCTGAGCATCCTTACTATAGATCAGAATGTCATCTATGAAGACGACAACACACTGATCAAGGAAATGTCAGAAAACTCTATTCATGAGTTCCATAAATGCAGCTGGTGCATTGGTTAGTCCAAACGACATAACTGTGAACTCATAGTGACCATACCTTGTCCTAAAGGCAGACTTGGATATGTCACTATCGTTAATACGAAGTTGATGATATCCAGACCTCAAGTCTATCTTTGAAAAGACTGTTGCACCATGCAACTGGTCAAAGAGATCATCAATCCTCGGCAGAGGGTACTTGTTCTTTATTGTTACTTTATTGAGTTGTCTATAGTCAATGCACAACCGCATTGACCCATCTTTCTTTTTAACAAACAAGACCGGAGCACCCTAAGGTGAAGTACTCGGTCGGATAAAACCCTTCTCAAGTAACTCTTGAAGCTGTTTCTTGAGTTCTGCCATCTCGGCAGGCGCCATCCTATATGGTGTCTGGGCTATGGGTTTCGTATCTGGAATCAGATTGATTTCAAAATCAATCTCCCGAGGTGGTGGTATACCAGGAAGTTCTTCAGGAAACACATCCTCGAATTCCCTGACTATGGGAACTTCAGCAGGATTGGAACTTTCCTTGGTAACATCTACCACATGGGCCAAGAATGCATAACATCCTTGCCTCAACAGCTTATCAGCAACCATAGCTGATACAAGACAGGTGGGTAGAATCTTTCTTTCACCTTGAAAGATCCATGTGTTGCTTTCATCAGCAAATACAGCCAACTTGGACTCACAATCCAAGACAGCTCTATACCTCTCTAAGGTATCCATCCCGAGGATTATATCAAATCCTTGCATATCAAGCGGTATAAGATCCACTTGAATGCGATGGTCAGAAAAGAAGAGGATGCAGGGAGAGCATACCTTCTGCAAAACGGCAGACCCACTCAACGGAGTCTCCAACAACAAACTATCTGCCCTATGACTAACAGTCACATTGCAGTTACGAATCACTCTATGAGTGATGAAAGAGTGTGTAGCACCCGGGTCAATTAGAACAGATACAACACAGGATGTAGACATATCAGGATATAAAAGTTCCATCTAACCTGCCACTACCCGTGGATTGACCACTGCATCTGGTGGGTTCATAGCATAGAACCTCGCTGTCGCCTGGTGTTGAGGTGGTGCTGATGATCCAGCTTGAGATGCTTGTCCACGTCTTCGAGCTGCTCCTTGAGATTGCATTCTCTGAGATCCTTGTTGATTCTGTCTCGGAGGCTGTGTCACACTGACAGGCCTAGAACGGCAATCCTTCATCAAGTGTCCCACCTTACCACAGTTGTAGCAACTCCTCTCCTATTGTTGTGGTCGGGGTGGTCCAGTAACTGACATCGATGCAAAACTGTGAGTCCCTTGAAGCGGTTGACTCCGTCCTCTACCTCTGCTTGGTGACCATTGAGTTTGAGAACTCGATCTGGGTGGTGGAGGGTTAGGTGCAGAGAATCTAGGTTTCTTGGAATCCCTAGATGAAGAACCCTGGAACTGTGGATATCTTTTCTGGGTTTGCCTCTTCTCAACCACATATCTCTCTATCCTTCGGACTGACTCAATGAAGGTAGAGAATCTCTCTCGGTTTTCTAAGGCAGACATAGGGGTTGACATATCAGCATTCAAACCCTTCTCGAATCTCCTGATTCTTTCCTCATCTGTGGCAGCCATGTGCAGACAGAACCGCAGCAATTCCATGAACTTAGCTTCATACTCGCTAATGTTCATCATGCCCTGCCTCAATCTCTCAAACTGAGAGATCTTCTCATCTAGGAAGGTCTTTGGAAAATATCTATTGATAAATTCCCGACGAAACTCTTCCCACGAGAACTCTATTCCATGTCTCTTCTGCTCTTCCATGTTCCACCAGTGACCAGCACTTCCTTTGAGAAGATAGACAGCATGTCTAACCTTCTCAGCCTCTGGGATAATAAGAATCCTGAAATCCTTCTCCAACTCTGTTAACCATAGGTCAGCATATGCGGGGTCGGCAGTCCCAAAGTACTCGGTAGCTCCGACATGATGAAGTCGCTCGAACGTCTTACCGATACCTTGTCCTTCAGGTTGGGCAGGTGCCCTAGGTGCAGGCATGGGCATCCTGTCGGTTATGTGTGTCATGGCAATCATAAACTGCCCAAACATCGTCTGAACTGCTGGGTTACCCATATCAGCTGGGTCAAACTGGGGTGGCTCAGGTGCAGGCTGTTCTATTTCTGGAACCATTGCACCGCCTCGAGGTGCACTAGCACTACTCTCTGCCACATACTCATCATGTGGCTCAGCCATCCTTATGTATCTTCTTCTCCTGAGGAGTAGAAGATTCTATTAGATAAGGAAGGAGTACTAAAGATAGACTCGACATCCTAAGTCCTATGCCTCTGTAGACTCAACAGACCTAGAGCTCTGATACCACTAATTGTGGGCTCTGATCTCCAAACCATGATATAAACACAATTTAAACTTAGCGGAAGCGAATCGATTAACAGCGGAAGACAAAAATTACGGGAAATTAAAACTTTTTGAGACAAGAGCTTGAATCCATAAAACTTCATTCATAAAAGGAGATAAACTGTTTACATCTCATGATAATTACTTCTTGAGTAATTATATACAATAGGATACAAAATCTCAAGAACTCATAACCAAAAGACTCCAAGACCTGAGAGTACAGAAGACACATAGGACTGACTCTAACTACACCACATGGCAGGCTAAATCTCCACCTGAGATTTACTGCTGCTCTTGGTGCTGCTGCTGCTGGGATTGGTCACCTGTAGACCTGTTCCTCCATCCTCGACGTCCACCTAAAAAGTTGAAGTCTACGGGGTGAGACAATTGTACATAATTGTCCCAGCGAGAGTTATAACTCTCCGCTAGAAGCTTTATTATAACATCAAAGCATAACTTAAGCAGTAAAAGCTTACAAAGTATTCAATAGCAGATGCAGTTGTAAACAAGAGTTCAACATTTATCAAGCATGAAGAACATATGCACTATACAGTGTAACATCAATCAATTAGCTCATAGTTACCTTTAATAGGTATACTACGCTGTAGAGTATGTTTTTCAAACATACTTATTATTATGCCCTGTGGAGATGAGGTTTACCACTCATACCCCAACCAATCACTGTTAAGTGCCTTAGTATCATACTAGGTCATCGAAAGAGTCGGATTCTCATGACCTTCACCTTCCTCAGTCAGTAAGAGGATCACTTGTAGGACATCTTGTGTCTCTACTATTATAGCTTACCAGGGTAATCTGGTCCTTCGCTATTTTAGAGTTACAATGGCATTCTGTACTCTCTTTGTCATCAGGATATTTCATGTTTATCTTCACTGATACAGATATCTATGTTTTCCTCGTCATCAGGAGGTTTCATGTTTACCATCCACTGATACGGTATGAGTTTTGTAGTGAAGGATTGACGGATTATACATCTACATCAAATTCCTACACTAGGATGTAAGGTTCTACACATCCATATACCCCACATACTCAACAGTATGTGATCCAGGAGTTCCCGTAGGAAAACCTGTTTCACCATCATTTGATCTCTGACAATGATGGATCTATGATCAGGGCTCTACATTACACTTGATTAGTTAGGTACATTCAGTATTCTTTTAATATCATACATTGTTCTTCAAACAATAACAGTAGCACAACAGCTATGAAAGTAGAATACTAAATGTAACAAACCTAACTCACATCAATCATCATTTATCAGCATACTCATCACAAGTAATCTCTAAAGCATGACCTTGATGGTATTCATGGCTCTTTCAGCCCATTAAAACATAGGATGCCACTGACAAGGCATCAAGATATTTTACTATTCATAAAGCTAACAACATGCTTTCAATGAATATAATATCATCATCCATACATGGATATGATCACCTTCATATCAGAACCTGCATGGTTAATTCAACTGATAAAGGTAATTCAAAACAAGAATATACTTTTCACTCTTGTCATAAGAGCTAAGTTCTCTGATTCTCATCAATTTAGAGTTTGCTACTCATTTTGCATGTTATCACCCTTGAATTAGGGTTTACTATTCACATTACATGTCATTACCCTTGAATTAGGGTTTACTAATCACATTATGGTGAATTGAACTCATAACATCATCATGTATGAGGAACATCATCATTGATGCTCTTAGATTAGTTTAAGATTCATCATTTATCATAATTAGGGTTCCATGATCTCACATAGGTGGATCATACCCTAATGATGCACATTCATGTGTATTGAAGATACTTTACTTGAATTTCCATCATAAAATGGTACTTTCTCTTTCTTAAGATACTTTCTCTCTCCTCATACTTGTAGATGGTGATAACACCAATCTAGATCAGGTTGGGTTAAGTCCTCTTTAATTAACATAGACCAAATCACCACTATTGAGTGATTAGGGTTTGATTAGAACAAGGTTTCACTCAATTGAACCTTTCAAGGGTATTATGGTAAATTACACATTGATCATCATCATGGTTTAATTTACTAACCACTTGACCCTTAATGTCTTTTGGTATCATTAGGGTTTAGGTTGAACAAGTATTAAACCATTTAAGCCTTCACGGCATTAGGTAGACTTAACTTCAAAAGTCTCCACTAGGTTTCACACCTTCATCCTTCATACGATCTTGAGGTCGTATGCCCTCATTCGATCTTGAGGTCGTATACCCTCATTCGATCTTGAGGTCGTATACCCTCATTCGATCTTGAGGTCGAATGCCCTCATACGGTTTGAGGTCGAATGACCTTATACGGTCTTGAGGTCGAATGACCTTATACGGTCTTGAGGTCGAATGACCTCAAAAGCTCAAGATCGTATGGACCTCCAAGGTGGTTCAAAGGGTAAACTCAATTAGGGTTTCCTATGTTGAAGCCTTCAATTGGTCTCAAGCTTGCTAACCACTTATCAATTGAGACAATTAGGGTTAGCCTTAACCAATTGATCACTCAATTGACCCTCAATTGATATCCAATTAGGGTTGGAGTTGGTTCAATTAAGGTCTATAAACGTTCAACCATCAACACTCAACAATGTGAATCAAATCGAAGTTGAACCCATCAATTGACCTCCAATTGGGCAAAAACTTGGCCCAAACGGTCTTAGGATCATTTGTATATACTCCAAACGGTCTTGAGACCGTTTGCCCAAGAATTCATCAAAATCTAGATTGATTTGATAGGGGTTGAACCTTAATTAAGTCACAAATCAGCAATTTGATTATTTCAATAACCCATTGTAATTGGGCCCTCAATTGATCAAATTACCTTAACCCTAGACCTCCAAACGGTCTTGGGTTGTCACCAAACGGTCTTGAGACCGTTTGCCCATCCATCCTTTGGACTCTAGTGAAAATTCATCAAGTTTTGATTTATTGAGTTGATCATTACATCAATACTTAATTGCAATGTAATTTGGTATCTTTGTACCTTCAATTGGTCAACTATACTTGACCCCAGACCTCCATACGGTCTTGGGTGATCCCCAAATGGTCTTGAGACCGTTTGGATGATTCCCCAAATGGTCTTGAGACCGTTTGGGCTAATCAACCCAAAATCTCAAATTAGCTCATTGTGATTTCAGCACTGATTTCAATTAGGGCTTGCCCTAGTAATCAACCTTCAACTCTTAACTCGTTTGGAATTAGTCTATGAAATTTGGTGAGTCATTAATTAACATCATTATGAACAGTAATATCATTCGGTCAACGCTTAGTCAACCATCTTATATGGTCTTGAGACCGTTTGCCCAAAAAGGGCAAATTAAGCAGATTGAAAATCAGAACTAAATTCAATTGAATTTGCTAATTGTTTTGCCTATATCTCACGATTACTTTGGAGTTAACCTATCAAATTTTGTGGGTGATTAACCTACATAATTTTGAACAGGATTCCCATACGGTCCATGCTTGGTCAACGCGGCCATACGGTCTTGAGACCGTATGCCTTCATACGACCTTGAAACCATTTGCCCATCAAACGATTTTGCAAACCGTATGGGCAATTGGTTGAGGTCGTATGGTAAAGTGGAAAACCATGGATAAGCATAGGAAATAACGCCCTCATCTTCTAGCTCAAGAACAGCAATAGTTCCTCACGGATTTTCTTGCAAGGAAGCAAGGGAAGATAGGGAAAAAGAAGAACTAGCAACTAAAAGCATAGAAAAGATGTATATAACAAAGCATAGGTTTAGAGTTATAAAACCCGCCTAAAGCTTGCTCCTTGAGCTCCAAGCCTTTAATGGCGTCCTAGAAGCTCCACAGGTTGGCCAAGGTGAATCCTCCAAGAAAAGTTGAGAAGAGATGGCTAGAAAGATAGAGCTAAGTGAGCTAGCCATGAATTTGACCTTGAATTCGAGTTTCATCCAAGAATTTAAGAAAAAGGAAGGATCCAAACCTACCTTGCACTCCCCTGGTCGTTCTCTTGAGCTCCAGAGCTCTCCTTGGTCGGTTGAGCAAGGGGGGACAGTGAAGGGAACGAAAGAAACATTCCTTTGCTAAGTGAGGAAAAGGGCTTATATACTTGGGTGGAATTTCAACATAGGCACATAGGCTTTCCTTATTTTCAACTAAGTCCCTCCTTTCTTCTTTGCTCGTCCCTTCTTCTTATTTCTAAGGACAAACTTCTTCTAAGGTCAAGAAATGAAGGCAAATAAGATCAACCTATTACTAAAGCACACACATAAGAGGCTATAGTACTTACACCTTGATTATTAAATCATAAAGGTGTTTTTCATTATATGATTATTCAATTGAAGTGACTTCTTCATCATTTCTTCTCTAAATGATGACAAGAGTCTTACAAGATGTTTTAGATGGTGTATTTTACAAGTTGCACCCCTCAAATTGGGTAAATTGCACTTTACTCCAATTTAGGGTTTCAAGCACAGGGATTGCTTCCACAGCTGCACCTTGGTGCTCAAGCTTGGGAAATCCCTCAAACTTTACCATAATCATTCTTATGATGTCTCAACATCAGAGGAACATCTCAACATGTGCAAATTGCAAGTTAACCCTTCTAACTGGGTAAATTGCACATAGGTCCCTGTATTACAAAACAATCAATTCAACATTGTTTAAAAGGGACAGAAAAGGAAAAGTATGTTCCTCAGGAACTTAATTGCATGCAAAAAGATAATCACCAGTATCTTAATTACATAATTAGGCAAAACACCTAGGGTTAACTCATAACCCTGGTCAGGGATGTTACAAATTATCCACCCCTTACAAGGATTTCGTCCCCGAAATCGATAAAACATATTAAGAGAAAAGGGCAGGATACTTCCTTCTCACCTCATCCTCTAGTTACCAAGTGGCTTCTTCAACACCACGGTGGTTCCAGAGGACTTTCACAAGGCTTATATCTTTCTTCTTCAACTTTTTAATTCTGTTATCAAGGATTGACACCGGTCCTTCCTCATAAGATATATCATCATTCAATTCTACCTCCATAGGTTGTAGAATTGACTCAGTATCAGGGTGACATTTCTTTAGCATAGAAATGTGAAACACAGGATGTAACCTCCGTAACTCTGGTGGCAGCTCTAGTTTATAGGCTACTTTTCCAATCCTTTCAATGATTGGATAAGGCCCCATAAATCTAGGAGCTAACTTCCCTTTCCTTCCAAAACGAAGGACTCCTTTCCAAGGCGAGACCTTGAGATACACTCTGTCTCCAACCTGGAACTCTAAGGGTCTACGAAGTTTGTCAGCATAAGATTTCTGTCTATCCTGTGCAGTCTTAATCTGTTGTTGTATTACTTTAATCTTCTCTGTGGTCTGCTGCACAAGATCAGGACCTAACAACTGATGCTCACCAGTCTCAAACCAACACAAAGGTGATCTACAACATCTACCATATAAAGCTTCATAAGGTGCCATATCAATACTATGTTGATAGCTATTGTTATAGGCAAACTCTATCAAGCTTAGGTGTAGATCCCAACTTCCGGTAAACTGGAGAACACATGCTCTCAACAGGTCTTCTAAGGTCTGTATGGTTCTTTCCGACTGTCCATCAGTCTGCGGATGAAAGGCTGTACTAAACCTTAGCTTGGTGCCTAAGGCTCTGTGTAACTGTTCCAAAAAATGACTTGTAAACTGAGGACCTCTGTCAGAAACTATAGTGACAGGAACTCCATGCAAACGCACTATCTCTTATACATACAACTGTGATAACCTTTCAGCAGAATAGGTTGTTTTGACAGGTAAGAAATGTGCTGTCTTTGTCAACCTATCTACAACTACCCAAATGGAATCATGTCCTTTGTTTGTCCTGGGTAGGCCAACAACAAAGTCCATGGTAACATGATCCCACTTCCACTGTGGTATGGGTAAAGGTTGCATTGTTCCTGCAGGCTTCTGGTGTTCAGCTTTAACTTGCTGACACATAGGACACCTCAGAACAAACTCTGCAACATCCTTCTTCATTCCAGGCCACCAATATAGATCTTTCAAATTACGATACATCTTGGTGCTCCATGGATGCATAGCATACATCGAAGAATGAGCTTCTTCCAGGATTAACTTCCTCAAGTTATCCATATCTGGCACTATCATCCTCCCATGATAACATGCTACATGATCATCCGAGTCATTGAAACCATCTCGCTTCTCATTTCCATACTCTGACCTAATCTGTTGAACTTCAGCATCAACCTGTTGTGCTTCCTTAATCTGCTCTCTTAGGGTAGGTTTAATATGCATCTCAGCCAACAACCCGGCTAACAATGACACCTTCAACTGTACATTGTCTTGCCTTAAAGAGATGAACATATCTCTCTTAGAGCACACTAAAGGGTTTAATTGTGCTCTATCCATGGTTGATGTTGCTGATTTCCTACTCAAGGCATCTGCAACAACATTGGCCTTGCCTGGATGGTAATCAATCGTACAGTCGTAATCCTTGATTAACTCCATCCAACAACATTGCCTCATGTTAAGCTCATGCTGAGAGAAGATATACTTAAGGTTCTTGTGGTCTGTGAAAATCTGGAATGTCTCTCCGTAGAGATAATGCCTCCAGATCTTCAAGGCATGAACCACAACAGCTAACTCCAGATCGTGTTTCGGATAATTCTCCTCGTGTTTCTTAAGCTGTCGAGAAGCAAAAGAAATCACTTGTTTATCCTGCATCAACACACATCCAAGTCCATTCTTGGAGGCATCACAGAACACTACATATCCTTTTCCTTGTTCAGGTAGCACAAGCACAGGTGCACTTGTCAACCTCTCCTTCAACAACTGGAAAGACTGTTGACACTTATCACTCCAGGAAAAAGGGATATCTTTCCGGGTTAACTTGGTCAAGGGTAAGGCTATAGAACTAAAGTTCTTAATGAACCTTCGATAATAGCCAGCTAACCCCAAGAAACTTCGAATCTCCATCGGTGTCTTCAGTTGTTCCCATTGTAGAACAGATTCTACCTTTGTAGGGTCAACACGAATTCCTGAGGCAGATATCACATGTCCTAGAAAAGATACCTCCGGCAGCCAGAACTCACACTTGCTAAACTTAGCATACAGCTTGTGTTTTCTTAGCAAGGTCAAAGCTTGGCGAAGATGCTGCTCATGCTGCTGAGCATCCTTACTATAGATCAGAATGTCATCTATGAAGACGACAACACACTGATCA
Source organism: Alisma plantago-aquatica (assembly GCA_963693085.1). Classification (NCBI taxonomy): domain Eukaryota; kingdom Viridiplantae; phylum Streptophyta; class Magnoliopsida; order Alismatales; family Alismataceae; genus Alisma; species Alisma plantago-aquatica. The sequence goes on along the minus strand of OY856410.1, from coordinate 945,324,315 downwards.
AGGAAAGGTCGGAAAACTCTATTCATGAGTTCCATAAATGCAGCTGGTGCATTGGTTAGTCCAAACGACATAATCGTGAACTCATAGTGACCATACCTTGTCCTAAAGGCAGACTTGGATATGTCACTATCGTTAATACAAAGTTGATGATATCCAGACCTCAAGTCTATCTTTGAAAAGACTGTTGCACCACGCAACTGGTCAAAGAGATCATCAATCCTCGGCAGAGGGTACTTGTTCTTTATTGTTACTTTATTGAGTTGTCTATAGTCAATGCACAACCACATTGACCCATCTTTCTTTTTAACAAACAAGACTGGAGCACCCCAAGGTGAAGTACTCGGTCGGATAAAACCCTTCTCAAGTAACTCTTGAAGCTGTTTCTTGAGTTCTGCCATTTCGGCAGGCGCCATCCTATATGGTGTCTGGGCTATGGGTTTCGTATCTGGAATCAGATTGATTTCAAAATCAATCTCCCGAGGTGGTGGTATACCAGGAAGTTCTTCAGGAAACACATCCTCGAATTCCCTGACTATGGGAACTTCTGCAGGATTGGAACTTTCCTTGGTAACATCTACCACATGGGCCAAGAATGCATAACATCCTTGCCTCAACAGCTTATCAGCAACCATAGCTGATACAAGACAGGTGGGTAGAATCTTTCTTTCACCTTGAAAGATCCATGTGTTGCTTTCATCAGCAAATACAGCCAACTTGGACTCACAATCCAAGACAGCTCTATACCTCTCTAAGGTATCCATCCCGAGGATTATATCAAATCCTTGCATATCAAGCGGTATAAGATCCACTTGAATGCGATGGTCAGAAAAGAAGAGGATGCAGGGAGAGCATACCATCTGCAAAACGGCAGACCCACTCAACGGAGTCTCCAACAACAAACTATCTGCCCTATGACTAAGAGTCACATTGCAGTTACGAATCACTCTATGAGTGATGAAAGAGTGTGTAGCACCCGGGTCAATCAGAACAGATACAACACAGGATGTAGACATATCAGGATATAAAAGTTCCATCTAACCTGCCACTACCCGTGGATTGACCACTGCATCTGGTGGGTTCATAGCATAGAACCTCGTTGTCGCCTGGTGTTGAGGTGGTGCTGATGATCCAGCTTGAGACGCTTGTCCACGTCTTCGAGCTGCTCCTTGAGATTGCATTCTCTGAGATCCTTGTTGATTCTGTCTCGGAGGCTGTGTCACAGTGACATGCCTAGAACGGCAATCCTTCATCAAGTGTCCCACCTTACCACAGTTGTAGCAACTCCTCTCCTATTGTTGTGGTCGGGATGGTCCAGTAACTGACATCGATGAAGAACTGTGAGTCCCTTGAAGCGGTTGACTCCGTCCTCTACCTCTGCTTGGTGACCATTGAGTTTGAGAACTCGATCTGGGTGGTAGAGGGTTAGGTGCAGAGAATCTAGGTTTCTTGGAATCCCTAGATGAAGAACCCTGGAACTGTGGATATCTTTTCTGGGTTTGCCTCTTCTCAACCACAGATCTCTCTATCCTTCGGACTGACTCAACAAAGGTAGAGAATCTCTCTCGGTTTTCTAAGGCAGACACAGGGGTTGACATATCAGCATTCAAACCCTTCTCAAATCTCCTAATTCTTTCCTCATCTGTGGCAGCCATGTGCAGACAGAACCGCAGCAATTCCATGAACTTAGCTTCATACTCGCTAATGTTCATCATGCCCTGCCTCAATCTCTCAAACTGAGAGATCTTCTCATCTAGGAAGGTCTTTGGAAAATATCTATTGATAAATTCCCGACGAAACTCTTCCCATGAGAACTCTATTCCATGTCTCTTCTGCTCTTCCATGTTCCACCAGTGACCAGCACTGCCTTTAAGAAGATAGACAGCATGTCTAACCTTCTCAACCTCCGGGATAATAAGAATCCTGAAAGCCTTCTCCAACTCTGTTAACCATAGGTCAGCATCTGCGGGGTCGGCAGTCCCAAAGTACTCGGTAGCTCTGACATGACGAAGTCGCTCGAACGTCTTACCGATACCTTGTCCTTCAGGTTGGGTAGGTGCCCTAGGTGCATGCATGGGCATCCTGTCGGTTATGTGTGTCATGACAGTCATAAACTGGCCAAACATCATCTGAACTGCTGGGTTACCCATATCAGCTGGGTCAAACTGGGGTGGCTCAGGTGCAGGCTATTCTATTTCTGGAACCCTTGCACCGCCTCGAGGTGCACTAGCACTACTCTCTACAACGTACTCATCATGTGGCTCAGCCATCCTTATGTATCTTCTTCTCCTGAGGAGCAGAAGATTCTATTAGATAAGGAAGGAGTACTAAAGATAGACTCGACATCCTAAGTCCTATGCCTATGTAGACTCAACGGACCTAGAGCTCTGATACCACTAATTGTGGGCTCTGATCTCCAAACCACGATATAAACACGATTTAAACTTAGCGGAAGCGAATCGATTAACAGCGGAAGACAAAAATCACGGGAAATTAAAACTTTTTGAGACAAGAGCTTGAATCCATAAAACTTCATTCATAAAAGGAGATAAACTGTTTACATCTCATGATAATTACTTCTTGAGTAATTATATACAACAGGATACAAAATCTCAAGAACTCATAACCAAAAGACTCCAAGACCTGAGAGTACAGAAGACACATAGGACTGACTCTAACTACACCACATGGCAGGCTAAATCTCCACCTGAGATTTACTGCTGCTCTTGGTGCTGCTGCTGCTGGGATTGGTCACCTGTAGACCTGTTCCTCCATCCTCGACGTCCACCTAAAAAGTTGAAGTCTACGGGGTGAGACAATTGTACATAATTGTCCCAGCGAGAGTTATAACTCTCCGCCAGAAGCTTTATTATAACATCAAAGCATAACTTAAGCAGTAAAAGCTTACAAAGTATTCAATAGCAGATGCAGTTGTAAACAAGAGTTCAACATTTATCAAGCATGAAGAACATATGCACTATACAGTGTAACATCAATCAATTAGCTCATAGTTACCTTTAATAGGTATACTACGCTGTAGATTATGTTTTTCAAATAGTCTTATTATTATGCCCTGTGGAGATGAGGTTTACCACTCATACCCCAACCAATCACTGTTAAGTGCCTTAGTATCATACTAGGTCATCGAAAGAGCCGGATTCTCATGACCTTCACCTTCCTCAGTCAATAAGAGGATCACTTGTAGGACATCTTGTGTCTCTACTATTATAGCTCACCAGGGTAATCTGGTCCTTCGCTATTTTAGAGTTACAGTGGCGTTCTGTACTCTCTTCGTCATCAGGAGATTTCATGTTTATCTTCACTGATACAGATATCTATGTTTTCCTCGTCATCAGGAGGTTTCATGTTTACCATCCACTGATACGGTATGAGTTTTGTAGTGAAGGATTGACGGATTATACATCTACATCAAATTCCTATACTAGGATGTAAGGTTCTACACATCCATATACCACACATACTCAACAGTATGTGATCCAGGAGTTCCCATAGGAAAACCTGTTTCACCATCATTTGATCTCTGAAAATGATGGATCTATGATAAGGGCTCTACATTACACTTGATTAGTTAGGTACATTCAGTATTCTTTTAATATCATACATTGTTCTTCAAACAAAAACAGTAGCACAACAGCTATGAAAGTAGAATACTAAATGTAACAAACCTAACTCACATCAATCATCATTTCTCAGTATACTCATCACAAGTCATCTCTAAAGCATGACCTTGATGGTATTCATGGCTCTTTCAGCCCATTAAAACATAGGATGCCACTGACAAGGCATCAAGATATTTTACTATTCATAAAGCTAACAACATGCTTTCAATGAATATAATATCATCATCCATACCTGGATATGATCACCTTCATATCAGAACCTGCATGGTTAATTCAACTGATAAAGGTAATTCAAAACAAGAATATACTTTTCACTCTTGTCATAAGAGCTAAGTTCTCTGATTCTCATCAATTTAGAGTTTGCTACTCATTTTGCATGTCATCACCCTTGAATTAGGGTTTACTATTCACATTACATGTCATTACCCTTGAATTAGGGTTTACTAATCACATTATGGTGAATTGAACTCATAACATCATCATGTATGAGGAACATCATCATTGATGCTCTCAGATTAGTTTAAGATTCATCATTTATCATAATTAGGGTTCCATGATCTCACATAGGTGGATCATACCCTAATCATGCACATTCATGTGTATTGAAGATACTTTACTTGAATTTCCATCATAAAAGGGTAATTTCTCTTTCTTAAGATACTTTCTCTCTCCTCATACTTGTAGATGGTGATAACACCAATCTAGATCAGGTTGGGTTAAGTCATCTTTAATTAACATAGACCAAATCACCACTATTGAGTGATTAGGGTTTGATTAGAACAAGGTTTCACTCAATTGAACCTTTCAAGGGTATTATGGTAAATTACACATTGATCATCATCATGGTTTAATTTACTAACCACTTGACCCTTAATGTCTTTTGGTATCATTAGGGTTTAGGTTGAACAACTATTAAACCATTTAAGCCTTCACGGCATTAGGCAGACTTAACTTCAAAAGTCTCCACTAGGTTTCACACCTTCATCCTTCATACGATCTTGAGGTCCTATGCCCTCATTCGATCTTGAGGTCGTATACCCTCATTCGATCTTGAGGTCGTATACCCTCATTCGATCTTGAGGTCGAATGCCCTCATACGGTTTGAGGTCGAATGACCTTATACGGTCTTGAGGTCGAATGACCTTATACGGTCTTGAGGTCGAATGACCTTATACGGTCTTGAGGTCGAATGACCTTATACGGTCTTGAGGTCGAATGACCTCAAAAGCTCAAGATCGTATGGACCTCCAAGGTGGTTCAAAGGGTAAACTCGATTAGGGTTTCCTATGTTGAAGCCTTCAATTGGTCTCAAGCTTGCTAACCACTTATCAATTGAGACAATTAGGGTTAGCCTTAACCAATTGGTCACTCAATTGACCCTCAATTGATATCCAATTAGGGTTGGAGTTGGTTCAATTAAGGTCTATAAATGTTCAACCATCAACACTCAACAATGTGAATCAAATCGAAGTTGAACCCATCAATTGACCTCCAATTGGGCTCAAACTTGGCCCAAACGGTCTTGGGATCGTTTGGATATACTCCAAACGGTCTTGAGACCGTTTGCCCAAGAATTCATCAAAATCTAGATTGATTTGATAGGGGTTGAACCTTAATTAAGTCACAAATCAGCAATTTGATTATTTCAATAACCCATTGTAATTGGGCCCTCAATTGATCAAATTACCTTAACCCTAGACCTCCAAACGGTCTTGGGTTGTCACCAAATGGTCTTGAGACCGTTTGGATGAGTTCCAAATGGTCTTGAGACCGTTTGCCCATCCATCCTTTGGACTCTAGTGAAAATTCATCAAGTTTTGATTTATTGAGTTGATCATTACATCAATACTTAATTGCAATGTAATTTGGTATCTTTGTACCTTCAATTGGTCAACTATACTTGACCCCAGACCTCCATACGGTCTTGGGTGATCCCCAAACGGTCTTGAGACCGTTTGGATGATTCCCCAAACGGTCTTGAGACCGTTTGGGCTAATCAACCCAAAATCTCAAATTAGCTCATTGTGATTTCAGCACTGATTTCAATTAGGGCTTGCCCTAGTAATCAACCTTCAACTCTTAACTCGTTTGGAATTAGTCTATCAAATTTGGTGAGTCATTAACTAACATCATTATGAACAGTAATTTCATACGGTCAACGCTTAGTCAACCATCTTATACAGTCTTGAGACCGTTTTCCCAAAAAGGGCAAATTAAGCAGATTGAAAATCAGAACTAAATTCAATTGAATTTGCTAATTGTTTTGCCTATATCTCACGATTCCTTTGGAGTTAACCTCTCAAAAGTTGTGGGTGATTAACCTACATAATTTTGAACAGTATTCCCATACGGTCCACGCTTGGTCAACGCGGACATACGGTCTTGAGACCGTATGCCTTCATACGACCTTGAAACCGTTTGCCCATCAAACGATTTTGCAAACCGTATGGGCAATTGGTTGAGGTCGTATGGTAAAGTGGAAAACCGTGGATAAGCATAGTAAATAACGCCCTCATCTTCTAGCTCAAGAACAGCAACAGTTCCTCACGGATTTGCTTGCAAGGAAGCAAGGGAAGATAGGGAAAAAGAAGAACTAGCAACTAAAAGCATAGAAAAGATGTATATAACAAAGCATAGGTTTAGAGTTATAAAACCCACCTAAAGCTTGCTCCTTGAGCTCCAAGCCTTTAATGGCGTCCTAGAAGCTCCACAGGTCGGCCAAGGTGAATCCTCCAAGAAAAGTTGAGAAGAGATGGCTAGAAAGATAGAGCTAAGTGAGCTAGCCATGAATTTGACCTTGAATTCGAGTTTCATCCAAGAATTTAAGAAAAAGGAAGGATCCAAACCTACCTTGCACTCCCCTGGTCATTCTCCTGAGCTCCAGAGCTCTCCTTAGTCGGTTGAGCAAGGGGGAACAGTGAAGGGAACGAAAGAAACATTCCTTTGCTAAGTGAGGAAAAGGGCTTATATACTTGGGTGGAATTTCAACATAGGCACATAGGCTTTCCTTATTTTCAACTAAGTCCCTCCTTTCTTCTTTGCTCGTCCCTTATTCTTATTTTTAAGGACAACCTTCTTCTAAGGTCAAGAAATGAAGGCAAAGAAGATCAACCTATTACTAAAGCACACACATAAGAGGCTATAGTACTTACACCTTGATTATTAAATCACAAAGGTGTTTTTCATTATATGATTATTCAATTGAAGTGACTTCTTCATCATTTCTTCTCTAAATGATGACAAGAGTCTTACAAGATGTTTTATATGGTGTATTTTACAAGTTACACCCCTCAAATTGGGTAAATTGCACTTTACTCCAATTTAGGGTTTCAAGCACAGGGATTGCTTCCACAGCTGCACCTTGGTGCTCAAGCTTGGGAAATCCCTCAAGCTTTACCATAATCATTCTTATGATGTCTCAACATCAGAGGAACATCTCAACATGTTCAAATTGCAAGTTAACCCTTCTAACTGGGTAAATTGCACATAGGTCCCTATATTACAAAACAATCAATTCAACATTGTTTAAAAGGGACAGAAAAGGAAAAGTATGTTCCTCAGGAACTTAATTACATGCAAAAAGATAATCACCAGTATCTTAATTACATAATTAGGCAAAACACCTAGGGTTAACTCATAACCCAGGTCAGGGATGTTACATTTTATCCATTATTTCTCATATCTTGTTTATTTCTTATTAAAATATCTCTTTTTGAGGATTTCTCTTTATTTCTCTTTCATTTTCCTCATTGGTATTTCTTTTATCATTAGCAACCCTTGGGATACGAAATTCCACTAAGGATAACTCAATTACACCTCTTTCCACTTATTTTCCACATTTTGTCATTGTTTTTAATTTCTTTCTTAATAAAGAATTACTTAATTAATCTTTTCTTTTCTTATTGCCTTTTCTTCGCAATCTAGGACTCCTTGGCACCCAAGGAACCCAAGAGGCACGAAATCCATCCTTGGATTACATTATTTTGCCTTCTATAGGTTTCCACATATTTCTTTTCTCAAATTCTCAATTATTAATTGAAATTCCTTTTTATTGGGCCCAATAGCCAATAAAGCCCACAAAGCAACCAATCAAGGCTATTGTGAATGGAATCCATTTATTCAAAACAAATCATATCATTATTTGTTCAATTATCTTTAATATGAGAAATTACATTTCTCACCAATTGAACCCAAAAATTGGGGTTATAACAGTACATGTAGACTCCAGTGCACCGTACGAGTGTACATGGATGCCATAGATGTGGAAAATGGCCGGTTTGAAGACAACAACCCCCACAGGTCATATTTTACATGTGGTAGGGGAGTTGTTCCAAATAGATGTCACATGATGTTGCCCGCACACCACGTACAACATACACTTGCCACGTTAACTGCAGTTAGGGATGCACTGGTAACACAACTTGCATATGCATGCAATGAACGCAAGATATGGTCAGAACAATGTGACTTTATAAGTTACACTAGAGCAGACACAGACCGGCTAAGAGCAGAATTGAAGTGTTGCGGGGGAGGCGTCGATATCTACGCGAACGACTCCACCTCCCCAGTGATAATGACTCTTCAACAGAGGAAGAGGGATACAATACATCATAGATGTAATATAATTATATGTAATGAAGTGTGGCTTCACTACATGTTACAACATTCAACTGCGACTAACGAACTACTTTCAAACCTAAGTCTCATATAGATACATATGTTTTGAAGCCAAGTTTATGTTACTAATCATTAATCGTGTTTTAGATGTCGATGAATCTATCCTAAGTTCCGAGGTGTGATTGTGGTTTGGTTGCAGCATTGCAAGTTAACACAGAGGATGCAGGGTTATATGATTTTGGCATTCTGAGTCAAAGGCTGGGAGAAATGTATTATATATGTCCTTGTAGAGAGGTGTGCTAGTACAACCACAAATACTCAGTTGCACTAGCTAAGTAAATGGTGAATTTTTTGTTTTTAACTAAAATTTGGGAAATAATTTTAGGGAAAAGACCGATGCAAATACTTTCATTGGGCAGTCGATCTCCCCCCAACAAATGATTCGTTGAAGGCTAAAATTACGTTACTAACTTACGAGTGCAAGTCAGTATGGGGCCAGGCGATGAACATGAAGGACTTTGTTGAAATCCATCACGACTTCCAACATGTTTACACCTCGAAATAGTACGAGTATGAAGTTTTACAAGCCTCCGTTCGGAGGTTGGAGGACAGTTGTACTCTGCTTTTGGATACTCATTCACCCCCGATGACTCCATAAAGTTGTTGTTTGATTCTTATGGATGTATCACATTTTATGCCATATGTTATTTGATCACGAAATCCTAACATTATATTATATCCGCAATTATGTTATTTTCTTAATTTTGTTCAATTCTTATAGATGTTAATTGCAATATTATATACATACAGAATTTTGTAATATGGCTGCACAACAAACTACGACGTATGTTATATGGTGTAGAGAGCTTGATATGGTTCTCAGAGGTTTGATGAGAACCCAATATCACATGGGGAGATGTGTGAATGGAGTATATATTACTCAGGCTTGGAGGGAGGTGTGGCGTCACTTTCTGCACATAACAGGGGGTCTTACATTTCTTTGAGCGAGCTGCAACTGCGGTGGCAGCACATCATGAGAGAGTTCATAACATATAATCTTTTCATTTTAGGAGATTTAGTGCCTCCCCCGCCATTGGTCGTGCAACACGGCGTTCAACGCAACTTTGTGACTACTCGTCGCACCTATCCACCATCACTTGCTGAGTACCTTACGAATGTTGAAAACAACAATAACGCATGAAGTTGTAACATAGTAGCTCAAATTTGTATTTGTTTATGTTTGGTTGTCTCCAATTTCTATTTCTTTATGTTGTACAACTTATGGGCACAATCAGTTTTTTTCCATCATTTGATAAAACATCTACTTTACACTTTTGATTACAAGACTTACATCACGTTAAAACTTGCATTTGTGTATGTTTGCTTGACAACTTATATTTTTATACATTAGTGTAAGTATTACTTTTCTAGTGTCATTGTATGCTCATATTTTTAATTTTTTTATTAAATATAGATGCCGCCATCGAGATCAAAGTCACCGACAAAGTATGAAAAGATATTGATGTCTCCATCAAAGATAAAAAAATATGTTAAAGAAAACCTTGTATGCAAAAAAAAAATGTTGCGAGACTTCACTTAATGGGGGCAAATCTGGGAGACAGGAACAAGGAAAGGAAGGGGTCAATCACCCTGTTTGTCTTCTGCCATTGTTGTTTGACTGGCCAAAAGACAATGTCAAACAACAACCCATTCAGCCTGTGCAGGAAGAATGTCCCGTTTCATGGGACGAATATGATGAGGCCCTGAAGTGGGCCAAATTGGATGGTCCTACCTGGGATCAACATAAATCATCGTTCACACCGCCATCTTAGCATGTCTGTATGGATGTGTAGAAGTAGGCCTAGGCAATGCCGCTCATGTTTTTTCCGCTCTTCCTTTGTTCACGATGCATTTGTCCAGGACCAAAGTATGCTATTATCCCTTATTTTGGGCGCTATTTAAGTTCAAATGAAAACTTCTTCACTTTGTCATTTATTTTATTATTATGGAAGAATTATGTGTAACTGTGGTATAGACATGTTTATATTCAAATGGTTATGCTACATGTGCGTAATTTTATGTTCTGTCATGACAATTTCAATTATCTTGTCAGTTACAAATTATTGGATCAAATACGCATAACTATATACATAAATACAAGATGTATATTGTTGATTTAAAATTAACATATAAAAAGGGCATACTCATCTTATATCCATACCACTAAACAACAAATAATATCATCCACATTGTGTATGGACAATTTTTTTATTTTTATTTTTTCAAAATTTTTACTTGTATTGTAGTGCCATCACAACTTCACATATAACTGTTAAGTCATTTCTGTTAGAAGAGGACAAAATAGACAGATCCTGACTAGGTTGCCAAACAAAATCAAATTGCATTCAGACTGATAACCAAACAGAATCAGACTCAAACCAGACTCAAACCAGATAAGCTGACCAGAATCAGACTGGGTTACCAAACAGAATCAGACTGGATATAGACTACACCAATCCAGATCTACTGACTAACTCCACCAAGTCCAGTCCAGACTACGGAATCTCAGTCCCGAACCAAACAGGGGCTAAAACGCGGGCTTGTTCTGGCAATTTTGAGAGTGAAATGGCACTGCGATTACAAAATCAGAAGAAGGCCGCAACTGGACCACGACGTCCAACCAATTTGAAATGGAATCGCATATCCAACAAATGTTATATACCTAAAAATGCAGGAGTCCTCCATTTTTACAGTCCCACAAAACAAATCTAATATTTACACAGCTGGATCACAAACTACAATCCAATCCAGCTACATCCTATAAAACAAACATGCCCTAATTTCATGGGTATTACAAGGGGAGATGGTTTCCTTAAATACATTATAATTTCAATTATATGTTACATGGTATAAAAAAGAGAAATAATTAAAAAATGCTATCCAAGATAATTTATTTGTAATATGTGCCCTAACATTCCATCCATAAATATAATCAATAATTCTTCTTAATAATTTTCTTTATCTCCCAGGCCACGTTTGGTACATAGGATGGGAAATCAATAGGATAGGTGGAAGGAACAGATGTAATGGGAAACGAAATGCAAAAGGATGTCGAGTTTCCTATCATGCGTTTGGTTAGGGTGAGAATTGGATTAGATTTGACTCATTGGCTACACCATGTCTCCAACAATAGCCATATGAATGGAACACCATATTTCGTGGAGATCGTACTGATTAGGTGCCAATGACAGAAAAATATGAGCAAGTTGTTAAACTCTTGTCTTCGGGTGGAGTATCGAGACGCCCAACCATGAGCAATAGGCTTGTCAAGGGCTAGCAGTCTGACAAACTTTTCTAAGAAACTGGTTCAAGGTTTCCGAAAGTCTGTAACATTGTGCAGTTCTGCAGTAGCACTGGTCCAGGGAACGTTTCGGTGTTAAGGTGTGATCGGCCGAAGTGTTGTTTGAAGAGGCCGAGATTGATCAGGACGAAGACATGGATTGAATAGAGTACCTTTGCCGCGATGGAGGGAGTGTAGTCAATTGCAGCGGCAACGCGTTGCCATGGCGGAGAGGCCGAGTGGATCGCAAAGGCAGCACACGGTGAAAGAGATGGGTTTACATATAGCCTTGCTGCCGTGTGAGAGAGATAGGGAGAGCAAGACCGATGACGAATTGATTATTGCCTCCGTTGACTTGTTAATCCAGTTATTGCGGTCCTTGCGGCAGTCATGTTGGGGATCGGGAAATTCAGCATCTTGCCAGATTAGCGAAACCCGCCCCCTCATGCGGGTTTGATTAATGATACACATGCAAGATGTCAGTCCGTCCCATATTTTAATCCCAGCAAACTATAATCAAAACAAACATAGGAAACGAATGCAGTGAGGGATTACAATGACATCCTTCATTTCATCTGACGTACCAAACATGGCCTCAATCCTTCTTTTCTTCTTTTATACGTCTCGGCATGTAATTTAATTTTGAATATGTTTTAGTTTTTTTCTTGAGGATTCGTGTTTAAAGGGTAATTTACATTTCATTTCTCTATTTTATACTTTTCTACTTTTACGCTTTTCTCCTTCTATTTTTGTATTTAACAATGTTCATTTTTTTTTCTTATGAGGGAATTCATGTTTAAGTTTGAGACACGCCCAACTAGAAACCCCTAACACCAAACCACCGCAGACCGTAGGCCTGGGCTGATTCAGTCTCACCAGTCACCACTCTCATTGCTCCTGCGGTTCTTAGGGTTTTGGTTTTCGTCCAGAGAGTTTGAGAAGAAAGCGGCGGAGATGTTTCTCGGAGCAATTCCAAGGCGCCCGGACAAGGCGGCGGCGTACCGGCAACTGAAGAAGCATCTCACCATCATGGGCGTATGGGTTGCCGTAATCCGCGTGACACCCTACGTTCTCGGCTACCTCTCCCAGGAGAAGGAGGAGCTCAAGCTCGAGCTGTAAGGACGCTGGCTCCCATGCGATCTAGGTGAATCTTACCCTCGGTGTTCTCATCCCCTATATATAGACCTCGCAGGTCATGTCCTTTGAGTATACCGTTTGTCGACAGTGTACTTTGCAAAATGATGAATCGATACGCATGTCAAGGTTTTCGTTCGTCGAATCATAGTGTTTCGGCATTCTCTGTACCAACAATTGGGATGTCCCCTAGAAGTGAACGAATAAGCCTCAATTGGAAGCAATGGAACATTGATGGAGCCGCAGTAAGTTTGGGGAGTGACTGGGATGTTGATGATGGCGGCTGAGTACTGCATAGACCCCTCATCCGCAACTTTTACTTGCCCCGAATAAGGAAGGATGCCTGGGAGGGTGGGCTTGTGGCAAGGAAGTTTTGGGAGCTTCCTGAATCAAGAAACCTTAGACCCTGTGGCCGCGATTGTCCCAACAGTTTGATGGTCTTATGTTCGGTGTTGCCAGTGAGGACCATTGCGAAGATGGTCGGAATGTCCAGTTTCTGGTCTTGCGATAGAGGAGGCTTGGGCCGCTTGGCAGTTGAGGTGTTTAGGGTGAGGAGGGTGGAGAGATATGCGGAGGAGTTCAATGTGGATGCCCCTGAATTAGTGAGGAAAAGTGATGATGTGGGACACATTTGGGCAGAGAAAAATTTCTCTAGATACGCAAAGAATAACTCCTCTGCATAGCGGTTGGCACCGTGGACGGGGGTAGTCACTGTATGGCAGAAGTTTGTGACAAGGAGGTCCACTTCAAATCCGAGTTTTGGAACCCAAGCCAACTAGGCTGGCTGAACCGCCAACCAGCAGGTTTACCGGGTTGGTTGGGACTGACACCTGCTTTTGGCCAAGACCTGGAGTTGACCCAGTGATTCGGCCGGTTCAACCACTGACCCGATGACCCGCCCCTCAGGTCAAAGACATGGCAGGATTTTGTTGATTTTGTTTTTCCTATCTTGAATGATCATTTGACTAATTTTAATGCCCTTTAACACAACCCCAAGTATTCCACACATTGGTATATTCACTTATTCATTAATTTATAACTTGTTTTAAGCATTGCAAAAGCATTTGTTTGCTTGTTTGTGAATATATGCTTTGTGTGTATGTTTGATGTTTATAATTCATCGTTTCATGCTTTCATACCATAGATTATGTACAAATATGTACTCTCACTTATATGATTATATATATGGATACATATATTATTTGTATGTACACACATACATGCACATGCTTGTTTGCATATATTAATATTATTGTAATGCCCTCCCTGGGGACACACATGCACATAGCGGAAGCGACATTGAGTTATCTATAACTTGTGCACTTAAGGGGGCATTACATAAAATTGACATTCATAACAACAGGATAATCAATCACACAAGCTTTAAATTAATAAGCATTCTCATCATTGTTCTTACAAAGAGAAACATAAATGCTATCAAATGGAAGACTGATTTAACATCTTAAGACAATCTCTAGTCTAGAGTTCTAAACATGGAAACATATAGCTAAACCTATGTAGTTGAGGATCATCTTATAGTTGGCACCCCACCAGATCTTATCTTGGTCTATCTTTGTGTTATCAGTCTTTAGGCGCCACTTTTACTCTTGCTACTCACCTATAGACATCTAGTCTCCAACCATGCAATGGAAAAATAGTCGTTAGAGTAAGTGGCATGAGTATTCTAATATATATAAAAAGCTAAAGTAGCAAGATATTACAAAATATTTAAACATGATACACATGGAACAAATGTTAAAATCTGTAGTAACTCTTAAGCACGAACAACTTTTCTTTCTTTACTCTTAATTCTTTCTTTTTATGAATTTTTATCTGTTTAAACATGAAGATACACATGGAACTAATGTTAAAATCCATAGTAACTCTTAAGCACGAACAACTTTTCTTTCTTTACTCTTAATTCTTTCATTTTATGTATCTTTATTTGGAGACCTGTACAACTGTACTATGACACCTGGGTCTCATGACCTGTACTAAGGTGTCTGGGTCACATAACCTGCACCATTGGCCCGAGTTATGTATCTGAATCGGCCTGTACTCTGGTGCCTAGCCCTCATGACTTGCACAAAGGGACTGGGTCATGTCTCTTGAGTCAACTTGCACTAAGGTCTGGGTCTAACTCCATAATCTAATGTCATCTTATTGATCTTAGCATGACTCTTAATGCTTTCTGATCTCATTATCATAATCTTAAATCTTGAATCTTAATACATGAATCTTTATATAATCTTATCATGAAATCTTAAAGCATAATCTTAATGGACTTATATCATAAATCTTATTCATCTTTAGAAATAATAAGGACATATCTTTACTTGGAAACTAAATGACAAGCATCTTAATCTTAACTACATGACTCTACTTCAAAGCATAATATCAAGTAAATTATGAACATGTTGCTAAGTAGTATGGAACATGTAAACATGCTAAGTATAATTATAATTGAATACTCATGGGTTGGACAATTGACCTCTCTTTTGGAGAAGATCCTAGTTGTTCTTCTGAGGTTGAAGAAATCCTAATGACAACATTAGGTTTGTCGAACCCTAATTATCCTGTTCGCATGGCATATTTCATATCAATTCTATTTTGTTCATCATCTTCAACCCTAATGTTACATCTTAGCAAATTAGGGTTTTGTCAATGGGAAAACAAAGCCTGAAACTTCATGATCCAGATTCCTCGTGTAAAAATCGTTCCAACAAATATTTTTATGTAATTTTTTGATAAATAGTTGATTTGTTATGAATTCTGAAGATAGACCAATCAAAACTCAATAAACCATATTTGTGACGTGTAATTAGATGAATAAAGCGACCAATGTAAATGATAAATGAAAGGACCTAAAAACATATTAATAAAAGTCTCAATTTTGTTTTTAAAAAAATGACGATTTTTCACGATATTATACTTATAGGCTCCCGAATGTTCATCACGATTAATACGCCAGTCGCTGATTTTTTGTGACTTTTCACATTTTTTCCAATTTATCGCGATTTATACGATTTTTTTTCACGATTCTTCATGACTTTTCACGATTTTTCACGATTTTTCTCTTTTAAGTCTTGCTCTTTTTTTATCAAACCATGTATGCAAAACTCCTGATATACAATAAACCTCCAACCCCCACTCCTCCGGACAATTCATTGTTATTGCTCAACTAAATGTACTTCTTTTTCTACTTTTTCACTCACTAAGATTATATCTGTTGTGACCTTAATAGTTGAGACTTTTCACAATTTTTTCCAATTTATCGCGATTTATACGATTTTTTTAAACGATTCTTCATGACTTTTCACGATTTTTCACGATTTTTTACTTTTAAGTCTCTTGCTCTTTTTTTTACCAAACCATGTACACAAAACTCCTGATATACAATAAACCTCCAACCCCCACTCCTCCGGACAATTCATTGTTATTGCTCAACTAAATGTACTTCTTTTTCTACTTTTTCACTCACTAAGATTATATCTGTTGTGACCTTAATAGTTACATGCATTAGATGTGTATGTATATATATACATACATACATTTATCTATATATATGTTTATATATACATACATATTTATATATGCTTATATAGCCGACTTAGTCTCGATTATGTCCAATTAGTTGATTCAACTTTGACAAAAATTTATCAATTTTTTTTCAGGATTTTTCTTTTTTTTTTCCCTTTTGAATTCCGATTTTTTCCAGCCAACTGAAAAATTACCGAATCTCGAACTTGTCACTATGCCTAAAAACCCTTTGCACGCTTTATAGAAATCAATTAAGCGAAGGTAAATTTGTACAAAACTCAGGAGCGACTGATATAAACTGTCAAGACGGAATACCGATATAGCCCATGCGGGCGTGACAAAGATATTATCTAATTGACCGCAAAATTGGAAAATGACCAACAACGATCTTTGTTCCGAGATGAGAAGTGAAGAACTAGGGACACGCCACAAGGTTTTACCTATCTTTTATTTATAACTTTTATATGTTTCCTTATCTTGATTTAAGTGCATTAAAAAATAGGATAAGTTAAGTTAGTCTTTCCTTAGTTATTTGAGTTAATTTTGAGACTAGGAGTTGCTTTCCACTCAAGATTTATCTTGAGTGTCTTTATGCTCTTTTGGAGAAGTTTTCTTGGAGGAGAGAGAAAAAGGAAGTGAGGCCAATTATTATTTTCTTTTAAAATAGTTGAAACACAATAATGCATATATGGAAGGAAAAGGTATTTCAAGTTCCTTTATTTTCCTTATCTCATTATTCTAAAAGAAATATTATTTCATGGCCTTTTTACATGTAGTCCCTGAATTTTTTTATTAGAAAAACCCACATTAAAGGTTCAAATTTGTTGTAAAAAGTGAGGTGTTACAATTATTTATGTATATGGTGTTATGATGATATTACCAGGTCATCCCAACAGTTGAACCAGAGACTTATGACCCATTAGCTTTTGTTGGGTCGACCTCCGGGTCGGTTATGAAAACCTTACTTCAAATAGCGGGTCATGGACATCACCTTCTCAACCTCCTCATTTTTCTGCTTTCAGTTTGTGTTTGTATTGGATCTCCTTTTTTCCGACGATGACTGTTGCGGAGACGATTCAAATATCCATTTGCTGGTCTTGTGTTGGAGGATGCTTCGTTTGGTGGAGGCTTTTGTGGAGAGGACGGAGAGTTATTTGGAGGAAGTCAATGTGAATGCCCTTGAATTGATGATGAAAAGGTTGTGGGCGGGGGGATATTTCTCTAAACACTCGCAAGGATAATTCCTTTAAACATTGGTTTACTTCCTCAATTGCAGCTAACTGTGGATGGGGGTAGTGATTGGACTATCTTGGCAAAAATTTGTTGTCAGGGAGATCTCCTTTTGAGGCTACTGAACAAATGCTCTGATATGAAGAACTTGCTAATATTGGTGCAACAATACCATACTGATCATTGAGTTTTATTCTTAGGTTTGGTGCTGTGGAAGTCTCATATTTGGTGGTGATGGCATTGGCGAAGTTCTCCCACGTTGAATTTGCCTCAACACTCATGTATGGCTTACCTTTGTACTACGTCACTGTATTTGTGCTCCCCTCTTCCATCTCACAACGGGTTGAAGTGGTTTCCACACTTCCTCACTTATCATTTTAATAGCTTGGTAGTTCCATTATGAGTTAGTTGAAACTGTCGTTTTCATTGACCTTTGAATGATGATTCTTGTGGCTTACCTTTTGATGATCTTTGTGCTCTCTCTTGGCCTTCTTTGGCTCCCTCGCTCACCTATGAGCGTTCAAATTGGTACCTTTTTTTTACGTATCTCCATGTGGGAGGAGTTCAAACCGGTCTTTGCGGGTTTCAAGAATGCGTAACCCCCTTCATATATATGTCATATCTACCTATTTTGGTACATTATGATTTCAATGCCATCTCCTTCTTCACATATATGTTATATTTGATACACACGTGTGTGTGTGTGGTTGTGTATATGTGTGTAGGTAAAGCCATAAAGTAATGGTCAATCCCCCGTTATACTTATGTTTTATAGGAATATGAGATAACCAATTACATGTCTAATAAAATTTATTAATATTACCGAAACAAGAAGAGTAATGCTAAATATAGCAAGAGACATGGAATCTATAAAGAAATAGAGATTTATCTTTAGTGTCTATCCCGATAACATAGCTTCGGAATTAGAAATTGAATGGAAGGCGACAAGGCATAAGAATGAAACATTAGTAAATGTGTAGTAGACGACAAAACTTGGTGTTGAGATTCTGCCGCCAAGAACTCCTCAATATCGTCTCTTGCTAACAGCAAGAGAACATTGTTAGCTAAAGAATAGGTGGCAAATTACGAAATTGATGAAAAAGCCTTTTTGTTTTTTCTCTCTCCAGCCAGATATTAATTTAAAAATCCAAAAAGTTTATAGATTTTTCCCAATTATTTATTTTACTATATTTTGGCGACAATGAGATGAATCATCTTCCATTACTTTTTGATCTTTTCTTATAATCTAACACCTTATTATTCTTTCCTTAAAGTTCATGTTTCAGATCCACGGGAGAAGCTGGTTGTATAAATCTAATCTTACTTGTGTTTTGAAGAAGCTTATGATAAAATATCTGCCCTTAAGATAACTCACCCCTTTGTATGCTATAAGGCACTTCAATCATAATGAAATATTGTACTTGTATTTTGAAGGAGCATAAATATTTGCTCTTAGATAAGTCACCCCTTTTTTGCTATGAGGCACTTAAATCATAATGAAATATTGTACTTTTTTATAATCTTAGATAAGTCACCCCTTTTTTGCTATGAGGCACTTAAATCATAATGAAATATTGTACTTTTTTATAAATCTTCATTCTCATAAGACTCCTGCAAAATGCTTCTTGAATGCCTTAGTGGTCTCCAGAGAAGTACATACATAACATCACCTACAACCCTAGGGCTGTCAATAGGGAGGGTATGCGGAGGGTAAGGTTATACCTTTACCTTTACCACCCTAAGTAGTGGGTGTAACGGTAGATACCCGCCTAAACAATCCCCTCACCTTCTGCTTACCCACACACTTTTCCCCAATGGGTAAAAGGGGAGGGTAAAGGGTAAACAAGTCATCTAAATGTATGCACATGTTTATTATTACCGTTTGAAGGATCTCGAAGCAACTCGTTGACAATGAAAGCATAGAAATCATTTTACTTAACTCATGACAATATCTTAGTCCTTGATAAGCAGATGGATGCTCACAATTTCAAAATTTTGTATTCAAACCAGTTTTCTATTTACTAACAATAACATACATGTTTCTCACAACATCAAAAACGTTATAGAGTTAGGTGGCTCTATTTTTACTTGATGATTGGGATTAAACAGAATGACACAAATTTAAGAGACTACGAAAAGGACTAGATAAGATAGAAGAGAATTAATATTATGGAATTGTGATTCAGATTTGTTTGTTGCTGGAAAAATGAAAGGCGAAAACGAGTAATGATTGCTGCCTCTTATTTTTCTTTTTTCAAAAGATATTCACAATGAAAAGGAATGTTGTAGTCTTGTAGAAAAATACAACTAGCGGTCTAGTACTAAGACAGGGATTTTGAACTTTCTCACAATCAGAGGGATTAAAGAAACAGAACAGAGCTCGAGCCCGCTCCCAGGGAAGGGAGACTCGCAGGAAAAAAATGACTTTCTTTCGCTCTATTTAACAATGAGCGGAGCATCACTCCCTTTAACGACAAGCAAGTGTACCTAACCAAGCTTTTGGCTTTCATTTGAATTTAGTGCGGCAATTAGTGATGTATGCCGAGCAACTGAGATGGTGGTGGGCACTTCCATCTTTGACGTTGGCTCTGGCCATTTCTAGGGGAGGCGAGAGCTTAGAGCACCAATATGAGTAGCTGCTACTAGGAGGCTCAGCCTTGTTGGATGACTGCTATTCATCCTATATGAGTGGCTGGGTCATGGTCGTCGTAGTAGTTTTTGTTGCTAAAGCCTTGAGCAGCAGCTACAACGAGATCTCTGTTACTGTTGTTGACACAGTTGGAGAGGTCTTCTCATGGTCCAAAGGGAAAGGTCGAAGCTCGTTGAAACTGGACTGGAGGCACCAGTTGAGTTTAGCGAGCACTACCATCAGGAGGCCGACACCTGACGTTGCAATCTGTGAGAGGGTGGCCAGGTGCTGGGTGGGGTTATAAAAAGGTCAGACTTGTTAGGGTGGGGTTGTTTTATTTTAGGAATCTTACAGTATATATTTCATAATTTATTAAATTACTAGTGGGTAGTCGGCAAACGGCTATGGGTGCTGTTTATTCCTCACCCCTCCTCTATTAATAAAGAGGATAAACGGGTGATGGGTAAAGGGTAAGAAAAATGCTTACCCTTACCCTTACCCTATAGGGTATGGATAAAAGGTGAAAAGGTGTACCCCTTGCACATTGACGACTGCAACCTCTATAATGGAGTTGCATGCTGTCATGCTGATGAATTGTGATTAGTTCATATTTCATAGCTGCATTTATTTTGCATTTCCTCCATTCTCTGAATCAAAATTTCAATCTAATTATAGCAGTATATACATCTTTTTGCAGCCACATGCGACTGATAGTTGACATAATATGAAAGATTGGGGTTTCACATTTTAATTGTTCCCACTGGTGTCATAATCATTACTTTTAGGCATATAATATTTTGGATGCTGCATTTTAGATTAAATGGTTGAACAGTACATAATTACAACTCAATAAATCCAGGAAGGCTGGAAGTTAGAACGACAACTCATCTTCATTATAGATTGGTTAACAACACCTATAACATCATTATAGATAAGAATTAGAATTGATGCAAAACACACTAAATGGTCAAACCTAATCTATGTTTACTGAAGGTGCAATACATGTTATATTGCATTTCTGATTAAACAATTAATACTAATATCATTCATTATTTTGTGGTATGAGTACGGGGACAGACCAGCACTTTGGAGTGCTGACATGAAGGCTTTATTTTAATTTTAAAGTTTCTTGTTGTCTCTTTAGGAAATTGTTAAGTAAACTTCACCTGTGCGCAGAATTCCAGCTCTATTGGACTTGGTCTCACAAATGAATGGATATGTTTAATTTTTTGTTTGTAAGAAAACTAATAAGGTGGAAATTTGGAAAAGAGTGGAGAGTGGTTTTGATCTTCCACCGATGTATTTGTAAAATTCAGTGGAATAAACCCACAGTTAGGGATGGCAAATGGGTGGGTTTTTGACCCATACCCATACCCACTATACCCATTAATATTATAGGCTAACACATACCTGCCCCATCAGAGAAAATGTTAAAACAATGCATACCCGTACCCACCCCAGTAGGTCATGGGGACCCAATATAACCCACTTAAGTAACAAGCAAAACCTTCAGAACGAATAGAATTATTTTTACTCTCAAATATACACATAACATTTGAGAAAATTGCGGAAAGATCCCTTGATACTAACTATTTTGCACCAAGGTGTGTTCCACACATCCTACAAATTTGATATCAATCATCGATTAAAGAAAAAATGCTTGAAGAACTTATTTCCAGTAACTACTACCACTGATAATAAATTGACAATTATAATTTTTTAATGAACATATAACGTAGAAGGGGGGAATAACAGAAATGAATGTACAAATACAACCCCAATATCATTGACATGGCCTCACAACGGTCGCCGAGGTCCCTGAAATACAAAGCATAATGAAGTTCCAGAATTCTGTTATATATTTCCTTGAACGGTTCATGTGCCGTGACCAGGATTCTCTGTGCATCTTCGCATAATCCGCACAACCAATTTTAGAAAACGAGTTAAATGAGCAGCAATTTTGGTTGCAATATTTTTACCAGATCTGGCATCTTGTTTCAACTGTGACTCTTCACCTTCCATTGCTACCAACAGCGATTCCCTTTCTCACTCTGAGGATGTTGCTAGATCTTCTCGACACACTGAGATAATTCCTTAGAACATGGGACTCACGAACCCCAGTGTTTGTGCTGCCGCCTGCCAGTAGCGCAAGGCCTCATATGTGCACTGCACATTCGCCCTGCTCAGCACAGTCGATTAGATATGCGAGGTAGATGCGCACAAACTCAGAGTACAACAACGAGTTCCACCTCTCCAATGGTCCGGAGACGCTCCTGGGCGGCCTCCAACCTAAGGTGCATTTCACGTTTGTTTTCGGTGTGTCCTTCGCGACGCCTGCTTGTCGCAGCATCCTCTGTGGCACCTAGTTGCTATAGCATCGCCTGTGTGCCTGGTTGTCGGAATGTCCATTGCAGCGCGCCTCCTCGTCAGTGTCTGGATGGCACGCTTTCTCTTTTTGTAGGTTGAGGGCCTTTGGGCCGTGGGGCAAAAGAGAAGAGAAGGTGGTATCACTGTCAAATATGGGTCAGCGCACGGCATCCCCAATATAACCTAGTAATAAGCCGTGATTCATAAAACCCATTATATTTGGGTCTCAAGAGATATGGGTTAATGGAGATAATTGTCATCCCTACCCATAGTGAGAAATTAGCTGATATTTAAAAACATGGTCATGCTGTAGAATAATCTACTAGATATTCTATAAACATCAAGCCGATAAAGTTGGTATATTGTACACTCTATTGCATTTGTGCCTGTGTTCAACTTGTGATAGAAAATGCACTGCGAGTATATTTGTTTATTACTGAGATGGAGGTGGACTTGCAACTGTAGTTCTGGTTGTCTCGCAGTCGCTGTATTTTGAACTCTCTGTATTAACACATGCATTTTTATGATATATTAATAGTTCTCTAGCAGCATATTCCCTGCAATGCAGATTAATAATCATTTTAAATCATTTACCTGATGTGGGATGGATTAGACCAAAGAAAGACTAATATGAATGTCTTGGAATCACCAGACTTTGACCTAAGTCTAGTCTCATCTAGCACAGATGGCGACGATCTGGACTGAACTTGGTCTAAAATCGAAAAAGGTACAATACAGTTTTCTGTCCTGCTGTATGTACTGAATGCCGTAATGATTGAATTTTGGAGTAGATAGCTAACATAGTTTCAGCTCACCCCTGAACCATCTTGGAAAACGACTGAGGAGATGCAGAGTGGCAAGTCAAAAGGAGCTGCATGCTTTGTGTAGTTTAGTTGAGTTTCTCTGAGACAATGAGGCGGTAGTTTTTTTTTTTCCAAGAAACTACGGGGGAGTTCTCTTCATCCCGTCCCCCAGTGGGCTATTGAAAAAAAAGGTTACGACTTACAAGGAAGACTCTGGCTAAACTACAAAAATGGATCCTTGACGCAAGGGACCAAGACTCAAAAGGAGTAAAGTTAAGTATATCTATCTGGCTGTATTATCGACTGCCTCACGCCTCAAGTATGAGATGTCCTAGGATTCTAATCCATAATCCCTGACAGGGAAAGGCATCGTCATAAGATCAAACCATATTGATTCACTAAGCCGGCGAAGTATTCTGCTAGCTTAACCACTGCACGAATTTGCATTTGAAAGGGATTAGTGGTGCCAGGAGAACTACCGAACTCAACGGCTGGACTGTTTCCCCCTTTCTAAGATCCTTTTTACAAAGTTCAAACTGAAAATATATGCAATAGATCGGTGTAACAATCTGCAAAAAAACTTAAGAAAATTGGTTCTTTGCAGTTTTCTGCTGAAATAAAGACTTCAAATGATCATTATGTCCGTAATCATAAGCCCCCATATTAAATCTGTAATTCACGCATGTTGGAAATATTTTGTACAACTATTATAAATTTACTAGTTCAAGAGGAATTATTCAACTAAAACATATACAATGACTGGAGGAATTAGTTATTGTTTTGAATGCCTTTTACAATCGTTCGAAATTATTGCCAACATTTTATCAACCGATTTATTTTATCAAACTTTTCTTTGACCAAAAGAAAGGATATGTAATAATTCTGTCCAACGGTCCCAAACATCTAGAATTGAATTTGGTTATCTGAGCCAAACCATCTTGGGATATTTTGTTGATTTCATCAATTTTTGTAATATTTAATAAAACTCCTAATGCAAAGAATACATCCATACTACAGCTATTATTCTTATGTTTAATTTGATCACTTTAGCAATTTCGAAATGACCATAATTTATCAGGGCGTGTGCATGCAAAGTTGCAATGCTTGAACATTTTTAATCTAAAACTGTATAATTAAGAGAAGAAGAAGCAATGTATCTTATCCGGTTATTGTTCCCTTATGAATTTAATGTGTTCAAAAAGGCATGTGGAGTTGTTATGCTGGCCCACTGTGTTGAATTTTGTTTAGTGCTCGAGCAAGTTGGCAATTTACTGATTCTGATTATGTTTCTCTTTTGTACGCAGTGGTACCGCGGAGGCCCATACTCAAGATGGACTTACAACTCCCGGTCTTCTTCTGAAGAAGTCTGTTTTTTAGTTGTCTTTTTCATGTTTCCGTACTGCTGTAGAGGCGTGAGTCCCTCCATGGAGATGGTATACATTTCAGCCAGCATGGTTTAGGTGTTAAGAGGGGTTAGGTTTCAATATTGTTGGGCGTGAGCTCTTGATGAACAAGCAGTATTCTAAACAGAAGCTATCTACTGGGTAATTCATTTCGGTTTGGCATATTTGATGCAGAGCTCTACTCTTTTCATTTATTTTGCTGCATGAGGTTTTCAAAACCATTTCCTCTATAGGCATAACTTTGTTGGTCAATATCTGATGATTGTCAGTCAGTCTGGATTGAACTTTCCTCGTACAAGAAACCAATCAGAGCTTCCCGCAAAAATAAATCAAACTGAAAAAAATGAGATGATTCATAATCATCGTGGAGTGCTGTTTGAGCGATTTGGAAACCTAAGCTTCAGCTTGACGTGATATTGAGCCACTGCTCGAGACCTTCCACGGTTCACTCTTGTGAACATTGCATATCCACGTGCAAATGCAAAGAACCCTGTCCCCCCGACGATCTGGAGCTTTTCTGTTTCTGCATGCGCCAGTTGCTTAGCCTCTATGCTAATGCTGCCGCTGTACAGGGGGGTATCGAGGCTAAGGTAGATGATGTTGAATGGCGAGTAAGCGAAGTGCTCTGCTGGAATGATGAAGCCTTGAGCGTCGCCTACAACTTGAGACTGCTTTTCCATGCCATCTGTGAGCTTGTGGTGGAAGACGAATGCTGCACTGTGGTCCTTGCTCACTCGTGCTTGGGCATGGGAAACCTGTATATGAGGGTGCTGGATGTACAAAGAGAACGAGAAGGGAGGCCTAGACTGGCTCTTCAGAAGCTTGTCTCGAGCAGCAGGCGAGACAATGGCGAGGAGGATGACAGCCAGAAAGGCTGCTGCTATGGCAGTGAAGAAGATAATCCTGGCCAGCATCTTAGCGTGGCTGCAGGGATCTGTGTGATTTGGTTGGGCTCTTGGCATGGTAGAGTTTTATACGGGACAGCCTTCACCAATCGCACCGCTAGAACGCGGAGTAGGAAATCCCTTCGCCACCTAAAATACTAAAATCACCTAAACCACTGGTCAAAAAGCTCTTTGAATTGGGGTCAGAGAAAAGAAAACATGCTTGACCAAAACCTCCAATTGACACGCCTACGCTCTGGTCTCGATGTGAGTGCTAGTCTATATGCATTATAGTGGCGCATCCCGTTTCAGCCGTGACGCACGTAGTTTGAAAGTGTTGACGATTAAGATATAATGGTTTAAGTTGCATTATTGTCAATGGGTCTTTCATTCTATTATCGAAACGGTGCAGTCTAGGCTGCAGACGATATTGACATTAGTGGTTTGGAAAGTTGTAGAAACCAAACCGGTAGCAAGCTAGACCAAACCAAGCTCAAGTTTGGCAAAAATTGGTTTAGTGCCCGGTAAACATAACCTTATCCAACTAAAAGTGGTTTTGGGTTCAATTTTTTCGGTTGATTGAAGTTAAACCGAAGTAAGTTCAAAATTATTTTAGCGTCTGGTTTTGGTTTGAGCTTTAGACCCACGCATACATTATTATTTCCTATTAATAAATAAAAAATATTAAAGGTTAACCTAAATAATTACTTACAAAAGTTAACTAATCATTCCGTCCATACATTTACTTTCGAAGTTCTACACAAATTTGTATCATTAGTTTACGAAATGTATGTTTGTTTTTTTTATATCATATTCTAATTTTGTTGTAGATTGAAGTAATATCTTTTCAAGGGGACAATTAACGCATTGATTGGAAGCCACTCTAAATTTTCTTGTTCTATCAATAACATGCAAGTACAACGTTGTTGCTATTATACAATGTATTCTCCCCAAGAAAATGACACATCTACGGAGTCCTTTCCAGCATCTTGCCGTGTGATGCAAATTTTCACGTGAAGAGGTGTCAATCCGACAAAATTTTGAGAAGTGATAGATTTCTCTAGATTTGATGGTAGATGGGACCATCTTCAAATGCATCGCCACATAAAAAACCACGAATAGATCAACCAAACAAACTCTCACAAAGAGAAAGGAAAGTCCAAATGGACTGGGAGAAAGACAACAAGAGAGGCATTTTTGGAAGGAAAAACAACAAAACTTAGACATACCCACCTGGAGAAGACACCCACCACAAAAGTTGCTTGGTCGCCAAAGGAGAATCTAGAGAGTAGTGGCCTAGGAGTGAGGGAGCGCAACAAGTGGCTAGTTCCTCTCCGCCATATCTAACAAAAAATGGCACCTGAAAATTCTAGTTGCTTTTCATTTTCTCCTTTCCACAAATTGCAGACTAGGTAATAAATTCTCTAACACGACAATCCATCAATTTTAAAATACTCCATTGTAAAATTATCATAAAAGATGTTTTGATATATGATCCTAAATGAAACAATTAAATAAATACCTTTACAGAGGCCCAAGCTACAAATTGGACTGTCAATGTTTTTTTGTATTGCAAAACCCAACGATTGTATAACCCACTTCACAGAGGCCCGCGTTACAAATTGGACTGTCAATCCTTTTTAGTATGACAAAGTTGAATGATCTGTCCATCAATTATATCTATAAGTTTATCTCATTTGTAAATTTTGTGTGTGCCCAATTATATTCCCCCCCCACCCCCACAAAGATTAAATAGTGTTTTGCTCTCTTTTTGGGGTTTAGGCTTTCAACTTTACAGACCAGTCTTGATAAGCACATAAATATTTTAGAGTCATAACTCGGTTTGAAATGTGACCTAATAATCTTTTTTTTTTGGCTTTCAGTTTTGGCTAAATTTATTGACTCAAATTCTAACACAAAAAGTCAACACATACTTGATTGCCATCCACATGCAACAAAAAACTTCACATGTTTTAATTTCATTTTGACAAAATGTGTTTGGTTTGATTTAGTTCAACCACAAACCAAAAGTATTTGATCCAACACAAAAATAATTTAGGTGACTTTTGGCAGATAAACATATTGAAATGTCATTTTGATCCTGATGGCAACTCATTAATAAGTCAACTAGGCTTTTTGGATTTTAGAACTCAAATAAGAGATAAATTCACATGAATTTTTGGCGCCATAACTACTGTGGTTTCTATCATTATCGTATATGACCATTTATTTTCTTCTCAAGGGGAGGAAAATATTTTTTGTGTTTTTGTGTTACGATTACAATATATTTTCACATTTGGAGTCTGTGTATACAAGAAATATAAAGCAAAGTTAGGATCCATATGTAACTCAAAATGAATAAAGAAACAAGGAGAACAAAAAATACACTACACATTAAATTGTATATAAAGCAAAAAATTTGACGACTTAGGATAAAATAAAAACTAAGAGATATCTGTACAAGAAATAGAATTTCCAACTAAAGAGGATCTCAACTTCCATGTCTACCATGAAAAACTCAGTATCACATGGAACAACACACACAATAAACATTATTTAGATACACGCATGGTTCGTGATTTGTACCAACACCATTGTAACAATTAAAAAAATAATTTCTTCCACTGGTTTCCCATCATCTACTTTGCAATTTTTTTACAATGAAGCGTCAAGAATCAACATTTGCTCGACAACTCTCTCCTAATAAAAGTTGGGACTCAAGTTGCTCGCTAGGCAATCCCACATTTCAAGAGCAATATTGAGCTTCCCAGGATGACCCATTCATTCTGATCGCTATATGGTGGTTGGTAATCACTTTTCAAAATAAAGCATGTTTGTGTAGTTAACACATAACGTAACGACCTTCTCCTCCCATTATCCCCAATGAAGGTAGAGTAGAGAGGCAAGAGCCTTATCTAATATTTCCAAGGTTCCCATTTATAAGAAACAATCAATAGCACTTAATAATTCTAATCAAGGAATTCTTCATGGAATTAGGGAAGATAAGATGGCCTCTAAGAAGTTATATAATTTTTTTTTTGATAACAAGGAACCCCTCCCGGATCGGCCACTATTGGACCCCACCCAGCCAAGGGTAAATTCCAGAACCAGCCGTGTATATGGGGACACCGTGGCGTGCTCAATAACGTGGGGGCTTGTTGCACCCCGAGGGTTACGCCCAGAGTCGAACCTGGGTCCCTTCATTGGGGATTTCCGAGTCGCATCATTGGGCTACAAAATGGGAAAGATACTAATCATTCTGAAAGAAAATGACTTAAAATAAACTATCACTCCAAGTATCATTAGCTTTATCTCTTGTTATTTTTTTTCTTTTGCAGCCCTTTCTCTATAGTTTAGATATGCAACTGACCTAAATTACATACACACAAAACACGGTTAGTATACTACTATGATGTGTATGTGGGTGCAACAAAAATGTTGCATGTAATATTAACAACATACACTTAAAAAAGATCAAGTATTTGCAAATAGTGATTTTTTTTTTCATTTTAAGTATACCCAACCCATAAATAATTCTATATCATTAGACGCACTAGTTATAAAACAGACTTTATAGATTTTATTCTAGTAATATAGATTATATGATGATTTTTCCAGCAAATGAACTCTTATCACCTTTATCATATTGGTTTGTAGTCCCTCTCTTAATGATCATCCCTTAAATTTTGGAAGTGATTATCTTCCTAAACCACCTTTATGAGATTCATTGTTGGATTCAAATATCATTTCGGCTAATTAACTGGTAAACATAGATTTTTATAAATTGTAGAAATTCAATTAACCAAGACAATTTGCATAATGAATAAACTTTCAGTAAACTCCTGGAACCTTTAGAAATAAAGTACCTTAAAAATATTTACTCAAAATTAGCCCAAATACCTAATTCAAAGAGTAGATGATGTACAAGCACTCATGACTTACGTCCAAACATAATTAATATGCAAATTCATATTCAAAACTAAATTACGTTTATCTTCTAAAAACTTCTTAGTAAGGTTTTGAGGTTAGGCACAAGTATTAGATTAAAGGAGTCAAGAACACACTTTGGAACTAGAGGCATTACTAGGCTTTGAAATTACTTTATTTAGATTCTACACATTTTCTTGATAAATTTGACCATGTTTGGACCTACAAATTATTTTGTACAATTTTTATGAGTTGAGGATGTACTTCAAATCACAACCTGCTATGCCACCTAAATAATACCATTTTGGATGCAACACAAAGGGATTTGGATTGAGAGGACAAAGACCCCTACACTCCTACACAGTGACCAAGATTGGTCGTGCGAATCAATGGAAGTCAGGTAAAATCCTTGAGTGGAATCTTCCTCCTCTGGCCTGCGCCAGGATGCAACCACGGAGTAAAATCAAGGGTGGGCAAGTAAAATCCTCTAGGTACTGAGAGCCTCAGACAAAGGGTGGCCTAGCTATAGCCAACCCTGATAAAGTTGTTGATCTTACAATAGGCCAAAGGTGGTTGTAGCGGTAGGTAGGGTCTGGGTAGAGGAATGAAAATTGGAAGGTAAATGGAGATAATATTAATTACCTCAGTTTCATGCAGTTAGATTGTAACAAACTGAATCTCAGACACTACCCTAGATCTTTGATCTTTTGGATTTAGCCAAACAAGGTTGAGGTTAAACCTAAAAGATGTTCAATATAACCATAATGAGCTAATGCATGTAACCTAATGTTCTCACATTAGTCTTAGGTCAATAATGGGCACATAAAATATGTAACATGTGATAAATGAAGACTACATAATAACTCGTGCAAAATAATCTTACATAATTCCTTTGGTGATAATATGAAAAGATGAAGCATAATTGAATGAATAAGTGGTAATAATAATGATCCATAATTATTAATTGTCACATAACTCATTAAAAGAAATTTCAAAAGTAGAATCTAAGTTCAGAATCGTGTTCCTTGGGTCCCGATTACCTTGGGAGTCAAGTTTCACATTATTTACATAATAATAATAATTAGTTTCATTCAATTTAGAAAGAGAAGATCTAAGTTTTCACAAAATATCAAATGAAATAATAAATGACACCAAAAGAGGAAAATAATATTGGATTCGTAATCTACATAATAAATATATCCTTTGGATGAATTTTCATTCAATTGGGAAGATGTTTGATTAAAAGATGAAATTAGGAGAGAGAAAGTGTAAAGAACCTTCAAAGTATTAAATAAATGCATAAACAACTCCAACATGTAAAATTGATGGCAAATTCATATCCAACACATTAAATATGACTTGTGGGTGAAGTTTCATCATATTTGGTTAATCCTAATGTCATTAATGCATGAGGAAAGAGAAAGCATGACTTGCTTAATAAATACATCAAAAGTTCCAAATGTGAATTCTAATGCCAAAATTAGATTCTACATGCCTTAGTTGACCTCTGTGTAAAATTTAATGTAATTTGGATAAAATTTGGACCCTTAATTAAAGAAAGAGAAAAGAAAAATATTCAATGTATCACTTAATTCTGATTTCATTTTGAATAAGGTTTGATCTTTTTTTGTTGTCACGTGGTTCCTTCAGCTTGCCTTATTTTTGGGCCTGATCTGAGCCATTGGATCTAGATCCAACGACAATTGCTCTCCCTCCTACCTCTGCTCCCTTTCTTTCCCTTACGAACAGGCGTCAGTTGCCTCTCTGACTCTTTCTCCTTCTTCACTTTCCTTCTCCTATTCCATCTAACTTATTCTCCCTAACCTTCCTTGGATTAACCCACTCCTACATACCCTATAAGTAATAGGTTTTGGGATCTTGCTTCCAGTTTTCACTCCGTTGCCCACCTTCCTTGGTTCCTCTCCTGTCCTACTCTTCCTACCCTTCTTCTCGCCTCTTCTGGCTGTCAAACATCTAGGAAATGGTCCCAAGAACTCCGTGCCACCACTAGAAATAGGTTCCTCACATTGGATTGGTTTTCTCTGGTCTGGAGATGAGTACCCAAACTCAACTTTTCCCTCAGTGCAAGTTGCCTCGCTGCCAAGCACTCATGCTATCACACACCGAATTTGCTTTCAAGGTAAGTTCACAGGGACCTAGTATCGCTTGCAGATCATTATTTTGGTTCAATCCGCTCTCCATATCTTTTCCCCAATTCGGCCAAGCAGCTACCTACTGCCTCAGGTGGCAATGGTAGGTGCAAGGTAGGGGATGTATCCCCTCGACACTTTCTCTCTCTTGCCCCTCTTGTTTTCTATTTTGCATTGTTTTTCCATTGTGGGCAATATTGTCTTTTTGACCCTATTTTGATTCTTTGAGTGTGTGCCTCGTTGGCTGCTGATGAAGCAAGTTGGTCGCTGATGATTGGGCCACCTCAGCGGGCCCAATCGCACTCTCGCAAAGCCTTGATCTTCCTATGTGACTTAAACAGAATTTCATGATTGATAATTTTTTCAAAAATCATATCTTTTGACTTGCTTGTCTAAAAATTACACTTAAATAGTCGTTGGATTCAGAAAAATAAGATCTATCTAATATATCTTGTTGAATGGTGAGTCTATTGTTGGTGCCTTTATCTTGTTAGTTGTTCATGTATGCTAAGCATTTCATGCTTCTGCATGTTGTCTTTGGTATTTGTTTGGTTCATGGGACTGGGATTCTGGTTTTGTGACATTGACTCTCCCACTAAAGACTCAAGTTGTGTTACCTGAGGCCATTTTGACCAAAATATCCTAGAGTGTATGCTAACCCAAAGCATAGTGCCACGACAATAGGGTCATTGTCACTAGTCCCTGAGCATGCCCTAATTGTAAATGGAAATAAATGTTACTTATTGTCGTGTCATGCTGCTATTGGTTTTGATCGGTTAATCTTGCAAATATTCTAGTTAATTATTGGTAGGTCTAAATATACATAAACTTTAATTTTGCAAATCCAATGTTTTATAAAGGGTGTTTTTAATGGATTAATCTAAGTATATAATAACTTACGGAATTTATAAATAATAATTTATAAGTCAGAAAAATGTAATAAAATATGTTTTAAACTCCAAAAAAGATAATCTAAAATGTTGTGTGGTTTTGATAACCTAATTCACTAATGTTAAAAAGGAAAATTTTAGGGTTTTGAATATTTAATGGAAACCTAACCTAATTTCACATACATGATTAATATGTGCTTTAAAGACCTAGGCTTAGACCTAGATTGGACTTTGGTCTATTTAGACTCTGAAGAGAGGTATGTTTGCATCCCTGATTATTCTTTATTGAGCAATAACCTATCTTTATCATTCTCTTGATCCTATGGACATTATCCTACACATTATCTTGTTCTTTTGGAAATTATGCTTCATGTGAAGTATCTTATTTATTACTGATCTTGTGATCATATTGGACATTCTCTTACTTCTTTATTATGATTTGTTCATGATAGAACTCTAAATAATGACATATGATGTCTTTTGCCTACTTGTGAGGTGGATGTATATGTTGGTCACTTTTGTGATGAAAACTTTATATAATCCGACTATACTTTATACTTGCCTCTACATTAAACATACTATGTGATTAAGTAGTACTAGAGTGGTGTAACTGCATTGGTTTTGGGTTATGTGCCCTTTATGTTTTTGGGATGGAGGTTATGTGCCCCATACCTGAGTTTCAAATTTATGAGGTTTGGCCCACACACATTATATATTGGGAGTTTGGTTATGTGCCACTCTCTATCAGGTTTCAAGTTTGCGGGGCTTATTTGCCTTTGTATTTATATTATTCTAGGGCTACATTTATATCACCTGCATGTAGGTTAATGATGAATATATGGGTTGTGTGCCCAAATTCTTTATATGTGCTAGTATTGAACAATTTAAATTATTTTAATGGCAAGTTTTTCTTTTGTTGTTGTTCTTTCCTTTTATGCCCTCTTGGGCAATACTTATCTCTTTCATGGGAAGCCTTTTATATTTTATGTCCTTAAATTCCTTAAATTGCCCAATTCCTTTTTAGTATGCACATACCAGCCTTTGCCGATGTCTTATATTTTTCTCTTCTTGCTGGGGTATGCTTCCAACCCTAGGTGAAGGACTTGGTGGATGTGGCATGAAGACTTGGACTTAACTTAAGGAGTTAAAGCTTGGAGACAAAGTTGTTATGGTTTAGATTTCCCTCTATCTTAGATCCTTATGTTGTATCATACATGTAAACCCTATGTGGGAGATTGAGATATACTTTTGTAATCTTTTGTGAAGAATTGATAATAGTCATGTTTTATATTCTACTGCTACACTTTGGTTGTTTTGAATACCAATAATAAGATTTGAAAATTTTACACCCACTCCAAGATACCTTATGGGTGTGTTTGGACTGGAGGTTTTATTCTTCAAATTTTTAATAGGGAGTGGATCCCCTCTGGGTCCCACTCCTTACAACATGGTATCAGAGCCCATGGTAGTCAAAATATGACTATTTCAATTATGTCTCGCTAATTAGAACCCTTGACTTAGATAGTTACCTCTAGGCGAGATGTTTTCCCTAGTTTTTGCCTAAGTATCTCTAAAATGATGAAAGGTTGATGTGAAGTATCCATTAGATTCATGATGAGTAAAATTATGTGATAAGGCTGTAGATGATCTTACCCTACCATATAGATTGATGATGATCTATATCTCTTGATGCTATGAGATTTGACTTGAGGATGCAATAGGATATGAGGATGTAGGAGTATAAGGAGATCATATTATGAAAAATTGTGACTTGGTTTCCATAATTGAATTTGGATCCATATTTTGTTTCATCTTGAACATATTTCATTGCCAAAAACTATTTTCAATAAAACTTCTATATGTACACAATGTTTTGGATTTTATCGAAGTTTTATTAAACTAAGTCACAATGAAATGATATGAGAAGTTTTGGTAGCAAAACCCTAAACATAGTGGTAACCCTAGTTCTGACTTTGGATATATGATTAGGAATATGTGGGTTGATATAAAGGTGTAAATAACCTACCCTATGACTCTTGGATGTTTTTGTAGGGTTGTTAGGTTAGAGACACAAGGACCTAAAACTCAACCCTAGATGGTTCTGACTTATTAATTGGATACATGAACATAAATCTCTAAAACATTCACAACTAAAAGTTATGTGGGTTACCCTAAAAGTTGTTTAGTTTGACTTGATATGTTAAACCTTGTAAAGGGTGGAGACTAGTTGGTTGTTGATGTTTGGATCAACAGATTTTGAGGACGAAATCCTTTTAAGGGGTGGAGTGTTGTAACATACTGAATCTTAGACCCTACCCTAGAGCTTTGATCTTTTGGGCTTATCCAAACAAGGTTGAGGTTAAACCTAAAAGATGTTCAATATAACCATAACGAGCTAATGCATGTAACCTAATGTTCTCACATTAGGCCTAGGTCAATAATGGACACATACAATATGTCACATGTGATAAATGAAGAATATATAGTAACTGATGCAAAATAATCTTACATAATTCCTTTGGTGATAATATCAAAAGATGAAGAATAATTGAATGAATAAATGGTAATAATAATAATAATGAGCCACAAATATTAATTGAGACATAACTCATTAAAAGAGATTTCAAAAGTGGAATCTAAGTTAAGAATCATGTTCCTTGGGTCCCAATTACCTTGGGAGTCAAGTTTTACATTATTTACATAATAATAATTAGTTTAATTCAATTTGGAAAGAGGAGATCTAAGTTTTTCCAAAATATCAAATGAAACAATAAATGACTCCAAAAGAGGAATATAATCTTGGATTGTAATCTACATAATAAATATATCCTTTCGGTGAATTTTCATCCAATTTGGAAGATGTTTGATTAAAAAATGAAATTAGGAGAGAGAAAGTGTGAAGAACCTTCAAAGTATTAAATAAATGCACAAACAACTCCAACATGTAAAATTGATGGCAAATTCATACCCAACACATTAAATATGACTTGTGGGTGAAGTTTCATCATATTTGGCTAATCCTAATATCATTAATGCATGAGGAAAAAGAAAACATTGACTTACTTAATAAATACATCAAAAGTTCCAAATGTGAAATCTAATGCCAAAATCAGATTCTACATGCCTTAGTATCTGTGCAAAATTTCATGTAATTTAGATAATAAATGGACCCTTAATTAAAGAAAGAGAAAAGAAAAATATTCAATGTATCACTTTATTCTGATTTCATTTTGAATGAGATTTGATCTTTTTTCCTTGTCACACGGTTCCTTCAGTTTGCCTTATTTTTGGACTTGATCTGAGCAGTTGGATCTAGAAATGGAGCGGAGGTAGGAGAGAGAGCAGCTACCGTTGGATCTAGATCCAATGACAACTGCTCTCTCTCCTACCCCCACTCTCATTCTTTCCCTCGTGAACAGGCGTTAGTTGCCTCTCCAAGTCTTTCTCCTTCTTCACTTTCCTTCTCCTATTCCATCCGACTTATTCTCCCTAACCTTCCTCATATCAACCCGCTCCTACAGACTGTATAAGTAATAGGTTTTGGGATCTTGCTTCCAGTTTTCACTCCATCACTCACCTTCCTATGTTCCTCCCCTATCCTGCTCTTCCTACCCTTCTTCTCACCTCTTCTGACCGTAGGACATCTAGGAAACAGTCTCAATAACTCTGTTCCACCACCAGAAATAGGTTCCTGACACTGGACTAGTTTCCTCTAGTCCATATCTGAGTCCCCAAACTCATCTTTCCCCTCACTGCAAGTTGCCTTGCCGCCGAGTACTCATGCTATCACACACCAAATTTGCTTTCAGGGTAAGTTTGTCGGGACCTATTTTTTTGCTTGCGGAGCATTATTTTGGTTCAATCCGCTCTCCATATCTTTTCCCCAATTGGGCCAAGCAACTGCCTGCTGCCTTGGGTGGCAATGGCAGGTGCAAGGTAGGGGATGTATCCCCTCGGTACTTTCTCGCTCTTGCCCTTCTTGTTTTCTATTTTGCATTTTTTCCACTGTGGGCAATATTGTCTTTTCAGCCCTGTTTTGATTCTTTGAGTGTGCGCCTCGTTGGCTGCTGATGAAGCAAGTTGGTCACTAATGATTGGGCCACCTCAGTGGGCCCAATCACACTCTCGCGAAGCTTTGCTTTGACTACGTGGCTTAAACGGAATTTCAAGATTGGTCAGTTTTACAAAAATCATATCTTTTGACTCGCTAGTCTAAAAATTACAAATAAATAGTTGTTGGATTTAGAGAAATAAGATCTATCTAATGGTACTGGTTTCATCACCTAAATATAATGTGTTATAAAGGGTGTTTTTCAATGGATTAATCTAAGTTGATAATAACTTGCAAAATTTATAACTAATAATATATAAGTCAGAAAAATATAATAAAATGTGTTTTGAACTCTGAAAAAAGATAATCTAAAACGTGTTGTGGTTTTGATAACCTAATTCACTAACATTAAGAAGGCTATTTTTAGGGTTTTGAATATTTAATGAAAACCTAACAAGAAATTTCACATACATGATTAATAGGTGCTTTGGAGACCTAGACTTGGACCTAGATTGGACTTTGGTATGTTTAGATTCTGAAGAGAGGTATGTTTGCATCCCCAATTATTCTTTATTGAGAAATAATATGTCTTTATCATTCTCTTGGTCCTATGGACATTGGCCTACACATTATCTTGTTCTTTTAGAAATTATGCTTCATGTGAAGTATCTTATTTGTTACTAATCTTGTGATCATGTTGGAAATTCTCTTGCTTCTTTATTATGCTTTGTTTATGATGGAACTGTAAATAATGACATGTGATGTCTTTTGCCCACTTGTGAGGTGGATGTATATGTTGTTCACTTTTGTGGTGACTACTTCATATAATCCAACTATACTTTCTACTTGCCTCTACATTAAACATGCTATGTGATTCAATAGCACTAGAGTGGTGTAATTGCATTGGTTTTGGGTTATGTGCCCTTTACTCTTTTGGGATGGAGGTTATGTTCCCCATACCCAAGTTTCAAATTTATGAGGTTTGGAGCACACACATTATATATTGGGAGTTTGGTTATGTGCCAATCTCTATCAGGTTTCAAGTTTGTGAGGCTTGGCCGCCTTTGTCTTCATATTGTTCTAGGGATATGTTTATCTCACATGCATGCATGTTAATGATGAAGATATGGGTTGTGTGCCCAAATTCTTTATATGTGCTAGTATGTTGATGAAAAGTGCATTAAAGTTAAGTTAGAAACCCTATTTGTGATTAAAGGTTGAATCTAGTATGCTTAATGGGTTAATTTAAGTATTGATAACCTGTTGAATGATAATGTTAGATTCAAATTTGATATAGATGTGAAATTGCATGATTTAGGGTTTTTACCCCATATGAGAATGATTAAGTATTTAGAAACCCTAATTTAGGGTAAAAGAGGATAAGATCACATATAATTGGAAATATGTGAAAATACGTTGTTAAATGATGGTTCTAAGTTATTGATAAATGAGCATAATGATCTTGTCATGGATTAAAAGGATAAAAATGATAGATTTAATGTAAGAGAAGCTTAATGGACTTATTTAATGGTTAATTATGCCTTTAATCTGAAACTGAGGATTAGATGTTGAAATAATTAGGGTTTATGATCAATTGCATTAAATTAGGGTTTAAAATAGTAAAAGATGAAGGGAAACCCTAATTGCAATGGAAACCCTAAAAGTAGACTAGAAACCCTAGGAAGCGAGTTATATTTAATATATCTTGATGACATGAGTAATAAAAGGGAATTGCATAATTATTTCAGGATCTTGATATGTGTGCTTGCTTGCTTGGATTTCTTTCTTGCATGGATTATTCTGTCTCAAAAGCATCCCGACAGGTATGTGGTTACGCTTATGAATATATCGAGTTAGTTTTCCGAAGTTTTCATCGATGACTTGGAATAAACTGTTGGATGAATTTAATTCATGCAAACTATAATGTGGCTATGACTATCACATAAGATATGTGCCTACTAGCTCAGATCCTGGTCCCCTCTGTGGCTTAATGGTTGACCTTGTACATGGCTACCGATGAGGTAGGTCCATCAGGTCATTGGACGACTTAGTACATGACTACCAATGAGGTAGGTCCATCAAGTCACATTGAGTTAGATATTGGGCTACTTTCAGGTAGTGCCATGCGACTCTATTACCCTAGGTATTGGCTACCTGTAAGGTAGGACCATGGGGGTAAGAATCTACCTATAAGAGAGGTAGCATACAAGTCCACTGCAGGGATAGTACAGAGTTAGGGATAGGTAAGGATTGAGTAGTATGGCTTAAAATGTAATCTTGGTTGTTAAATGATAATTGACTGATTACTTTGTTATCATAATTGCACGATTATTGTTTCCCCCACATACCAACTTCTTGTTGACCAACGTTTTATTTGTCGTCGTTTTAGGTACAAATGAAAAGAACAAACAGTAAAGTGGCATATGCAGAATTAAATGAGAATTAACGTGCATAGGAGGATTATTTAGATTAGTATCTTCATGGATAGAAGATTAGAAATCCCAATTTTTAAAAAGGTAAGTAAAGTTTTATTTTATACCAGTTTTCAGTTTAGTTGGTAAAGTTTATTAATTGTTATTGATTATTTGTTGAACCTTTGATCCAGGTTATTGGTTAACGGCTCTGATCTTTCGGTCTCCCTTAATTGGGAGTTACCGGGAGGCGGGGTCATTACATGTATACTGCGGCATTCCATTCTCCATTTCAAGACTGACAACCTAATCAAACAAAATGTGATATTTTTTATTACGGGGCATATAAAATGTTGAGGGGCTAGAATAATTAGAGAACACATGTGAAACATATATCAATAGTCAAACGCTAACATTGTTATTAAACAAAGAGAGGCACAACACATGTCAACTCGTACATGAGTTTTCATATTGTATAGAAATGAGGATAACTACAAAGTCAGTTCAACGAGTATCCCAAATAAAAGTGGAAATAGTTTCACATTGTACATCACCCTCCCTTACATCTGTCGCATTTGTTCGGTGTAGCAAACTTAGATCGACACCATTAGGTGGGATGACATATGTTGTACTGCTGTCTGGTATTTCTTCCATAATAGCGTCACCATCATTTTGGCGACGTATGAAATTGTGGAGGATACAACAAGCCATTACGAGGCGACACTGTGAATGAATAGGATATGTCACCCCCTTTTTAAGATAGGCTAACCGCCTCTTAAGCACTCTGAATGCTCTTTCGATGACATTACACAACTGAGCGTGGTGATGGTTGAACATTTCCTTCTTGTTGTTGTAGGAATGTTTGTTACCCCGATACTCAGATATATGGTAAGATGTGTTGCGATACGGTGCAAGAAATTGCTGAGTGTTTGCGTATCCTGCATCCACTAGGTAATACTTTCCTGGAGGGACTTTAAAACCACATGTAGTCGTTGCTTCTTGTAGGACCCTTTGGTCAGCGGCTGAGCCCTCCCAGCCAGTGAGTACATATGTAAACTCCATTGAGAAGACTACAACAGCCATGACATTCAGGGAGACATTCCCTTTTCTATCTCGGTAACGATTTTGCTTGTCACGTCTTACTAAGACTAGGATGTGTGTCCTGTCAATAGAACCGATGGCATTCTACAATACCATAATCAAGTTTCAACATACAAAAAAACTGAACAATAATAAATACTACATGGGATGACTTTTACTACCTTGAAGTAAGGGTAGAACCTTGGGTTCTCCGATATACGACGATGTGTGTTTGTGGTTTGCATGTCAATATAGTCATTGCACAACGCGCACACGGCGTCCAATACTTCATTGAACTTTCTACTGATGGTTTTACCAGAGTGGATGTAGTCCTCCTCCAAAGCATGATTGGTATGGCCATGGCCAACCATTTGAAGGAAGTAGCATACAACCTCAACTGATGAGACTCCTCTACTACTCTTTAACAAGCCACGATCCTCAAGCTTGTCTACAAGGGTATTTATAGTTTGTGGACGCATTCAGAATAGGTCATAAGCCCTCTGTTCATGACCAAACATTATTTCTAGCACCTTTTGGTGCCCACTCCTAATACTAACTGATCTAGGTATTGAAGGAGGTACATCATCATCATCAGAAATATCATCCATGATGGAGTTAGCTATTGACTCATATATTGCATCAGCAACGTGATTTGCTATACTAGTCACGATATCTATAATCTGTGGTAGGAGGTCTATTGGTTCTGTATTCCCACTACCAGACATGATGCCTACAACCAAAACGATTTCAAACTTTCATGATTCGTACATTAAAAAGAGTAGCAACATGATCATAATATGATATATGTGAATGAAATTGAACAACATGAACATTAAATACAAATAAAATTGACGCGCTACAAATGTACTAATGCATCATATTTATTACAACAACAAAATGGTTTTCCCATTCGTAAAAAAATAAACCATCAAACTAAAATCTTGAAGTTCATTGATAAACGATACTAGAAAGCAAACCACAACCCGAACCCTCCTATAAGTTATGATGTTGAAGGACCTGTGTTATTCCCACTAGTGCCACCAGCATTGCTTCGAGTATACCTCATAGATGGTATACTTGTTGTGCCATTGAAGTTTGATGATGGTGACTGCGAAGCATATCCCTGCTGAGATGGCACATAATTGGATGCCATTGAAGTTCAGGCTGGTGCACTACCTATGTGGGACCTTTCCCAAAGATCATGCAACCATATAGTTAGTTTCTGTGGGGTGTCAGTGTGGCTGAGGTAGATCGTACGGTTTGTCGAATCCTTGATGGCATTTATAAGAGTTGTAAACACTTGTGTAGGGGCTTCGGGAAAATTGTCATTGAAATGTTGTAAAATTATTACAAACTCCTCTTTTTCAATGGCTCTACTGGCGACACCTGTGCCCAACTCGTGTACCTTTGTGTACACTTGTGTGAATTCAGATAACACTTCATTAAAAAGGGCGCATCGTTCGTGTGGCAAGGATGTCCGCTTCCTGCGCCTGTGGCTATGAGGATTCCTTCCCCTAACACCCTGGGAATCTGTGCCACCTCCCCCGATGTCGGCCTCACTCTGCATCCCGGGTGCGCCTAAGTCTGGTTCTGCAATGGGCGTTTTTGAGGGCATTGGTGTATTAGATGAATCTAGGTCGGCAACAACTTCTTCCTCGGAGGCGATGTCAGATGGTATTTGTCTATCCGTAGAAGACATTGCATGATGTCCTCTAGCAATGTTCCTCCCCGCCATCAGCTCGATGTAGTAGTAGTGGGGAAAGGGCCGATTAACCAACCTAGCAAGATATTTGTTTACCTAAATTTGAAAAAAATGTTTATTACGATACCAATATTTAAATGTGGCAAGGACTAGTTTTGGGTCAATGTAAGGTTATTATACGTACCGCAAGGCTCTCCTTCCACTCAGGGGTGTCGGGCAACCTTGGCTTGTTCCTAACTTCATCCCATCCGACGCCACTCTTGTTGATTACAAGCTTAAGTTTGACATAGTCCCTCTTGAGGTTCTTCCACCTAGTTTTCACCTAGTCCATCGTTAAGTTCAGCCTCGACATCCTATTTTTCATCTCACGGACCGTCTCCCTCCATGCATACCTAGTAAACTGTCCATCGATACACCTACCCATATCATACTGCCTCCTCAGTGTTGAAACTAAAGCGTCGTCACTGTCTCTCGACCATATAAAACGCAACTTGGGGTCAGTGGAAGACATACTCCCGTATGTGCTGCATTATATAAATAATGTGAGCGGTGTTTATAGCATGTATAAATATATAATAAGAAATATATAAATATTCCATTTTATTTAAGCATGATTTTTTACCATCAATGTTAACTTATACATTTAACTATTTACATTTAGTCAATTATGTCCAGACATTCTGTAAATGGAATAAAATGTCTGAAATTCAGGTTTCAGACTTGGGGAATGTCCCAATTGCAACAACACATGCCTATGCAAGTATAGCTTCATTACATTATCAGCTTAATTAAGATGCATTTTATATAGCATGCATCCTACTATGAAAAAAATCTGACAACCCACATACAGATTACAAAGCGTACATGTACCACATTCTGATCACTGAATTGAGTTAGCATTTATTAGCATCATCTACCTTATCATTTCAGTGTTACAGTTAGGTTCTTATATTCATCTACTCATTCTCACCTTTTCCTTAATCATAGAATGTAACCACCTCATATTAATCCTTATGTATATATCATACTCAATTTCAAAAAGATTGAATAATACAGACGTCTAACTCATTATACAATTCAAATATTATTCTACACATGTCAATTCAATTCCCAAGCTTACTGAATAGCTAATTAAACTATTTCAGTTGTATATTATCTTACTTACCTATAAGGCACGAGACCAGATTCTTTTAATATATTGTGACTATTGATTATATATTAACAATCGACAAGTATTGAAGGGGAGTCAAGTGATAATTCAATTGAGTTTTTAGCAAGTTGCATGTAAATTTTGTAGTACTTCTACTTATACATACACATCAACAAATACATGTATAGAATAAGAAACATATGTAATTTGAATAATCATGTGCTACAAGTATGAAGAAGTTAATTAAGTTGACTCTTTAATAAGTTCTGTTATTACTATTGTGAGTACGAACTATATGTTAGCAGTTAATAAGCAAGAACATGTAATATTAATAATCACATACTATAATTATATAATGGTGTCATTGTTATTGGGAATGGATTGATATATAATGGTTTGATATATAATGGTGTCATTGTTTCAACACATCAAACATATGTAATTATTATTATGAGTACAAACTATAGGGAATGGATCATGTTTACCCCAAATTATTATACAAATCATTTGCAATTTTTCCTTTCCTTGATTTCTCATGTTTACCCCAAATTATTATACAAATCGACAAGTGATACCAATCCCAACCGAATCAAGACTCAAGTACCCAAATTAAACCCTAGTTTTTCCCACAACAAAAAATAGTCACTCTTGTTCTTCCTTAGAACACATAGCAGACATGGATCATAAGGCCCTCTCAAGGAGGCCCTCTCAAGGACAGGTAACGGTCCTTGTAGACTTTAGTCTTTTTAAAAAATGATGATGATATCATTTAAGCATATTTGTATAAAAACAAAATTAGTAAGTCATGCATGAATAATATTGTGAGTAGTAATTATATATTCACATTCAATGAGCTCATATTCAAATAGGGGAACACACATAAATTTTTCAGCTACATATCAATGACAGCCGACTGATACATACACTGAAATAGTTATCCAAGAAATATAATAAAGTAAAAAATGAATAGATGTCAACTGACTACCCAAGCTAGGAAGATATTGTTTGATGATGATATCAACTGACTGCTCATATTCAAACATGGTGTTCCTTTGTATTTGATTTTCCAAACTTGTTACATTTACATTTTATAGGATAATAAACACTATTGCACGGATCCAAAATAGTATTATATATAATCAAATTATCATGGTTGAATTATATTTCAGTTTGAACAAAGCTCACAACAATGAAAAAAAGCACCATTCAAACTAAGGTGGAATGGGCTAGGATAAAAAAGAGAAGAAGGAAGGGATGTCGTGCCCCTCAAACGTACACCACAACAACAAAAAGTGGCAATGATCATGGTGTGAGAGGGTCAGAGAGCATACCTGAACACTGGAAGTTCCGTCGCCGTCCACGCACACCACAGTGCCGTCTCCGTCCACGCACACCACAACAGCAAAAAAACAGAAACACAAACCAAACACACTGGTTAGTTAGTATAACTGGAGCAACAAGAAATACAGACACAACTACAAATGAATAATAGGGGAAGAACAATGGAAGAACACAATGCACTTACCGTGGAAGGACTGGTGTTGGATCCGAGTAGGTTGTCGAGCAGCTACAAAAATCGCCAGAACTGAAGGCGTCTGTGAGGAGGTTGACGACACTCACAAGGTGAAACAGGAGGAGTTGGACGACCACTGCCCCAAATTTATAGCAGAGCTGCCTTTTCCTCGATTGGGGCTGCTCCACGATGGTCAATGTCCTGCAAAATTGATGAGCGCCGTGAC
The DNA here is from genome assembly GCA_963693085.1 of Alisma plantago-aquatica. Classification (NCBI taxonomy): domain Eukaryota; kingdom Viridiplantae; phylum Streptophyta; class Magnoliopsida; order Alismatales; family Alismataceae; genus Alisma; species Alisma plantago-aquatica. The sequence continues at coordinate 945,279,630 of OY856410.1, read as the reverse complement.
AGCAGTAGGGGGGGAGAAGAGATTGGACAACACAATGCCCTTACCTGCTTTCAATTCGCCGTATGCTACACCCTCCTGTTCGCCCCGTGAATCGCCTCCCAGTAGCACTGCCATGGCGACACCCTACTACCGGATGCATTCTCAAAACACCTTCTACCACCACACGCCGGCGCCGGGACAGAGCCGAGTGGATGGGGAACAGGTGAAGCCGACCTACACCTACTCCTAGACCCAATTATCGTCTTCCTCGAGTAGCTATGCTCAGACGGAGTAAAGGGGGGTATCGGGTGGCGTGGGGGTGGGGGAGAGGAGAGGAGATTGTCGGGACGGGAAAGTCGAGAGTGGGGGAGATTGAAACCGGGTTGCAAATGAAATCCCGCTTAGACCGGGACTGAGTTGGTATGGGTTTTGGGATTACGGAACCCCGAAATGGGACTGTTCTGGGATGTTGAACCAAACGCCCAAATGTGTCGATCTGGATCTAAAAATGCTGACTTGGCGCTACGCGACAGCCGCCGATCTGGTTTCAGTCCGGAACCAAACAGGGGCTTAGGGGCTCACACATACCATCGTAGGTAGGACCACATTTTTTATGTGAGTAACAAATTTTTCGTTGTGGTCTCCGTCCAGTAGAATACAGAACGAAAAAACATAACATACCATTATATTGTACTTCTAAAAACCTACAAATCTGTGTACTTGGATTAATCAACTGCAGGATTCTTGTTAATCCAAGTGACTCCGGTAAACCAAACATCCCCTTAATAACTTCCTCTTAGTTGTCATTTTCATAGTTGCCTAACCAAACCATTCAATTTTCGCATATATTCTCTTTTTATTTCCCCTTCTATTTTTTATAATGTATCAATATTGTCATTTTTAAGGGTAAGGGATACAAGGAAATGTTAGAGGTAGTTGTTTATTACATAGACATTAGAAAAATAAAGGCTAAGATTCATTTTCAATCGTTATTTTATTTGTAAATTAGTATACTACCTTGTGTTAGTCCCCTTTGCAAGATATGTGAAAAAATACATGTGTGAACAAATTTAAATATATGAAAGTAGAATCTAAACAATGTGCTTATACACTACTTTCTTGAGAAATGTTAAAAATAATGGTTATTGATAGAGTTATGGCTCTAAAGTTACATATATGAGCACTTGTTCAAAATAATATAAAATAGAATAGACAAGTTTGTCTTGTGGACACATGGTTAAAGATCATATTTTCTTGGCAAGACTAAATTATTTTATTTCAAGTGAATTAAAATGATGAGAAGAATTAAAATTTTCACCTGAAGAGAAATACATTCTTAGTAGGGAACACTAGTTCATTTTTTATCCATGGTGTCATATTTTTCAATTATGATTTTCAGGAGAATCTGACAATACAGACATATGACGTCGGTCAGATAAGCACAAATGTCTAATTAGTCAAGGCTTATCATTGAGGAAAAGACACCAGTACCACTTTCATTTTCACATGGTTGGTTGGGGACGAACTGACATCAACAACAGTTTGCGAAATTCAATTTTCCAGAAGAAAAAAATTGACAAAGTACGTGTCGCAACGGTTGACAAGGAATTGAGGATGTTGTCGTTCTTGAAAATTAAATTCTACATCCGAAAAGCATGTCATAAGATACTGATTAAAAAATTGGCATAATAGGTCACATGTCCTACAAAAAAGATTACTTTTTAAAAAGCTTGTGGTGTCAATTCTTCCTGCCAGAATCGACAATACAAGGTTCCCACCACGTGCCTCGCGGAAAATTTATTCCCCATGATTCGACTTCTGTCGTCGATTTTGGCCTTGAGACCAACATGATTGGTCTTTGTTATATTGATGTTTTTTAATAGGAATAAGGACTTATAACGTCGGTTACCCAATATCGAACCGACGATGTAGATCTAACTATGTCATCACTTTTACTTGAAACCAACTCATAGATCTTAGTATGTGTGGTGTTTTCTTAATAGGGATAAGGAGACATGTCGTCGGTTTCGTATTGGTAAATCGATGACATGGATTCACCTATGTCATCATTTTTATTATGAGGCCGGTTGTAACATACCTAAATTTGGTATTAGACTTTATTTTTAAGCAATTAATTCATAATCCCCCCTAAACTAGAGCTAAATTTTAACATGTCATTCTCTCCTACTTGTATGTTATTAGTTTGATTGATTATCATGTCCGTTGATACAAACTAGTCTCCTTTTGAACTTCTTGTGCCTAAATAAATTATTACTCTTCATTTGAGAAAGTAATTGCAAATCAGTCCCTAATTTGAGTATTAGGTGCCATATATGAACTACTTCAATCCAACTTAATGTTTTTTGTGCCTTACCTTGATTAGGCCTTCAACTTACCTAGTAGTCTCAACTTGACCACTATCAAATTGGAATTGATGGAAAATATTGATCACATTAAAAGAAATTAATATTAGAATTGAGTTAGTATGTCATGTTCATAAAATGATGATATTGATATCTGTATAGTTTAGTTGTAATGAGTAGGACCATAGAGGGGATATGTTCCCTACTTAACTTGAGGAATGAGTCCATCTATTCCAAACATACTAACAAACATGTTGGAATCGGTATAATTTTTTATTTCTCAAATGATGGTATATAAAAGACCAAAGTATGGCAGCAGAATAATATTTTATGACTACATTCAATTTATCAAGTGAAAAACCACTAGAGGGGGGGGGGTGAATAGGGTTTTATAGATATTTTAATAATAATTCAACCAAAGAAAGCAACCACAAAAATATTGGACAAGGGGACAAGGATTTAGAGTGGTTCCAACCTTAGCAAATACTAAGGCAGTCAATCCACTACCCGGTTGCTTACCCAACCGGGATTTTGAAAGTATTTAATTTTATTACCTCGCAAGGATGTTACATAAAATTACAACACTTTCACCAAACCCTTCGGACAACCTTCACCTAGAAGTAGTCTCACCAACCTCGAAGCAGCCTTCCTTGAAGTAACATCAAGCTCCCCTTGAAGTAGCCTTCCTCTTGAGGTAGCTTCCCGTTGAGATAGCCTTCTTGAAGTAGTCCAAAGTCCACCTTCTCCACCGAGAAGACCCTTCTCCACCTGAGAAGTCAAACCCTCTCCAATCCACAGCCTCCAACCCTAGGAGTAGCAAGGAGAGTACTAAGGATAAAAAGGAACAAGAAGGAAAAATAGAAATTACAATACCGTTTTAGCACAAGGCTTGATTTCCTATATCAAGCGTTTTGATCTCCTAACCAATGTATATGAAAGTGTAAGTGCTGTGGGTAGGAGATGCTAGCCTATAGGACATGAAATTAGAGCAATGGAAATGAGTAGCAAATGTTGGAGTTGCTCAATTGCTCACAAGAATGAATAGCCAATTGCAAGTATATGCTCAAGTGTTGCACAAGTGTACTTTGGGTGTCCTATGGCTTGTACTATTTATAGGAATGGCCTATGGATGCTTAAGGACATTCTAGACACTTTCTAGGGGGTTCTAAGTGCTTAAATAGCCGTTAGATATCCATTAGTTGCTTTAGCAATGACTAGTTAATTAACTCTGAAAAGTGCAAACATAACTCATCTCGGTCGAAGAATTGTCGACCGAGAGTCCTTCTCGGTCGAAGACTTGTCGACCGAGGGACTATATGGAGCAAGTGTATATAACGTTCTAATCCAACTCCCAACTACCTCATCTGCTGTGTCTAATGGCTACCTGGGTCAATCTCGGTCGAAGAGTTTGTCGACCAAGAGTGTCTCGGTCGAGGAGTTTGTCGACCGAGAATGACCTAGTTTCAATGTTTTAAACTAGGCACTAAGTGTGTATATGAGTGTGCAGTTGTGAAACTTTTGTAGGGGATGACCTATCTAAGTGTTGTGAATGGCTAGGGAAGATCTAACGCTTGATTTACATGATGTCTAAGTACTTGTACATTATATATCTTGTACAAGTGTTTACAATTGATTACAATCATGAACCTAAGGCATTTTGAAGCATATAGATCTTCCAAAGGTTGTGTCATCCACCTAGTTCCTGCAACACTCAAGTAGCACATTAGATTCACAAGAATGAAATGTTTTTCATCATCGAAACAAAGGGATTATAATAATGTCCAATTTAGACAACAATCTCCCCCTTTTTGAAGATGACAAACATTTCCTAAATATAAAATAAGGAAATATAAATCATATGAGTTTCATACATGAGGTTTACCTTTTGTAGCCATTCTCTTGTTTTACAAGTGTGTATTGGCCTGAGATTTATGAAACTCATTTTACTTTATGTTTTCAGTTTATATTATTTCTCCCCCTTTGTCATTTCAAAAAGATATCCAGGAAAATCATTTTGTATGACTTTTATTCCCCCCCTTAATTTTATGCTATGCTCCCCCTTAAAGAGATATTCAATTTAAAAGCAAGGGATTAATGCAAACCGATTATTGTTAAATTTAGCCACAATTTATTTCTCAATCATTTGCAAAGGATGTTAAGCCTTGAAAAGATATGAGTTCCTTTTAAGTTCATGGCATATGCGTATTGATTTCTCATCCATTTTGCAAGGGATGTTAAGCCCTGGAAATGATATGAGAATCCTTTAAGCTTAGAGTACATGAAAAGTGTCTCTAACCAAATGCACGAGATGTTAAGCCCTAATTTGTTTAGAGAATTCCATTAAGAACAAGATATATATCACATTTATGAAATTTGTAGATTCCTTTATTTTCATAACCAAGATTAAAAAATACTAAGGTCATAACATGTTTACAAAGTTTTTGTGAACTCCCCCTTAATCTTATAATCAAGATAATTTTAAGATGCTAAGGTTATAACAATCATTAGATCATAATAAATTAAACTTTTATGAGAGCTATGCACTAGAATCTTGTTTAATATACTAAGGTTGATTTCAAGAAAATGATTTACAAATAAACATTTTGTCAAGCTTATTTTAGGTCGACCTTGACTTCGACCATAACACCCCTTGGTCAAACTTGATTTCAACCAAGAGGCAATTTCTGTAGATTTCCAATTTGAACACTTATATGTGAAGTATAATTTCTGCAGATTTTCAATTTAAAATGCATTTGTGCCATGAAGTTTTACTATTTATGCAAAATGGCATTTTCATATGAGCTGAATCACAATGATAAAAAACAATATCCATTCATGGTTTGTATATATGGATCAAAGATTATTGTAGACAAACCAATGAAACACAATGATTATGGCACAATAATTATGATAGAATAGTAGAAGTATATCCACAATACAATGATCAAGATGGAAGCATATAACTTCATGAAATACAATGATTATGATCATTTAAATTTTAATACACATGGTTCCTACATAGATAGACCAAGAAATACTTAGGATAAACCATGTGGATTATGATAAAACAATAATTTCCTTGATTAAACTAATCATGGTTCATATTTTCAGTTTTAAGCCAAACCATGTAGAGAATATACTTAATAAACTTTTTCAATCAATGAATAAGGTTTGTTTAAAATCTGTCTTCATATAACACTTTTGCAATATGTTTAAGGATTTCATATTCATAATGTTATACCTTAATTCATTATGCAAGAAGATCAATATGTATTGTTTCAAAGATGGTCTCCAAGATTTATTCTTGATTTGCATATTAAATTAATCATTAATAACAAATGGATAGCAAACTAGATTAATTGAAAACAGGTTCAGCAGAACTTGATTCGGTCGAATTGTTTGTCGACCGAATTTATCTCGGTCGACATTTTTCTCGACCGAGAATGCTTCTGTTTGTACATGTTTTATCAGATTTGTTGCAAACTTGAAAACAGTAACATGCTCGGTCGACTATTTCTCGACCGAAAATGTTCTCGGTCGAATAGTTTCTCGACGGAGAATGTTTCTGTACTATTTCAGAACTGTTTTCAGTAATTGTTTCCAAGTAAAACAAGAATATGAAAGTTAAAGTTCGATTGTGTTGAGATATGCCATTTGTATATCAAGAATCAATTTAGGTCAAATCTCAACTAGTCAAATTTAAACCTCTATGTTTTAGGAACCCAAGCTAGATCATCATTCCTTTTCTTGTATGGGCATGAAAAAGAGTAGTGTCCAAGACGTAAGCAATAATGACAACTAATAGAGTCAATCTCATTTCTCTTTCTAGGAGTTGAGTTGTTCTTGGATACATACATGGATTGATTCTCTAGAACTTGTGTCCTTCTCCAACTAGATTTTTGATAAGATTTTTCCCTTAGTCTTATAACCTAGTCCTCTCCTTCCAATTTGACGATAAGAATCATTTAAGATATTATCAAGAATATTATTGTTACTCAAGCTACTCACTTTTTGTTGTAACTTCATAATCTCATCCATTTTCTTCTTGATATCTAATTTTGCTTGATCTAGATTAGATAATAAAGAATCTCTATCTTTCTCATAATCTAGATGTGTGCACAAAATAGGTTGTTTTTGAAGATCATTTACTTGAGTTTGCAAGTTTATCTTTTCTAGGGAAAGAAGATTGCAATTTGCTTCTACAGATTTCAACTTAATATCATGATCTTCAATATCCTTTTTGAGGTCTTCATTTTTAGATGTGAGAGCAAGAAGTTTAGCATGTAGCTCATCATTTACTTTATTTGATTTCTTAAATTTCTTCTTGTACTCAATATATTTCTCATGTGTATCTTGAAGACTAGCAATTAGATCTTATTTTGGCAGATAAAAAAGACTTACCTCTTCTTCTTCTTCATTTGTTGTAGCAATAAGACATTCTAATTCTTCTTTTCCATCATCACTATCATCACTTGAATCATCCCATGCAACTTTATATGCTCTTTCTTTCTTTTTGTGAGATAATTTCTTCCCTTTCTTGAGTTTTGGACAATAACCTTTCATGTGTCCCTTTTTGCCACATTCAAAGCACCTGGAAGAAGAAACACTAGAAGTTTTGTTAGTTTTAAAACTTTTATACTGCTTACCATTTACAATGAGAGTTTCTTCTTCACTATCATCTTCACTTGTGTCATGACTAATCTTGGTTGATGCTTTGAATGCAATGTCCTTCTTTCTCCCTTGTTGAAGTTCACGTTCTCGTCTTTCTTCCTCTTCTAAAGTTGCCTCATGTGCTTCTAAGTTGCCAATGAGTTGTTCCATTCTTAGTCGAGTGAGATCATTTGCTTCTTCAATGGCAGTCACTTTGGGCTTGTACTTGGGAGGGAGAGATATAAGAATCTTTGACACTTAGTCTTCCTCACTAATCGCTTTGCCTAAAGCATTCAAACCATTCAAATTAGAATAAAATTTTGCATACATTTCACTAATAGATTCATTTTGATCCATACAAAATTGTTCAAATTTTTGTTTAAGCATTCAAATTTTAGAATTATTAACTTGAACGGTTCCTTCATATGTTATAGACAATCTATGCCATATATCATAAGCTGTTTCACAATTTGATATTCTATTAAACTCACCAACGGAAATTGAACAATAAAGTATACTTACAGCTTTTGCATTCATTTGGGCAGATTTTACCGTATTAGCATCCCAATTAGCATACTCCATTTGAGGAAGTTCATATGGAGTTGATACCATTCTCCATAAATCCCAACTGATTCCTTGGAAGTAAAATTACATCCTCCTCTTCCAGTAAGTGTAGTTAGTGCCATCAAAAGCTGGAGGTCTAGACACGAGTGTTCCTTCCAAGTTGAGGTTGTTGAGTACCCCATCACCCATTCTTCAAGACTTTGTTAGAGTTCCTTGAAGCCCTGCTCTGATACCAATTGAAAAACCACTAGAGGGGGGGGGGTGAATAGGGTTTTATAGATATTTTAATAATAATTCAACCAAAGAAAGCAACCACAAAAATATTGGATAAGGGGACAAGGATTTAGAGTGGTTCCAACCTTAGCAAATATTAAGGCAATCAATCCACTACCCAGCTGCTTACCCAACCAAGATTTTGAAAGTATTTAATTTTATTACCTCGCAAGGATGTTACATAAAATTACAACACTTTCACCAAACCTTTCGGACAACCTTCACCTAGAAGTAGTCTCACCAACCTCGAAGCAGCCTTCCTTGAAGTAACCTCAAGCTCCCCTTGAATTAGCCTTCCTCTTGAAGTAGCTTCCCGTTGAAACAACCTTCTTGAAGTAGTCCAAAGTCCACCTTCTCCACCTAAGAAGTCAAACCCTCTCCAATCCGCAACCTCCAACCCTAGGAGTAGCAAGGAGAGTACAAAGGATAAAAAGGAACAAGAAGGAAAAATAGAAATTACAATACCGTTTTAGCACAAGGCTTGATTTCCTATATCAAGCGTTTTTATATCCTAACCAATGTATATGAAAGTGTAAGTGCTGTGGGTAGGAGATGCTAGCCTATAGGACACGAAATTAGAGCAATGGAAATGAGTAGCAAATGTTGGAGTTGCTCAATTGCTCACAAGAATGAATAACCAATTGCAAGTATATGCTCAAGTGTTGCACAAGTGTACTTTGGGTGTCCTATAGCTTGTCCTATTTATAGGAATGGCCTATGGATGCTTAAGGACATTCTAGACACTTTCTAGGGGGTTCTAAGTGCTTAACTAGCCGTTAGATATCCATTAGTTGCTTTTAGCAATGACTAGTTAATTAACTCTGAAAAGTGCAGACAGAACTCATCTCGGTCGAAGAATTGTCGATCGAGAGTCCTTCTCGGTTGAGGACTTGTCGACCAAGGGGTTGTCTGGAGCAAGTGTATATAACGTTCTAATCCAACTCCCAACTACCTTGTCTTCTGTGTCTAACGGCTACCTGGGTCAATCTCAGTCGAAGAGTTTGTCGACCGAGAGTGTCTCAGTCGAGGAGTTTGTCGACCGAGAATGACCCTATTTCAATGTTTTGAACTAGTCACTAAGTGTGTATATGAGTGTGCAATTGTGACACTTTTGTTGGGGATGACCTATCTAAGTGTTGTGAATGGCTAGGGAAGATATAACGCTTGATTTACATGATGTCTAAATACTTGTACATTATATATCTTGTACAAGTGCTTACATTTGATTACAATCATGAACTTAAGGCATTTTGAAGCATATAGATCTTCCAAAGGTTGTGTCATCCACCTAGTTCCTGCAACACTCAAGTAGCACATTAGATTCACAAGAATGAAATGTTTGTCATCATCGAAACAAAGGGATTATAATAATGTCCAATTTAGCCAACATCAAGGTTATATAATATTCTCCCACTTGGGATTTCCACAAAAGCAACAACATCAGGATGTAAGTAGAGGGATATCTATACTATCTCAAATATATCTTCCCGAGAGTCAGCTCCATAAGCTAGGTCCATGTCTGCTTGTTGTGTCCACCATGCCCTACACCTGGGGTTGGAAGCATACCCCAGAAGAGTAGACAAAATGAAAGTTATCATCATAAAATCTAGTATGTGTAATAAAATATAGATTAGAATGTAAGAGAAAAAGGACGTCAAATATAACAAGACTTCTCATAGAAGAGGAAAAATACTATCCAAGTCGATGTAAAAAAAGAATATAGATTTCAAAATGATGATAATCAAGTCAATGGATGAGGTATTTATTATAAGGATAATGACTATCAAAAAGTATTCTTACAATATAACAATATTATCAAATTATAATATGCGCATGTACAATAATTAGACTACTTTTATTTATGTAGGATTAAGACCAATACAATATTAAGTCTAAGTCTTTGGGTGAAAAACGCACACCGTGGGCAAAATACATGCATCCTTTGTATATGTAGAGTGGAATACACACACTCGTAGTGGAATATAATGTCCAAATATTATGGAAGTACAAATGTACTATTACAATATAAACTTAGTTTATTTGTACACACACAAAATGTAGAGGCAATGATAAGTTTAGTCAATCTAAAATAATAAGATGAGAACATCCAACTATTATAATGTGGGATTAGAGGACCCATAAAAAATATCCAATCATGTCTACAAATAAGGTACAACATAGATCATAAAATCCACCACAAGAAGGTTAGGATAGCAATACTCGAAATAGAATTTCCACATGTAAAAGATTATCAAGATACATCAGAGTCCAAAAAGAATAGCCATCAAGTTGATTAGATCACAAGAACCATTATGAATCAAATTCTCATAAGAGATAGAAAATGTGTAAGGTATATATCCCAAAAGATAAAAGAGATGAAATACTGGTGATTTCTCAATATGAGTAATAGGGATGCAAGATACATTAAGAGAGAGAAAAGTCATATCAGTTGCTCAATATAACTCAAAGGGGATGCAACTTACCTCAAAGATGTCTGTCAACTTGTCAAAGTCCAAACTTTTAATCCAATTCAGGGTTCCAAAGTTTGAAACACTAACGGTTGAGAAAAGATTGCCATGTGAATGAGATTACAAGACGTTGACATATTTTCCAGGGAACTTAAATGAGATGATAAGGGAGAAGGTTAGGAGTCATGTCCTATTAGTCAAGTGATTTCTATGTGTGTAAAGGTCATAGGGAGGGGTTATGTATAACTATTTGACTTGGGTAGCAAGAAACTTATCTATTTTTATTTGCTAGGAAAAATACATAATGTATATTGTAAAAGGAGAAAAGTTAAGCATTTATAATATAAAAAACATAATTCTCTTCCATTTCTTTGTGTCCTCTTTTTATAATATATTTTCCTTTTTCTCCAATAACTTGGTCACATAATAGAAAAGAATAAATATAAAAAACATCATTCTCTTCCATTTCTTTGTGTCCTCTATTTATAATATATTTTCCTTTTTCTTCAATAACTTGGTCACAAAAATATTGAATACTACATTTATAATATATAGACTTCTAAATATATCATTATGTAATTATTTACTCAATGGAAATGTGTATAATAATTTGATGGATAGTTGTGTAGATTATACATATTGAATTCCTTTTTTATCCTTTTATTTTTGAACGTATTCTATACACTTATTCATTCCATTACAAAATAAATATCCCACAATGTCTTTTTTATCACTTTATAGTCATTGAGAACATGTATAATAATTTTATTTCATAAAAGACATCTATTTAATTAATATTACGTTACATCCAAAATTGTAAATTTGAGGCAACCATATATATTTCTATTATTTTACATAAATGATTTATATAGATAGGTGCTACTAAATTTATAAATCAAAAACTAATTATTATAGAAACATGAATTTCAAATGAAAAGGGTGAAAACATTACCTTTCTAACCATTTTCCTTTTTTTTCCCTTGTTGCTAACAATTTTAGGAGGTAATAGGGAGGTTTTCTAAAGAAATCATTGAGTCAAGATGATTATTATTTTTTATTTGGGTTAAGTAATTGATTATATAAATTTGAGAATGTTTATTTGTTCCCAAACAAATATATAATCGAGTTAAAATACTTGTTTCCTTGATGATATGTTAATGTGATTGTGTTCATTTATTTATTGCTTTCAAACATTAAGTAGAGAGAATTCGTTCTTTAAAGTTTGTTCTAATTTATTAAAGTATCTTGTATATTCCATATTGTAGCAATTACTTCAGTTTTTATTTTTATAACTCATACTCCATTTTTAGATTTTGAACCATAATAAAATTTCCAAAGACTTGTCATGCTTATACAACATTATTTTCCTTTCTGTTATACCACAATTTTATCTATTGTAACTTCACTTAAATTATATATGTATAAGCCATATAAGTTCTTTATACTATTTATTTAACATCTTAGATGCTTTTATTAAAAATTAATTTAATATTGTTGGCCATATCCATTTTCTTTTCTTAATAAAATTAGGATAGTTATGATTGTTCAAATAAGGTGCAACTTGGCACCCAAGGTAATTGAAGCCCAAGGAAAACACTTTCACCATTATATTTGGATTTTGAATATTCCTTCTATGAGTTTTAGTACAGTTAGAGTTTTGGGCTCATCACCATTATATTATTGTAGCATTACATCATTACCATTATTATTTATTATTCGGCATCCTATTATCTTCACACCACTACCAAAAGAGTGACCTTTGATTATTATGCAGGAAATTTCATATTTTACTTATTTAATATATTTATTCCATTAATTCTTCTTTTACTTAGATGATTTCACATGAAAATTCTATTTGTTATTCTAATACATGTTTTTTAAGTATATTATACATCTTATTTAGCCATTATATGAATACTAGTTAGCAAAGAAAGTGTATGTAACATATTTCATGAACTTACTCACATGTTAACACATATACATGTTATTATGCTAATATGCCACTTAATATGTTATATTTACTTTCAGGCCTATATATGTTATGGGTTACCATTGAGTTATTCGTGTTATATGTATTAACAACATATATTAAGATATAACTTTATCCTTATTTGGTCAAATAAAAAAAACTAAGCATTCTAATCTCTTAATCATGAGAATATGATTTCTAGAGTCAATATGCTAGGTTTGGGTATGTTACATTATTCAAATAGAAATTTAACCCATAGTTAAAATCCAATAGTGATTGGATTTTCAATCTAGGAGTTACAAGATTCAAAAGGAATACATAATAAGTAAATTTGGTATTAGCTATATTATTAACTTGATATCTTAATAATGAAGTAGAGATCGCTTTGAACTATCTCATACCTCATGACTTCCCCACTAACATAACATCATTGCCAATAGTTTCTGAAGAATGTGGCATCCTCCCTTTAGCTCCTCCTCTCAACCAAGCATCTCTTTGAGCACTAGAAACCCCATCCCCCATCTTATATGTACCAATACCACCATGAACACAAGGAGATACAAACACGAAACCACTGTTGATCTACAACTACTCAATGTTTCCCATGTGTGCCCCTCGAACATCACAAGTACTAATCACCACTGGTGGCTTGAAATCTCTATCCTCATGACTTTTTGCTTCAGCCCAACCACAAGCAACCATGTCCAACCATGGATCAACAACCCTTCGACCAGATTTGGAACTTAAGTTGTTCAAACTCAAAATTTCCTGTCTCCCTCTCTAGCAACAAAATCAGTGGTTTGCGATATAGCCAGACCTCCGATAACCTACAACTTTTTAGACCTATAGATAATCCTTGATTCCTTAATCCACAACTTGTACCACTATGTTTCCTTGTCCATGGATCATCCTCGTCACCACCAATCCAAAGTACAACAAATTGGAAAATGATAGTAGTAATGACGATCTTGATCGACTCATTAGCAACAAGGTAGCAAACTACATTCGACACCTCCTCGCCAACAACTGATCTACAACACTGCCCCAGAACTTGCAACACCGGGTGGTTAACCCCCCTCAACCTTGGATCTCCATCAACCTCCTTCCCAACCTCTTTGCCCTAACCCCAAAACCCCTATTACCAACTGGACTTGACGGAAACTTATTGTTCCCCGATAGATCTACAAGAAACCATGGCAGAACAGACTGATCTACAAAAACTCTACCTTGATTTCATCCAAACCTATTACCCCTCTAACCTCACAATCCCGAAACAAAGTTCTACAATGGATTGTGATACTAGATTTGTATATGCTTTATCTTCCACAAATAATCAACTGTAGAAGAGCTCCAGGCCTGTGCCAAGGAGTACAAGGGCAAGATGACATTTAGGAGTTCAAGCAGAAACCACTCTACTACAAAACAATACTCATACAAACATGTAGAGCATTGGTAACAAATCCTTTAGTAAGTTAGTCTTTACCTTCCTCTTTTTCTAATATTGTTAACTATACCACTATAACATAGTACATAGCATAACTATATTCAATAAACATGAAGATGATTAGGGCACCTAAGATACATTACCTAGTTACTATAGCAATTTGTATGACTAGATCAACAAGCCTAACGTTCCTACACATAAAATATAGCCAAGTGAATAAATAAATATGAAATTAGATAAACTAGTATATCCTAATGGAGTATATCATAAATAATGATTTAGCCATACATTAATTTTTGGAACCCTAGGTATGTATATATATGATGATCCTAAAATATAAATCATAATAATCTACATATGGCTATATACATTAGTTTATGAATACCAAAAGATCCCAATAAACATAATTTAGTAAAATCTTCCTCTATGGTATGTTAGTCAACAATAATATAATGGAAAAGAGTGATGAAGACAATCATGATATCCTAACAAATATAATCACTAGATTGATAAAGAAAATCAGTTCATATTAGTATAAGTACTAACACTAAAATATGAATATGTTGGTATGTTAATAATAGAAATATTTTTTAAATCTAGTAATAATATTGTAAACACAACTATAGCCTTTTTATGAAGTCATACCCTAGATATATATCTAAAAATATATGATAGAGAGAGATAGAATATAAGAAGGTTGTTTGAACTATAAATGAAGTTAATTCCTATCAATCATCCAAATATATATATTTTGGTATAATTATATACACATTTGATATTGAAGTATCCATATTGAGGAATACCACTTATAAACCCTAAATGTTTTTTTAATGATATCCTTATATAAAGTATCTTATAAGTTAAACATTTTAAACCCTAGTTACTAAATTGAATTTTGTCATATTAGAGAATAATATTTGAGGAACCTAGGGAAAATATGATATACTTGAACATGTAACATTGATCATATACGATGATGATATGAAAATATGGAATGTGAAGATTGCTCGGCCTTGGCCGGTCTTGACACCCTGGACGCAGATGATGCAGGTGGTTTGAAAAAGAGAAGTAGTTTTTGTAAGCTGATAGTGTTGTCGATAAGTGGAAGATGGTCGAGGTGCTACTTACACGTGAGTGGCGGAGTCGGAGTAGCGGGAATCTGGACAGGGATCTCGGTGACGAAGGGTTGGAGCTCTCCGGTGTGGATGGCTTGGAACCTTCCTGGGGAGTTACTGGCGGCATGCACTTGGTACGGCACCGGAGCGCCGAGACAACAACATCGGGTTCCTATTGTTGTTGCTGCATCTGTGCCGCTTTCGTAGCACGTGGTGTCACCGGACAGCTTCCCCCATCTCCTCCTCCACTGCTCGAGAAGAAGCTGAGCCTGACCTTGGAGCAGCTCTTGAGCATGGGGCTCTCAGGAGCCATGGTGGAAATGAAAGCATCTGGGGGATCCCTCGGGATGGACACGCAGAAGGCACGACGCCAGCCTGTCCCCATCTCCCTGATGCTGCTTTTGTGAAAAGGGAGGAAGGAATCGATGATGACGACGATGAGCAGAATACAAGTAGAAAGTAGTGACGTGGCCGAATAGTTTGGTTTCCCGTGAACCAAACCATACATTTCATTTCCCATTGTTGGGGCCCCGCATGCTGTCTGGTTGCCAAAAATCTATTCACATTGATGCGATATGGTTCGGAGGCGGTTCGGGTATTGGTAAGCGGTCATTTTTTCCATCCCTAAATATAAATTAATATGAAAAACTAAATCCTAGACTACATAAATTGAAAAAGACTTGATTCCAATCCTATTATAATCAGTATCATTCTACACTTGTAGATCACTATCTTGATTGAATCTTGGAACTCTATACATGAAATGTTTGGATTTTATTTAAGGTAAGGAATTTTTGTTTCTATTTGGAAAGTTATTTCCCTAATTGATTGCATGCATGATTAAATAGGTGGGTTGGCTTAAAATTGTTAAAAACCTTAGCCCATTTCCTTGAAATCCACCAAAAATAAATCTTGAAAATAGTAGCACACTATTTAAACGTAAAAAAGGGCATGCTAGTGCCCCTAGTTTAGTGGAATAACGCTTCCACAACTCTGCATAGAGAGAAGGACATGAGGTCTCTCAGTGTAATGGGAAATGTAGTTGTTGTATTGTTTTCTCCTTGGAGAGAACATATGGCTTTTCCAATAACATAGAAATTGACATGTGCTATCTCTTTGAAAATTAAATTACTAGTCTAAAAAATTGGATATTGAATCTTATTGAATTTGAAAATGTGTTGATACCTTTTAAAACTTACCTATATTGTTTACCCCTTTGAGTTTTTTTCATAAAAATCTTTTGTAGATAGGTTCATATTATTTTTCATTTCAAATATTGATTATGTACCAACTTTGCTTACACATGTTTCTCTTATTGGGGACCATGTGTGGTTTATGTTCCCTATGGGAAGTCATGGGTAGGTGATCAAAGATGATCAAGAAGAGACCTGTAAGAGTTGTCCCATGTTGAAGAATAGATAGGACTCATGCCTTTTTCTTAAATTTTGTAACCATATGTATAAGCTTCCACAACTTTTAACGTAAATCATGACTGTAAAAATATTTTTTATATTTTCTGATGCTATTTCTAAATATTAAATCACAAGGATCATGTATTTATACTGATGATATTATGTCTAGTGTCAGTTTCTTAAGATCAACCGATGCCTAAGTGCTACTTAATAGTGCTAAAAAAATTCCTTTCTCCATTCTGTATTTCATCGCAAGATACCTAAGCTCTAGTTATCTTCTTCCTCCTCCTCTGCCCACCACAACTCTCTACTATTGAGAGTGATGTTGTTGTTGCTCGACACACTGAAACTATTGCCACACTATTGCTGCTGCTCAACTCCACCATTGTTCACATTGCCATTGTTGCTTCTTTCCTTGATGCCGATGCCACCACCTGCTCGAGGTCCTTTCTTTACCTATCTTCTTCCTCTCTAACACATATATTGAATTGATTTCAAATGTTGAAATGAAATCCAATAATGTTGGTCTTCTCTAATTTCTTATGATTTCCACATATATAATTCAAATCAATTAATAATTTTATTTAAGTACTTATTTATGCTACACATTGAAATGAAATCCATATATGTTGGTTTTTCAACAAGTGCTTATTTATAGTACATATTGAAATGAAATCAATTAATGTTGGTTTAGTTTTTATTCTTGATCAATATATATCATGCCTATCTAACTAAAAATATTCTAAGACGCTAAAATAAATTCTAGGGTTTTATAATAAATATTGTCTAGGTTGTGTAAATAGAATATGTTGACTATTAGAAATCATTTATCTAAGCCCTAAAAATAATGTTCTATATCCTAATGTATAATTTTATTTGTATAGGTATATAAATGAGAATATACATGTATTCTGTTGTCAAAAAAATCCGTCCAAGATTGACTCATTAGGAGTAAGTCATGGATAGTGTCCGGTTTGGGATTGTTCCGAACAATTAATCTCACTTAGGATGTAAGTGTATAATGTGTATTCAGTTTTCAAGATGTTTAGCCAACACTTCCCAGTTTGTTCTCTAAGTACATATGTAAGTGGGTATTTTCCCATCTACATTGGTGTACTTGGAGAACTATGGGGAAATGTCTTCGATATGTTCTTGAATATCAAATACTCATTATTTACTTACTAGTGATATTATGTGTTCAAGCATGGGATAGGTGGTACACATTCATTACTAAACTCTAAACCCTAAACTCTAAACCCTAGACGTTAAATCCTAAATGTTAAATCATAATGTATAAACCCTAATCCCTATAGTTTGTTGGCCTAGAAATACTAAATCCTAAATTGTAAAGCTTGAACTGTAATCTTTAAAATCTAAATCCTAAACTCTAATCTCTAAACCCTAACCTTAAACCCTAAACCCTAAATGCTAAACCCTAAATGTTGTGCCTCATTTCAATTCAAATATATTTTATTTTAAAATTGACATAGATAACACCTAATTCAATACACATTTTCCCTATGATCAAAGAATGGACCGATCATGGAGTCCATTCTAAATATTTGCACTCCAGATTTTACTACTATTCTCGATCAATTTATAAGATTTGTAGAAGAACACATGAAATGACATGATATATTTATACTATCCATGTATGAATTGCAGTAACAAACTGAAAGTCGGCACTATTGATGAAATCAAAAGTTGTGATATGTGGAATAGGATTGTACATGGTTATCACTAGTACAGAAACCATCTTTGGCGTTAGTTAAAACAGCCCTATAACGTTGATTAAAAACTGAAACCTAAGTGCGTGACACTATAGCCACATGTCTAAGACGTCGATTCTTTGAGGAAGGCAAAATCAATGCCAGAGATACAACATCAATTGTATGGGAAAAAGAAACCGACACAGTTTGGGGTCCTAGGCGTCAGCTGTATGAAAAAAATTGACATCGACAAAGCCATACTAGGTCACATTTGTAACTGGTAAAGGATCCTACATCATCGGTTTGTAATAAATCGACACCTATCATGATGTACAATGTCGGTTGTAGCCCAAAATAACCGACAGTTGTGACGTAAAGTGAAAATTATATCTAAAATTTCGATGACTATGACATGCTACCCAGCGAGGCAATACTATCCAACACGACCGTTTTGGTCTTGTCCTTTAATGTCGATTATTTTACTAAAATCGACGACTTAGGTCTATAGTGTCATTTTTTGATACAACCGATGACTAAGTTTTGTTTTTTTTGTTAAATAGTAGGCGTGCAACATGTTGCCCAGCTAATCAGTAGGATGCAGAACCTGTAGTTTAGTTCTGAACTACACGTTAACAACATCCTATGAGTTCATCCTAATAATAGGACACCAAACGTGCAATAACAAACATAATATATATGAACATAATTTGATTCATTCTCCAATTCCATTTCATCACATGTGCAATCACAATTCATTCATCTTCACATTCATTCACACACATGTTACTTCATTTATATATATACCAAGTTCATTCTCATGACGTGTAGAAACATTCAACCATTCATCTTCACATTCACACACATATATATATAGATCATCATTCACGTATGCATGCATCAAATGTAGAGTTGAAAGAAGTCATAAGCACCACATGTATAATATAATTCAAAGTTCTTCTTTATATTCTTCATCTTCTTCATCCCAATTAAATTCAAAGTTCACTTCCCTTTCGAAGGCTTCTGCCCATTGTTGTCGTGTCTCCTCTAGTTGTTCTCTCATATAGGGCAAGTGTATGTCTAGTAGCTTTTCTTGCATAGTGAAGTCTTTCATTTTAAACACCTGTAAAGAGAATGATGTATATAATTAATAAGTTTGATATGTTCATATTATCTAATGAGACTATATACTTATGATGATCAAGACTATATATATATATATATATTACATTATGTATCTCGTCGATGTCTACTGCCGCATATCTGACAATCATGTCCATATATAACATCACGTAGTATGCACATTCCCAACCGTTGTGTCGTACATAACACTATACATTTTAACATACACAACATTAATAAATAAAAGTAAGCATAGTTGGCATAAATATGCATTGGAGTCCGAAAACTACCTCAACATTCTCCCAAACTATCACTTTCTTTTTTGTGTCCACCTTTCCTCTAGCTTTTTAGAAACATTTTATAGCCCTACATGTTAATATAACACATTGTATTGACATCATTAAATAGTCATGTAATATATATATACGTTAACAGATATAAATATAAAAATTTACTCATGTGAATAATGCCTTTTCAAATTGTGTCCCCCATTGTCTATTTTGTCACCCTTAGGATCTAGATAATAAATAGTTAGCATCACGGGGACAACAACTAATAAGACCCAATGGTTATTCCTGGGTGATAAGAAGGCAAAAAAATATAACTCAAAATCCACAATGAAATGTAATTTCTTAAGCCAAATTTGTAACCAAATTAAGTAAACTTACCAACATTGTATGGAGCTAATATCACACTCTTTTTCTTTTTACCAAAATATTTAAATGTTGTAGAGAAATATATGTTAATATATGACAGATCTTTAGTTACACAGCTAATCAAGGATGGAACTAGAAATCTCACATGGGTCATTGAAAACTCTCGACAGACCCTATCTAAGTGGCTACAAAACATATATCATGTATGAATTAATATATAGGAAACCATACCACCATATATTAAATGAGGTATATAGCTATATAAGATCTCACCATATCCAAAGTTCTATCATAGATGTATTTAACCAAGTAAAACAAAACAACTCCAAAACATCTTGTAGAAATATACTAGTATCATAATGTTGACCTACAATGTCCTCCTTAATAGAAACCATGATAGGTGAATGTTCTTCATGTTTGCCTATAAATAGTGCCATACCCCTGCATTGAGAACCAATCAAATCGAATACGTCTTGTGCAATCCAACCAGGTGATTGAGAAGGTGGTGGAGGTGGAGGAGGATGAGCTCTAAGGGGTTTCTCAGGCCCTATGTCATGCATATATATAATTTCATATCAATTATCATGTATATAAAGATACAAACATAATATAAATTTTCCCATACATCATGATCAGTATAGATACCTCCCATTACAGGCCACGTGACTAAGCCACCTTCTGCTTCACCTATCATCTCATCGTTGAGGTGTACATGTGGTAGTGGATACTTCTTCCAAGTTTCATAGACAAGCCTCGGGTATAGGCGAACCACATTGTCAGGTAATGAAACACCATGAAGCATGGCCTGCAAGGGGTGGGTAAGCCTTGCCCACAATAATGACATATTCTTGTAATTTTAGATGGCACAACCTCAAGCCCTACACATTTGTATAGAGTGTTA
Source organism: Alisma plantago-aquatica (assembly GCA_963693085.1). Classification (NCBI taxonomy): domain Eukaryota; kingdom Viridiplantae; phylum Streptophyta; class Magnoliopsida; order Alismatales; family Alismataceae; genus Alisma; species Alisma plantago-aquatica. Next base: position 945,259,008 of record OY856410.1, on the reverse strand, counting down.
TATATATATACCTAAACATATAATATTGAAAAGACTACTATGTCATAGAGATACTTACAACGGACATCAGGTGTTGGGTCCACATGATTACTCCCAATCAACTCTGTCGTAGGGGGTCCACCTCATATGAAGAGCGGGGCGCTGCAATTGGTGTTGTCTGGGCGGTTGACTAAGAAGGTACCCACTAGATCATTACTTCCTGAATTCCCTTGGCAATTAACTCTTTTACCTTCTCTTTTGATAATCCCCCTTTCTGGATATATTTGCACTCTAATGGACCAAAGAACACTCTTATACATACACCAATGCCTGCAACCCTGACACTTCCAAGATGCTCTGGGTTACCTAGAGCAAGTGTCAATTCATCCCTTATACCCTTAGGGATGAACTTGTCATGTTTCCTTTGCTCGTGGAGCTCCCTCTAATCATCATCAATAGTAATTGGTAAGTACAACATAACAACCATCAATACTGATTGCTCTGAGAGTTGAATTTTACCATTTTGCACCCGCCTCAACAGTTGCGGGGTTGGTTATTTCTCTAAATTTGGATTTCCTCCCGACTATCCATATATCATGGTGAGGTAGAGGTTCAGTAGTAGTAGTAGAGGACTCAGCAGTCCCAAGAGTAGGTTGCTGAGAAGAAGATGCCTACAATAGCTTCTGGAAAAGATTTGCATAGCCACCTCAACCCATTGTGTGGTTCTACATATTCTTTGCACGCCTTTCTCTTTGAGCATCGCTTGTAGCCTAGTTAGTAACAATCATCAAGTAATTGGTAAGTAAAACATAACCTACTACATCAAGGTAAAATAATGAATTCATAAGAATGTATTCAAAATAAGGAGTGAGGATTAATACCTTGAATTCATCAGTGTTTTTCATAGCAACAAACACCTCCCACGTTGCCAGGTCAAGATAGCTCCATTGCTCAGTGGCTGAATTCTTCATGTTCTCAGCCTCCCGTATGTATAGTCTTGTCAACTTTGTTCTATAATTCCTCAAAACCCTCCCAGGGTGTTGCATCACCTTTTTGTGATGCAAATTTTCATCTAGGTCAAATATGCTCTGCAAAATTTCATATACTTAATAAAATATTCTTAAAAATAGAATTGTAAATAGTTTTAGAAACAAAATTGCAAATGATAATATCTCACACACAGTTTTTTCCATATGAGTCTTTCTTGCTTTTATCAATTTTATGCCAAGATTCTACTGCTATACTACAATGGATACGAGTAAGAACTGCTAGATATGAAAGAAAAGAGCTTTGTTTCTTTCCAATAGGATTTCCTACATGATCAAACTCAACAACAAACTTTAGTCCGTTACCCCGTTGTTGTATCAACTTGTTCATCATAGTGACACCCTTTATTTTTGCTTTTTTTATGTTGTTCATCAAGCTGAACAAGATCCTCAGGATGCACATCCTCAACCTAAAATTGACAAAAAACACATATAGGTCATAAATAGATATAACTTATTAAATGTGATACAACAAGATAGACATATTGTAAAATGCACAAAATGTTGATAAAACAATACACAACTTACACCAGTGTCAGCAGGATGTTGCTCATCCTCACAATAATCATCATCACAGTCATCATACTCATTATCATACGCTATCTGAAAAAATTTCATATAAAAATAGTCAAATAATGAAATATAAGATTATAAAATGCACATCTAACATTAAAAAAAATAAAAGCATACCTCTAATATTGAGATCTTTTATCAATTAACATTCCCTCAGTGTGATCTCCATGCACATATAAGTCAGCGTCAGTTTCAATACTTGGTGTTAGCAAGCCAACTGAGAAACAACTGAAGTCATCATACTTGTCATAGCACTCTTCTTCATCTATAGGATCTTCAACGAACTGTCTTTTACCGTGAGGAACAACTGACCATTTTTCATTTGTAGGATATTGATATAAATTACTTGCTTTTCCTATGATGCCATTATTAATGATTCACCTTTCTTGCCAATCTTTTCAAAATTCACTAATGTGAAACCCAATTCATCCACTACAACTCCTTTTGTGTTATCAACCCAATTACACTTAAAGATTAGAATTTTGAAATATATGTAGTCAAACTCCCATAGGTCTTCAATGACACCGTAATATGACATTTTAGATTCACATGAACTCTTATCCTTTGCACTAGAAAAAAAACAATGAAGACACTTGAAGGGTGACCCCACTATTTTGGATGATGCTTTTATCATCTTGACGCTTTGTGTAATATGAGAATCCATTTATGTCAAACCCTTCATAATACGTAACATTCATTTTTAGTTTAAAGGCAAGGCATTTGATATTTTCAGCAACATTATTTGGTGTTTGAGGTAGTTGACTTAAGACTTTATCTTCAAACCATCTAATAAATGTCTTGTTATGCTCTCTAGCAAACCACATTAAATTCACTCGAGGATATTGTTTCTTGATGAAATTGGTATGTTCGGTGATATGAACACTCACTTCGTTGATGTTGTGTAAGATATACAAGTGAGCTTATTCCCATAGCTCATGACTGATTACTTGCAGTCGTGCTCCTAAAGTCCCTTTGTCAGAATAGTCCTCAGTATTCTTTCCATTTACATGAGCTTCATTAAAACTCAAAAAGTCACTGCAAAAGTCCATAACCTCTCTCGCTACATAACCCTCAATAATACTCCCTTCAGGTCAATAACGGTTTCGAACACCACCTTTAAAAATATTGACGTACCGTTCAAAAGGATACATCCAATGCAAGAAAATTGGTTCCAACATTTTCACTTCCCTAGTCAAATGGACAACAAGATGTACCATAATATCAAAGAATGAAGGAGGAAAACACATCTCAAGCTGGCATAGGGTAACAACCACTTCTCTTTGCAACTTATCAATATTATCGAGATCAATAACTTTGCCGCATAGAGTGTTGAAGAAGAAATAGAGTTTGGTGATTGCAAACCTTACACACTTCAACAATATAGATCAAATTTCTAGGGGCAATATTTGTTGTATTAGAGTGTGACAATCATGAAATTTGAGACCTATCATCTTCAGATCTTTCATTGATACCAGTCTATGTATATTGGAAGAGTATCCTTGTAATACAACCTAAGTATAATGATCTCTTAGTATCATGCACAATGTTTCTAAATAAGTAAGGTGGATTGGTGTGCTCTACCCCCACAACTATATAGCATCACATCAAACATGTCTATCAAAATTGATTCGTTCACATCTACATCATCGACGACAACTTCTTCTTTAATACAAGTAATGTTATTGACATCTACTGATCTCACTATTAGATTCTCTCCATGCGAGTACCATTATGTGTATCCCAATATAATCCAATTGCACATGACATGACTTTTGATTTCATCAACAATGTTGACTTTCAAGTTGTCACTACAATACCTGTTCGGAAATACAAACACCGAGTATAGCATTGAAAACTAATTTTTTTTATCTATCTGTATTCCCATAACAACAAGATCATATTTACTACTATAAAATGGGAATGATGGTTTTAGCGAGTTAAACCTGGTACTGGAGCAAGTATAGCAACAAAAACTTACTTCTTTGCAACTCCTAACAAGTTTCTCTTGGACGGTGGTTGTGCAACTCTTGGTCTTCACCATGAACAACAAACACGATAACTTCTGCAACGACTCCTGTGGTCTAGCCATAGACTGCAGGCTGTACACTAGTACATAACAGACCTTTAGTGTCAGTTTTAATGCGACACCTATGTAGGCGCCACTAAAAGGCCAACCGTTAGGCATCGGTTCTCAAACCAACGCCACAACCCTTCACGCGCCACCGAAAACGTGCCAACAGGGGGTATAGGCGTCGGTTATTAGTTTTGAAACCGATGCCATAAACCTTCGCGCCACAGAAAGGGTGCCATCTGGGGCACTATCAGCGTCGGTTTATTAGTGATAACCGACGCCATCTCACCTGCTGCCACAGTCGGTTGGCCAGCACGACTGTTACGACCCCATCTGAGCTTAATTGGTAAACTAGGGTTACCAAGATGATTACATGATTAATTGGACTGATCACTCTTGAAATATAATTAATGATGATAACACAATTAGGATGTTTTAACTATGATAAGAAGTCTAACTGTTCTTTTGTCTTGAGAATTAGGGTTTGAGAAGCATAAACCCTAATCGGCCCAAATTAGGGTTTTGATGATGCATGAATACAGAATTTGATAAGTAGAATGTCTCACTAAATGATTTTTAGTATTTTATGTGTAACTCTGATTTACTTAAAATTTGGATATGATTTGTATATATAAAATGTGAACAATATTGGTAAATAACAGAATTTTTGAAGAATGTTCTGACCTGTTTATCGGTCAAGTTTCAAACTCGGCCGATCACATTTCCAGAATTATACAGCAGTGTGGTAATTGAATTTTATCTTTTTATTGGTATATCCAATTGATCTCAAATTTTAACTGTGCTTGAAAAAAACAGTTTTAGACACTCTGTTAAATTGGAATAATTTTTGGATGACTTTTGATCTCTACAGTAAGGGTGTCGGTCGAGTTCTGTGCAGGACAAACTCGGCCGAATATTCTGCAGACTGCAATATAGCAGTGCACTGTTCTATTTTTAATTATTTATTGGTAACTCCAAATGATCTCAAATTTTAACTGCAGATTTATAGATCAATTATAAACAAAGTGCTAAATTTCCATAATTGTTGGAGAATGTTTGATCTCTGAAATAAACGAATTACAGTAACTTTTGTATAACTGAATATTCAGCCAATATAATTAAAGTTGAGTGTTGGGTCAATATGCAATTGACCCAAGCAGCTCAAATTGACTTATATGATCGACCACACACACACACAGCTCTCATTCTTCGTCATTCATTCCATAGAAACGAGCTCCTAGAGAGAGAGGGAGAGTTAGGGTTTGAGAGAAGAAAGTGGGGGAATTGCTGAATTAGGGTTTTGCGGTCCAAGGAATGGTGAAATCAAGTAAGTTTGGATCCTTTGCATAGACTTTTATGGTGAATCTTCTCTCTCATGTCAAGATTCCGTCCATTCTCTGATTTGATCCAAGATGATGTCGAAATTCCCTCTTTTCTCACCCTTTCTTCATAATCCCTCATTTTCAAGGTTCCCGAGTTGAATGGAAGAAGAATTGGGAGATTTGCTAGGGATTTGATGTGAGTTCGAGATTCCCTGAGTTGAGCTACAGTTTTGAGGTGTTTTCACACCTTAGGGTGAGTGGGTTCTTCCTTTAAACAGTATAATGCACGAAATTTGATTATAGCATCCAAATCCCTAATTGCTTGGTATGTGATTCTAAACCCTGAAATGTCTGTTTAATTTAAGTTGATGCAAATTGATATGATATGGATTCCTTCTCTGTTTGAATGACTCTTTGATGGTAGATCCACATCAGAAACGTATACAACACATCCTAGAAAGAATGCTTTTCAGATTTATACCATATGATGTAATTAGGGTTTAACCTAATTGAGATATCTATAGAGTTTCAACCATATTGAAAAGGACTAGTAATATTATAAGTGGTTAGGATGTACCTCATGGATTAACTTATTTGAATTTTATCCTTGGTGCATGATATCTCAGTGAATAGCATGGAAACCTAAATTTATTTCAATTTCCATGGTTTCATACATATATCGATTGTATATGATTTGTTGAAAACAATCTTTATTCAGTGAATGCTTATATCTTATGAAATCCTTATGAGAGCCATGTGACAAGTGAATGAGGTAAATGAAAAGGTGAATGAGGCGAATGAAACCCTAAGAGTAGGGTGTTGGCACGTGATGAATGAATAAGGAAAATGAAACCCTAAGGATAGGGTGTTCAATGAATCATGTTATGGTGACATGAAAGGTCTCGATATGAGATGTGGTGATACTTAGCTGTTGAATTGTATGTTTCTAGTGCATTTAACTTTATATGCATGTTCTCTCTGAGTTGATATCTACATACTGCAGGGCTTCTTATATTTCAATACATATCTCGTAAATTGTAGGTGATGAGATATGACATGCCCTAGAAAGGGATGTTACTGAGACATGGTATATGTTGAATACATGAACTATGATATATATATGTTAATCAGTTAATAGACTTAGGTGCCCTAACACCGTAGAACCCCTTTGAGAGGTCTGCACCAGGGGGGTGAAACTCGTGTTCAACATCAACGCGTGCGATGTCACGGTGGCACGAGGATGGAAAGGCAGTGTTCAACAACAACGCGTGCGATGTCATGGTGGCACTGGAGTAAATAGGGGTTATTTAACAACAACGCGTGCGATGTCACGGTGGTAACCCGGTAAGACTCTCCGCCTGTGTGCTCAGGTTTGAGGAGGAGTCTAGAGTTCTCTCTTTGAGAGTATAGTGAGGCCGATGAGCCTGAAGGCCGATGAGCCTGTGGGCCCTGCAGCAGACCAGGGCAGAAGTCAGACTTAGCATTCCCCGGGTGTGTCGCTAAGTCTTGTACGGTGGGATCGTAGTTCGCTACGGATCTTTATATGCAGAGTACACTGCATATGATTAGGGCATAAGTTAAAATATGATCATATAGGTTCACAGAGTTCCTTATAAATGAAAGAGTTAAGGAAGACTAGAGCATAGTCTTCTAGTAGTTATTCTTTGGATGCAATATTTACATTCTTTGTTATTTCAATTATATTGTTTTAGAACTGCTCAGTGTAGTATTTATTGTTGTTAAATTTCATAACGTTTATTCAAAGTTATATATGTAATCACATTAGTGCCTTAGACTGTTTCTTTGAAGTACTCATTCACTGAGCGAGTAGGCTCACCCCTCTACTCAAACATTTTAGGGTTAACCGCGTGGACTTGAACATGGTCAGAGCATCAGTGTAGATCTGCTACAAGAGTTAAGTACAAGATTAGTTGAGTCAGTCGGTCCTTGTCACTCTAGGTCCTCAGTAAGAGATAAGAGAGAGAGTTGTAATTACGATGTGTAATATTGTTCCTCTTTGATATGTATGCTAATTAACAAGTTTTATGTGCACAAGTTGTGAAAGACATCATGAATGTTTATACATGTATCTTTTCTGTTAAAGTCTGATTAGTAAAAGAAATGTTCTGATTCCTTTGTTAAGATGTTATGTGGTTCAATGCGGGGAAACAAGAGTTTTAAAGAAAAGAAAAAGTTAAGGGTGTTCTTTGTGTTAAATATAAGTCCTATCTTATGCCCTAATCTCATGATTTGAGGAAATTGTGAGATCGGGGCCTAACAGCTTGGTATCAGAGCTTAGGGTGAGTTGTCAAGGACCATTAAGTTAGTAGATTAGAGTCCTATTTGTGGCAAATAGGAGATGTTTGATGTTGGCTTTGGGGATTTGAATATTTGGATATCCTGGCCCGATATCTGAGTACTTGGATCAACCAGTACAAGCTACTCTGTCTATTTTCTCACGTATACCCTGGCCAGGTATACAGTGGAAGAATGGGCTAGAGAGGAACCCTAGAAATGTTAGGGTTAGATAACGAGAAAAGAAACAAGAATTAAGAGCATAAATGTAAAAAGAGACAGAACTTACATTTCATAATGTTGTTTTTGTTGGAAATGTATAGAAATGCTCTTATATGTTTGAATTGAAATATTCAATACTTTGAAATATGGGTCTTTAATATCTGTTGTACACTATGCAATTGTAGCATTTATTGATTTCATTCTTTGTAACAAGTAGACTAGAATTGACCTTTGAATGAGCTTTTGTTTCTATGGTTTTGCCCGCTGATTCGAGTGAAATTGACATCAGCAGGTCTGTTTAGGTTTTCAGTCTGTACGCGATTCGACCGAGTTGTATGTGATTCGGACGAGTTTCCTTAATAGGTAATCGAACAACAAACTGATCGGCCGAGTTGTATGTAATTCGGCCGAGTTTCCTTTTTCAGGAAATCAAACGGCAAGTTGATCGGCCAAGTTTCAAGCGGATCGGCCAAGTTGTGAAGCAATCGGCCGAGTTTCTGACCAATCGGCCGAGTTTCTGAGCTGTGAGTGGCAGTTCAGGAAGAATGTAATCCTTTGTAGTTCTTGGCTTTAGGACTTCAGGTTTGGCCCGGTCCGGTTGGCAGGATGCGTTACTAGGATCTAATGAATCCTATCAATAGTATAATAAGAATAGAATTTGAATAATTAGACCCACATCAGAGTAAGAATGTACATACAGTAAGATGTTGAAACATATGGGCAAGATCAGAACAACTAAGAATTAGTTGAAACTGATATCTGAGGTTCAACTTTGGGGTCTCAAAGGTGAAACCCTTAATTGGGAATAATAGAACATGATATGAAGTTCATAATCAGTTTATTGATTAATGTTATGTGAGTTATACATATGAAATATAGAAAAGATATGTGAAATGTATGTATGGTTCAAGATAGCAAGAATCAATCATGAAGAATGAATCATATAATAGAGTATAATACTTTTATGAACTCTAAAGCAAAGGCTAAGTAGAGAATAGGGTTGAGCATTCAATAGGTCCATAGAAGTAAAGAGTCTTCAAAAGAGTAAAAGTAAAGAGAATCGTATGAATATGTAATTCATAAGACTAGAACAACAAACTAGTTTCTAAGCAAAGAACATAGGTGTAGTTTAACGAATGAATAAGTCATACAAAGGTAGACTGTATTCAGGAGAGAAAAACTTGATTGAAAGAGAAACTATGTTTGACCCATGCATGATCCACTTGATTTAAAAATGAAGAATATGTAATGTATTCAACATGAGGAAAAACTAATAGAAGGACTATTAATTTAGAACATTAACTTCACAATAGTATAAAAATAAAGGAGGAAATATGTGCAACATGGTATACATGACCATACATATGAATAAGCAACATGGTCATAAGATAAAAATTTAGAATTAAAGATGACGGGTTAAAGAGTAGTATATGGTAAGAGGACTATGAAACGTAAGAAAGGGTTTGAAATATGATGGAGAAGTTATAAAATAAAGAGGTTGTGAGATTCAAGCAAGTGCTAATTAATCAAATATCTCTGTTGATAACTAAGTAAATCTACATACGAGAATGTATTAAGGGAATGTTTGAATACAAGTATTCCAAGTCTTAAAATCATCATCTCTTTCATATATTCCTTAATGAGAGCAAGGTGGGAATGAAATGATAAGAGAAAATGAATCATATACGGTGCATAACTACCTTGGTGGGGTCATCTAGTGAATGTAATAGTGACATACTATATGATGAAGTGCGATAAGAAATAAATTCTTGTGTGATAGCAAGAATGATGAATAAGCTATTCCTATCTTAAATACTTCAATGTTAATGATGTTTATTGTATATAATCATATGAAAAGGATAGGTAGTAAAAAGTAAAGAAGTAATGAATGAGTAGAGAGATATGGGAAAACACTAGCTTTGTGTAATATGTGAATTTGTTTTTACATGTATGATTTGTTGAAGGCATATTAAGGTATGAAAGTTGGTTCTACATATGATTTCAGTGTATTTATGCAAGCTATATGTTAATTAAAGGTGTATGATAGTTGTAGTAATTCATACCAGATATGCATCCTAGTATTGTGTATTTGTGATATGGTGATACGGTTTGGATGATGTCAGAACACATATAGAGATACCCTGAACAAGGTAGTCATACTTATTCACTCATATTAATAGAAAAGGATGATAATCAGATTGTTTGGACAAGTAACCCTAATGAGGTGTAGCTTGTTATGCCTAGCTCTAATATAACTGAGTGATGATAATTGAGTATGATTAATGCTTAAATGACTGATACAATTGTGGATTACTTTATTACTGTGGTTGAAACCCTAAAATGATATAATACGACGGTTACACTTTGAATTGTGTGTGGGCCCATAACCCACAGGTCCCAGGATCGAAACAGGATAGTATGGAATGAGGTGGTAATGCTTCACCTCATGCATCCATGACCCAATGGGGATGCCAAGAGTAGTATTGTGCAATTGATTGTTGAATCTAGCCTTTTAATTCAAGACTGTTTTGCTATTTGAATAGCACTTTATTAAAGTTTAAAAGAGCATGGTGAACTCGCTTTTGTCACTTAAAGGTGATATAGAACAATAGAACTTTCTGGGCCGCATAAGTTGAGATAGTTGTATCAGAGTATCAGAGTTGCGCAGAGAAAGCGTGGTGGTTTATCTTTGCATTCTATGTTTGACTGTGGCATAAAGAATTTGCTTGATATCATTGAGAACTATTTGAAATATGTTGTGATTTAGTAAAGAATTAAAAGATCTAATGTCGAAAACTACATTCAGGTATGAAATACAAGAGTATAATGACATGGAAGGCTTTAGAAGCTTAGAATAACCTTGAATGTATCTTTCTTGTAGGTTTATGTTTCGAGGACGAAACATTCTAAGGGGGGGAGAGTTGTTACGACCCCATCTGAGCTTAATTGGTAAACTAGGGTTACCAAGATGATTACATGATTAATTGGACTGATCACTCTTGAAATATAATTAATGATGATAACACAATTAGGATTTTTTAACTATGATAAGAAGTCTAAATGTTCTTTTGTCTTGAGAATTAGGGTTTGAGAAGCATAAACCCTAATCGGCCCAAATTAGGGTTTTGATGATGCATGAATACAGAATTTGATAAGTAGAATGTCTCACTAAATAATTTTTAGTATTTTATGTGTAACTCTTATTCACTTCAAATTTGGATATGATTTGTATATATAAAATTTGAACAATATTGGTAAATATCAGAATTTTTGAATAATGTTCTGACCTGTTTATCGGTCGAGTTTCAAACTCGGCCGATCACATTTCCAGAATTATACAGCAGTGTGGTAATTGAATTTTATCTTTTTATTGGTATATCCAATTGATATAAAATTTTAACTGTGCTTGAAAAACACAGTTTTAGACACTCTTTTAAATTGGCATAATTTTGGGATGACTTTTGATCTCTACAGTAAGGGTGTCGGTCGAGTTATGTGCAGGACAAACTCGGCCGAATATTCTGCAGACTGCAATATAGCAGTGCACTGTTCTATTTTTAATTATTGATTGGTAACTCCAAATGATCTCAAATTTTAAATGAAGCTTTATAGATCAATTATAAACAACGTGCTAAATTTCCATAATTGTTGGAGAATGTTTGATCTCTGAAATAAACGAATTACAGTAACTTTTGTATAACTGAATATTCAGCCAATATAATTAAAGTTGAGTGTTGGGTCAATATGCAATTGACCCAAGCAGCTCAAATTGACTTATATGATCGAACACACACACAACGGCTCTCATTCTTCGTCATTCATTCCAGAGAAACGAGCTCCTAGAGAGAGAGGGAGAGTTAGGGTTTGAGAGAAGAAAGTGGGGGAATTGCTGAATTAGGGTTTTGCGGTCCAAGGAATGGTGAAATCAAGTAAGTTTGGATCCTTTGCATAGACTTTTATGGTGAATCTTCTCTCTCATGTCAAGATTCCATCCATGCTCTGATTTGATCCAAGATGATGTCGAAATTCCCTCTTTTCTCACCCTTTCTTCATAATCCCTCATTTTCAAGGTTCCCGAGTTGAATGGAAGAAGAATTGGGAGATTTGCTAGGGATTTGATGTGAGTTCGAGATTCCCTGAGTTGAGCTACAGTTTTGAGGTGTTTTCACACCTTAGGGTGAGTGGGTTCTTCCTTTAAATAGTATAATGCACGAAATTTGATTATAGCATCCAAATCCCTAATTGCTTGGTATGTGATTCTAAACCCTGAAATGTCTGTTTAATTTAAGTTGATGCAAATTGATATGATATGGATTCCTTCTCTGTTTGAATGACTCTTTGATGGTAGATCCACATCAGAAACGTATACAACACATCCTAGAAAGAATGCTTTTCAGATTTATACCATATGATGTAATTAGGGTTTAACCTAATTGATATATCTATAGAGTTTCAACCATATTGAAAAGGACTAGTAATCTTATAAGTGGTTAGGATGTACCTCATGGATTACCTTATTTGAATTTTATCCTTGGTGCATGATATCTCAGTGAATAGCATGGAAACCTAAATTTATTTCAATTTCCATGGTTTCATACATATATCGATTGTATATGATTTGTTGAAAACAATCTTTATTCAGTGAATGCTTATATCTTATGAAATCCTTATGAGAGCCATGTGACAAGTGAATGAGGTAAATGAAAAGGTGAATGAGGCGAATGAAACCCTAAGAGTAGGGTGTTGGCACGTGATGAATGAATAAGGCAAATGAAACCCTAAGGATAGGGTGTTCAATGAATCATGTTATGGTGACATGAAAGGTCTCGATATGAGATGTGGTGATACTTAGCTGTTGAATTGTATGTTTCTAGTGCATTTAACTTTATATGCATGTTCTCTCTGAGTTGATATCTACATACTGCAGGGCTTCTTATATTTCAATACATATCTCGTAAATTGTAGGTGATGAGATATGACATGCCCTAGAAAGGGATGTTACTGAGACATGGTATATGTTGAATACATGAACTATGATATATATATGTTAATCAGTTAATAGACTTAGGTGCCCTAACACCGTAGAACCCCTTTGAGAGGTCTGCACCAGGGGGGTGAAACTCGTGTTCAACATCAACGCGTGTGATGTCACGGTGGCACGAGGATGGAAAGGCAGTGTTCAACAACAACGCGTGTGATGTCACGGTGGCACTGGAGTAAATAGGGGTTATTCAACAACAACGCGTGCGATGTCACGGTGGTAACCCGGTAAGACTCTCCGCCTGTGTGCTCAGGTTTGAGGAGGAGTCTAGAGTTCTCTCTTTGAGAGTATAGTGAGGCCGATGAGCCTGAAGGCCGATGAGCCTGTGGGCCCTGCAGCAGACCAGGGCGGAAGTCAGACTTAGCATTCCCCGGGTGTGTCGCTAAGTCTTGTACGGTGGGATCGTAGCTCGCTACAGATCTTTATATGCAGAGTACACTGCATATGATTAGGGCATAAGTTAAAATATGATCATATAGGTTCACAGAGTTCCTTATAAATGAAAGAGTTAAGGAAGACTAGAGCATAGTCTTCTAGTAGTTATTCTTTGGATGCAATATTTACATTCTTTGTTATTTCAATTATATTGTTTTAGAACTGCTCAGTGTAGTATTTATTGTTGTTAAATTTCATAACGTTTATTCAAAGTTATATCTGTAATCACATTAGTGCCTTAGACTGTTTCTTTGAAGTACTCATTCACTGAGCGAGTAGGCTCACCCCTCTACTCAAACATTTTAGGGTTAACCGCGTGGACTTGAACATGGTCAGAGCATCAGTGTAGATCTGCTACAAGAGTTAAGTACAAGATTAGTTGAGTCAGTCGGTCCTTATCACTCTAGGTCCTCAGTAAGAGATAAGAGAGAGAGTTGTAATTACGATGTGTAATATTGTTCCTCTTTGATATGTATGCTAATTAACAAGTTTTATGTGCACAAGTTGTGAAAGACATCATGAATGTTTATACATGTATCTTTTCTATTAAAATCTGATTAGTAAAAGAAATGTTATGATTCCTTTGTTAAGATGTTATGTGGTTCAATGCGGGGAAATAAGAGTTTTAAAGAAAAGAAAAAGTTAAGGGTGTTCTTTGTGTTACATATAAGTCCTATCTTATGCCCTAATCTCATGATTTGAGGAAATTGTGAGATCGGGGCCTAACAACGACCGTGTTGTCTGGCCCGCTGCCACATCCGTGCTGGCTAGCACGGCCGTGGTGTCTGGCCCACTGCCACGACCGTGCTGGCCAGCACGGCCGTGGTGTCTGGCCTCATTAGGGAAATCGACATCGGTTACTAGTAGGGAAACCGATGCCAGAACCATAAGTGTCACTTTATTATTGATAACTGACACCACATCACATGCATTAGGCGTCAGTTATAATTATTTATCCGACGCTATAATCATTTGTCGTCGGTTTTAAACAAATAACTGACGCCTATTTCATGTTTTTTTTTCTTATCAGTCTGCAGGCCTACTGTGGCTGGTCGCAGGATGAGAAACCTACAGTTCAGTTATGAACTGTAGGTTTTACGACATCCATTGATATCAGCCAACAACATGCCACAAACCTGCAAAATTAACAACATTAATTTTTACACATTTAGCAACCTGCAGTTCCATCCGATTTTTACACATGTAGAAATATTCACGTAGCAATTTGTAGTTCCATTCATTTTCACATTCACACATGTAGAAACATTCATATAACAGCCAGCAGTTTCATTCATTTTCACATTCACACATGTATAAACATTCAGACACATGTAGAAACATTCAAACATGTAGAAACATTCACACATATTATAATTTAGAAATTCATTTACAATATATCATTCTTTAGTCATTATTCGCTATCAACATCCCAATTATATGTTAAAACCCCCACTAATTGTATGGTTGTTGCCCATTCTTCTCTTACATTATTTAATTCTTCCGTCGTATAGGGAGCATGTACATCTGGTAAGGCCTTTGCTATAGTGTGGTCAGTTTTAAACACCTGCAAAGAGAATGATGTATATATAAAATTAATAATATATAAATAAGATTGATATATTTCATATTATCTAATTAATGAGACTATATATAATACCTCAGGAATGATATCAATGTCCAATGCGACATATTTGATAATCATGTGCATAAATTGCATCACATAATATGCACATGCCCATCCGTTGTCTTGTGTAGCACACTATAAATTGAAACATACAAAATATTAAAAAATATAACTAATTAAGCACTGTTCACATAAATAATATATACATTGCAGTCGGGAACTTACTTCTACGTTCTTCCAAATTATTGGCTGGTTCTTTTTCCTGGGGACCTTTCCTCCAGCCTTTTTGAACTCATCTAAACCCTTACATGTTAATGTAACACAGTACATTGCATAATTAAATAGTAATGTAATAACATATGTTAACAGATATGAAAATGAAATATTTCTCACCGGAATAATGCCATTTTCATTGTGTGTCCATATTTTGAATTCAATTTAGTCCCCTTAGGATCTAGATAATAGACAGTGAACGTCTCGGGGACAATAACTAGTAACTCCCAATGCATACCACTAGAGGTAAAAAAGTTAAAAATTAATAACTTAAAATCCACAATAAAAATGTAATTTTCTTAAGTCCAAATTATAAGCAAAGTAAACTTATTCCACATTGAATGGAGCTATTATCACCGTCTTCTTATTTTGACCAAAATTTGTAAAAGCATCACAACAGTATTGTTGAACTGACGAAGGGTCTTTAGCTACTAGACTAATCAATGATGGAATAAAAAATCCTACATGTTCGAATGAAAAATCTGCACATATCTTGTCTAAGTAGCTACAAAACATGTATTACATATGCATTAATAAATAAGAAACCAGATCACCAGATCTTACACAAGGTATATGGATGTATAAAGAAGATCTCACCTTATCCATAGCTCTATCATAGATGTATTCAGCCAATCATATCGAAATAACTCCAAAATATCTTGTATAAATAGGTTGCTTTCGTATGATTGACCTGCAACATCCATATCTATAGAAACAATTATAGGGCAATTTATATCATGTTTGCCTAACCATATTGCCATACCCCTACAATTAGGACCTAACGGGACAAGTAGGTCCTGTGAAACCCAACTTGGTAATGTAGGAGGTGGAGGTGGAGGCCTAGATGCTCTGGGTGTCTTCTTTTTAACCTGTATATATATATAATTTCAGATCAATTGACATCATATACACACACTAATAATTTAACATAATGTAAATTTACCATACCGTTTCAGTATAGAGGACATCTGCTTTTAGCCACAATATCACTCCGTCTTCTGCCTCACTAAGCATTTCACAATCTGGGTGGGCATATGGCAATGGAAGATCCATCCAATTGGGGAATATATGTACCGGGCTCACACGAACCCAACCAACTGGTAATGGAGACCCATGAAACATTTCCCCTGGTAGGGATGGGTAAGCCGACACCTCTGCAACGACAAATTCTTTACTTTTTAGACGACATGGCTTCAACCCCTATAAATATTTGTGTGAAGAATGTTATATACATATATACATATCATCTTGAAAACATATCATATTGAAAAGACTAGTTACTATGTCATAAAAATACTTACAACGAATGTGCTAGGTGTTGGGTCTACATGATTACTCCCAACCTCTATAGTAGGAGTAGAGTGAGACGCCATATGTAATGTCTACTGAGTGGCAGTCAGAGATGCCTGCCACTTGCTCATTGCTTCTTCGATTTTCCTATCAACTATCTTATCTACCTATACATGGATAAAAGAAATGTTAGCTTCTGATAATTGAATTCTCTTTTACATTAACATTATAAAGAAAGAATAGGTTACCTTTTCTTATGAAATTCCTACTTTTGGGACATGTTTGTGCTGGGATGGCCCAAAGAACGCTTTGATGCCCACACCAGTGCCTGCAGCCCTAATACGTCCAGGATGCTCTGGGTTACCCAGAGCAACTGTCAATTCATCCCTTGTGCCCTCAGGGATGAACTTGCCTTGTTTCCTCAGCTCGTGCAGCTCCCGCTAATTGCCAAAACAAAAATTTGTAATTAAGTAAATACCACAAATAATCAATATTCGAATGATTGCTCTAAGAGTTGTATTTTACCATTTTTGCAGCCGCCTCAGCACTTACGGGCTTCCTTATTTCTCCCTTCTTATTTTGCCTCCCAGCTATCCAGACATCATGGCGAGGTAGAGGTGTGGTACCTATAGTAGAGGAGTCCTGAGTAGCAGCAGAATGAGTAGTAGACTCAGCCTGTAGTCTTTGGCGAATGCCTACATACCCCTTTGGACCCATTGTGTGGTCATGCACATTCAGTGCACGTCTTGCTTTTTGCGCCTCACTGAGGGCCTAATTAGTATGCACATTAATGATTTGGTTAGTAACACTAAATGTTAATATTGAATAGGTGAATACAATGTATATTAATTAAATTGGGAGTGACGCCTAATACCTTGAATTCATCAGTTTGTCTTGAAGCAACAAATGCGTCCCATTCTTCTTGGTCCAAGAAGTTCCACTGTTCAGTGGCTGTCTTATTCATCTTGTCACCTTCTTTCATGTATTCTCGGGTGAGATTTGTCCTATAGTTCCTTAGGACTCTCCCACAATGTTGCATCACACACTTACGATGCATCTTTTCATCCAATTCAAATATACTCTGCAAAATAGAATTGCTATTAACTAGTATCCAAAAAATTAGTAATCTACAAAATAGAATTGTAAATTAATAATAACTCACACATAAATCCTTCCATATTACGTCTTTCTTCCCCATAGAAACTTTATGCCAAGAATTTATCTTACAACCGCAATGTCTACGAGTAACATACCCAAGATATGCAACAAACGAATTACAATTCACTCCAATTGCATTTCCTGCATTATCAAAATCCACAACAAGTTTGGGTCCATTGCCCCTTTGTGTTATTAACTTCTTCATCATAGTGATGCCCCTTCTCTTGTCAACTTTTTGGTACTGCTCATCAAGTGCCTCAAGTGCTTCAGAGGGTACATGTGCAACATCAACCTAAAATTTGACAAAATAAACACACTTACATGATATAACTATAAATGGACATGTAGATATAAATATATGATATATTCTTAAAACTTACATTGTGAGGCGGCACATTGATGTCCTCATCGTCATGGTAATCATCATCACTGTCATCAGGAGAATGCTCATCCATATGAAAGTTCACATTCACATTGTAAAGTTCACATTGTAAAGTAATTCACATTGTAAAGCTCACATTGTAAAGTTCACATTCACATTGTAAAGTTCACATTGTAAAAGTCACATTGTAAAGTTCACATTCACATTGTAAAGTAATTCACATTGTAAAGTTCACATTCAGAAAAATAAAACATAAAAAAAATATAAACATGCCTCTAATATTGTGATTTTTTATCAATTAACAATCCTTCATTGTGATCTCCGCGCACATACAAGTCATCATTAGCTTCAATATTTTCTGGTGTTGGTAACCCAATTGAGAATGGAGTGGAGTCATCATACTTATCATAGTACTCTTCTTCATCTATAGGATCTTCAATGAACTATCTTTTACCGTGAAGAACAACCGACCATTTATCATTTGCAGGATCATCGATATAAAATACTTGTTTTGCCTGTGATGCCAATATGAATGGTTCACCCTTCTCGCCAATCTTTTCAAAGTTCACTAAAGTGAAACCCAATTCATCCACTATAACTCCTTTGGTGTTATCAACCCAATTACATTTGAAGAGCAGAATTCTGAAATCTATGTAGTCAAACTCCCATGTCTTCAATGACATCGTAATATGATATTTTAGCTTCACATGGACTCTTATCCTTTGCACTTGCAAAAAACATAGTCGACGCTTGAGGGGTGACCCCACTATTTTGTACGACGCTCTTATCATCTTGGCACTTTGTGTAATATGTGAATCCATTAATGTCATACCCTTCATAAGACATAACATTCAATTTTGGTTTAAAGGTGAGGCATTTGATAGTTTCAATAATATCATCTGGTGTTTGAGATAGTTGATGTAAGACTTAATCTTCAAGCCACTTAATAAATGTCTTGTTATGCTCTCTAGCAAGCCACATTGTATTGGCTCGAGGATATTGTCTCTTGATGAAATTAGTATGTTCCTCGATATAAACACTCACTTCGTCCATGTTGTGTAAAATATACAAGTGACCTTGTTCCAACTGCTCACGGCTGATTACTTTCACCCGTGATCCCAAAATTCCTTTGCCAAATTGCTCCTCGATATTCTTGTCATTACCAGGAGTGTCATTACCACTGAGAAAGTCATTGCAAAAATCCATAACCTCTCTCACCACATAACCCTCAATAATACTCCCTTTAGGCCGATAATGGTTTCAAACATCACTTTTAAAAATGCTCATGTATCGTTCAAAGGGATACATCCAATGCAAGAAAATTGGTCCCAACATTTTCACTTCCCTAGTCAAGTGGACAACAAGATGTACCATGATATCAAAGAATGATGGAGGAAAATACATCTCAAGCTGACATAGGGTAACAACCACTTCTCTTTGCAAATTATCGAGAGTATCAGGGTCAATAACTTTGCTGCACAGACTGTTGAAAAAGAAACAAAGTCTAGTGATTGCAAACCTTACATGCTTCGACAATATAGATCGAATTTCCACAGGCAATATTTGTTGCATTAGAGTGTGACAATCATGAGATTTAAGACCTATCAACTTTAGATCTTTCATTGATACCAATCTACAGATGTTGGATGAGTAACCCTGTGGCACCTTAACATTTACCAAACATTCACAAAAATCTTTCTTCTCCTTTCTAGACAATGTGTAACAAGTGGGAGGTAAGTATGTTCTCTAATTTCCCATTTCACATAATTCTGTTAATTCTGACCTTATTCCCATCTCACGTAGGTCCAGTCTGGATTTTATCCCATCTTTAGTCTTACCTGGTATATTCAAAAAAGTACTAATGACACTATCACAAACATTTTTCTCAACATGCATGACATCGATACAATGCCTGACTGTCAAAGAACTCCAATAAGGAAGATCCCAAAATATTGACTTCTTCTTGAATAAAGATTTGTTACTCCGTGTGGCCATAGTACATTGTGATCTCTTACCAAATTCATTGACATAGTCTTTTACTCTTTCATAAACAACCTCCCCTGGTATAGGTTTAGGTGCACTATGTTCCTCATTCAATCCATTGAATGCTTTGTGCTTCCTACGATATAGATGGAATTTTGTAAGAAACCTTCAATGAATGAGATATACAGTCTTACCGCCATGTTTTAGTCTTGTTGAATCAATGTTCTCTTCACATATAGGACACACTTTAGCTCCTTTGACACTATATCCAGACAAATTCCCATATGCTAGAAAGTCATTAATAGTGTAAAACAACATAGCATGCAAACGAAATGTCTCTCTTCGTGAAGCATCATAGGTCATCACACCTTCACCCCAGAGTTTCTTTAGGTCATCAATGAGAGGTTCAAGATAAACATCGATATCATTTCCAGGTTGTTTAGAGCCCGATATCAACAACGACATCATTACATACTTATTTTTCATTCACAGTCAGGGAGGAAGATTGTATATAACAAGCATGACTGGCCAAGTGCTATGTTGGCTGCTCAATGTCCCGTATGGATTCATCCCATCTGTACAAAGCCCAAGTCTTAGATTCCTGACTTCTTCACCAAATTCAGGGTATAATAGATCAATCTTCTTCCATTGTGGGGAATCAGACGCATGTCGTAGGATCCCATCATTATTTTTCTTAACATCTGCATGTCACCTCAAATTCTTCGCATCTATCAGATTGGCAAACAAGCATTGAAACTGTGATATTATAGGTAGATACCACATCACCTTGGCAGGAGAACCAGTTTTGGACTCCCCTGAAGTCGTCAATTTATACCGTGACGCACCACATTTTGGACAATCTTTCAAATCTACATAGTCCTTTTGAAATAATACACAATCATTCGGGCATGCGTGTATCTTCTTGGCATCCATTCCCATTGGGCACAACAATTTCTTTACTTGGTATGTTGAGATTGGCAGCTCATTTCCTTCAGGAAGTATTTCTTTCAACAAAGACAACAATGACGTGAAGCTTTTGTCACTCCATCTATTGTTATCTTTCAACTTATACAATCTCAACACAACGCTAAGCTTCATAAACTTAGTACAACATGTGTATAATGATGTCTCAGCATCATGCACAATGTTTCTAAAAATGGGAGGTGGATCGGTGTGCTCTACCCCACAACTATGCAACATCGCATCAACGATGTCTACTAGAACTGGTTCATTCACATCTACATCATCGGAGGCAATTTCTTCTTCCATACAAGAACTGCTATCGACATCCACTGGTTTCAGGTTTGAAATCTCTCCATGCCAGTGCCATTATGTATAGCCTTTATAATACCATTGCACATGACATGACTTTTGATTTCGTCACCAGTGCTGACTTTCAAGTTGTTACCGCAATGCCTACATGGACAGTAGAACCTATCTCCAGGTTGTTTCCTATATTCCTCGGTAAATCTAATAAACTGGTCAAGACCAGATATAAACTCTGGGGTGCAACGATTGTGAATGGACATCCATGATCTATCCATTCTATGATCAAAGAGATAACAAGTATATATTACAACAAGATTAGGGTCTAGGGTTAACAAATACATGTGATGTCATTCTTATATATAATAAATGTACATGTACCACCTATCCCATCCTTGAACACCTAATCTCACTAGTAAGTGTATAATGTGTATTGGGTTTTCAAGAAAATTTCGACAGCATTTCCCCATTGTTCTCCAAGTACATATATACTTAGAGAACAAATGGGGAAATGCTGTCGAAATTTTCTTGAAAACCCAATACACATTATATACTTACATCCTAAGTGAGATTAGGTGTTCAAGAACAGTCCCAAACTGGGGACTATCCAAGATTTACTCCTAATGAGTAAATCTTGGATGGGTTTCTAGGCCAACAAATACATGTATGTTGTCATTCCAATACCTACAATCCTAGTTTCATCATTCATATCCTAGGTTTCATGTAACATCATTTAATCTAGGTATCATATTCTATAACATTGATTTCAACATTTCGAGTGTCCATATGTGTTCATCATCAAGATAAAGATTACACATGTGATGTCATTCTTATATATAATAAATGTACATGTACCACCTATCCCATCCTTGAACACCTAATCTCACTAGTAAGTGTATAATGTCTATTGGGTTTTCAAGAAAATTTCGGTAGCATTTCCCCGCTGTTCTCCAAGTACATATGTACTTAGAGAACAAATGGGGAAATGCTGTCGAAATTTTCTTGAAAACCCAATACACATTATACAACTTACATCATAAGTGAGATTAGGTGTTCAAGAATAGTCCCAAACTGGGGACTATCCAAGATTTTCTCCTAATGATTAAATCTTGGATGGGTTTCTAGGCCAACAAATACATGTATGCTGTCATTCCAATACCTACAATCCTAGTTTCATCACAATTGATGTTAGGGTTTCATCACAATTTTAGGTATCATATAGAGTATGTAGATGTTAGGGTTTCATCATGCAATAGGGATTCATGTAGATGTTAGGGTTTCATCATGCAATAGGGATTCATGTAGATGTTAGGGTTTCATCATGCAATAGGGATTCATGTAGATGTTAGGGTTTCATCATGCAATAGGGATTTCATCATATAATTGATTTCATCACAAATTCATAATTGATTTCATTTGAATATATACCCTCTTATTCTTCGTTCTCCCTCCTTACCAACAACAACCACAATCGTGTGGGCTGGCATGGCCGTGGCTGTGTTGGCCAACCACACAACCATGGTTGCTGTTGGTAACGAGGGAGAAGGAAGAAGAAGAGTAGGAGAACCAGTGATGAAGAAGAGGAGGGCCTACTTTTGGTAGCAACGTGGAGACGAAGGCGACGGTGTGAGGAGAAGGGCGCCGAGCAAACCAGCGGCAGGAGAAGGGAGTCAAGCAGAGAAGGAGAGGTGCCGGTAGCAAGCAGAGAAGGAGAGGCAGGTGGCGGCGCAGAGGCAGGCAGTAGGTGACACAGTAGCAACAACAACAGCAGGCGGCGGCGACGCAACAGGGGTCGGGAACTGGAGCAAAATCGATCGATGAAATAGAAGAAATGGGAAGTGTCCGCTGTGCATGGGGGCTATTAAGTTACTAAAAGGCGTCAGTTATTCATAACAACCGATAGATTTATTATTAAGCATCGGTTATCCAAAGACAACCGACGTCAATTGGACATTCCTTTACCCTAATTTTTTTGGCGGGGACGGCGCACACACCCTTATCAATGTTGGTTATTCTAAGAAAACCGATGCCCATATTGGAACTTTTAGCGCAAATTTTATCTTCATTCAATGTCAGTTATTAGGTAAAACACCGACGTTGTATCTGATACTTTGGCGTAATTTTTTTTCTTCTCAAAAAATTGGATTTCGCGGGCTACTTTAGGCGTCGGTTTCTTTTCTTCAACCGACACTGAATGAAAAGCGATACCCGTGTCTGGCTGGTCTTCAAATATAGACGTCGGATGTCCTTATTAACTGACGTTGAATGTTAACAACGTCAGTTTTACTAAAAAACTGACGCCTCTAAAAGCGACGTTGAACGCTGTTTCTGTAGTAGTAGCTCCTAGTAGCAGCCAAAGGACTCCTGCCCCTAGAGTAGTCTACATGGACCAACTAGAACTCCTATCGTTCACCAAGAATGGACATGAATGAATTGTCCCTCCTATTGGTGTACTAGTCACCAACTTGCTCTCCCACTACAAAAACTCTCAGTTGTTCTCTCTCGTGGCTATCCCTACCTAGTCGGGTAAGATTTGCCTACGCTCTCTTGGCTACCACAACCAGAGAGGACAACAATTGTCAGAGGAATTGATTCTCAGTTGTTTGTGTTGTATCTTGGGAAGCCCCCAATACCCCTCCTTTTATAGGTAGGGTTAGGGTTCCCAGTCTGTACGAGGTTGTGCGGGCGTGGAAGGGACCAGAAAATATTGAATTTTCACAACCTATGACAACTGAAATGGTCATTTAGTGACCCAGACAGTTGTCTAGTCACACCAGACGATTGTCTTGCACTGCCAGATGGTCGTCTGGCAGTTTCCTAGTTGCATATGAATTTGGAAATTTCGATTCCAATTAATATTACATATTAATTCCTTTTACCTCAAGTAAAGTACAATCAAAACTATTTGGGAAACATCCTGAACCTTAGTTTGGCCCAACCAAGATGTATCACCCAGGCGAGACACCTGTCTTGCTCACCCAGACGCCCATCTAGTGAGTCGAGATAAGACTGTCAATTCAATCACATTGAACTGATCGGTTCAAGGACATAACTTAGCCAATTCAAACTCTGATTAGCCTGACCATCCAAATGACCATCTCAACACTTTGAGACGCCTGTCTGGCTGCCCAAATGGTCATCTCACTCAATGAGATGGTCGTTTGGTAGACCAATCAGCCAACCAATCAATCTATTGCGTGAATTGAATACCTAAACACTTTAGTAATCAATCCAAACATCATTCAAGATAAACTCATCTTCTAGATGAGTTCCTTTGTGTGTGACCCTATAGGTCCCATATCACATTGGCAATAAACATCCATAACTAGTTTATGACATCACAAGCAAAGAGTGGTGCCTAGTTGCACATCAGTGCTACCCGAGTGAATGGAAAGTTGGAGAACAACTTCAACCTACAATCTGTGTAAGGTGTTGCAGTGATTGTATATTCCTTTATCTCTAATATCTGGAATGAAGTCGAGGCATGGACTCATCATCCTCTCAACGTTAAATCCATGTTTTTTGAACCAAGAACAAACTGTCTGTGATAATGTGACCTCAATATCATATATTGATTCACATGTGCATGAACATGCATTTATCAATATTGCTTATCAAGTGGCTTGGATATCATACTCCAATAGGTGAGAAAAAACCCAAATCTATGACTCACAATCCATCCCCATGTGTCAAGGTTACCCAATCATCACCTTTATAACTACCCATGTTTAGGACTACGTTTGATGGTGTTAAAGCATACCCAATGACATGTGACAAGTGCATTGATTTTAGGCGTAAGAATCACAATCACCACCTTCACAATGAGAGCTGGCTATGACTTACCATATAATGGTTTCCATGAGGGTCTGTCTAATACACTGTTTCCCACCATGTATCTGTGTGCTTCGTTTGATACTGCCATATCACGACTTACTGAGATTCAGTCATCAACCAACTCACACTCTAGTCTTATGTGTTACTAGTGTCTATCTATCTTCCACAGTAACAACTGACTAGGGACATAATGAGAACATATATATGTACTCTTAACATCTGCATGATCTTATTTCTACAAGTCTAATACTTATTCACATACATCATTGAGTAATATTATTCTCTAGACATTCATAATGTTTCCTCATTATCTCATAACTGAATGAAACAGAATGAATTGGAAGCCTACCTTTATGCTTATTAATTAAATCCTTTATGGTATATGCCATGTCAATGATCACATGATTGGCTCTATGGGCATACCTTACCAATAGACTCCCACTTGTACATAGAGCCAATCACCAATGAATCTCATTCTTAGTGATCCAAACATGTCCACCATGCTTCTACTGCACTAGTGCTAATATAGTGGGTTAGCGACACTTTGATTATAATCGATATATTGCATGTTTCATTCTCTCTTTGATGTATGATTTCTTATATGAGATGGAATGGACATAATATGGTATTTGATATTTCTAGCACAAAATTAGCTCCATTGTTGTCATAGTATCACTATTGTGTCATCAAAGGTTAGAACATCTATAAGTTCATCATATGAACTTTTCGATCCATATAGTATCACTCTATGTTTGCAACACAAGTATACTTGACTTCTATTTGTAGAATAGAATTGATGGTTATTATTTTGGAACCCTTCCAACTAACAACATTTCTCCTTTTAAATCAAACATATTTTAATTTGCGAACACTTTGTCATTATGGAAGCTTGCACCGATGCAACCCTTTACACCCAACTCTTCCTTTCATTTCTATCTCTATTGATTAGCAATCTATCCTTAGATACTTCTCAATTACTAAAGGATATCTTTAATGACTTTCCAATAACCCCTATTGGAATTTACCATAATCTTGTCATGTCCAATACATACAAGATTATATGGGTTGATAGTACACATGATAGATCCATTGCTCCATCCTTTGGCATCTTAATCATGTTATTTCCATTCTTCAAAAGAATTGGAACTTATGGTTCATGAGAGACAAATTCAGATTTTCCCTCATTAAATCCTTCCATGTTGATCTCCTTCAATACATTGCCATTATATGTGCTCAATCTTCCATTGTGAAACATTAAAGAACTATCCCATAGGTATTAATCCTTATCTCATAAGACGTTTCACTTAATCCTTCATTGTTGAAGGGGGTTTTCCATGCCAGCTCTCAATATTCACAATATTGAGATGTCATTCCTCATCATATGTGGATTATTCATATATGGTCCCACTAAATCTCTTGTAATCACATATCTCATATTTTATCCTGATTCAAGTCAAACTCTTTGGCTATCTTATCAAATCAAAAGATCCCATTTCTGAGAGCTTGTTTAAATCCCAGATTGAACTTTGTAGTCTATATATTTCATTTGCATTCTTGAAGTTATGAAACTTTTTAGGTTGTGTCTCACACACATCCTTTGATGTATTCCTTTAAGGAATCTGGTTTTTGTCTTCATATGCCAAATCTTTTAGTCTATTTTAAACTAAAACAATAAGCATGATAATTGGTAAAGGAATCTCTATCATGTTCAACAACTTGAACTGATTTGAAATCCTTATACAACCAATTTGTCCTTTTATGTCATCCATGTAGGTCTTTCCCACAAGACTCCACTACACCGTATGGGTATTACCCTTTAGGTGGCACTACCAAGGTCCTACCTTGCTAGTTTACATGTACTTCATAGTGGTCTTGAGCCGTTACTCAGATTATGGTATTTAATAGCCTCTAGTTAATTAGTTGTCTCATTATGCCATGACCAACTTGTCTGAGTCATTGGATTCACAATCCTCAATTTTAGACATATTCTACCTGAACTATTTTATTATGTGTTACATGACAAACTTGAGATTCCACAACATTTTGTGATTCTGTTAGTTCTCATTGTAACCTTTTGTTGATCTCGAACATTTTGAGGTTTACTTTACTCCCATTGATTCTTTAGGAACTCAGTTATCCTATCAACAAACTCATTATTATTGGATTGGGATTAATAGTAATGTTCAACAATTATGGTTTGTGGATAAACCTCTTCAAGAAATTGCTTTCTTTATGTAGGTTTCAATCCTTTTAGACATACTGGGACATTCCCAAATCATATCATATATGATGTCTAAAAAACCATTTAGACAGTACATTATTTAGTGATAGCTTTATATTTATGAGGATATAAGAGGACTAGATTAATTGATAAATCATATCATGATTCATCATGGTATAATTCCTTCATTCTGACACATCATCATGTTAAGATGGATTTGACTTGTGATATATTGTCACTTTCATTTAAGGTTCTCAAGGTACTAATGCAAAGTATTTCAACATTTGATCTCATCAAAGTTTCTTAATACTTTTATCAAATTCATACTTCATTTATAATCACCTTGAACACTTTAAGAAATTTATGTTTCTTCTTTACTGAGTACATATCATCATATTACCAGTAAATGAAATGAAGTATAAGTAATCATCTATAGCATTCATTCCATAAGATCTTCATGCATCATATGTACAAAGTCTAGTGGAAAATTTATCCTCCCACTACCTCTAGTGAAGGATATTATCTCATGTTATGCACAAGAAATAATTTCATATTTCCTTAGGTTCAACAAATGTAGGAGTCTAGGTAACAACAATATGTATCCTAGATATGCATTTCTTATATATACATCCAAGGTGACTAATGTTAATGATATTCTTAAATTATCAATTATAATCCTTTGGTATTAATGTTATAAATACTCATCTCAAAGTCTTTTGTACAAAGATCATTACATGTATGGGCATTTCCACTCAAGATCATATTTTTGAAATAGAAACAACAATCGCATACTTTATTGATATATCATCCTTGTCACACAAGATGCTCTAAAGTAAATTGTTTCTTATGGCATAATGAAATAGAAGTTTGACTAACTCTATTACATGCCCATTAGGCTAAGATAAATTTAAATTTAGACCAAAGATTCCCCAACTCATGCTCCACCTTTTCCACATTTGTCCTCCCATGAAGGTTTTTACTTCATGTTAGATCATGCACATTAGTATGTTAGATCTCTATTTGGTATCACATACCAAAATGAAGAAGTAATCAAATTTATCTTACAACATTTATACCTGAAGTGGAGGCCTTAATGCATTCCTTTTTCTTCTTTAATTCCTCTAACCAGAGTGGGAAATTTCTTCTCCAATGTTTAGGCTGGTGACAATGGTGTCAATAGCTTCTTATTTTCTTTACACCTCAATCTGAAGACTTGGGGTTCTAGCTAGCTTTAGAACCCTTCTTAACTTTGCCTTTGCCTTTAGACTTCCCCTTTGTCTTGTTGATTGTCATCATAGACTTGGGATTGTCTTTCTTCATTTGTCCTCAACATGTCCACAACTCTATCAATGACTTGTCAAAGTCATTCATGTTGTAGTTCATGACAAATTAACTATATGACTCTGGAAGAGACTATAGAATCATATCAGTGGCCAACTCTTGACCCAAGGGGAATTCCAGTCTGGAAAGCTTCTCCAAATACCTAATAAGCTTGAGCACATGAGGACCTACTGGATCTCTTTCTGCCATGTTACATTTGAACAACGCCTTGGAGACATCATATCTCTCTTGTCTTGCCTGGTCTTGGAACATGTTCTTGAGATGTGTGACCATCTCAATCACATCTATGTTCTCATGCTGCCTCTGCAACTCATAGTTCATGGAACACAGCATTAGACACTTGACATCCACAACATCTTCGGTATGATTCTTATAGGCATCCTTGTCAGCCTTTGGTGCATTTTGAGGTGGTTCATCTTGTTTTGGCATTTCTAGGACATAGAGCTTGCGCTCCTATGTGAGAACAATTCTCAGCGTCCTGAACCAGTCATGGAAGTTATTCCCAATAAGTTGGTCCTTCCCAAGGACCGATCATAGAGAAAAGTGATTGTTATTTGTTGTCATTTGATTCTACAAAAGAATTTTTAATTTTGTTAAAAACTCATTTTTGATTTGATTTGATTAAAATTTGGGCTATAATAATTAGGTCTTTCATTCATTATTGTTCTCATTATTTTGTTCAAATTGATAACCCCTAGGTATCAATTTGGAAAACTACAACGAACAATTTTTTAATCAGCCAAGATCCATATTTCATCAAATCACGAGTCGGCTTTTATCGATCACCCACAACTTGATTATTTAGGTAGGCCATCATGCCAATTGCATCAAATACAACTCTTGTATAGATGATATGCACAACTCCTTGCCATAATCATTTTCATGCATTTGGGCTTGGGCTCTCTAAGTCACCAGTTAAGCCCGACCAAATAGCCAATATGATAGATACACACCATGCTTTGTGCAAATCTACATATCTACCATCACACTTTCATGATATAGATGACACACCATGCTTTGTGCAAATCTATAGTTAGTCGATCAAGCTTTTCATGTGTATTGCTATTGGAAAACATCTTAGATTTAATATGTTTGATTGAGGGATTATATATATATATATCATATATATACATATATTGTATCTAATCACCACATATATAGTATGTATCATATACATGCTATATCCCATAACGTAAACATGCAATATAAAAAAAAGCGATGGTTATGGCTATGTCTACTTGTTATTCCTTGGAGCCACAAGGAATTACTACCACCTAGGTTAATCCTCACATCAAATGTATGAACCTACTAGTGGTGTAGACCTATGCTTGCCTATCTGGGTAGATCAGTTCAACCCTTGAACCAGTCATCTTGCCTCTAGGCTAGTTGGTTGGTCCTCCTATCCAACCAATGTTTGGAATCCTTCCAAATGGTTGGTTGGGCCTTCTGGGATGATCGACTGGCCTCATGTACAACTAATGTTTAGAATCCTTCCAAATAGCTGGTTGGATCCACCAGGTGGTCATCTAGTTCCATCACTCTATCCTCCATGGTCCTCAAGATGATTGTATCATCTCACGAACTGGTGGTCTCAACCGACGATGATCATCATCTTCGTCATTGCAATAAAAAAAACTATCCTATTCCTATTTTATTACATTGAATAAGAGAAACCTTGAGTAAAATTCGAGGGGATCAAAGGTAGGAAAGCATTAACTTTACATTGGGAAGAGGGAGGTAGAGGCTCGATGAGCAGACTGAGATAAAAAGAACCAAACCATCCAACCACACACAAATATTGAGTATTGTCTACAACCACACTACACATCCATCATCAAAACTGCTTTTAGGGTGACACATGTAAATTGCATATATATCATATATATTAATTAATCTGGGATTATGTGGTCTTTGATTGGATACACATATGAGAGCAGTTTAAATATTCACGTCGTATGCAATAAATAAATAGTAACACCAAAAATCTGATCATATCGATTATCCTAAAACATAGTAAATTAATGTTGCCCCGATACCACTGTTGGGAAATACGGGCACAAAGTATAGCAGCAGAAATAATTTTTTTAAATCTATCCATACTCCCATAACAACAAGATCACATAAATTACTACGAAATAGGAAGAATGATTTTAGCGAGTTATACTTGGTCCTGGAGCAAGTCTAGCGAGAAAAACTTACTTTTTTACAACTGCTGACAAGTAGCTCTTGGATGATGGTTGTGCAGCTCTTGGTCTTCACCATGAACAACAAACACGACAACTTCTATAGAGACTCCTATGGTCTAGCCACAGACTGTCGGTTGTAGTTTTCCTCCTAGTAGCAACCAAAAGACTCCTGCCTCTAGTGTAGTTCACACAGACCAACTAAAGCTCATGTTTTTCACTAAGAACAAACAGGAAGGATTTATCCCTCCCGTTGGTGTACTAGTCACCAACCTACTCTGCTATGAAAACTCTGAGTTGTTCTCTCTCATGGCTATCCCTCCCTAGTCGGATAGAACTTGTATGGACTCTCTTCGTTACCACAACCAGAGAGGACAATAGCTGTCAAAGGAACTAATTCTCAATTGTCTGTGTTGTATCTTGAGAATCCCCCACTACCCATCATTTTATAGGTGAGGTTAGGGTCAGGGTTCCCAGTATGTACGGGATTGTGTGGGAGTGGAAGAGACTGGAAAATCTTGAATTTTCACAACTTACGACATCTGAAATAGTCTGGTGACCCAGACGATCGTCTCGCACTGCCAAATGACTGTCTAGCAGTTTCCCAATCACATACAAATTTGGTAATTTTGGTTCTAATTAATATTACATATTAATTCCTTTTGCCCCAAGTAAAATACAATCAAAACTATTTGGGAAAAATCCCAAACCTTCATTTGGCCCAACTGAGTCATCTCACCCAAGCGAGACGCCCGTCTCATGAGTCAATATGAGCCAGTCAATTCAATCACATTGAATCGGTTGATTCAATCACATTAAACCAATCAGTTCAGGAGCAAAACTTATCCAATTCGAACTCTGATTAGCCTGACCATCCAAATAGTCATCTCAACATTTTGAGACACCCGTCGGGCTGCCCAAACGACCGTCTCACTCAATGATATGGTCGTTTGGCAGACCATTCAACCAACCAATCAATCTATTGTGTGAATTGAATACCTAAACACTTTAGTAATCAATCCAATCATCATTCAAGATATACTCCTCTTCTAGATGATTTTCTTTGTGTGTGACCCTATAGGTCCCATATCACGTTGGTAGTAAATGTCCATAAATAGCTTATGACATCAGAAGCATAGAGTGGTGCCTAATCTCACATCGGTGCTACCCAAGTGAATGGAAAGTTGGAGAACAACTTCAACCAACAATCTGTGTAAGGTGTTGTAGTGATTATATAATTCCTTTGTTTCTAATATCTGGAATGAACTTGAGGAATGGACTCGTCATCCTCTCAACGTTCAATCCATGTTTCTTGAACCAAGATTATACTATTTGAGATAATGTGACCTCAATATCATATATTCATTCACATGTGCATGCACATGCATTTCTCAATCTCGCTTATCAAGTGACCTGGATATCATACTCCAATAGAAGGGTAAAATACCATATCTATCACTCACAGTCTATCCCCATGTATTAAAGTCACTCAATCATCACCTTTATAAAAACCCATTTTAGGATTGTGTTTGATGATTTCAAAGTGTACCCAACACCATGTGACAAGTGTAGTGATTTCAGGTCTAAGAATCACAATCACCACCTTCACTATGAGAGATGACTATGAATTACCATATGATGGTTTCCATGTGTCCCTCTCAAGGTGGGTCTGTCTGATACATTGTTCCCTAACATGTATCTATGTGCTTGGTTTGTTATTGCCATATCATGACTTAGTTATATTTACTCATCAACCAACTCACACTCTAGTCTTATGTGTTACTAGTGTCTATCTACCTTCCACAATAACAATACACTAGGGACATAATGAGAATATATATATATGTACTCTTAACATCTGTATGATCTCATTTTCACATTTGTAATGTTTCCTCATTATCTCATAACTAAATGAAATATAATGAATTGGAAGCTTGCCTTTATGATTATTAATTAAATCCTTTATGGTACATGCCTATGTCAATCATCACATGATTGGCTCCATGGGCATACCTTACCAACAATGCCTTCATGGACAGTAGAACCTATCTCCAGGTTGTTTCTTATGTTCCTCCGCAAATCTTATAAATTGGTCAAGACCAACAATAAACTCTGGGGTGCAGTGATTTGGAATGGATATACATGATCTATCCATTCTATGATCAAAGAAAAAACATGTATTAGGATATTGGGTTTACATGATTAGGGTTTAGGATTTACACATAGATTAGGGTTTATTATTTTAGATTTAGGGATAAGGGTTTATAGATTAGGGTTTAGGGTTTAAAGATTAAAGTTTAAGGTTCAGTAATGAATGTGTGTACCACCTATCCCATTCTTGAACACCTAATCTCACTAGTAAGTGTATAATGTGGATTCAGTTTTCAAGAAAATTTTGGCAGCATTTTCACATAGTTCTCTCAGTACACCGATGTAGATGGGCAAATGTCCACCAACATATGTACTTAGAGAAAAAATGGGGAAGTGTTGACTAAACATCTTGATAACCAAGTATTCATTATACACTTACACCCTAAGTGAGATTATTTGTTCAAGAACATTATCAAACCAGGGACTATCCAAGATTTACTCCTAATGAGTAAATCTCAGACGGGTTTCTAGGCCAACAAAATATATGTATGTTGTTATTTCCTATACATATGTTACTAGTTTCATCATCCATATCCTAGGTTTTATGTAACATCATTTAATTCAATTCATTCTTCCATTTGAAATAAAGAAACAAACAAGAAATAAAGTAAGAAATCAAAACCACCTAAGATTGCAAACAATGTATGAGTTGATTTACAATAGCAGCATCCAATCATACATGTAATAAAACCATTGGTTTCTTAAATCATTTGGGCTCAACATAATAATTAGATGATACATCCATATCAAGTGGTTCAGGGGTTACAACCACCACTATAGAGCAAGGGGGTTGATCATACACTTCCATATCACCAAGCATCAAGAATTTACTATTTTTAGAGATCTAAAATAGATTTATGCATCATATAGGTCTAAGTCCCCATATGGCTATGGTATAACCAATGATTACCATACATAGGCCCCATTCATGCATTAAATATCATATAGAGAAACCATAGTCAAAAAGGGGATTTATGTGATGATCATCACATCATGGAGGGGTTTTGGTTACTGTCTGCAAGGCTGATTGAGCATTTGGTATCATTAGGAAGCAATATTGGCAATAGTAAAGAAAAATACATCATTAAGGTCCAAACCTTCAGAGGCAATGAGCGGTGGCATCTAGCCGCTCTGGCGTTCAAGCTCCAATAGATGTAGAGGCAGTGACATAATCCAACAACAATAGTGGCACTGGCGGTGACCACAACAAGCTCTGACAGTGAGCACAACAAGCTCCGACAGTGGCCATGTCCAACAACAACAACAGCAATAACAACAAACTCCGATGATGACGTGACATCCAACAACAACAACAATGAGTAGACCAGCTCCTCATGCAGCAATGATGACAAGCTTGGGGAAAGAAATCACCAAATCTAGGTATCGAGCAATGAAGCAGAGAATGGGAAGGAGAAAGAAATTTCATAGGGGTCTAGTAAGTTACATGTAGTCGTCGGTTAAGAATACAAATCGACTACTAACTCTTAAACTAAACAAAAAAATTGGCACCAGTTTAGGGCCATAGTCGTCGGTTACGTCTGGATAAACCGATGAATAACTACATATCCAGACAAAAAAATTACCCTCGGGTTAGGGGTATATTTGTCAGTTTAGCAAGAAAAACTGACGACATAAAGAAATTTGGGGGGAAAATATTTTCGTGGGGAAATGGCACGAAAACACTTAGTCGTCAGTTTCTTCTAAAACACCGACGACATAGCCCCACCTCCAAAAAAATTGTGTCTCACCAAAGGGGACTTAGTCGTCAGTTTTATGGAAGAGCCGACGACTAATGGGAAGATAATTTTTTCCATAGGGACATGGCACAAAACTTTGTTATTGGTTTTATAGAGAACCAATGTTGGACTAAAAATTTTGGAGGTAAAATTTTTCCCTAAAAATTTGTATTTTATGGGAAATTTTAGACATCGATTTCTATGAAATGAAACTAACATTAAAGTGAAAGAGATACCCCTGTCTTTTATAAATCAACATGACTTCACATATGGTGACGGTTGTTGTGAACAACATACATTATTGGTCGATTGGTGTCGATTTTGATAAGGAACCGATGTCACCAAAAGTGACATTAAATGTCAAATATGTACTAGTGTATATTGAATGGTACAAACATGGAGAGATTCCTACTATGAAATTAGTAGATGTCTATAGTGGTACATGTGTTGAAAAAGAAATTGCCAATGATGTTGATGTGAATGAACTGATTCAGATAGACATGGTTGATGGGGTGTAAGATAGTTGTGGGGTAAATCTTACTTATCCACATACCTTATTTAGAAACACGATGCATGATGTTGAGAGACTATTATAATTAGGTTGTAATGAGCTTATGAAGTTCAACCTTGTGTTGAGATTTCATACTCTGAAGGCTAATAGTAGGTGGAGCGACAAATGCTTCACATCTCTATTGTCTTTGCTAAGAGAAACTCTCCCTGAAGGCAAAAAGCTTCCAATCTCAACACACAAAACAAAAGAATATTGTGCCTAATGAAAATGGAGGCTAAGAAGACACATGCATGTCTGAATGACTGTGTATCATTCGAAAGGACTATATTGATTTGAAAGATTCTATAAAATGTGGGGCATTAAGGTATAAAATGACGACTTCGGATAGGCCAAAACTGGCACTCCTACCAAGGGGATGTGGTATCTACCTATAATACAACTGCTTTAATGCTTGTTTTCCAATACCATGGATGTGCAGAGGTTAAGAAAAACAAGGATGGGATACCTTAGATTTGGTGAAGAAGTAAAAAATTTAAGACTTGGGCTTTGTACCAATGGGATGAATCCATATATAATATTAAGCAGTCAACATAGCACTTGGACTATTACGATTGTTATATACAATCTTCCTCCCTAGTTGTGTATGAAAAATATGTATGTTATGATGTCCTTGTTGATATTGGGCCCCAAAAAGCATGACAATGATATTGCCATTTTTCTTAACCCTATAGTTGACGGATAAAAAAAACTATGGGGAGAAAATGTGATGGCATATGATGCTTCACATAAAGAGACATTTTTTTGCATGCTATGTTATTTTGCACTATTAGTGACTTTCTAGCATATGTGAATTTGTCTATATACAACATAAAAGAATCCAAATTATGTCAATATGTGAGGAAGATACTGATTCAATACAACTAAAATATAGTGGCAAGACTTTTTGTCTTGGTCGTAAAAGATTTCTTCCAAAAGTGCATCATTGCCGAAGGGTGTGCAAAGCATTCAATGGCTCAAATAAGGAGTGGAGTGCCCCTAAACCTATATTAGGGAAGGATGTCTATGAAAGAGTAAAAGACATTGTCAATACATCTAGTAAGAGATTATGATACACTGTCACTGGTACAGAACTGGGATATCTCGTCAGTTATTTTAGCATATGTTGTCAGTTTTAAACTGACAAACTAAGTGGGAAATGCTAAAACTTAGGACATATATCGTCAGCTATTTTGGAAAATAGAAATCGATGACACACACACGCACATACATACATACATACATACATATTATATATATACATATACATATACATATATATATATATATATATATATATATATATATATATATATATATATATATATATATATATATATATATATATATATACATGGTTCCTCGTTACAATCAAACCAATAACATAACACATATCGTGTGACGAAAATGTGGTTTCCCTTGACTTTTCCTCGTAAGTTATTTAAAATAGAACCAATGACCTAATGCTTATTATGTAGTAAAAATGGTTTTCCTTGATCGTTCCTCGTCAATTACTGAATGAGAACTCACAAGGTATTATTACTTATACAGCTGATTGCTCAAGAAATAGCCATCGACTAATAGTATGACATCGATTTTATCAGTGAATAAATAGTAAAAATTGAGGGATATCCCATCGGTTTTCTACAATCAACTGATGATGTATATGTAGTTAGTTATTTCAAAATAGCTGACATGAAATGTCTATGTTTTTTATATAGAAGGTCTATAGACCTACTGTCTAGTTGCTAGCATGTCTGCTGCCTGCAATTCATCAGAATTGCAGTCCTCTACAAGCATCTCATCTTAACAACATGTCAGAAAACCTACAAGAAGAAAGATATGTATACATATAGACATATGTATATGATACAATATGCTCATGCATACCTTCAAACCTCAACATTCTATCCATTTTTTTTACTTCAAATGCACACATATATGCATGAACTCATAACTCAATTGATTCATTTCTCAGCCACACAATCAATTTCATACATATGTAGAAATACACATCATTCTCCTCCTCATGCACTTCACATTCAATTCACACAGACACATGCATGAATACATATCAACATTATCCGCCACATAGTTTAAGTCCACAATGTATAATAATATGACAAACAAAAATTCTGACATCAAAGTTTGAACTATAAAATATCAATAAACCCTCCCAATCATCTAAAAAGTCCACATGTTTGATGAAGCAATTTCCCTACAGTTCGTGTAGGTCATTCAACTGCTCCAATGTATAAGATTCATTAGTGTCAAAAAATTGCAAAGAGAATTAGATGTAATTCTAATTAGGTTTGATTGTTTGTATTATCAAATTAGACAATGATCCAAGACTAAAAACATTACCTTCTCTATACATTTGATCTGGTATGCATGCGTGATAGTTTTCTACATGTATAATATCATGTAACATGTACAACCCAATCATTGTCTTGTATAGGACACTGTAGATTTACAATTACATTAATAAATGTTTTTTAAACAAAATTGATAATATATATTAGAGTGAGAATACATACGTCAACACTCCCTTCAAGGTAATGGTTTCTTCTTTTACTAATTCCCCTCTGTCGTTACAAAATGCTTTCATACCCTTATAAGTTAATTAGTAGATATGTTGCATTATTAAACTGTCATATGATGCAAGCATTAACACATATGTTGAACATAGAAAAACTATACTTATGCTTGAATCACCAATTTCATTGGGTGTCCCTCATTTAGTGTTAGTTTTATACTCGAAGGATCAAAGAAATACACAGTGTAGATCTCGGGGACAATCACTAACAATTGCCAATGCTTATTTCTAAGTGAGTAGAAGGAAAATAAAATAAAAATTAAATTCCATAAAAACTGTATTCGTAAGTTAGAAATATAAACCAAAACCCAAAACTTACACAATGTTGAAGGGAGCTGTGATCACTGTCCTCGAAGTACCAAAAACCTTCATCACGGTACTCATATAATCTTTGATGCCACTGATATCTCTAAGTACATTGCTAATAATTGATGGCATTATAAATGCCACATTTGATATTTTGAACTCAATAGTCGTGTAATACAAATGACTGGATGTATATATATATGCAAGAATCAATTAATATATATGAAACAATTATAAAATATGTATTTTAGGCATATGATGAGGTATTCATACTCACCATCCAAAGTTATATCACTAATGTGTTCAACCATTTACACTGAAATAGCTCAGAAACATATGTCAACACTATAATAGTGTCGCAATCTATACCTATGACCACCTCCTAAAGGTCAATCACATGGTATCTGATTATTCTATATTGTCTAATCATATTGTCAACGCCTTGCAGTTAGGATCTAAGGAGTCAAACAACTCCTATGGAATAAAATGTGGGGGTGGAGGAACCCTAGTGGGCTTCTTAGCTGTTGTGGCCTGCATGCACATATTCTCGTATTAGCTTTAGATTATACACAAATTTAGTATAGAATTTGTCATGCCTCAACCAATACGATGAGTCATTTGGGCCATTCGATAAATCCACCTTCTACCTCTCCAACTGTGGTGGCATCCATGTGCTTGTATTAGGGTGGTGTTTGTTTCCATGTCAGAATGACACGTATGACGTTCCCATGAACATGATCAACAAGAAGGCAAAATCCATGAACATGATCAACATTTGGATAAACATCGCCATCTATCACGATATTGTATGTGGATCATCGATGGCAAGCGAACATTTTCTACCCACCTAAAATTTTAGGAAATACAACATTTAAAATGACACACATATATATTGACTTGAGGGATTACTTTATCACAACACATATATAAATTGACTTTAATTGAATCATACCCCAATCATGCCATGTGGGTCCAAGGGACTACTCGTAATACGCTCTATGGGCATGTGATGATGTATAGGTTCCGTGACTACTGAAGAAGCTTATGTCACTTGAGAAGCCTTAAACTCCTCCAAGGTTGTAGCTATCAATCTTTGCACATACTCTTGGTCCATTCCCCCTTTCTTGTTATATTTTTGCTTTTGTTGGGATGGGTCAAAAAATATTTTAGCCCAAACCTATATCCAGGGGTCCTAACACGTCTAGGGTGCTCTTTTGTCCCTAGAGAAACCATCAATTCATCATGTGTGCCCTTAGGAGTGAACTTGCCCACCTTTGTTTGCTCACTAGATCCAACTATTCATCATCAAAAGTGACTAATTAGTAAAACTTCAACAATATAGGAAAACAAGAACATGGACATGCATTTTGAGACAAAAAAATTTACCATTTTTGTAGCCACCTCTTAGGTTGCTTGGATGAGGATTTCTCTAGCTTTATTTTTCCTCAGATCTATCCACTAAATATAATGAGGCAACTATCTAGAATTACTAGAAGACTCATCAGTAGAAGAAGTAGAAGTAGAAGTAGAAAGCCCTTTCTCTTACTCTTTCTCTTGCTCTTAGTCTCTCAACTTGTATCGTGTAATATAACCACTTGAACCCAACCGATGGTTATGCACATTCTTGCCACACCTTTTTTTTAGCATCATGAATGTCCTGATTAATTCAATAAGAATATTGTTAACTAATCATAAGAATATGTAAATTAATTTAATACCTTGAACGCATCTATTTTTCTCAGCTCAACAAACTCCAACAATCTTTTTTATCAAGATAGGTACATTAAGAGTGGGGTCCTTATCCTTCTTGTCTCCAAATATGTAGTCACTTGTGAGGATTGTCTGCCAATCTCTATGTCTTCTCCCGATGACCTGCATAAGAATCTTGCGATGCAACTTTTCATCAAGCTCATACTAGCCCTAAAAAGGTTTAACATTCACTACTTTTAAGAGATGTCAAGTTAAAGAATAGGAAAAGAATAAAAACATAAAGGTATATATTTCACCTCTAACCCCCTCTAGATGAGGTCTTTATTGCCATGACTCACTTGTCTCCAATCCTCAACTTGGAGAGGCACTTTGCTTTGACCAAGGAGCCCATAATAGCTGATGAACTCTTTAGTAGTCGGCATGCTTACTTAATTAAATTCAACCGTGCCCTTCTTCACTTCCCTATTTGAGGCAATTTTCATCAAAGTTATCCCTCTCATATGTTTAGATTTATCAGCACCGACATCACCCTGGTTAGGAGGCCCAACAAGATCCTCACACTCAGAATCGTTGCTCTCATGATCGTTGTGCTCCTAGTCATATGACTTCTATAAAATCAAAAGTAAACATATGAAAAAGTCATATCACATACGAAAAAGGTTATATACATATGAAAAAGTCAAATCACATATGAAAAGTCAGATCACATATGAAAAAGTCAGATCAGATATGTAGTATAACATGTAGTATACCTTAAGTTAATATCCCTTTTGTGTGATCTTCAAGTGTATAGTCATCAGTGTTAGATTTAACATTTACACTTATTAAGCCAGTAGAGAATGGAATAGAGTCATCATACTTGTCATAGTACTCTTCTTCATCAATAGGATCTGAAATGAACTATCTTTTCCCATGAAGAACAATAGACCAATTTTCTTTTGTAGGATCGTCGATATAGAATACTGACTTTGCGTATGATGCCATGATGAATGGTTCATCCTTCTCGCCTGTCCACTCAAAAGTCACTATTGCGAAACTGAGTTCATCAAATACAACTCTTTCCTTGTTATTAATCCATTTACATCTAAATAATGGAACTCTAAACTCTATGTAGTCAATTTCCCATATGTTTTGAATGAGTCCTTAATAAGACATCTTTCCTTCATGTGGGCTCTTATCCTTAACACTAGAAAAATACAATGAAGATGCTTGAAGGGCGACCCTACTATTTTTGACGACACTCTTATCATCTTAGTGTTTTGTGTAGTATGAAAATCCATTTATATCAAAACCTTCATAGTATGTAACATGCATATTTGGCTTATACGTGAGTCATTTGATAGTTTCTGTAACATTATTTGGTGTTTGAGATAGTTGACTGAATACTTTATCTTCAAGCCACCTAATAAATGTCTGATTATGCTCTCTAGTAAGCCACAATGATTGGCTTAGGGATGACTTGTCTTGAGCTTGTTGGTGTGTTTGGTGATATATATATCCACATCGTTAGTGTTGTGTAAAACATATAACTGTGCTTGTTCCCACTGCTCACAATTGATATCTATATGTTGTTTTCCTAAAGTACCTTTGCCAGAATACATGTCAAGATTCATAGTATTAGCAAGAGTTTCATTGTAACTCAAGAAGTCACTACAAAAGTCCATAACCTCCCTAGCAACATAGAACCCAATGATAATCCCTTCGGGTCAACAACACTTCTGAACATCACCTTTAAGAAAACTCATGTACCGCTCAAAAGGATACATCCAATGCAAGAAAACTAGACCTAACATGTTCTCTTCCCTATTCAAATAGACAACTAGACATATCATGATATAAAGAATGAAGGGGGAACATATTGCACATGTTGTCATAGGGTAACAACCACTTCTCTTTTCAAGTTATCTAGAATCTCAAAATCAATTACTTTGTTGCATAAAATGTTGAAGAAGAAGCAAAACATAGTGATTTCAAACCTTGCATGCTTAGGAAGGATATATCAAATAGCCACAGGCAATATATGTTGCATTAGAGTTTGACA
The DNA here is from genome assembly GCA_963693085.1 of Alisma plantago-aquatica. Lineage (NCBI taxonomy): Eukaryota > Viridiplantae > Streptophyta > Magnoliopsida > Alismatales > Alismataceae > Alisma > Alisma plantago-aquatica. The sequence continues at coordinate 945,217,382 of OY856410.1, read as the reverse complement.
ATCATGAGATTTAAGACCTATCAACTTCAGATCCTTCATTAATACCAATTCATGGATATTGGATGAGATCCTTGTGGTACCTTAACATTAAGCAAACACTCACAAAATGGTCTCTTCTCCTGTGTATGCAAGGTGTAACAAGTAGGAGGTAAATATGTGTGACGACCCTTGGTAAATTATTTTGTTGATTATTTCCTTATACCCATTTCACATAGGTCCATTATGGATTTGATATCATCTTTAGTCTGGCCTTTCATATTCAAAAAAGTACCAATGATCCTATCACAAACATTTTTCTGAACATGCATGACATCAATACAATGTTGAATTATCAAAGAACTCCAATAAAGAAGATCCCAAAATATCAACCTCTTTTTGAATAAAGAATTTTCACCCATGGGAGCATTACACAGTCTCTTACCAAAATGATTTACAATGTTATTTACTCTTGCATAAACATCATCCCCTGACTTAGGTTTAGGGGCACTCCATTCCTCAATTGAGCCATTGAATGCTTTGTACAACTTTCGACAAGGATGCACCTTTGGAAGAAACCTTCCATGACCAAGATATACAGTCTTAGCACCATGTTTTAGTTTGATTGAATCAATATTTTCCTCACATACATGACATGCCTCGGTTCCATTGACATTGTAGCCAGACAATCTCCCATAAGCTGGAAAGTCAATAATAGTGCAAAACAACATAACATATAAATTGAACATCTCTCCATGCAAAGCATCATGAGTCATCACACATTCTCCCCACATTTTTAGGTCATCAATCAGAGGTTCAAGGTAAATATCAATATCATTGCCATGTTGTTTTGGCCCCATATCAGCAAGGACACCATGATGTATTTATTATTCATACACAAGCACGGAGGAAGATTGTATATAACAATCATGACAAGCCAAGTGCTATGTTGGCTGCTAAATGTTCCATATGGATTCATCCCATCGGTACAAAGTCTAAGTCTTAAAAGCATAGCTTCTTCGCCAAATTTAGGATACAATAAATCAATCTTCTTTCATTGTAGGGAATCAAATGCATGTTGTAGCATACATCACTATTTTTCGTTTCCCCTGCATGCCAAAATAAAGCAACCAAGCATTGAAACTGTGGTATTATAGGAAGATACCACATCACCTAGGCAAGAGACTCTATTTTGGTATTGCCCGGCCTTTTGTACCTATAAGCCCCACATTTTAGACATTCTTTCAGATCAATATAGTCCTTTTGAAATAGCACAAAGTCGTTTGGGAATGCATGTATCTTCTTAGACCCCATTCTCATTGGGCACAAGATATTTTTTGTTTTATATGTTGATATTGGAAGTTCGTTGCCTTCAGGGAGAATTTCTTTCAATAAAAATAATAGAGAAGTGAATCTTTTTTTGCTCCATATATTGTTAGCCTTCAGAGTATACATTCTCAACACAATGCTCGACTTTGTAAACTTAGTACAACCTAATTATAAGGGTTCAACATCATGCACAACATTTCTAAATAAGGGACTTGGATCTATAACATTTACCCCACAACTATCTAGTATCGCATAAACCATATCTGTTAGAATTGGTTCATTCACATCAACATCAACAACCATTTATGTTTCCACAAAACTACCACTGCTGACATTTGCTGATCTCATACTAGGAATCTTTCCATGCTAGTACCATTTTGTATAGCCCTATAACATCCCATTATACATGACATGATCTTTGATCATGTCAATAGTGTCTACTTTTAAGTTGTTGCTACAATTCCTACAGGGGAAATAGAACCTATCGCTAGGTTGTTTGCTATGTTCCTCTACAAATCTTATGAACTCATCGAGACCATTAATAAACTCTAAAGTGTGGCAATTTGGATTACGCATACATGATCGATCCATTCTATGATCAGATGGGAGACGAGTAGCTCATCAAGTGTGAACTAATAAGTTAATCTCAGAATAAAAAAAGAATATGTTTGAATTGAGTCCCAATTCATTTATTAGCATTCACATTGATGAACACGTACCCCTACCCCGTTCTTGAGCACTTCATCTCACCAATAAGTGTATAATGTGTGTTTAATTTCAATAATTTTTGGCAGCATTTCCCTGCAGTTCTCCAAGTACACCGATGTAGAGGGCATATAATCACCTACTTATGTACCCCGAGAACAAAAGGGAAAATGATGTCAAATTTTATTGAAATCGAACACACATTATACACTTATATCCTAAGTGAGATAAAGTGCTAAAAAATAGTCACAAATCAGGGACTATCCAAGGTTTAATCCTAATGAGTAAGTCTCAGATGGGTTTCTATGCCAACAATTAGGGTTATAGATTAGCGTTTATAGGTTAGAGTTAATAGATTAGTGTTTACATATTAGTAGAAATAATTTTCAATTCTGGTTAAGTACGTAAGTACAAGTTAAAGACCTAACCAAGTCAAATAATCAATAAAAAGCATGTAGTAATCCTAACAAAGCCAAATAATCAATACCAAGCATGTATAATTCATCATTATCTTCATTAATCCATCACAATTTTCACACAATTCATACAATTTGTTCTCAATTTAATCACAATTCACTACCATTGAAGTCATAGAAAATTTTTCTCCATACAATTAATTACAATCTCATCCTTCATTATTTTCATCTTCCTTCCCCCTCTCTTGCTTCCTCCTCTCTCCTCCTTCCCCTACCCTACACGGTTTCTTCTCAATTTTGAGAAGTAATTGTAGGATAGGGGACGTAAGAGAGAGGAGGAAGGAGGAGAGGGGAAAGGGAGATGGAGATAAATGAAGGAGGAGAGAGGATCAAGGAATAGAGGAAGGAGGAGAAGAAATACTTGTGGATGTGGCTGGCAGTGACAAAGGGGGAGAACTGAGTAGGCATCAGCGGAGAAGGTTGTGGTTGGCGAAGGAAGCATTGCTGGCTGGTGGAGGAAGCATCAGATATGAACGTGGCTGGTGGTGAGCAACTAGCAGCAATGGAGGCAGTTGTGGCGATCGGCGGTGATGAGTTGGCTAGCAGAGGAAGTGCGAGAGGATGATTGTGGTTGGCGGTAAGCAGATGCGGTGGTCGATGGTGAGTGGTTGTCTGGTGGAGGAGATATGATGGTGAGTATAGGAGAAGAAAGATCACTGAAGGCCGTGGTTCTAGAGAAATACGGGGAGGAAAAAGAGGGGAAAGGGTTTCTTGCATGATTTAAGTAAGACATACCTCATCGGTTATTATAAAAAACTGACAATGTAATCCTATGTCCTTAGTTAGTTTGACAAAACCAATGACAAACATTGTGTCTGAATGAACCTATAGCGTGGTTAAACTATGTCAAAATCAATGAATAATGATGCATCCCAGTGACACATACGTCGTTGATCTTAGAGATGATAATCGATGAGAAAATCCAATTTGATGGGATTCTACAGGATGTTTGGAACGTACCCCTTTCTCGTCAGTTCGTATAGGAACAATCAAATGATAAAAAACAATATAAGAAGACGTTTGGCAGGTACCACTTTATCTTTCCAGTTATTGTACAAGAAACTGACTAAATAGGGTTTTTGGAGGAAAATGAAATGTCTCCAAAAAGTTTATAGGATATTGTATTTTTGTGGGTGACCTATCTCGTCAGTTTCTTTGTAATGCAATCGATGAGATATATAAAGCGCGGTCCGTGTTTTCTTAGTTGGCCAATCATGGAGGTTTTCTTTGAGGAACCAATGAGATATGTTATGCTATCAGTTTCCCTTGAAAAAAATTGACACCATAAGTCATATGTGTAGTAGTGTATTCCCACACGTGAAAAATCTTTATTCAATAAGAGCTCAATATTCTTAGATATTCCCTATTAGATTTGTTTGATAATTATATGTTATTGTATCATCAATACTCTGTTAGATATACCGGGTAAGAATAAATATGTTATCAAATCTAGAATGGACCTACGTGAAATGGGTATAAGGAAAGAATTTACAATAGAAATTAGCAACGATTGCCACACATATTTACCTCCTGCTTGTTATACCTTGTATAGACATGACAAGATAACTTTTGGTGAATGCTTGCTTAATGTTAAGGTACCATAGGGATACTCTTCTAATATCCTCCAATTAGTATCAATGAAGGATATGAAGTCAATAGGTCTTAAATCTCTTGATTGTCACATTCTAATACAACAAATATTTCCCGTGGCTATATGATCTATACTGCCAAAGCATGTAATATTTACAATCACAATGCTTTGTTTCTTCTTCAACACTCTTTGCAACAAAGTTATTGATCTTGGTAGTTATGGTAAGTTGAAAAAAATAAGTAGTCATTACCTTGTGCCAGCTAGAGATGCATTTCCCTCCTTGATTTGATGATATCATGGTACATCTTGTTGTTCATTTGACTAGGGAAGTGAAAATGTTGGTTCGATTTTCTTGTATTGGATGTATCCTTTTGGATGACACACGAGCATTTGTAAAGGTCATGTTTGAAATTGTTATCGATAGAAAGAGAGTATCATTAAGGGTTATGTGGCTAGGGAGGTTATGGAATTTTGTAATGAATTTCTAAGGTATAATGAACCTCTTACCATGCATAGAATACTGATGCTTATTCTAACAAAGGGACTTTAGGAACATGAGTGAAGTAATTAGTCGTAACCTGTCAGAACAAGCATACTAGTATGTTTTACACAACTCTAATGAGTGGGTATTTATATCACCACAGACACCAATTTTTTCAATACATAATATACTTGAGTTTGCTCAATGTGGCTAGTTGGAGAGCATAATTGAATAATTTTAGGTGGTTTGAAGATAAAGTCTTCCCTCAACTATCTCAAAAACTAAATAATGTTTATGAAAATATCAAATGGCTCACCTTTTAACCACATATAAATGTTATATCTTATAAGGGTTTGACATAAATGGATTTTCATACTACACAAAACGTCAAGATGCTTGTCATCGAAAATAGTGGGGTCACCCTTCAAGCGTCTTCATTGTATTTTTCTATTGTGAAGGATAAGCGTCAACATGATACCAGAATGTCTTATTACAGTGTCATTGAAGACATATGGGAGTTTGACTACATAGATTTTTGAGTTGACGTCTTTAAGTGTAATTGGGTTGATAACAACAAAGGAGTTGTAGTGGACGAATTGGATTTCATATTAGTGAATCTTGAAAAGATTATTGTGAAGGATTAACCATTCATCATGGAATGATAGACAAATAAATTATTCTATATCGATATCCTAGAATTGAAAATGGTATGTCATTCGTTGTAGGAAAAGGCAACTCATTATGGTTCATATAGATGAACAACAGTACTATGACAAATATGATGACTTCAGTCCATTCTCAGTTGGCTTGCCAAGTATAAATGTTGAAGCTAACACTAATGAAGATATGCATAGAGATCACATATAAGGAATATTAATTGATCAACAATCCAACCAATACTAGAGGAATGAATTACAAATTATCTGTCATTTAAATGTTTATATGATAGATGTGAATTTTATATTCTCAATCTAAGTTATGTATTGTTTTCTTACATAGATGTGCATTTTACATATTCTCCATCAATTGGCATGTTTCTTGATTATTTTTTATATGACATTATTAGATGATGTCTGATCGTGAGGATGAGCACCGTCAACATGAGCTTATAAATTATATTTTGTTTTATTATGTAGCTGTGCATTTTACATTCCTTATCACTTATATTTATTTCTTAAATATTTTTAATATGACATTTTTAGGTGGAGTCTGACCAAGAGGATGAGCATCATTAGGATGAGGTCGGTGTAAGTTATATATTGTTTTATGCTAATGTGTATTTTATATTCTCTATAAAATAATATATGTTTCATATGCTAGATGTGTTACATTCTTTATCATTAATATGTGTTTTTTTTACTATTTTAGGATGAACACCATGAAGATGAGCATAGTGAGGGTTCTCTACAAATACCATTAGGTTTTATTGACCGATTATTATTGATGATGATTATTAGGAGCTCTATGAGTAAAGAAAACAAGACAAGTTCATCCCTGAGAGCCAAAGGGATTAATTGATGGTTCCTCTGGGTACTTAGGAGCATCTTGGCAGTGTTAAGGGCATTGTCACTGGTGTTGGGATAAGAATTTTTAGGCACATCAGACCAAAATGTAGATCTGTCAAGAAAGGAAAATTGTCACAAAATTTGGTAGAGAGCATAGTATCTAAGAGAATAGAAGAATCAATAACACAATTTTAGGGTTCTTAGTCTCAACCTCCTCAGACTGTACCTTAGCTACACCCCTCTTCTTATGAGGTGATTGGGAGTACTCCATGGATCCTCCTCAAATAGCTGACGAGGTTTTTGGGAGTAATCCCATAGACCTAGCAGTCACACCCGGTGTAAGTTTTTTGTGATATAATAGTCTTCCTAGTAAACTTATTTGTTGTGTTTAAGTATATATAACACTATATATAAAAGCATAGGTGTTGAGAAAATGTCATCTTGCAATACTAGAATCTACCTTCAATATCGTGGAACTGAGTGAGATTTTCCCACACCTTGCGGGTGACAAAGTTCATCGTGCTCCCATGCTCGATAATATGCTTTGTGTGACTATCCAACTTGCCTATCCATAGTGGAAAAACACACCACTTCCTTTTGTCCACCCTGAGTTACAACACGATAGGAGATGTAGAAGGAAGCATGGTTGTGTGGCCCAGAGCTCATGTTCTCTATGAGAATGTATGATAATTTTACATTGCATTTGTATTTTTCGTTCCTTTCTGTATGTGTATATATTTGACAATTGATATGAGAATACATGTAAATCATAGTACCTAAGAAACCCCCTATAGTTCCTCCTTCAAAGACTCCAACACCTATTCATATTTCATAAGACCTATTCAACTCATAAGGTCCTAAGTGTAAGGGGTTGGCACTATGGTTATACACTAAAAAAGGGTCGACTGTGACAATATGTATTCAAGAGAATGTTGTTGGGAAAGATCATGATAATGTATTCTTGTCAAATATTGTGGAGCTATTTAGTTATGATTGGATGAATACACTTGTGATAGAACTTTGGATACAGTGAGATCTTATAGCTAAATACCTCATTCTATATATGTGAAAATATATGTTGATTTTTTTCTAATATATTAATCCATACATATGTTTTGTAGCTACTTACATACAGTGAGTGCACTTTTCGCATCAACCGATGTGGTATTTGTAATTCCATTATTGATTAGCTATGTGACCAATATTCTATAGTTGGCTACTTCTCTACGACATTTAAGTATTTTTCAACTATGGGAATGAACATGGTTATAGCTCCTTTAAGTGTTGGGTAAGTTTTGGGCTCTTTCCTTATAATTTGAACTTATGATTTACATTTATTGTGGAATTTGAGTTTTCTTATATTTTTCATCTTTTCACTTAGTAATAGACATTGTGATTTGTTGGTAATTGTTCTAGAGACACAAACTATGTATTATCTTGATCATTCCAGTAGCAAATCATTGATTGGGGACATTCACTGAAAATGACAATTATAGCATAAGTAATTTTTTTATCCTCCAACATATATTAATATTTGCATAATTACATGGTTGTTTACTAATGCAATTAAACATATCACTTTAACTTGTAGGGGTATAAAATAGGAGATGTAGATTAAAAAAGGAAATTAATATCTTGGAAGAATGTTAAGATAATTTTTAGATTCCAATGCATTTATGTGCCATCTATGCTTATTTGTAGTTGTTAATGTTTTGAATAATTATAATTTTTTAGTGTACAAGATAATAATTGGGCATGCAAATACTACATAATGCGGTAAATGGAGCACATTGTCAAACACGTCACAAGACATCCATTTTATACAAAAGTTATATATATATATATATATATATATAGTCTTGAATCATAAGTAAATAGTCTCATTTTATAATATAAAAAATCAAATCAAACCCAAATTATGTCATTATCTTTGGAGCTATTTAACATAATAAATCCTTATAAACAAGAATATTGGGATGAAATACAAGAAGAGTGAACAGAGTCCTTCATTAAGGAAGTCAACTTTATAATTGATTGGGATAAAATATGATGTTTTTAAAACTTTGATGTCATGATTTTATATATAAATGTGATGGTAATGCATTTTTGAAATTTTAAATTTAATGCAAGTGAATTGTTGGCGCATATGTGAATGATGTGTGTATATATACATATGTGTATAAAATGCAAGGAGAAATGAATATTATGACAATCCATTTGTACATGTGGATGATAATGGAATTGCATGTGTGTGAATGAATTGTATATATGCATATGTGCATGAGAATGAAATGAAGTGTGAATGAGAATGGAATTGCATGTGTGTGAATAAATTGTGTGGGTGTGGACTCTTGTATGTGTTTGTTATTACAAATTTTGCATGTACTGTTGGCCTGTTGTTAAGATGAACACTTGGAACCTATAGTTCTAATTAATATCAAGCTCCATTTTGCTAAATAGCCAAACAATAGGTTTACAAACCTGCCATAAAAAATAAAATTGTGGTGTTGGTTGTCTTAAAAGACCCAATGGTGAAGATCTGCATAGTTAGTGTTCTCAACAAACTGACACTACAACTATCCTTATAAGTTTAATTTTAATTGGTAAGGAATTACAACATCGGTTATCATAAGAGGACTGACGAAGCACACAAATCTTCAACATCAATTTCTTCCTACTAACTGATGATGCAGACCTACGTTGTCAGTTACACTAAGAAAAATCAATTACTATAATCCTAGAATAATCTTATCACTGTTGTTTCTATCATATTAGATCTTTGATTTCTTTATCAAAAATCAATGGTACACGACTATTGTTATGTCAGTTTTGCCTTTCACATCAACCAACACTACATATGTGTCGTGGATTGTCTCTTACCCTAGAAATCAGCACAAAAGGTCCTTATCTATAGTGTCTTCCACTTAGGTGTCAATATGTAAGAGATGTCATTAGCCTAAAATAACCGACGCTACAAATTGTATTTGTACTAGTTGAAGTTTTACCTTTTCAAGAGCCAAATTATTGGAAAAAACTTTGTTTTAAAAACACACATTATTGGATACAATATGTTACTTAGAGACATTATATTTTTATGGAACAAATGTATTTCAAGGGAGCCATCTTTATCTAGAATATGCTTTTTAAATGAAATAAATATTTAGCTAAATGTGTGTAATTCAATTAAAAAAAACTTCATAATAGTGAATCTTTACTCAGAGAGAAACAAACCTTAGTAATTGGAGGGAAACAAACTCGTGGTAGAAAATATGTTACTCCATGGAGTCAAATTATTATTGTAAAAGTAATACTCCAAGGGGTCTTACTTATATAAATTTGCTTTATTGACAATAGACTATCCATTCATGGTATCCATTTTATTAGTAAGGAATTTGTAGTTAGAGAGGATATGTAAAAATAAACAAAGTAGGGACAAACTATTGGTGGGAAACAATTCCTTATTTATTAGTTATTGGTGGAGAAATGAGTTCCCCCAAAGGGTGCAAGATTCATGAGGGGGTTGTAATTTATGTGGAACAACTAAATGGTGAGTGGATAAATTTCTTTACACAAACATTTTCCCCTTCACCCCCATCAATTGTGCTTGGAATACAATCAAGCAGATTTTTAGAAACATGTTCATGCCTAATCTATAGTCCAATGGTTAATGAATTGTAATGCATCATATAAAGGCCTAATTTGGTTTGATGTCCACGAGATGTAATTTGCAAATTGCAATTTTTTGTAGATACTCATGTAAATAAAAATGTTAAACCATTAGTTTTCCATCATATCAATAAAATATAAGATTTTTTAGTGAATAATAGGCACACAAATTATGATTACTATAGATATAGGCTTAGGCAACTATTATTTAGGGCTGAGGGTGTTGATTAAGAATCAACACCTAGGTAGAAAGCAATAAGAAACAAATAAGGCATAAATTATGTAACTGACACCTAAGATTTAGTTACATAGTCCTAAGCTTTGAGTAATCTCCCATGTCAATTACTTTCAAACAAACTGATACTTTATATTTTACAACATATCAAACTTGATTTCTTGCCAACACATGTGATATCACAATTTTGATGCAGAAATTGACTTTACAAGTGCAATTTCACAAAATTTGAACACTCCTAATATAATTACTCGTACCACATCAGGTTTTCTTTGAAGGTTGATGAATTAGAAGATAAGTGTCATTTTGGTTGTTTAATCGATACAATAGGTTTGGTTTTCCTACAATTCTATAGGTGTGTAGTTGTTTATTTATTCAAATTAATGTGGCATGTAGAAACATTAAACAACCACATGCATTACAGCAAATTCACAACCATACATCATTTTGCATCCACATTACCTAAAGACACTTCAAACAACCAACAAAACTCTCATGACAATGATTTATTCTTGCATTTTGTCTAATTTCTCAATGTCACTCAAACCTTCATAGATTATCTATGAAGACTGAGCAAATCATCATGATGGAAAACCTCGCATGATTTGAGAGTATAGTTCAAATCACCATGGGTAATGTTTATTGCATAAAAGTATGAAAATCATGAGATTTGGTACCAACCAACTTCAGATCTTTCATTGATACCAATGTACATGTATTACAAAGTTAATATTGAGGCACCTTTATATTGTGCATACACATTTTGTAGTAAACAAAGTTACGTTTACCTAAACCCTAGAATAACCTTATTACTTATCATTCAATCTCTTCTCATATAAGTTAATAAGAATGACTAATCACATAATGGAACTTCTATGAATGTAGTACTAATATGCATGAGGGAATATATGTGAACATATATCAATTAGAAACATAGATAATAAGATGAATGAATGATTAGTGTAATGTTTGTCTGAATAATGATAGTTGTGACTTAAGTTCCTTGATTACAAATTAGGAAATGATTAGATGACCAAGGTTGTGTATCATGTGTTTATGTGTTGTAGGAACCTCCCTTTTGATTATTACATAGTCAACCATAAAGGAAGACACCCTAATCATAAACCCTATTTAAGGAATAAGAGGTATTTATGTAAAAACAAGTCGAGTGTAATGGTTCTAGGGTTTAGCAGAAGTGGGTGTGGACAAGGAGACACTAGGGTTGAGGTTATCACCCTCTAGATGATGGATACCCACAAAGAAGGATTATTATGATGGTTCGAGGAGCACAATGGTCGACATAGTGGATGTTATGTAAATTGAGAACAAAGTGACAACACCAATTATTGGCGACATACCTCATGTGGAGGTTCTACATAACATGGAAATCAACCGAAATGTTGCTACCCATCATCAAATAAAAAATGGCATCCAGGAAATATAATAGGTTGAAGTCATGGGACGAGGGATCATACATAGGGGAAGAGACTTTCCCACCACTAAGGCAAGATCAGACCTGCGGTGGCACCCAAAGTCAGATGATAGATTTGAGGTGACTAATTTCATGTAGTGATGTCATCAACGACCATAAGGGAAACTCCATCTTAGATTTCAAAGATACTATAACATCCCAAAATTTACACATGTAATTTAGATTTCTTAATATACCTTTATATGAAAATTAAGCAATACATAATGAAAATATCCATAATTTATAAATTTTGGTTGAGTAATGAGAAATAATGTATCTTGTTTCCTTATGAATTAAATAACTCATATTTATCTTAAAGTAGTATTTTACTTTTTTATTTTTTCTCTCCCCTAAGTCAATTCTACCAAATATATATAAAAGGATAATGAGTAGGCCCTTGAGTGGAAAATACTCCTAATCTTGAAATTCCCAAAAAAAAACGTGAAGGAGAGATTATTTAAAATTAATTATATCTTTTAATGCATTTATATTAAGATACTAACCTATATAATTTTGTTGAACAAAAGTTTATGAAAACCTAAGTTTAATTGTATGGAATGATTCTATACCCCTAATATACCTATGGTTCTAATTTGAGAGTGATTTGACTTCATTTGACTCTCAAATAATTTAGGAAAAATCAATAGTTCAAAATCCTAATTATAAGACAATTTGATTAATACATTTAATTCCCCATGATTGGGTCATTTTAGCTGTCATGTGGGCCTTGGATCCTTTTGTGGGTTAGATTCAGGGACACAAACTTTCGTGCATTTGAGGAGGTCATCTCCTTGGCTTGAGACCTCGATTCCCTAGACTTCAAAGTCCACAAATCTACCCATGTTGTTCAGTCCCAATATTAATGAGAGTTTACACTCCCTAGCAACCCTGGACTCTCCACCCACCTAAAACTGATCCCCAGTTGGATGCAGATTCCTTCTAGCCTAATATAAGACCCATGTTTTAAAAGGAATTGGTGGACTTCTAGTAACCTATATCCACAAGAGAGACACCCCCAAACCTTCCTAATCTCCTTCAACATCCCCCTTGGGAACCTACTCCCATGCTCCCCAATAGTGACACCTTTGCTATATTCCATGGATCTAAACCATCAGAGGGAAGTTGTGAACCCTGTAGAGGCAATAATTTTGGTTGTGATTCCATGGAGATCCCTCCCTATACCGTAGAAGCTTCAGAACCTACTTTCGGCCTTCTTGTGGCTGGTATGCCTAGGAGTTTGGCTTTTGCAGGGTTATTAAGGTTCGTAGATATATGCCAAAGTATATATCACATGGTCAATCAAGAATACAGAGTATTAGAACCAAATCAGAACAAGAAGAGTTGACCTAGGTGTCTTTGGTCTAGGTAAACATGTCATGTTGATGTACACAATTATTTATGGTTGATTGGATGTTATGTATAAAGTAGAAATTATGATTTTAAGTTCAATTCACTAATCATGTTCATTATATACATTTCTTTATGATTTCTATATCATATGTCTTATCGTTATCATGATCATTAAGAATAGAAATTATGATTAATTATTTATGGATTAAAATTCAAGTTTCAAGAGGGACACATCCCATCATGTTAAAGATTCAAGATCAAGATTAAATTCATGTTTATGGCAATGTTAATGTTAAGATAATTTAAATTGAAGTAATTTTTGTATGATTCTCGAATCATGAGCCTTAATAGGTCATCAAGGGCTTTCCTAGCAATCATATTATCTTAAGTGGGCATCATAGAGAGATGTATATATTTACTACTCAATTATTCATGTGCATAAATGACTCAAAAATGTATAAAGTTAATTAAAGTTAATTCATGTCAATTGTCAAGTATAATTATTTTGTTTATGTTGTAAAGTGTCAGAACCATGTACTAATGTGTTGTTTTTCCCAATTTGCATGGATGGGGATGTGATGTCCCCAAGAGTTAGAGCATATAAGGACTAAACTGGAGCAAGCCAAGGATTAGAAGACCTTAAAGTGCAACATGGTGGAGTGCCATCTTCCTTGGAGGATCCTAATATTTAGAATATTTCCTTTCATGTCTGGTTTTCCATGTTTGGAGCGTTAGAATCTTAGACTTGATAAAGAAGTCAATTGTAAATTCCTATTCAAAGAATAATGTATGAATCTTATCAAGACAATGTATGGTGATTTATTTATTTATTTGTAATAAATATCTTTATAAGACCCTTGACCTAGCTTTATGCTTTATCTTACTTACTTAGCATACTTAGATGCTTAAAACCATAATCTAATCGCTTGAGGTTCTTTAATAAAATGTGACATGCTTATGTTTTAAGTTTGGTCCTGTTCGGAAGATGTTTGAACTAGTTATGATATATGTATGCTTGTTTTGGACCAAGTTGCAATTTACCCATGTTGAGGGTTTCTCTTGCAATTTTTCACATGTTGGATGTGCTTCCTATGATTTTGTATCATGTTGGAGAGAGTGATGCATAGTGTCACCTTGTTGGACCTTGGTTGATGAGGTGGCATCATGTGTTGATGTTAGGTCTGCATAGATACTTGAGTTGATGTTTACCCTGTTGATTGTTGTGACCGATATACTTCCATTTAGTTGTGTTTATAGCAACTGATGTGCCTTTCTTTAGTCTGGTTTGTTGCAACCGATGGTGTTTTGTCTTGTTTTGATGTCTTGGCGACCGTTTGATCTTGAACTGGGATTGCTATGTGTTGGTTGACATGGTGTAGCGGTCTCTACCATGTTGGGCGCCATGTTTGGTTTGACTGAAGTGTTTGGGTGATCAAGTGGTCGATACCCTACCTTGGTTTTAATGACCTTTGATGCATGCATGTCCTTAATACTTGCATGGATGAGTTTTTAAGAGAAAAGTGTCACTAGTGTCTTGACACCTCATCTCCCTCACCTCTCTCCTACCCTTGGGTATTTATACTCCTCTCTTCACATGCAACTAATCTCTTTTGCACCCTCTTGATCTCTCATCCTTGGAACTCATCCCTCTTTGGTGCTTGGTGGAGAAGGAGCTCAACTTTGGAGCAAGGAGACCAAACCCTTGCATGTGATGATCTAGGGTTGGATCATCTCTCTTTTATCGATCCATGATCTTGGTAAGTAGTTTATCTTTCTGGATTTCATTTTCTTTCAATCATACCCCTCTCTTTTCTTCTCTTAGCTGATCCATGGTTCTCCATGGTGGTTATGTTGAGAAACTTCTATTTGTGTGGTCGAATCCATGGTTTTCCCATGGTAATACCCATGACAAGATGAAGATATCCTCTTTTCCCTTTCTTTTCGACCTAGGGTTTGTACCCTCTCTTCTTTGAGCTTTATTTTGACCTAGGTTTCTTATTATTTCCTTGGGGTGATGTTGCTTGGACGCAGATTTGATCAAAGCTTTGGATTTCTTCTTTCTCTTAGAGCTTCTTGGCTTTGCAGATGTTCTTCACAATCTAAGGCAGGGTATATAACTCTCTCCTCAATTATTGTTGCACTTAATCTTACATGCAAGTTTATTTATCTCAAAAATGTGATTACAAGTTACTTTATGATGATATATTGAACTAGAGTTTATGATTATGTGGTTATATTACATAGATTAACTCCTTTTCTTGAACCCTAATTCTTGTACCCAAGATCTAGTGGATGATGCAGATGTTAGTTCTTACATGCACATCTTGAATGTTTGGTTTTATCCTCATGAGCTTGGTTCGACTATCTTGTTAAAGATGGATGCTTTGATTTTCACATGCATGTGCTTAACACTTGGTTTTCTCTCTCAGATCATGGTTTCTATGTTGATCCTTGTGATGGCCATTCAAGGTTTGTGGGTTTCTTCTTATTCATGAGGTTTTCACCTTGGTGACATTTCATATTCTTGAAATGGATCATCTATTTTGGTCGCCTTGTTTCCCTATTTTCCATGGGGTCACCTTGTCCATGATGGTGGTTGAGATGGGGTTTTTGGTTTGGTCTCTATAGCTCTAACCCTAACTACCTTATTCATTGTGTTTCCATAACAGTCACTATGGTTTGCTTACATGGACGTTGTGTTTCCCTGACTTTCTTGGTTATTACGTGTTGGTAGAAGTGGTCTGTTGCGGTCGCTACACATGGAGTACTCTCCTATGGTCACTGTGCTTTGAGGTTCTTGTTGCAGTCATTATGCAATTTGTTATGCTTTGATGCTTGTTGCGGTTGCTATGGTTGACCTAACCCTAGTGGTCGCTATGGCAACCATTGCTAGTGGTTGCTAGAGGTGGTTACATCATGACCCAACTATATGTTTTCCTGATCTCATGATGATTGATAATGATGATGACATTTGATCTTATGGCTTCCAAGAAATTCGGATGTGGTAGAACTCTAGGGTTGATGTTTATTGCTGTTATGAAAACCCTAATTGGTTAGCTATGAGGAACCCTAACCTTAATTTGAGTAAACCAAGGACATACCCACTCTTGCACAAGTCTTTAGACTTGTAGGGATTACCCACTCTTCTTGGATCTTCTTTCTTTGAATGCTCAACCTTGGAATGAAGACCAAGGGTCCTATTTATAGTAGGGGATGCCTCTTAGCCTGTGGGAACACTTCAGAGTGAAAACTAGCCATTTTATGTCTTGCAACAGATATATTTTTTTATTGTTGCAACTCCACAATGGCTAGAAATACTTTTCTACACTTTTCTGTACAGTGCTATCAGTCGAGTTTCTATAAAGGTAACTCGACCGAATGCACTATGCGAAAAAGCTAATTTGACTAATCGGTCGACTTTGTCATGGTAGGAAATCGACCGATGGATTAAATCAGTTTTGTTCCATTTTAGTGTTCGGTCAAGTTTTGAGTATACGAAACTCAACCGAACCATGACATTCTCAAAGTCCATCAACGATCGGTTGAGATTGTAACTTGATCAGTAAATTGTCTATAATGAATTTTGGAAAATGTCATTAAAGTGCTTAAAGATTCATTTTAAGTGCTCCTAATTTTTTTCTCATCTCAATTACAAGTCATACAATCATTACAAGTGATTTATCACATGATTCTAATGGATTTACATCATATTCCAAAAATTTGCCCTTGTATTGACTTTGACTAGTCTTCTCTCCAAATTAGGATGTGCAATTTAGGGCATTTGGAGTGTGTCTATACCTAATCTGAAATTACTCAAGTAGAGACATTAGACACGATTAAGTGGAATGGTTTAGTCATCATCAAAACAAGGGTTTAGTCAATTTAGACCTTGAGTCAACATTGACCTAGAGTCAACATTCTCCCCCTTTTTAAAGATGACAAACCATTCCATAAATGTATTGAAAGGCTTTAAGTAAAATCATACCTTTGGAGAAACCTAGGGATTTCAATAGAATAGAGTTCATATTCTCCCCCTTAATTGATGCTCATGGAGTCTCATACTCCACCTCAATTGATGTTTTTTCTCCTGCATGGTTAGCTTTGATAACATTTATAGAATAATATATCTTCTACTCATATGTGTTATACACATATATGTCTTCTCCCCTTTAACTTCTCCCCTTTACATAGAAATGCTTCTCCTCTTCATGTAATACATGACTTCTCCCTCTTTTGTCAAAAGAAGACATACCTTCCCCCCCCTTGACATTTCAAAAGGTGGGGGTATGAAGAAATAAGAAACACCACTTGTTAAAAGAAAAGGAGATAACAAAAGTTATAATGGAGAGTAGAAGAGAAAAACTAGGGGCTTGTCCAAGCATAGAAAGAAAAAGTAATATAAAGCATGCACTTGAACAACCCATAATGTAATTCTAGCAAATAACAAGGTAAGATAAAGTGCTGCAAAAAAATTAGGAATTGCAATTTTGACCCTCAAGATGACAGAATTAGCCCAAAAAGCATCAAGGCTCATGGCATAGAGATGAGACTTGCTTGGAAAGTTGTCTCTGCATAAAAACACTAGTCATGCATCAAAATCTAACAATGGAGCAAAATCTGCATAAAATCTCAAGGATGCTCCAAATGCTACATACAAATGTAGCTCTACATATCTTGCATCACAATGTTATGTAAGCAACTCAAGATAGTAGATATGCAATTCAAGGAACAATCTTGAGCAAGTATGAAACAAGATACAAGCATAGTTGTGAAAACCACTTGATGAACAAAGCTAGAACTACATGTATATGAACTACTAGTAGATATTATCACAAGTTGGGACTAATAGTAGGATCTAGATCATAGCAAAAGATGTACAAGTTAAATAGCAAAATATGACTAGATGTAGAGAAATATCCAAACAAAGGGATAAGCAATTTCAGAAGCAAGTAAGGATATAACTCACTAACAAATATGCTTCATTACCAAAAGATGATTACCACTAAGAACCTCAAGGTTGTATCCATACAAGATATAAAACTATATAGATATAGCAAGTTTGATCATAGCGGAAGCAATTTAAGATGCAACCAAGAGATCCTAAGAAATCATCATCAAAACTTACAAAACAACTCAAAGCAAGTAATTGAAAGATATAGGAACACCACTTATGGGATACCAAATTATAACAATTAGAAAGGTAGAGTTGTAAGCAAGATAGACAAATTAAAGCATCGCAATGTGCATATGTAAAGGTACTAAAGCGAGTACCAAAGAATAAAGTAATTGGTTGAGAAAATCTAGTTGAGAGGGAAATTCTCATACAAAAAGCCAACTTTATATTTTGTGTACGGTGTTGTCGGTCGAGTTTTGTGTATTCACAACTCGACCGATGACAGCTGTTGGAAACACCCATTGGTGTTGGTCGGTTGAGTTTCTAACATGAAAAACTCGACCAAATTTTTTTGTCAACAAGCACATATATATATATACATATATATGTATATATATTTATATATATATATACATATATATGTATATATATTTATATATATATATAAACATATCTAGAGGCATTATAAAAATATAAGCCATATCCAAAAATGTGTAAGAATGTTAGTAATGCACTGTGAAAGCATTAGGAATAGATTTTGAGCAAGAGTGTAAAGAGAATCACAAAATACTAATTTTGACTCAAAAACCATATACATAGTGCACACTAACTTGACATAAACAAGTCAGGATTGTATATGAGAAGAATTAACATTAACTCTGTGCTTACCATCCCTTTTTACTTGTTCACACCCCATACATCTCACCTTCCTTCCTTCATGTGGATTGAAAAGTCAATTTGTAAATCCATAGCTCATGTCAATCCATTAACAAGATACCTACAAGACGAAAGATGAAATGGTCCCCAATCATGTTTTTGGGTCTGGAGGGGTTAGCTTTGCAACCCAAGTCCTATTTCTCTTGGGTGCTTTACTAAAAGGACAACAATTAGAATAATGACCAAAATCATTACAATAGTTGCATGTGCTCATATCCTTGGAACAATAGGATTCTCCATGGAAGATTAGAGGTCATTTATCTTTGTTGTTCCTTTGGCTACCATCATACCCTAAACCATGTCTACCAATTTGTTTAGTAGTATAGTGTAGGATATCATTAAGATTCTTTTTACCAACTAAGAATCTTTGCAAAGAATATCTCAAACTATCATTATCATGCATAAGAGAATCAATAGTAAAAAACAAATGATTTATATTATCTCTAGCATGCAAAAGATCATTTTATAGGCAAATATATTTGGTCAAATAAGAATCTCTATCAATATGAAGAGCAGCAACATTATTCTCTCTACTAGTAGAACTAGAACAAGATTCAAGAGCATTGATTTTAGCAAGCAAGGAGGCAATTTCTTTTTCAAATAAAGCAATCTTAGAAAGATAAAAACTATTTTCAAATTTTAATCCTTGCAAAAAAAAATCTTTATTCTTGTTTTTATTTTTAAGAACATGAATATCAAGCATGAGAGAATCCACAATGTTACTATGCTCTATATTATCACTATGTATGAGAGGTTGGGCTTCTAAAAATCTAATCTTTTCAATCAAGGTAGTATTTTCAAGTTTAAGAGCATCTACTTGGCTAAGACAAGCATTTTTATCATCAAGCAAGCAAGTGTTATCATGTTCAAGATCATCTATTTCAACATGTAAATTATCAACAATTCTAGCAAGCTTTTTCCTTTTTTTAGAACTTAAGAGAGGCACGAGTAGCATTAATGATAGAAAATAAAGGTTATTTATCTAAAGATTTTAGATTTACCTCATTTGAGTCTTTTCTTGTAGAAGTCATAAGAGAAAAATGGCATTGTCCTTCATCATTAGAGCTTTAGCTAGAGCCTCCACTTGATTCTTCACTTGAGCTTGATTTGGAGGAGTCACTTGAGCTTTTCTACCATTTCTCCTTATTCTTGCACTTCTCTTGTCTTCTCTTGTGATGATGGGTCTTTTTTCCTTGTAGACAATCTATCTTAAAATGACCCTTCTTTCCACACTTGAGGCACTAGATGGAGGAGGAAGATTTGCCTTTGTAGAATCTACCCTTTGAGTACATGGCATCTTCTTCAACATGAGAGGATGGAGAGGCTTGACCCACAATAGCTTCAATTTGAGCGTTGATTTCAGCCTTCTTCATTGTCTTTAGCTCTTTCTCCTCTTATCTTCAAACTTCTTCTCTCTTGTCAAGTGTGACTTCATGGGCTTGTATATTTCCAATGATCTCTTCAATGAGGATATCATCAAGAGACCTCACTTCTTCAATGGAAGTCACTTTGGGTTACCATCTCTTAGGGAGAGTTCTAAGGATCTTGGAGTTAATCTCTCCTCTACTCATAGGATGACCAAGAATGGCAAGACCATTTACGATTGTGTATAGTCTTGAGTACATGTTGGCTATCTTCTCCTCCTTTCCCATCTTGAAGTTCTCAAGCAGCCCTTTGAGCATGTAAACTTTGTTTTCCTTCACTTGAGTTGTCCCCTCATAAGTGATGCATAGCTTTCTCCATGCCTCATAGGTTGTCTCACAAGTGGAAATCCGGTTGAACTCATTGGGGTTCATGGCGGCATAGAGGATGTTGATTGCACTTGCATTCAAGGTGGCTTTATTCATGGTAGCTTCATCCCATTCTTCTATCTTTGTCTTCGGTAGCTTGTATGGATGGTCCACCATTTGCCATAGATCAAGACTTGATCCTTGGATGTAGAATTTTATCCTTCTTTTACAATAGAGGAAATTTCTCCCATCAAAGATTGGAAGGTCGATCAAGTATCTCCCTCCTTGGTAGTCACACATCTTCTCCTACTTGTGGAAGTATGCTTAGAGAAGACCCGCTCTGGTACCAATTGTTGGATCCTAGGATGGGTGATTGGAAGCTCTAGAGGGGGGTGAATAGAGATGACTTCACTTAAACAAAATTCATTAGACCTTCAAGTTATATCAGAAGATAAGGTTTCTAAATAGGAAATTTGAGTGCAACTGAAATATGCATAGCAAGGGAGAGAGAGACTGAACAAACACCAATTGACAAGATATGTAGAGTGGTTCCACACTTCAAACTAGAAGTATGTCAGTCCACTACCTAGAGAGGTCAACCTATAGTAATTCTTAACCATTGCACTCTCATATTCATTCATAAGACTTATAATACATGACCAACCAAAGGACTTACCTATCCAAGCCAAGAGTCTTCAACCTACCCAAGGACTTACCCACTTTGCAATGAGTCTTCTGCCTCCACCAATGAATTACCCACTCTTGCACAAGTCTTCAGCCTTGTAGGGTATACCCACTTTTCTTGGATCTTCCGTCTTTGACTTCACCTTCACTCAGAGAAGCTTTCACCAGGGACTTATCCACTTGATCAAGGAGTCTTCTGCCTACACCAAGGGCTTACCCACTCTTGCTCCAAGTCTTTAGCCTTGTTCTTCACCGAGGGACTCCTTCCCTTGTTCTTATTCACCACTCTTATCCAAGAGAGAGAACCTTCATCTTCATGGTTGAAAGAAAGATTGGGAGGTCGTGAGAGTGAGAGCCTCACAAGATATACATGTAGGACTAGCTCTCTTACAAATCTCCTACTCATTCTAATGGATGATGCAAGTTATTAATCTTAGAAAGAGAGAGGAGGTTGTATGATCACTCAACTATAGAATAAGGACCTTCATAGTGTTTATCATGAATGATTAACCTTGGAATGAATCCCAAGGGGTTCTATTTATAGTTTGGGATGCCTCTTAGCCTTTGAGAACACTTAAGAATGAAAACTAGCCATTCTTTGGCTTGGAATGGATATATTTTCAATTGTTGCAACTCCACAACAGCTATAAACACGTTTCCGTACAGTGCTATCGGTCGAGTTTGTCCTAGTAGGAACTCAACTGATAGATTAAATTATTTTTGTTCTAGTGCAGTGGTCTCAAGGATCGGTCAAGATTGTAACTCTACCAATAAAGTGCATGTGATGAATTTTAGAAAATGTCATTAAAGTGCTTAAACATTTGTTTTAAGTGTTCTTGATTTTTTCTAAGCTTAATTAATGTCATACAATCATTACAAGTGATTTACAACGTGATTCTCATGGATTTACATCAAATTTCAAAAATGTGCACTTGTTTTGACTTTAACTTGTCTTTTCTCCAAGTTAGGATGTGCAAGTTAGGGCATTTGGAGTGTGTCTATACCTAATCTAAAATCACTTTGGTAGAGACATTAGACGTGATTAAGTGGAATCATTTAGTCATCATCAAAACAAGGGTTTCATAAATTTAGACCTTGAGTCAACATTGACCTAGAGTCAACATCCCCCCCACATTAAAGATGACAAACCATTCCATAAATGTATTGAAATCCATCATGTAAAATCATACCTTTAGAAAAACCTAGGGGTTTCAATAGAATTGAGTTCATATGCTCCCCCTCAATTGATGCTCATGGAATTCTCATACTCCCCCTCAATTGATGCTTTTCTCCTACATGGTTAGCTTTGAAAACATATGTATTCTACTCATATATGTTATACACATATATGTTTGTTCTCATTTACCATATCCCCTTTACATATGCATGCTTGTCCTCTTCATGTAAGACATGATGTACCCTTATTTTGTCAAAAGAAGACATAACTTCTCCCCCTTTGTCATTTCAAAAGGTGGGTGCATGAAGAAATAAGAAACACCACTAGTTAAAATAAAAGGAGATAACAAAAGTTATAATAGAGAGCAGAAGAGCAAAACTAGGGGCTCATCCAAGCATAGAAAGAAAAATCAAGTTAAAGAATGCACTTGAACAACCCATAATGTAATTCTAGAAAATATAAAGGCAAGATAAAGTGCTATAGAAAAATAATGAATCACAATTTTAACCCTCAAGATGACGGAATTCGCCCAAAAGCTTCAGGGCTCATGGCATAGCAATGAGTCTTGCTCAGAAGGCCATCTCTGCATTGAAAACACTAGTCCTACATCAAAATCTGACACTGAAGAAAAATTTGCATAAAATCTCAAGGATGCTCTAAATGCTACATACAATGTAACTCTATATATCTTGCATCACAATGTTATGTAAGCAACTCAAGATAGTAGATATGCAATTCACAGAACAATCTTCAACAAGTATGAAACAAGATACAAGCATAGCATATAGTAAAAACCACTTGATGAACAAAGCTAGAACTACATGTATATGAGCTACTAGTAGATATTATCACAAGTTAGAACTACTAGTAGGATCTAGATCATAGCAAAAGATGCACAAGTTAAAGAGCAAGCTATGAGTATATGTAGAGAAATATCCAAACAAAGAAAAAGCAATTTCAGAAGCAATTAAGGATATAACTCACTAAAAAATATGCATCATTACTAAAAAGATCATTACCATTAAGAACCTCAAGGTTGTATCCAAATAAGATATACAACTATATATATGTAGAAAGTTTGATCATAGCGGAAGCAATTTAAGACGCAATTAAGAGATCCAAAGAGGTCATCATCAAAACCTTCAAAACACGTAATTGCAAGATATAGGAACACCAATTATGGGATACCAAATTATAACAATTAAAAATATAGAGTTGTAAGAAATATTGGCAAATTAAAACATGGAAATGTGCATATGTAAAGGTACCAAAGGGAGTACCAAAGAATAAAGCCATTGGTTAACAAAATCTAGTTGAGAGGGAAAGTCTCATCCAAAACGCCAACTGTACATTTTATGCACAGTGTTGTCGATCGAGTTATGTGTATTTACAACTCGATCGGTGATAGTTGTTGGAAACACCCATTGGTGTTGGTTAGTCGAGTTTCTAACAGGACAAACTCGACGGAAAGTTGTTATCAACAAGCATATATATACAAAAACATATATAGAGGCATGATAAAAATATAAATCATATCCAAACATTTGTAAGCAAGTTAGTAATGCACTATGAAAGCATTAGGAACCATTTTTGAGTAGGAGTGTGAAAATAATCACAAAATACTAATTTTGACTCAAAAAACATATACATAGTGCACACTAACTTGACATAAACAAGGTTGGATTAGATATGAGCAAAAATAACATTACCTTTGTGCTTACCATTCCTTTTCACTTGTTCCCATGCCATACATCTCACCTTCCTTCCTTCATGTGGATTGAGAAGTCAATTTGCAAATCCATAGCTCATGGCAATCCATTAGCAAGATACCTACAAGAAGAAAGATGAAGTGGTCCCCAATCATGTTTTTGGGTCCGGAGGGGTTACCTTAGCTGCTCAACTTTTATTTCTCTTGGGTGATTTTCTAAAAGAAAAATAATTCGAATAATGACCAAAATCCTTACAATAGTTGCATGTGCCAATAACCTTGGAACTAGAGGATTCTCCATGTAATATTGGAGGTCCTTTAGCTTTGTTATTCCTTTGGCTACCATCATACCCTAAACCGTGTCTACCAATTTGTTTAGTAGTATGGCGTAGGATATCATTAAGATTCTTTTTACCAAATAAGAATCTTTATAAAGAAAATCTCAAACTATCATTATCATAGATAAGATAAGCAATAGTAGAAGAAAGATGATTTATATTATCTCTAGCATGTAAAAGATCATTTTCTAGGCAAAGAGCTTTGGTCAAATAAGAATGTCTATCAATATGAAGAGCACCAACATTATTCTCTCTACTAGTAGAACTAGAACAAGATTCAAGAGAATTGATTTTAGCAAGAAAGGAGGCATTTTCTTTTTCAAGTAAAGTAATCTTAGAAAGATACACACCATTTTTAGATTCTAATCCATAAAAAGCAAAATCTTTGTTCTTGTAAATTTTCAGATTTCAGAACATTAATGTCAAGCATGAGAGAATCCACAATGTTACTATGCTCTACATTAGCACTATGCATGAGAGGTTGGGCTTCTAGAAATTTAATCTTTTCAAGCAAGCTAGCATTTTTAAGTTTTAGAGCATTTACTTGGCTAAGACAAGCATTTTCATCATAAAGAAAGCAAGTATTATCATGTTCAAGATCATCTATTTCTACATGCAAATTATCAAAAATTCTAGCCAGCTTTTTCCTTCTCTTTTTAAAAGATTTAAGAGAGGCACAAGTAGCATTAATGGTAACAGTGAAAGGTTCTTTATCTAAAGAGTTTAGCTTTACCTCATTTGAGTCTTTTTTTGTAGAAGTCATAAGAGCTAAATGACATTGTCCTTCATCACTAGAGCTTCTACTAGATCCTCCACTTGATTCTGCACTTGAGCTTAGTTGGAAGAGTCACTTGAGCTTTTTTGCCATTTGTCCTTCTTCTTGTACTTCTCTTCTCTTCTCTTGTGATGATGGGTCTTTTTGCCTTGTAGACAATCTATCTTGAAATAACCCTTCTTTCCACAATTGAGGCACCGGATGGAGGAGGAAGATTTGCCTTTGTAGAATATACCCTTTGAGTACATGGTATCTTCTTCAACATGACGGGATGGATAGGCTTGACCCACAATAGCTTCAATTTGAACCTTGATTTGATCCTTCTTCATTTTCTTTAGCTCTTTCTCCTCTTGTCTTTCAACTTCTTCTCTCTTGTCAAGTGTGACTTCATGGGCTTGTAGATTTCCAATGAGCTCTTCAATGGGGATATCATCAAGAGACCTTACTTATTTAATGGAAGTCACTTTGGGTTCCCATCTCTTGGGGAGAGTTCTAAGAATCTTAGAGTTGATCTCTCCTCTACTCATAGGATGACCTAGGATGGCAAGGCCATTTACAATTGTGTTGAGTCTCGAGTACATGTTGGATATATTCTCCTCTTTTCCCATCTTGAAGTTCTCAAGCAGCCCTTTGACCATGTAGACTTTACTTTCCTTCACTTTATTTGTCTCCTCATAAGTGATGCATAGCTTTATTCATACCTCATAGGCCGTCTCAAAAGAGGAATTCTGGTTGAACTCAGTGGGGTTCATGGTGGAATAGAGGATGTTGATTGTTGTTGCATTCAAGGTGGCTTTATTCATGGTAGATTCATCCCATTCTTCTATCTTTGTATCTGATAGCTTGTGTGGATGGTCCACCATTTTCCATATCTCAAGACTTGATCCTTGGACGTAGAATTGTATCCTTCTTTTCCATTAGAGAAAATTTCTCACAACAAAGATTGGAAGGTTGATCAAGTATCTCCCTCCTTGGTAGTCACCCATATTATCCTACTTGTGGAAGTATGCTTGGGGAAGACCCGCTCTGATACCAGTTGTTGGATCCTTGGATGGATGAAGCAACATTATTCCCTCTTCTAATAGAACTAGAACAAGATTCAAGAGCATTGATTTTAGAAAGAAAGGAGGCATTTTCTTTTTTAAGAAAAGCAATTTTAGAAACATAAACACCATTTTCGTATTCTAATCCTTGCAAAACAAAATCTTTGTTCTTGTTTTCATATTTAAGAACATTAATATCAAGCATGAGAGAATCCACAATGTTACTATGCTCTACATTATCACTATGCATGATAGGTTGAGCTTCTAGAAATCTAATCTTTTCAAGCAAGCTAGAATTTTCAAGTTTAAGAGTATCAACTTGGATAAGACAATAATTTTTATCATCAAGTAAGAAAGTATTAGCATGTTCAAGACTTTCTATTTCTACATGCAAATTATCAACAATTCTAGCAAGCTTTTTCCTTATATTTTTAGAAGACTTAAGAGAGGCACGAGTAGCATTAATGATAGCAATCAAAGGTTCTTTACCTAAAGAGTTTCGATTTACCTCATTTGAGTCTTTTCTTATAGAAGCCATAAGAGCCAAATGGCATTGTCCTTCATCACTAGAGCTTGAGCTAGATCCTCCACTTGATTATTCACTTGATCCTGAGTTGGAGCAGTCATTTGAGCTTTTCTACCATTTCTCCTTCTTCTTGTAATTCTCTTCTATTCTCTTGTGATGATGGGTCTTTTTTCCTTGTAGACAATCTATCTTGAAATGACCCTTCTTTCTACACTTGAGGCACCGGGTGGTGGAGGAAGATTTACCTTTGTAGGATCTACCCTTTGAGTACATTGCATCTTATTCAACATGAGAGGATGGAGAGGCTTAACCCAAAATAGCTTCAATTTGAGCCTTGATTTCAGCCTTCTTCATTCTCTTTATCTCTTTCTCCTCTTATCTTTCAACTTCTTATCTTTTGTCAAGTGTGACTTCATGGGCTTGTAGATTTTCAATGAGCTCTTCAATGGGGATATCATCAAGAGACCTTACTTCTTCAATGTAAGTCGCTTTGGGTTCTCATCTTTTGGGGAGACTTCTAAGGATCCTAGAGTTGATTTCTCCTCTACTCATAGGATGACCTAGGATGGCAAGGCCATTTACAATTATGTTGAGCCTTGAGTACATGCTGGCTATCTTCTCCTCCTTTCCCATCTAGAAGTTCTCAAGTAGCCCTTTGATCATATAGACTTTACTTTCCTTCACTTGAGTTGTCCCCTCATAAGTGATGCATAACTTTCTCCATACCTTATAGGCCATATCACAAGAGGAAATCTAGTTGAATTCATTGGGGTTCATGGTGGCATAGAGGATGTTGATTGATCTTGTATTCAAGGTGGCTTTCTTCATGGTCGCTTCAACCCATTTTTCTATATTTGTCTCTGGTAGCTTGTATTGATGGTCCGCCATTTGCCATAGCTCAAGACTTGATCCTTGGATGTATAATTGTAGCCTTCTTTTCTAATATAGGAAATTACTCTCATCAAAGATTGGAAGGAAGTGTCTAAGGCTCATAATAATTAAGGTGTAAATGAAAAGATACAAAGAAGTCTTGTAATAATGAAATCATAAAAGGAGTTTTATACAAACTCAAAAGTGAAAAAGATATTTGACTTCATAAAATATAAGAATATTAGGATTAAAAAATTATGTATGGTTTAGAGTCATGTTGAGGATGATTCAACCTAAAATGAGAAATTTTGAGGTAAAGTGTGAATATACCATATATGTTGTTCGAATGAAATGAACTTTGTATTTGGGTTGTAGACAAGTGCTTATTTCATCTCATTATGAGGGAGAGGGAGAGGGTAGAAGCATGTTATGCTTAAAATGGTCATATGAGAATGAATATTCTAAGTTGAAAATTTATTGAGATGGCTAAGGGGTGGAGGTGTTGCCTCACTCCTATGTTGAAAAAATAAATGAAAATAGGTTGAAAATCAAGGTGAAAGAATAGTCACCAAGAGAAATGAAAATCATAAATGAAAAATGTAACCACCAAGAGATGGCATCATGTTAATATTAAGGATGTGGTTATACCTTGAATTGAATTCAAGTACCAATATTAGCAATAATGTGAGAAATTTGTAGATCAATAAAAGATATTAAACATGTCAAAGTAGGGTTGTAAACCCTAAGGTTTAAAATCAAGTTGAGTTAACATTTACCTTAAGTTTACTAAGTTCAAATTTTAAGTACAAAATTCCTTTTAAGGGGGTGAATCTTATATCCTCAATTTTGGTAAAATTGAACGATATAAATGTAAAGCATGTTTTGATAAATAAATCCCCTAATGGTAATATCAGGGAATAACAATATGGATCGCCTTTGTGGCATGGGTGCTTGTGGGGCAAGTTAAATAAATAAAATGAATTTGCACATGAATTATGTATAATATAAAATTTTTGATATGAGAAATGAAATAATTGTCAATTTCCAGAGAAAAATAAAATACATAATGTTTTAGACAATTAGAGGAATAGTCATCTTGCCAAGAGTGGCAACACAATATTGATGCACCAAATAACATTATCTCGATTCAACCTTTGCATATCTAAAAGTAATAATGGAAAGAAGAAAAAGTCTCGAAATTGGATGAAAAGAATATTTCATGAGATAATGACATCATAATGTTTAAAAGAGAGAAATTTTTGCATGTCAAAAGACATCTCAATAAACCCCAAATGATTGAATATAAAGTGAGAAAGGTAAGGGTGAGTTTCTATGACATAAATATAAATATAATTAAGTAAATGAATATTTGGAGGGCAAGTATAGATATATAAATGCATGTCCATCTAATGAGTATTTTCCACCTCGGCAATTATACATGCCTTTTTAGTGGGAGGAATATACTCTCCCTCCTAGACAGGTTGAAGCATTGAACAAAGGAGATATTGTTAGAAAAGTGTAATATACTTTGATGACTTTCAAATTAGGAATATAATCATGACTTAAGAAGGATGAGGAGTGTTGGAGTCAGTGGTTAAATGCTTTATTCTCCTTCCATATCACAGAATCATATTCTATGACTTTCTTCCTCATTTTTGTGGTTATTTAAGTGGGGGAAACTATATTGGTCCCCAGGCCTTGCGATCAAAAGGAAGCAAGCCTTGGCTAGCTACCAACCTCTCCCCCTTTGCCATCCTCTTCTGCAAACCCTAACTCATCTTCAAGTTGCACGGATGGGAGAACTCTGATACACCAAGCACCTATAAGAGGCATCAACCACCTTCGGATGGAATTCCATCACTCTATTTCTCTTCTCTATTCCTTTGTTCATAGACCTACGCAGTCAAATCAACAGATGGTGGTGACAGACCATGGCTTGGTGATAACACCCAAATTTAGGCATTTATGATAAGCATTTATTTATGTTTTTGTGTCATTATAGCCTTAATATTCCTAAAATAACCCTAGATCCTTATCTTTTAGTAATTTATATCATTTAAAGATAGAGTTGCTCAACTAGCAAATTTTGGGACGTGCATGCACAAAACTCAAGAAGACATCAATCTCCAGATTCTACCCCATAAGTGTCGTGTTGTGCATCAGAAGGTTCATCGACGCGTGCCCAGCAACCACCAGTATTACCCCTCCACCTCGGGGTGGTTTGTCCCTAAGGAGTAAGGTCGCGACCGCCTATCTCAGCTTCTACCACCATCGTGGCCTACCACCGTCGCAACCGCGACCACCCGTCATGCCTTCTACGATGTCCCGACCGTGACGACGTCTTGACCACTACATCCATTGTGAACGTGGAGACCATCATGACCGTGACGATGTATCGGTCGTGACAACCACAACTCCTAGAAATACTCACCCCCACTACCAAGGAGGGGGTTCTGCAATTCTATCTTTTAGAGGTTCCTTTCGGTGACCAACAGTTCCCAAACCCCCGTAGGAGAGCTTTAAGGTCTGAGAGGGCCAAATAGCAAATTCTACGTCCATCCCTACAACCAGCCTCCATCCACCATCATCATCTACCTCTACCCAGCCAATCCAACAATCTTTTACACACTTTCTAGCCACCATCCTCCTCCATACACCCACCAAGGTTGTTGTTTGGGTGGAATCAAGGAGAAAGTAGTCCAAGGAGTTTAGAAGACCAAGGATGATGGCCCAAAGATAATATCTGGCCCAAAAAGAGGCTAAAGAGTGTGAGCCACCTCTCCTCCACAGGCTAAATCTCTTATTATTCTCCTTTCTTCTACTTTTCTTCTTTGTTTCTGTACAAACGATGTTCTTTCATCTTTGTTTGGTGCCAACTATGCTTGCCCTTGGCTAGTTGAGCTGCTTCTTGGATATGTAGCCTATTTTGGGCATGTTTATGTATTTCTACCTTAAATAAGTAGTTTTATTCCACATCTAGTATGTTTTCTATTCTATCTTCTCTTTCTAGTTATGATTGCCAGTTTAGTTGATCTCTTTCTTGCTTGAACTTGTATTTCTACCTGTATCAAGAGATTCATTGTAGAAATAGATAAGAGAAGACAGTTTGGATTGAAATCTAAAAAGAGAATGATTCAAGGTGATCTGTGTAGAACCATAGACATGGGCACAATCGGGCCCACTACCAGGTTCTACCCAGATCACAACTGTACCTAGAATCTAAGGATATTCTAGACCTGAGAGGGTATCTAGAATATTCTAGGGTGTTAATTTGTCATCCTCGAGAGAGGGTTCATATTGTTGATGGGTTTTAGTCTCATGCGTGAAAGTGATTGGGATGACCCCACTAGAACAGATACCATAGTATGTACTATGTTTAGATGTAGGTTGCTTGCTGAGGTGTTCGAGGGTTGTCTACACCCAAGAACGGGTGCATAGACTGCCCAACTTGTGGTTACATAGCCAGGAACTCCTCTCTAATTAGTAGAATCTGACATACTCTAATTTTTTTCTTTACTTTGTTTTATTTTATTTCGTGACATTTTTCTAGACTTGTTCTAGTTCCATACTCTTATCAACTATAATATTCGCTTAACTGACTTAAGGGTGATATTTTAAGTGTTCTAAATATAACCACATCCTTTTGTTTGACTAAGTAGATCTACTTCGACCTCGTAATAAATCTGTGGGGGTCCTTGAAGGTTTTGGGTTATAAATTTAAAAGTCTAATCACCCTTTAGGAACCGATCACCTAGTCCTAAGAAAGACATTCACAAAATTTGTACACCCCTCTCTGATGGTAACATGTAGTTCCTTACAACCTGACCGATTAGGTTGTGACGAAGAGGCGTTGTTGCGCCTGCTCTTCTATCATGACCTCGGGTTCTGTCCTTGTAGTCTCGGGTGCCATCATCTCAACCTGGTACTTGAGCAGACTCGACGAGGCTCCATAGGTTTTCTCGATCCCTCCCCCTCCCATGATAGGTTGGCGTGGATGAAGAATGAGTGGGGTGGCACCCTGTGGCCGACGCATCCCTCTCGTTGTAATTGGCCTAGGCACATGAGTCACGCCCTAGCATAGGAGAGGGAAAGGATAGATTCATATGACTCTTTACTCCTACATGCACAAATATAATGTGAGGGAAGAAGGGTATTCTCACTAATTATGGATTAGACAGCTACAAAAAAGAATATAACATGTACTAATACACTGACGTGGCCATCTATGATTGGCCTTATAATAGTTATTTTGATTTAATCATAACTAATTATTGGTAACTCAGTTTAGTACAAGTAATATATCAAAATTGATTAGAAGAACAAGCAGAATATAAATGAATATGTTTGAAACCTAAATATAAACTCATTTATAAAAGTAGGGTAACATATGATATAGTGGTGATTAACACATGGAAACCCTAGTTTTGGGTATGAAAATGTTGAAAAACATTAAAGATTGTTCTTTTGTGTTAATTTTTGATATAGTTGAACATAATGGTAATTTAACATGCTCTTTCTCATAACAATGAGAAACTAGGTCTTCTATATTAAATGATCTTTAACATGTGTAACTAAGATCTTAAGAATCAATCATAAAAATAGATATAACCTTAATGTGCCTAATCTGATCTTAGTGCTCATGATACAATGATGTGGTAGATTAGATCATCATGGATACGCCTAATATGAATTAGGGATCTTAAATCATTAAACCAATGAACACAAAAAATGGAGTATCATACATGACCCTAATGATAACTCAATAGCAAGGAAACATAAACCCCAAGTTAGGACTAAGTAGGGTTTAATGTTGATTAATATGAATGGTGACACTTTTGGATTTACATACATGCACATTAAATGATTGTATTCTTCTTTGATTACTTGGATATGTTGATTGGTCAATTGAATCTATTTGAAGTATAATTGTATAATGTACATGCTCACCATCAAGGTACATGGTTACGATTATTACTACTCATAATATAGTTTGTCAATGTTTTTTGAATGATTTCTGAGGACTAATTTGATGAATAAACTATTGGTTGTTTCTTTAATTCATGTTCAACTATAATGCCAATATGAGTATCACATAAGTAAATAATAATATTCTAAACCCTAGGTTGACATATATCAAGGGGTGATGCACACGATCCCTAGAGAGGAAAGTGATCGCATCCAAGATAATATATCCAGTAAGGGTTAGAATATGTAAAGAATATGCCAGTTCTTATGTACAATACTTGATGCTTGTATGTGATTATCTTAGTTTCACACTTTATGGTTGCACCCCACGTGCATAGTATAACTTGTTATGTTGATCCACATTTTGTTTGTCAGTGTTTTAGGTGTTGGATCCCACGATGGGTGATTGGATGCTCTAGAGGGGGTGAATAGAGCTAAATGCACTTAAACAAAATTCATTAGACCTTCAATTTATATCACAAGATAAAGTTGCTAAATAGGAAATTTGAGTGCACCTAAAACATGCATAGCAAGGTAGAGAGAGATTGAACAAACACCAATTGACAAGCTATGTGGAGTGGTTCCACACTTCAAGCTAGAAGTATGTCAGTCCACTACCTAGGGAGGTCAACCACTAGGATTTCCTAGCCATTGTAGTCTTATATTCATTCATAAGACTTCAATGCATGACCAATCAAAGGACTTACCTATACAAGCCAAGAGTCTTCAACCTACCCAAGGACTTACCCACTTTGAAACAAGTCTTCAACCTCCACCAAGGATATGCCCACTCTTGCAAAAGTCTTTAGACTTGTAGGGATTACCCACTCTTCTTGGATCTTCCGCCTTTGAATGCTCAACCTTGAAATGAAGATCAAGGGTCCTATTTATAGTAGGGGATGCCTCTTAGACTGTGGGAACACTTCAGAATGGAAACTAGCCATTTTTTGGCTTGCAACAGATATATTTTCAATTTTTGCAACTCCACAATAGCTAGAAACACTTTTCTACACTTTTCCGTACAGTGCTATCGGTCGAGTTTCTATAAAGGTAACTCGAACAAATGCACTATGCGACAAAGCTAATTTGACTAATCAGTCGAGTTTGTCATGGTAGGAAATTGACTTATGGATTAAATTAGTTTTGTTCCATTATAGTGTTCGGTCGAGTTTTGAGTATATGAAACTCAACTGAACCATGACATTCTCAAAGTCCATCAACGATCGGTCAAGATTGTAACTTGATCGATAAATTCCCTGTAATGAATTTTGGAAAATGTCATTAAAGTGCTTAAACATTCATTTTAAGTGCTCCTAATTTTTTTCTCAACTTAATTACAAGTCATACAATCATTACAAGTAATTTACGACATGATTCTAATGGATTTACATCATATTCCAAAAATGTGTCCTTGTATTGACTTTGACTTGTCTTCTCTCCAAATTAGGATGCGCAATTTAGGGCATTTGGAGTTTGTCTATAGCTAATCTGAAATCATTCAAGTAGAGACATTAGACACGATTAAGTGGAATGGTTTAGTCATCATCAAAACAAGGGTTTAGTCAATTTAAACCTTGAGTCAACATTGACCTAGAGTCAAAATTCTTGCCCTTTTTAAAGATGACAAACCATTCCATAAATGTATTGAAAGGCTTTAAGTAAAATCATACCTTTGGAGAAACCTAGGGATTTAAATAGAATAGATTTCATATTCTCCCCCTCAATTGATGCTCATGGAGTTCTCATACTCCCCCTCAATTGATGTTTTTTCTCCTGCATGGTTAACTTTGATAACATTTATAGAATACAATGTCTTCTACTCATATATGGTATACACATATATGTCTTCTCCCCTTTAACTTCTCCCCTTTACATATAAATGCTTCTCCTCTTCAAGTAATACATGACTTCTCCCTCTTTTGTCAAAAGAAGGCATACCTTCTCCCCCTTTATCATTTCAAAAAGTGGGGATATGAAGAAATAAGAAACACCACTTATTAAAAGAAAAGGAGATAACAAAAGTTATAACGGAGAGTAGAAGAGAAAAACAAGGGGCTTGTCCAAGCATAGAAAGAAAAAGTAAGTTAAAGCATGCACTTGAACAATACATAATGTAATTATAGCAAATATCAAGGTAAGATAAAGTGCTGCAAAAAAATTATGAATCGCAATTTTGACCCTCAAGATGACAGAATTAGCCCAAAAAGCATCAAGGATCATGGCATAGCAATGAGACTTGCTCGAAAAGCTATCTCTGCATAAAAAACACTAGTCATGCATCAAAATCTAACACTAGAGCAAAATCTGTATAAAATCTCAACGATGCTCCAAATGCTACACACAAATGTAGCTCTATATATCTTGCATCACAATGTTATGTAAGCAGCTCAAGATAGTAGATATGCAATTCAAGGAACAATCTTGAGCAAGTATGAAACAAGATACAAGCATAGCATATAGTGAAAACTACTTGATGAACAAAGCGAGAACAACTAGTAGATATTATCTCAAGTTAGGACTACTAGTAGGATCTACATCATATAAAAAGATGCACAAATTAAAGAGCAAGCTATGACTAGATGTAGAGAAATATCCAAACAAAGAGATAAGCAATTTCAAAAGCAAATAAAGATATAACTCACTAACAAATACGCATCATTACCAAAAGATGGTTACCACTAAGAACCTCAAGGTTGTATCCATACAAGATATACAACTATATAGATATAGCAAGTTTGATCATAGCGGAAGCAATTTAAGAAGCAACCAAGAGATCCAAAGAAATCATCATCAAAACTTGCAAAACAACTCAAAACAAGATATACAACTATATATATATAGCAAGTTTGATCATAGAGGAAGCAATTTAAGACGCAACCAAGAGATCCAAAGAAATCATCATCAAAACTTGCAAAACAACTCAAAACAAGTAATTGAAAGATAAGCTAGAACTACATGTATATGAACTACTAGTAGATATTATCACAAGTTAGGACTACTAGTAGGATCTAGATCATAGCAAAAGATGCACAAATTAAAGAACAAGCTATGACTAGATGTAGAGAAATATCCAAACAAAGAGATAAGCCATTTCAGAAGCAAATAAGGATATAACTCACTAACAAATACACATCATTACCAAAAGATGATTACCACTAAGAACCTCAAGGTTGTATCCATAAAATATATACAACTATATAGATATAGCAAGTTTGATCATAGAGGAAGAAATTTAAGACGCAACCAAGAGATCCAAAGAAATCATCATCAAAACTTGCAAAACAACTCAAAACAAGTAATTGAAAGATATAGGAACACCACTTTACATAGACATGCTTGTCCTCTTCATGTAAGACATGACTTCTCCTTCTTTTGTCAAAAGAAGTCATAACTTCTCCCCCTTTGTCATTTCAAAAGGTGGGTGTATGAAGAAATAAGAAACACCACTTGTTAAAATAAAAGGAGATAACAAAAGTTATAATGGAGAGCAGAAGAGAAAAACTAGGGGCTTGTCCAAGCATAGAAAGAAAAAGCAAGTTAAAGCATGCACTTAAACAACCCATAATGTAATTATAGAAAATATCAAGGCAAGATAAAGTGCTGCAGAAAAATAATGAATCACAATTTTAACCCTCAAGATGATGAAGTTTCCCCAAAAGCTTCAGGGCTCATGGCATAGCAATGAGTCTTGCTCAGAAGGTCGTCTCTGCATTGAAAACACTAGTCCTACATCAAAATCTGACACTGAAGAAAAATTTGCACAAAATCTCAAGGATGCTCCAAATGCTACATACAATGTAACTCTATATTTCTTGCATCACAATGTTATGTAAGCAAATCAAGATAGTAGATATGCAATTCAAGTACCAATATTGAGCAAGTATGAAACAAGATACAAGCATAGCATATAGTGAAAACCACTTATTGAACAAAGCTAGAACTACATTTATATGAGCTACTAGTAGATATTATCACAAGTTAGGACTACTAGTAGGATCTAGATCATAGCAAAAGATGCACAAGTTAAAGAGCAAGCTATGAGTAGATGTAGAGAATTATCCAAACACAGAGAAAGAAATTTCAGAAGCAATTCAGGATATAACTCACTAAAAAATATGCATCATTACTAAAGGATGATTACCACTAAGAATCTCAAGGTTGTATCCAAACAAGATATACAACTATATAGATGTAGCAATTTTGATCATAGCGGAAGCAATTTAAGACACAATCAAGAGATCCAAAGAGATCATCATCAAAACTTGTAAAACAACTCAAAACAAGTAATTGCATGATATAGGAACACCAATTATGGGATACCAAATTATAGCAATTAAAAAGATAGAGTTGTAAGAAAGATTGGAAAATTAAAATAGGCCAATGTGCACATGTAAAGGTACCAAAGGGAGTACCAAAGAATAAAGCCATTGGTTGAAAAAATCTAGTTGAGAGGGAAAGCCTCATCCAAAATGTGAACTGTACATTATGTGCATAGTGTTGTCGATCGAGTTTTGTGTATTCATATCTCGACCGATGGCAGTTGTTGGCAACACCCATTGGTGCTGGTCAGTCAAGTTTCTAATAGGACAAACTCGACAGAAAGTTGTTATCAACAAGCATATTTTACAAAAAACATATCTAGAGGCATGATAAAAATATAAGTCATATCCAAACATGTGTAAGCAAGTTAGTAATGCACTATGAAAGCATTAGGAACCGTTTTTTAGCTAGAGTGTGAAAAGAATAACAAAATACTACTTTTGAATCAAAAAACATATACATAGTGCACACTAACTTGACATAAACAAGGCTGGATTAGATATGAGAAAAAATAACATTACCTTTGTGCTTACCATTCCTTTTCACGTATTCCCACCCCATACATCTCACATTCCTTCCTTCATGTGGATTGAGAAGTCAATTTGCAAATCCATAGCTCATGGCAATCCATTAGCAAGATACCTACAAGAAGAAAGATGAAGTGGTCCCCAATCATGTTTTTGGGTCCAGAGGGGTTACCTAAGCAGCTCAAGTCGTATTGCTCTTGAGTACTTTTCTAAAAGGACAATAGTATGAATAATGACCAAAATCCTTACAATAGTTGCATGTGCCCATAACCTTGTAATTAGAGGATTCTCCGTGTAAGATTGGAGGTCCTTTAGCCTTGTTATTCTTTTGGCTACCATCATACCCTAAATTGTGTCTACCAATTTGTTTAGTAGTATGGTGTAGGATATCATTAAGATTCTTTTTACCAAATGAGAATCTTTATAAAGAAAATCTCAAACTATCATTATCATAGATAAGAGAAGCAATAGTAGAAGACAAATGATTTATATTATTTCTAGCATGCAAAAGATTATTTTCTAGGCAAAGATCTTTGGTCAAATAAGAATGTCTATAAATATGAAGAGCAACAACATTATTCTCTGTACTAGTAGAACTAGAACAAGATTCAAGAGCCTTGATTTTAGCAAGCAAGGAGGCATTATCTTTTTCAAGCAAAACAATATTAGAAAGATACACACCATTTTCAGATTCTAATCCTTAAAAAACAAAATCTTTGTTCTTGTAATTTTCAGATTTTAGAACATTAATATCAAGCATGAGAGAATCCACAATGTTACTATGCTCTACATTAGCACTATGCATGAGAGGTTGGTCTTCTAGAAATTTAATCTTTTCAAGCAAGCTAGAATTTTTAAGTTTTAGAGCATCTACTTGGCTAAGATAAGCATTTTCATCATCAAGAAAGCAAGTATTAGCATATTCAAGATCATCTGTTTCTACATGCTAATTATCAAAAATTCTAGCAAGCTTTTTCCTTTTCTCTTTAAAAGACTTAGAGGCACGAGTAGCATTAATGGTACCAATTAAAGTTTCTTTATCTAAAGAGTTTAGCTTTACCTCATTTGAGTCTTTTCTTATAGAAGCCATAAGAGTAAAATGGCATTGTCCTTCATCACTAGAGCTTCTGCTAGATCCTCCATTTGATTCTTCACTTGAGCTTAGTTGGAAGAGTCACTTGAGCTTTTTTGCCATTTCTCCTTCTTATTGTACTTCTCTTCTCTTCTCTTGTGATGATGGGTCTTTTTGCTTTGTAGACAATCTATCTTGAAATGACACCCTTCTTTCCACACTTGAGGCACTAGATGGAGGAGGAAGATTTGCCTTTATAGAATATACCCTTTGAGTACATGCCATCTTCTTCAACATTATAGGATGGAGAGGCTTGACCCACAATAGCTTCAATTTGAACCTTGATTTGATCCTTATTCATTTTCTTTAGCTCTTTCTCCTCTTGTCTTTCAACTTCTTCTCTCTTGTCAAGTGTGACTTCATGGGCTTGTAGATTTCCAATGAGCTCTTCAATGGGGATATCATCAAGAGACCTTACTTCTTTAATGGAAGTCACTTTGGGTTCTCATCTCTTGGGGAGAGTTCTAAGAATCTTTGAGTTGATCTCTCCTCTACTCATAGGATGATCTAGGATGGCAAGGCCATTTACAATTGTGTTGAGTCTCGAGTACATGTTGGATATATTCTCCTCTTTTCCCATCTTGAAATTCTCAAGCAGTCCTTTCAGCATGTAGACTTTACTTTCCTTCACTTGAGTTGTCCCCTCATAAGTGATGCATAGCTTTCTCCATACCTCATAGGCCGTCTCAGGAGAGGAATTCTGGTTGAAGTCAGTGGGGTTCATGGTGGAATAGAGGATGTTGATTGTTTTTGCATTCAAGGTGGCTTTCTTCATGGTAGATTCGTCCCATTCTTCTATCTTTGTCTCTGATAGCTTGTGTGGATGGTCCATCATTTTCCATATCTCAAAACTTGATCCTTGGACGTAGAATTGTAGCCTTATTTTCCATTAGAGAAAATTGCTCCCAACAAAGATTGGAAGGTTGATCAAATATCTCCCTCCTTGGTAGTCACTCATATTATCCTACTTGTGTAAGTATGCTTGGAGAAGACCCGCTCTGATACCTTACATGGGTGAAGCAACATTATTCTTTCTACTAGTAGAACTAGAACAAGATTCAAGAACATTGATTTTAGAAAGCAAGGAGGCATTTTCTTTTTCAAGAAAAGTAGTCTTAGAAACATAAACACCATTTTCATATTCTAATCCATGCAAAATAAAATATTTGTTCTTGTTTTCATATTTAGGAACATTAATATCAAGCATGAGAGAATCCACAATGTTGCTATGCTCTACATTAGCACTATGCACGATAGGTTGAGCTTCTAAAAATATAATCTTTTCAAGCAAGCTAGAATTTTCAAGTTTAAGAGTATCAACTTGGATAAGACAAGAATTTTTATCATCAAGTAAGAAAGTATTAGCATGTTCAAGATTGTCTATTTCTACATGAAAATTATCAACAATTCTTACAAGCTTTTTCCTTATATTTTTAGAAGACTTGAGAGAGGCATGAGTAGCATTAATGATAGCAATCAAAGGTTCTTTACCTAAAGAGTTTCGATTTACCTCATTTGAGTCTTTTCTTATAGAAGCTGTAAGAGCCAAATGTCATTGTCCTTCATCACTAGAGCTTGATCTAGATCCTCCACTTGATTCTTCACTTGATCTTGAGTTGGAGCAGTCATTTGAGCTTTTCTACCATTTCTCCTTCATCTTGTACTTCTGTTCTATTCTCTTGTGATGATGGGTCTTTTTTCCTTGTAGACAATCTATCTTGAAATGACCCTTCTTTCCACACTTGAGGTACCAGATGGAGGAGGAATGTTTGCCTTTGTAGGATCTACCCTTTGAGTACATTGCATCTTATTCAACATGAGAGGATGGAGAGGCTTGACCCATAATAGCTTCAATTTGAGCCTTGATTCCTGCCTTCTTCATTCTTTTTATCTCTTTCTCCTCTTGTCTTTCAACTTTTTCTCTTTTGTCAAGTGTGACTTCATGGGCTTGTATATTTCCAATGAGCTCTTCAATGGGGATATCATCAAGACACCTTACTTCTTCAATGGAAGTCACTTTAGGTTCCCATCACTTGGAGAGATTTCTAAGGATCCTAGAGTTGATCTCTCCTCTACTCATTGGATGGCCTAGGCTGGCAAGGCCATTTAAAATTGTGTTGAGTCTTGAGTACATGTTGGGTATCTTCTCCTCCTTTCCCATCTTGAAGTTCTCAAGCAGACCTTTGAGCATGTAGACTTTGCTTTCCTTCACTTGAGTTGTCCCCTAATAAGTGATGCATAGCTTTCTCCATACCTCATAGGTTGTCTCACAAGTGGAAATCCAGTTGAACTCATTGGGGTTCATGGTGGCATAGAGGATGTTGATTGCTCTTGCATTCAAGATGGCTTTCTTCATTGTAGCTTCAACCCATTTTTCTATATTTGTCTCTGGTAGCTTGTATTGATGGTCCACTGTTTGCCATAGCTCAAGACTTGATCCTTGGATGTAGAATTGTAGCCTTCTTTTCTAATAGAGGAAATTACTCCCATCAAAGATTGGAAGGTTGATCAAGTATCTCCCTCCTCGGTAGTCACCCATCTTCTCCTACTTGTGAAACTATGCTTGAAGAAGACCCGCTCTAATACTAATTGTTGGATCCTAGGATGGGTGATTGGATGCTCTAGAGGGGGGTGAATAGAGATGAATTCACTTAAACAAAATTCATTAGACCTTCAAGTTATATCACAAGATAAGTTTGCTAAATAGAAAATTTGATTGCAACTATAACATGCATAGCAAGGGAGAGATATTGAACAAGCACCAATTCACAAGCTATGTAGAGTGGTTCCACACTTTAAACTAGAAGTATGTCTATCCACTACCTAGAGAGGTCAACCTCTAGGATTTCTTAACCATTGCACTCTTATATTCTTTCATAAGACTTACAATACATGACCAACCAAAGGACTTACCTATCCAAGCGAAGAGTCTTCAACCTACCAAAGGACTTACCCAATTTTCAATGAGTCTTCGGCCTCCACCAAGGATTTACCCACTCTTGCACAAGTCTTCAGCCTCGTAGGGATTACCCACTCTTCTTGGATTTTCCACCTTTGACTTCACCTTCACTCAGAGAAGCTTTCACCAAGAATGTATCCACTTGAGCAAGGAGTCTTCTTCCTTCACCAAGGGCTTACCCACTCTTGCTCTAAGTCTTCGGCCTTGTTTTTCACCAAGGGACTCCTTCCCTTATTCTTCTTCACCTCTCTTAGACAATAGAGAGATCCTTTGTCTTCATGGTTAAAAGAAAGATTGGGATGTGGTGGAAGTGAGAGCCTCACAAGATATACATGTAGAACTAGATCTCTTACAAATCTCCTACTCACTCTAAAGGATGATGCAAGTAATTAATCTTAGAGAGAGAGAGGAGGAGGTTGTATGATCACTCAACTATAGAATAAATACCTTCATAGTGCTTGGCTTGAATGCTCAACCTTAAAATGAAGCCCAAGGGGTCCTATTTATAGTTGGGGTTGCCTCTTAGCCTTTGGGAACACTTAAAAACAAAAACTAACAATTTTGTGGCTTGCAACGGATATATGTTTTATTATTGCAACTCTACAACTGCTAGAAATACTTTTTTGCACTTTTCCATATAGTGCTATTGGTCGAGTTTCTATAAAGGTAACTCAACTAAATTCACTATGCGACAAAGCTAATTTGACCAATTGAATGAATTTGTCATGGTAGGAACTCGACCGATAGATTAAATTAGTTTTGTTCTAGTGTAGTGGTTGGTCGAGTTTTGAGATAGGAAACTTGACCGAACCATGACATTCTCAAAATCCATCAAGGATCGGTCAAGATTGTAAATCGACCGATAAAGTGCCTGTAATGAATTTTGGAAAATGTCGTTAAAGTGCTTAAACATTCATTTTAAGTGCTCTTGATTTTTTCTAAGCTTAATTATAAGTCATAAAATCATTACAAGTTACAAGATTCTAATGGATTTACATCATATTCAAAAAATGTGCACTTGTATTGACTTTGACTTGTCTTTTTTCCAAGTTAGGATGCACAATTTAGGGCATTTGGAGTGTGCCTATACCTAATTTGAAATCACTTAAGTAGAGACATTAGACACGATTGAGTGGAATGGTTTAGTCAACATCAAAGCAAGGGTTTAGTCAATTTAGACCTTGAGTCAACATTAACCTAGAGTCAACATGAGGTACATGCTAATTATGAAGATGTAAACACGTGATACACCAGAGGGAAAATCCTGAAAGTATTAAAGATAAGTTAAAGTAGGATGAGATGTCTAGTTACTTCTTATCAATAGGTATTACTTTTATGAGAAATATCATTTTATAATTGCTAAATAATATTTGGAATAAATGAAATTATTTGTTGTTATTTATTATTTGCTAAGTCTGGATCCTTGGGAATATAGGTAATGGCTCTCAACTTGAGGGTCTTTCCTATATTGGGGGATGCTGAAAGTGAGGTCATTACATTAGGGGATAAGATCTTATGTGTGTGAAGCAAGGAATTAGGCAAGAAAGCTTCAAGCAGTCCTTTGAGAGCAAGATCCAAGGCTTGCACCACGTGCAACCACGATCTAGCAATCTCAAGAAGCTTCTCTTTCATCGATAGATGTCTTCTGATGGTCTCTAGTAGAAACAACTTAGTAAAAGGTTTTTTTCAAGGAAATGGAGAGGGGTATATACAGCTAGGAACAAAAGGAAAGGAGGTCAAAGGTCAAAAATGGATTTACCAATGGTTAAAGGCCAGGTTCCCCTTCAATTTACACAACTAGAATCTCCATCGGTTTGCATCCATTAAGGAAAATCTTAGGTTTTTGAAGGTGAAGAACTACCATTGGTTTTTTATTGTGTAGAACAACCATTGATTGCTTGCACATGTAGTACAAACATCAGTTGTCACACCCAAAGCAACCATCGATTATACACCCAGAACAACCATCAGTGAGCACCCAAGACAACCACCAGTTGTTGAGAACCTAGGACAATCACCACTTGTTGAGAACCCAAGACAACCATCGATTGTTGAACACCTAGTACAAACATTGATTATTGAGCACCCAGAACAACCATTGGTTGTTGAACCCAAGAAAGCACTAGAAGGTGCAAATACCTTCACTTCCACACAAAACTAATATCAAGGGTTGGTACCTTTATGCAACAAGGTTCAAAGGCACTAAAATAAGACAAACTTTACTAGATTATAAAGAATGATATGTAACAAAATATTCATGTGTTGAAATTGTAGTTATGTCTGTGCAAAAGGGAAAATTGCACATAGGTCCACAAAAGTAGATACAATTGCAAAACTTGAGAAAATGAAGTATGATTCAGCCTAATTTGAAACATAACTTTGTCAATTGATATTAAAACATAAACTAATTTTTAAAAAGGAAACTAAGAAACTAATTAAATCAAACAAGAATGTTTAACCATTAAACTAGGTTAGAGGTCTTACAACCATAAACCCCTAATGGGGATTCTGTTCATTAAATCCTATGTGAACAAGGA
The DNA here is from genome assembly GCA_963693085.1 of Alisma plantago-aquatica. Lineage (NCBI taxonomy): Eukaryota > Viridiplantae > Streptophyta > Magnoliopsida > Alismatales > Alismataceae > Alisma > Alisma plantago-aquatica. The sequence continues at coordinate 945,173,476 of OY856410.1, read as the reverse complement.
TGGGTACTTTCTACGCATCTCCTCTTCTAACTCCCATGTGGATTCCTCGACACCATGTTGATGCCATAACACCTTCACTAAGGTCATGCCCTTCTTCTGCAACTTCTACACACATCTATCTAAGATAAAAAAATGGACCCTCAGCATAAGTGACCATCATCCAACTCCACCTCTAGTCATTGTATTGTCTTTATAGTGTATGAGTGACACTTCATCAATATCAAAACATGGAACACAATATGTAAAACTTTGCAACTCTGGAAGCAACTTCAACCTATATGCCATCTTTCCAACTCGACCTAAGATAGGGAAAGGTCCCATGACCCTAGGAACCAAGTTACCCTTCTTACCAAACCTCAGAACACCCTTTAAGGGGAAACTTTGAGATATACATGGTATCCTATTTGGAACTCCAACGGTCTATGACGATTGTCTTCATATGACTTGTACCTTTCCTATGTTGCCTTCAACTATTGTTGGATCACCTTGATCTTCTCTATAGTTTTCTGACCAACATAGGACCAAGAGATGATATTCACCTGTCTGATACCAACAAATAGGTGATCGACAATGCCTTTCATACAAATCCTCATACGGTTCCATGTCTATGTTTTTTTGGTAACGGTTGGTATAGGAAAACTCATTAGGCTAAGGTGAATGTCCCAACTCCCAAGAATCTAAAGAACATGTGCTCTTAAAAGATCCTCTAATGTTTGTATGGTCCTTTTTTACTGATCACTGAATCTTAAATGTGTCCCCAACATTGTATGTAGACGTTCCCAGTACCTACTCATAAATTGAGTACTCATGTCTCACATTATCGTGCTAATATGCAATGCAAATGAAGTATCTCATCAACATAGATCTATGTCAACTTCTCTGCAATGTAAGTGGACTTGACTGGCATAAAGTGAGCTAATTTTGTCAATCGATCAATGATTAGACAAATAGAATCATGACCTTTTTCTGTCCTTAGAAGACAAACCACAAAGTTCATGGTTATGTGATCCCAATTCCACTATAAAATTGGCAAATGTTGCAACGTCACTGCAGGCTTTTGATGCTCTACTTTGACCTGTTGCTAAAATAGATGCTTGGCCACAAACTCTACAACATCACACTTAAAACATGGCCACTAGTAAAAGTCCTTTGGATTACAATACATCTTTGCACTTCCTAGATGCAACACGTACATTGAGGAATGAGCTTCCACAAGTACCATTTCCCTTAGGCAACTAACATTCAGAACCACCATACAGTTGTAAAGGCACATCGTCCCATCATTTGTCTCATGAAAGCCATCATGCCTCCCACTGCCAAACTTTGATATGATGTTTTGTATCACAATATCACCCTTCTATGCATCCCTGATTTGGTATATCAATGTTAGTTTCACCTATAATTATGCAAACATGAATGCCAACAAGGAAATATCCAACTATACATCCATCTATCAAAGATACACCAACATGTCATGCTTATGTCAAGCCATGGCATACAATTGATCTTTGTCTGTAGATTACAATGAAGATGACTTTCAACTCAACGTATCAGCCACTACATTCACCTTTCCTAGATGATAGTCTATCATATAGTCATAGTCTTTGTATTGTAGATTCTTGTGATCTGTGAGGATTTGACACTCCTCTCCATACATATAATGTCTCCAAATCTTCAAAAAAGAACCACACCTGTTAACTCTAGGTCATGAGTTGGGTAGTTCTCATCATTCTTCTTAAGTTTTCAAGAAGCAAAAGAGATCACATTCTTGTCTTGCATCATCACACATCCCAGCCTATTCTTCTAAGCATCATAAGAAATGATGTATCCTTTTCTAGGATCTAGCAACACCACCAATAGAGAACTCGTTAACTTCTCCTTCAACAACTGGAAAGAGCACTGACACTTGCCATGATAAACAAAATGAACATTGTTCCTAGTTAGATTGGTCAAAGGTAGATATATTGCATAAAGTTCTTGAAGAACCTTCTGTAGTAACCAACTAAACCTAGGAAACTTCAAACCTCAGCAAGTGTCTTGGGTTGTTGCCACCCCAACACTGACCCCACCTTCTTAGGGTCTACATAAACACCCTTTGCAAAGATGACATGACTAAGAAAGGATACCTCGATCAGCCAAAATCACACTTACGGAACTTAGCATACAACTGATGATGCCTACACAACTCCAATTCTTGATGAAGATGTGTTGATATGTATGCCCTGAGAGCCAATCATGGGATGATTGGTGGGATACATTAAGATTTGTTTGATAAGCATCAAGGCAAGCTTCTAATTCTTTCTGGTTCAATCATATGAGATAATGATAGAGCAGATTGAATGTCTAGAGAATGATAGTACTCAATGACGTATGATTTTAGGTTCAAAACCTGAACGATGAGATCATACATACGCTAAGAGTTTGTACATTTTTATTATGTCCCTAGTCGGATGTCATTGTGGAAGGTAGATAGACATCAATGACACACAAGACTAGATTATGGTGTTGGTTGATGATAGAATCTCATTAGTCATGATATGGAGATATCAAACCAAACACATAGGTACTTGTTAGAGAACAAGTGTACCAGACAGACCCACCGTGAGTTTGACGCATGGAACCATGACATGGTAGTCACAGTCAGTTCTCACAGTGATGGTGGTGAGTGTGATTCTTTGACCTGAAATCACTACAATCAACACATGTCATTGGGTATACTTTGACATCATCAAACGTAGTCCTAAAACATGGGTTGTTATAAAGGTGATGATTGGGTGGCTTTAACACATGGGGCTTTTGAGGGGTGAGTGATAGATATGGGATTTGTCCCTCCTGAGGGAGTATGATATCCATGGCCACTTGATGAGTAGGATTGAGATAGGCATGTGCACGCATGTGTGAATCAGTATATGATATTGATGTCATACATATCTCCTCCAATCTACTCTGATATCAAGAAAGTGAATGAACGTTGACGGGATGACTATTCCATGCCTTGAGTTCATCCGGGATATCAGTGACAAAGGAATTATACATTCACTATAACACCATTTATAGATTGTAGGATTGAAAGTTGTTCTCCAACTTTCTATTTCATTTGGGTAGCACTGATGTGTGACTAGGCACCGCTCTTTTCTTGCGAAGTCATAAGTGTTATGGACTTTCACTGCCAATGTGAAATGGGCCTGCAGGGTCACACACATAGGATTTAACCTGGAAGAGGATTTTATCCACAAATGATGTTTAGATTGATTACTAAAGGAGTTTAGTAGTTCAATTAAACACTTAATCAATTGATATCTCAAAATCATAGTGTTCAAGGTGTTGGACCAGATGATTAAGAGTATCGGATTGATTGGAACAGCAATTGACTAATTTGTACAGTCTACTACCCCAATTGATCGGCTCACAGGGTTGAACCGATCGACTTAGGTTGATGAACTGATCAGCTCATGTGGTGAGTCGATTGGCTCATGTGTCAATGAAACGATCGGCTCAATTGTTGAACCGGTCGATTCGTGTGACCAACCGAGATCGTTTGGAAAGTCATAAGACTCTTTCTACAAATACATATTTGTTTCACTTGTACAAATTTGATTTGGACAAGGACTAATATTTGATTAGTTGGAAACAAACATGAAAGTCAATCCGAGTTGGACCATGACCACGAACTGATCGGCTCATGCTTGAACTGATCATCTCAGGTGTCCCAATCAATCAGTTCAGGTGTGAACCGATCGGCTCAGGTCCCCAACCGATCGGTTCATGCTTGAAACGATCAGTTTAGCTGGTGCAGTTGGTTGTTTTGTGGAAAATCTTGAATCCTTCTTTTCCTGCTTTAATCCAACATTGTCCGGGGTAGAGAACCCTGTCCCATGACCCTCCTATATATAGGAGTATTGGGGGCTTCTCAAACAATAACTCAGAACACCAGTTGCTCTGCAAAGTTGTCGTTCTCTCTGGTTGTGGTAACCAAGAGAGCCCGAGCAAGTGCTACCCGATAAGGGAGGCACATCAAGGGAAAGACAAATGCAAAAAGGCAACTGGTTGCAAGAGAGTATGTCGGTGACTAGTACGCTGACAGGAGGGTGTGACTCCTTCCAGTGCCTTGTGCGATAAGGCGATCGGAGTTCCAGGTGGTCCGTGTGGACTACTACAGAGGCGGGAGACTTCTGCAGCTCGTAGGACAACTATCAATCCCGACAGTCTCAGTGAGACCAGGAGCTACACAGACACCATCCAAGATCGGAGGTGAAGATCGCACAAACTGTGAGGTAACGTCGCCGAGCGAGCCTCGGGACAAGGTATGTCTCTACAAACCATCCTTCCTACTGTATAGACGTTGCCACGATTCCTTTATACTGGGTTTGGGGAGAAGAAAATTTTTGTTTCCGCTACCTTCTTTGTCTCCCCTAAAACCCAACAGTGATATCAGAGCCACGTCAACTGCTCTATACTTTAGGATTATCGATATGATCGATTTTGGTTTGTCGCCTGTATTTACTGCATACAATGCGAATAAAATTGGTTTTTTGCATGTCCAATCCTGAATCCACAAATCCCAATATATATATATATGATATGTGATATGAATGCACTCGATACGTGTTGCCCTTAAATGGGTTTTGTGGTGGTTGTATAGTGTGGTTATGGCCAATAAACCATATGTATGTGTGCTTGGTTGAATGTGGTTGCTTGCATCTCAGTCTGCGCATCGATTCCCTACCTCCTTTTCTTGATGTAACTCAAGATAACTCGAGATTTCTTTCCTACCTTTTCTCCCCCCGAATGTAACTCGGGGTTTCTCAAATAAAATGTAAATAGGATAGAACTTTTATTTCTTGTTATGTCAAAGAACGGCGGACAACCTGACGACAACTGAGACGATCGGTTCAAGGCATGAACCGATCGGTTGGCGTTCTAGATGACCGGTTCGAGGAATGAGAGGAGTGGGTGGCGGCCCTGAGGAGATGCACGAAAACTAGTGAACCGATCGGCTGGAGGTGCCATTCGACCGGCTGGTGGCACCCAACCGACTGGCCTAATGGCGAGCCAATCAATCATGGAGATGAGTTGATCAAACCCAGAATAGAAAAGCACAGAGTTCATCTTGTACAGGTTGCATGTGATGTGGACCTAGATGACTGTGATTCCTCTTGGCTCGAGGAATCACATTAGGATGTCCATAATCATCGCTTTTATCATTTCACATGTTTTTTGCGGGATATAACATGTATATGACACATACTATATATTGTAGTGATTGGATATGTATATGTACCTATAAAACCAAACCCCTCATCTAAATATTAAGTCTTTTACGCCTTCAATTAGTGGCACACATGAAAACCTTGATCGACCAAGTGTAGGTTATGCCAAAGCATGGTGCGCCGTCTATCTCATGGAAGTGTGAAGGGTAAACATGTAGGTTCTTCCAAAGCAGGGTGCATGTTTACCGTGTCGGCTTTTGGGTTAGACTTAACTGGTGATTCTTAGAGCATCTAAGCCCAGAGGCACAGAATGTTCATGGCAAGGTGTTGTGCATGTTCATTCATCAAGAGTTGCATATGATGCAATTGGCATGATGGTCTACCTAAATAGTCAAGATTGTGGGCGATCAGCCAAAGCTGACTCATGACTTGATGAAATATGGATCTTGACCCACTAGAAGATTGTACGCTACAATATTGTGAATTGATGGTGAGGGCTATCAATTCGAACAAAATAATGGGAGCGATAATTAATTAAAGTCCTAATTATATCGTCAACCTCTCAAATCAATCAAATAAGTTAAAATTGAGTTTTGGACTAAATTGCATATATTTCCTTTTGTAGTACAAATGACAACAAACAACAATCACTTTTCGTTGCGATCGGTCCTTGAAAAGGACAAGATGAATGGGACTAACTTCCATGACTGGTTTAGGACATTGAGAATTGTTCTCACTTAAGAGTGAAAGCTCTATGTCTTAGATACTCCAGCTCCAGAGGAACCTGCTCCTACCGCACCAAAGGTAGGAAGGGATGCTTATAAGAAGCATTCTGAAGATGCCATTGATGCAAAGTGCTTGATGTTGTGCTCAATGAACCATGAGTTGCAGAGACAACATGAGAACATGGGTGTCATTGAGATGATTCAGCATCTCAAGAACATGTATGAAGATCAAGCACGGCAAGAGAGATATGATGTCTCCAGGGCGCTGTTCAAGTGTGTCATTACAGAAGGAGATCCAGTTGGTCCTCACACGCTCAAAATGATTGGGTATGTGGAGAACCTGACAAGACTGGGATTTCCCCTGAGTCAAGAGTTGGCTACTGATGTGATACTGCAATCATTGCCAGAATCATATAGTCAGTTTGTGATGAACTACAACATGAACAACTTTGACAGGCCATTGACAGAGTTGTTGGGCATGTTGAGGACAGCCGAGGCATAGATGAAGAAGGACAAGCCTAAATCTGTGATGATGATCAGCAACAAGAAAGGCAAGTCCAAGCGCAAGGGCAAGGGCAAGGCTAAGAAAGGTTCTGATGCTAACCAGCAGCCCAAGTCGTCTTCAACTCTCAAGGCCAAGGGAGGTGTGACCAAGAGAGGCAATTGTCACCATTGTCAAAAGACAGGACATTGGAAAATGAATTGTCCACTCTATCTGGAAGAACTAAAGAAGAAGGAGGTGACAGACGTATCCACCTGAAGGTGTCATGAAATAAACTTATAACACTTTTGAGGTATATGATACCAAGATATAAAGTGTAAAGCATCCAATAAATGGGGCAAATGTTGTCGCCATAAATAGGAGTGCTTTAGTTTATTTTCAGCCTTGAAGGCATGTAATAGAGTTATGAACTGCTATTTCATATTAGCCAATGGATAGAAATACCTTAATTTTTGCATATTGTTTGATAATGATGGCAATTAATAAAGTTGATGTTTCAATCTTTGTGGCAATGCCTTGTTTATCTTGTGATACTTGGTATGCATAAGATAAAATGATACCTAAAGGTTATTGATAACTCAAATGATCAAATTAGCATTATCATGAGAAATTCATCTCTAGATTCCATGTGATGGATAAATCTAGACTCTTTTGGTTAGAGAACCAGTAAGAGACATGAATCTCTTAGACATGATTAATCAATCTTCACTAGTGGTAGTGGGAGATTGATTATCCTATTAGGTATAATACACATGATGTATTTACATACCTATTGGAGCAAATGCTAATACTTCAAACGATGTTTATAGAAATACCAATATGAATATCTTGAAGTGTTCATGAATATCATAGATGAAGTATAGATTTGGTAAAGTGTTAATTCTTGATGAGATCAATGAATGTTTGAGAACCTTGTGAGTGATTATGATAGTGTATCATAGTGAACTCGTGATTAAGGCATGATGATGTCTAAATCAAGAAGTGTTGGCTAAATGGACATCTATAAATCCCTTTGTTTTGATTATGACAAACATTTCATTCTTATTGATCTAACGAGCTACTTGAGTGTGCAGGAACAAGGCGGATGACAAAGTACTAGGGAAATCCATATGCTTCCATATTTATATTTTCATGCAATGTAATCACCTTGTAAAAGCTTGTACAAATATATAATGTACAAGTACTTAGATTTCATGTAAATCAAGCGTTAGATTTTCCCTAGCTAAACACCACATTTAGATAGGTCATCCCCTTCAAAATAATGTCATGTATGCACACTCATACACACATTTAGTGGTTTAATTGAAACATTGAAACATGATCAATCTCGGTCGACAAACTCCTCGACTGAGACACTCTCGGTCGACAATCTTCTCGACCGAGAAAGATCCAAAGTAGCCGTTAGACACAACTGACAAGGTAGTTGGCAGTTGGAGATAGACGTTGCAAATCACTTGATCCAGAGAGCCTGTCAGTTGACAAAACTTCGACCGAGTAGGTATCTCGGTCGACCATTCCTCGACCGAGATGAACTCTGACAGCAACTGCAGAGTAAATTAATTAGTCGTTGCTAAAGCAACAAACTTGTACCTAACGGCTAGTTAAGCACTTAAAAACCCCTAGAAGTTGTCTAGAACATCCTTAAGCATCCTTAGACCATTCCTATAAATAGGACAAGCCATAGGACACTCAAACACACTTGTTACACTTGAGAAATCCTTGAGCATACCTTGAGCAATATGTTTGTGAGCAATTTGAGCATTGTGACAATTGGCCACTTTCTTCCTTAGCTCAAAATTCATGTCCTATAGGCTAGTATCTCCTACCCACTGCAATCACAAGTCCATACACTTGGTTAGGAGATCTATACGCTTGATCTAGGCAAATCAAGCCTTGGGCTATCAAGGATAAGTTGTAGTTTCCTTTTTCCTTTCTTGTTCTCTATTACTGTTTGTACTCTCCTTGCTACTCCTAGGTTGGAGGCTGCGGATTGGAGAGGGTGGAGATCTTCTTGGTGAAGAAGGTGACCTTGAGCTACTTCAGAAGGCTGGTGCAACGGGAGGTTACTTCTAGAAAGGAAGGCTACTTCAAGGGGGAGCTTGGAGTTACTTCAAGAAGGCTACCTCAAGTTGGTGCACCTACTTCAAGTGAAGGCTGTTCAAGGGGTGTAAAGGAAAGTATTGTATTTTGTATAAATCCTTGAGAAAGTAATAAAATAAATACTTTTAAAATCCTGGTTGGGTAAGGAACCGGGTAGTGGACTGACAACTTTAGTATTTGCTAAAGTTGGAACCACTCTAAACACCTGTCTCCTTCTTCCAATTTCAATTGTGGTTGTTTGAGTAAAATAAATTGTTAAAATTATTTTAAAAACTCTATTCACCCCCTCTAGTGTTTTTCAATTGGTATCAGAGCATGATTCAAGGAACCCTAACAAGGTCTTGAAGAAATGGGTGACGGAGTGCTCAACAACCTTAACCTTGAAGGGACACTTGTTGCTAGGCCTCCAGCATTTGATGGAACAAACTACCAATATTGGAAGAGAAGGATGCAGTTCTACTTCCAAGGCATCAATTGGGACTTATGGAGAATGGTGTCAACCCCATATGAGCTCCCTCAAACTCAATTTGCAGAATGGGATGCAAATACGGTAAAACTGGCTCAAATGAATGCAAAAGCTGTAAGCATTTTATTTTGTTCTATTTCGGTAGGAGAATTTAATAGAATATCTAACTGTGACACAGCCTATGATATTTGGCATAGACTGTCCATAACCTATGAAGGTACAGTCCAAGTCAAAAATTCCAAAATTAGCATGTTTAAACAAAAGTTTGAACATTTTCGTATGGATCCTGATGAATCTATTAGTGAAATGTTTGCAAAATTCTCTACTATTGTTAATGGTTTAAGTGCCCTAGGAAAACCTATCCTTGAAGAAGATCAGGTATCAAAAATCCTTCGATCACTTCCTCCAAAATATAAGCCAAAGGTGACAGCCATTGAAGAAGCAAACGACCTCACTCGAATGAAAATGGAGCAACTTATTGGCAACCTAGAAGCTCATGAAGCAACCCTAGAAGAGGAAGAAAGAAGAGCACGTGAACTTCAGCAAGGAAAGAAGAAGGATGTGGCTCTAAAAGCTTCAAAGGTCATCACACAAGAAAGTGAGGAGTCAAGTGAAGAAGAAGGAGAAGAAGCCTTGATCGTCAATGGTAAGAAATACAAAAGATTTAAATCTAACAAAATTTCCAGTTCTTCTTATACTCCTCCTAGGCGCTTTGAATGTGGGAAGAAAGGGCATTTCAAAAATGAATGTCCTAAAGCAAAGAAAGGAAAGAAAAGCTCACACAAGAAGAAGGGAGAAAAAGCCTATAAAGCTGCATGGGACGAGTCAAGTGACAGTGAAAGCGGAGAAGAAAAGGTGGAATGTCTAATGGCAAGAGAAGATGATGAAGACTCTCAAGAGGTAAGCCTACTTGATCTTCCTAAAGAAGAGTTAGTTACTAGCCTACAAGAAATTCATGATAAGTATGTTGATGTCAAGAAGAAACTAAAAAAGGTTATCAAATCAAATGATGAGCTAATTGCTAAATTAGATAATCTTTCTTCTGAAAAGAACAACATTGATCTTGAGAATTTGTCTTTAAAAACATCTTTAGATGATTGCACTAGAAAGCTACTCACTTTAGAAACAAATGTTGATCTTCTTTCTAAAGAAAAGACTGAATTGTTAGCTAAACTAAAAGATTTTCAGACTCAACCTATTTTGTGTAATCATCTGGACTATGATAATGTTGTAAAAGAAAGAGATTCATTGTTATCTGATTTAGATCAAGCAAGAAAAGATCTACACAAGAAGATGAATGACATTGCTCAGCTGCAAAGAGAACTTTATGAGTTAAGAAGAAAAGATATACTTGATAACATTCTAAGCGTTGGTACCGTTTTCAATGGAAGAAAAGGTTTGGGATATGCTCCAAAGAAAAATCAACCCAAAAGAACTCAAACTATGTTTGTACCCAAGAACACAATGGCTAGAAAGAGAAATGAAGTTGATTCTATTACTTGCCATTTTTGTTTACGTCTTGGACACTATTCCTTTTCATGCCCTTATAAGACTAAGGATTCTGACTTAGTTTGGGTCCCAAAACCCCAAACTTAGTAGAGTCAAATGGAATTTAGTTGAGATATGGCCAAACGATCCATTTTGCTATTTATATTGTCTTATTTCAACTAAACAAAAGATTTCATGCATATTGTTAATTTTCTGCACTATTGTACTGAAACAGAAACTTAGTCGGTCAAAGTATTGTCGACCGAACCCTTAATCGGTCGAAGTATTGACGACCGACCGAATGTCTGTAACAAATCAAAATCTACAGAAATTATTTCGGTCGAAAATTGGTCAACCGAGCTAAAATTTTGTGTTTCTTTGTTTGCAATACAGTAATATTCTCGATCGACAATTAGTCGACCGAGACAGATGTCGGTCGAACAATTGTCGACCGACTGGATCTCTGATTCAGAACTTTTATACAAGTCTGTACTTAAATGATTCTAACCATATCGGACCATCACATGGGTACCAAAATCTACATTTTAAATGCAGGAATGGGTGGTTGACAGTGGATGCTCCAAACATATGATCGGGAACAAGGATGCATTTCAAACCTTTGAAGAAAAGAAAAGTGGAACGGTCACCTTTGGAGACAATGGTAAGGGAAAAATCGTTGGAATAGGTAATGTTGGTACAAACCTTGAAATAAAAAAATTTCTACTCGTTGATGGTTTGCACCATAATTTGATAAGTGTTAGTCAATTATGTGATAGTGGTTATGATGTGTTATTTAACAAAACCTGCTGCAAGTTATTGATAGAAAACACTACAAATGTTGTTTATGAAGGAAATAGAGTTGGAAATCTTTATATCCTTAAACCTAACTCTATGAAATCAGTAGTAGGAAAATGCTTACTTGTAAATGAAAATACCTTACAACTATGGCATAAAAAGCTAGGACATGCTAGTTCACATGTTATTAAAAAGTTAGTGAAATATGATCTTGTTCATGGATTGCCTACTTTATCTTTTGATCAAGTTGAAAACTGTGAACCATGCACAATGGGAAAGCAAACCAAAACCTCTTTTAAACCAAAACATGTACTTAGCACCAGTAGATCCTTAGAATTAATTCATATGGATTTATTTGGACCCATGAGGACACAATCTATTGGTGGTAAAAGATACTATTTTGTTATTGTTTATGATTATAGTAGTTACACATGGGTACACTTTATTGCAACTAAAGATGATACTATTCATGTTTTTATACAATTTTGTTCCAAGATTGAAAATCTATTACAAAGCAAAATATGTACCATTAGAAGTGATCATGGTGGAGAATTTGAAAATCATACATTTGAGGAATTTTGTACATCTCAAGGGTACACTCATAATTTTTCTGCTCCACGCACCCCACAACAAAATGGTATAGTAGAAAGGAAAAATCGATCACTACAAGAAATGGCTAGAACTATGATGCTCGAACACAACACATCCAAAACCTTTTGGGCTGAAGCTGTAAACACTGCATGTTATGTGTTAAATAGAGTAACTGTTCACTCTCACTTGAAGAAAACTCCATATGAAATAATACATTCTAAGAAACCTAGAGTTGACTATTTTCATACCTTTGGCTCCACATGCTATATTTTAAATACCAAAGATGATAGAGATAAGTTTGACTCTAAATCACACAAAGCATTCTTTTTGGGATATTCCACTTCTAGCAAAGCTTTTAGAGTATATAACACTATCTCTAGAAAAGTTGAGGAATCTATTCATGTTTCTTTTCATGAAGAGTCCAAATCTGAAAATCTAGAAATCATAGATCTCACTAATCAATTCGAAAATTTAAACATACCAAATGATAGTGAGAAAGTTACTACAAATAATCACCAAGCTGAACCACAACCTACACCTAGGCTTATTAAGGATCATCCTCAAGAACTAATTATTGGAGATCCTAATGATAAAGTCAAAACTCGGTCTTCCTTCAAAGATGTTGCAAACATGGCTTTTGTTTCTATCATTGAACCTAAGAAGATATCTGAAGCTCTTAAAGATGATTATTGGATAATAGCCATGCAAGAAGAATTGAATCAATTCACTAAAAATGATGTATGGGATTTAGTTCCTAAACCACAAGATAAAACCATCATAGGAACTAAATGGGTTTTTAGGAATAAGCTAAATGAGGCAGGAGAAGTAATAAGGAATAAAGCTCGGTTAGTAGCACAAGGATATAATCAACAAGAAGGAATAGATTTTGATGAAACGTATGCACCGGTAGCTAGACTTGAAGCTATTAGAATGTTACTAGCTATTGCTGCATATAAAAACATCAAACTCTACCAAATGGATGTAAAAAGTGCATTTCTAAATGGCATCATTCAAGAAGAAGTATATGTTGCCCAACCACCTGGTTTTGAAATACCGGAAAAAGGTGACTATGTTTATAAACTTAAGAAAGCACTTTATGGTTTAAAACAAGCACCTAGGAATTGGTATGAAAGGCTCAAGACATATCTTTTTGATACTAGTTTTTCTATTGGAAATTCAGATTCTACTTTATTTTTCAAAACATATACATCTGATTTCCTAGTTGTGCAAATATATGTTGATGACATTATTTTTGGAGCTTCTAATGATTCATTGTGCACACAATTCAGTGATATTATGCAAAAAGAATTTGAAATGAGCCTCATGGGTGAACTAACTTTCTTTCTTGGTTTTCAAATTAAACAAACACCTGCCGGAATATTCATAAGCCAAGAAAAATATACTAAAGAACTCTTAAAACGTTTTGGGATGGATCAGTGCAAACATGCTACTACTCCTATGGCTACTTCTATTAAAATTGATAAGGATGAAAATGGGGAACCTATTGATGATTCCTTATATAGAGCCATGATTGGTAGTTTGCTTTACTTAACTGCTTCTAGACCGGACATTATGTTTTCCGTTGGTCTTTGTGCTCGATTTCAATCACAACCTATGCACTCTCATTTTCTAGCAGTTAAACGAATTCTTCGTTACCTAGCCGGCACTACTTGTTTTGGTTTATGGTATCCAAAAGGACAATCCTTGGATTTTAAAGCTTATACTGATGCGGATTATGCTGGTTGTCGACTTGATCGCAAGAGTACTAGTGGTGGCTGTTTCTTGTTAGGGAGAGCTTTAGTATCTTGGTTTAGCAAGAAACAAAATACGGTTGCCCTATCTACAACTGAAGTCGAATATATGGCAGCCGGGTCTTGTTGTGCTCAAGTACTTTATATGCAACAAGTGTTAAACGATTATGGTTTTACTCTTTCATCTACACCTATTTTTTGTGACAACACGAGCGCTATAAACTTAGCACACAATCCTATTTTACACAGCCGAGCTAAACATATTGAAATCCGTCATCACTTTTTAAGGGATCACATATCCAAGAATCATGTTTCCCTTCATCATGTTGACACGGAAGATCAATTGGCTGATATTTTTACAAAATCGCTTCCACTAGATCAATTTAACAAAATTAGGAAGCAACTGCTTATCACTCCTTTGGAAGATGCTTTCTTTGATATCTGTACTTCTTAACAAAAACTTTTAATGGACATCTTTTTCATTAGATTTGATGGGACATCTAATTAAGGGGGAGTTTTTATTCTTAACGGATATCTTTTTGAAATGACAAAGGGGGAGAAATAAATATAAAACTAAAACTTAGTAATTATGAAAAACTCAATCAATGAGTTTCATAAATAAACTCTTGGCTTTACATTGAAAGTTGATATCTTCCCTAGTGAATTGGATTTCATGTTCCATAATTCATGGGGAATAATAAGCACACATTTTATAAATAAGAGGAAAAGCTACAAAAGGTAATCTAAAGGTATGAAACTCATATGTTTTATATTTCCTTTATTTATATTTTGGAAATGTTTGTCATCTTCAAAAAGGGGGAGATTGTTGGCTAAATGGACATCTATAAATCCCTTTGTTTTGATTATGACAAACATTTCATTCTTATTGATCTAACGAGCTACTTGAGTGTGCAGGAACAAGGCGGATGACAAAGTACTAGGGAAATCCATATGCTTCCATATTTATATTTTCATGCAATGTAATCACCTTGTAAAAGCTTGTACAAATATATAATGTACAAGTACTTAGATTTCATGTAAATCAAGTGTTAGATTTTCCCTAGCTAAACACCACATTTAGATAGGTCATCCCCTTCAAAATAATGTCACGTATGCACACTCATACACACATTTAGTGGTTTAATTGAAACAGGATCAATCTCGGTCGACAAACTCCTCGACTGAGACACTCTCGGTCGACAATCTTCTCGACCGAGAAAGATCCAAAGTAGCCGTTAGACACAACTGACAAGGTAGTTGGCAGTTGGAGATAGACGTTGCAAATCACTTGATCCAGAGCCTGTCGGTCGACAAAACTTCGACCGAGTAGGTATCTCGGTCGACCATTCCTCGACCGAGATGAACTCTGACAGCAACTGCAGAGTAAATTAATTAGTCGTTGCTAAAGCAACAAACTTGTACCTAACGGCTAGTTAAGCACTTAGAAACCCCTAGAAGTTGTCTAGAATGTCCTTAAGCATCCTTAGACCATTCCTATAAATAGGACAAGCCATAGGACACTCAAACACACTTGTTACACTTGAGAAATCCTTGAGCATACCTTGAGCAATCTGTTTGTGAGCAATTTGAGCATTGTGACAATTGGCCACTTTCTTCCTTAGCTCAAAATTCGTGTCCTATAGGCTAGTATCTCCTACCCACTGCAATCACAATTCCATACACTTGGTTAGGAGATCTATATGCTTGATCTAGGAAAATCAAGCCTTGGGCTATCAAGGATAAGTTGTAATTTCCGTTTTCCTTTCTTGTTCTCTATTACTGTTTGTACTCTCCTTGCTACTCCTAGGTTGGAGGCTGCGGATTGGAGAGGGTGGAGATCTTCTTGGTGAAGAAGGCGACCTTGAGATACTTCAGAAGGCTGGTGCAACGGGAGGTTACTTCTAGAAAGAAAGGCTACTTCAAGGGGGAGCTTGGAGTTACTTCAAGAAGGCTACCTCAAGTTGGTGCACCTACTTCAAGTGAAGGCTGTTCAAGGGGTGTAAAGGAAAGTATTGTATTTTGTATAAATCCTTGAGAAGGTAATAAAATAAATACTTTCAAAATCCTGGTTGGGTAAGCAACCGGGTAGTGGACTGACAACTTTAGTATTTGCTAAAGTTGGAACCACTCTAAACACCTGTCTCCTTCTTCCAATTTCAATTGTGGTTGTTTGAGTAAAATAAATTGTTAAAATTATTTTAAAAACTCTATTCACCCCCTCTAGTGTTTTTCAAGAAGGAGTCATACTCTAAGGAGTTAGAGGATGATTATCAAATATCTAATTTCTTCTTAAATAAAGAATACCCCACACTAATAAAGGACATTAAGAATCACAATGAGTTGTGAGTTCTTATATCCTTGACAGATGCACCTCGATTATCTATGTGATGAGTTGTTCATGTGATGAGTCAACTATCTAGATGAATATGAGGAACCATATTTTGAGTTATGGTTTATGACCATTACATCCTAAATGACTTCCATGTGAACCATAAGGTATGACCTTGATGGTAGCACCCATTGGGATGAAATCCATAAGTGTGAATGAGTCTTAAGCGTTAAGACACATGGATAACATTTTGAGAAGGGTGATGCTTGTCGATTGTGACTTAAAGACTAAGAGATGTGGCATATGGATACTAAAACCGCATTCCTATAAGGAATAAAACAAGGATGTGTATGTGACACAACCTATAAGGTTTATGAATCCATTAATGCAAATGAAATCTATAAGTTATAATGGACTAATCAATGTGATTGATTGAGAACAAGCAACTCAGAATTATGATCTTTACTTTGATGATATAGTCAAAGGGTTTGACTGATATGACAAAGATAAAGAAGGGATGTGTGATTTAGTGGGAGCGTATTTTCATTCCACATGTTGATGTGAAATGGAAATGTTCTAGAATGGAAATCCAAAGTGGAAATTATCTTTAGGGAAGATAGAGACATTTCCTATGTGATAGGAATAGAGATCTATAGAGATAGTTCTCGAAAACCTCTTGACCTAAAAAGAGAAAGCATACATTGGCAATCTATACTGAAGGGTTCGGTGTGCATAGATTCAGTGGGAGAAAACTTATCCATGTTACATGGAGTTAGTATCCCAAGGCCAAGTGTCCAATTTTTATGAAGAATGGGAACAGTAAGAATAGATATGGATCTATCACGTATGAAATCATCCCATTATCTTGCATGTATGGACATTCATCTTGTATGTAGGACATGACAATATGATATGATCATTCTGATAACTCGTATGTGGGACATGATGAGTGGATGTATGTCTAGTTCCAGTAAGGGTTACTGGAATACCATAAGAACTTGATAAGTACTTGAGAAGTACTAGCTCTATGGATATAAGGAAGGGTTCACTGTAATGAGTTACACTGATGCAAACTTCTGAAAAGGATAGAAAATTAATCGCAAAATATATGAGATATATAAAAGTGAATGTTTGTTGATAAATGGAAACGTTCCAATAAATCCGTTTAAAAGGAAAAGACGAGTATCCGTGTGTTAGAGAACATTAGTGGATACTATATGGATCTGAAAGTTCATGAGATGAACTTATAGATATTCCAGTCATTGATGACAAATAAGGAGTGCTTGGTCATGCAATGTGGCTAAAGGTTGGTAAAGGAATACTAGATCGCATATTACGGAGACTCCATCTCACACATGTGACGTACAGCGAAGAGATGAGAGACATGTAGTTAATACCAACTTTGGCAAGGTGTTGCCATAACTCACTATGTTAGCACTAGAGCACAGTAACATGTGGGACAAGTTTGAAGATCACTAAGAATATGATTCAAGGGTGATTGGCTCACAGTGCAAGTGGGAGTCTGTTGGTATGTATGCCCTGAGTGCCAATTGTTGACCTAGGTGTCGCACATTGCCCATATTTTGATAATGACTTAACCATTCCATTCATATGTATCTAACAAATCTATTTGAGATCATTGCAGATATTAGATACAATAAAAGAATCTCCTTTATCTCCAAAGCTACTCTTTCGGCACATGCAAAACATGTGACTTTTAATCGCTTTGTAATATAGCCCTTAGAGGCTTAGAACATTTTATGTAATCACTCATAATCATGTTTTGCATTGTATCTAAGATGGATAAAATGATTGGGACTCAAAAATCCATCGTTTGTACAGTTTATGAAAATTCCAAAATACCCTTAACAGGGATTTTGTCGGCCGAATTACAAACTCGGCCGATCCATATATTCTGGAATTTTCTGGGCTGTCGGCCGAGTTTCCAACTCAGCCGACCCCTGTTCGGTCGAGTTTCAATGGTAGGAAACTCGGCCGATCCACTGGTTGGTCAAGACTGAAGGTCGACCGATCGGTCGAGTTTCCCCATGGAAACTCGGCCGACAGTCTGCCTCTCAGACTTGTCGCCTAGTGTGTCGGCCGAGTTGCCTTTAGTGAAACTCGGCCGATCGGACTGTACTGGAATGCAGAAAAAGCAATTCCAACCGTTGGAGGAGTTGGTGGGACTCAAAATAGATCCGTTGCAAGTTGTAAAACGGCTAGTTTGTGCCACTTAACTCTCCCAACCTCAAAGGGACACCCTCAACTATAAATAGGACCTCTTGGACTTCATTCCAAGGTTGCTCATTCACATATGCTTGGTCCTAGCCTTAGTTGAGTGGTTTCTAATCCTTTGAGCCCCTTTCTCTCTCTACCTTCAAAGCAAATTCGTGAGTATGAGTGAGTTAGGATCCCATGTATGAGAGCTATCATTTGTAATCTTGTAAAGCTCTCCTTTCCACTTCTCCCATCTCCATTCTCTATGAAGATTGATTGAAGTTTCTTCTCCGAGTGAAAGAGAAGAAGGTTGCTGTTCTTCCCCAAGTGAAGGAGAAGAAGGCTAGCTGCTCCAGGCCTCCAAGTGAAGGAGGAAGGTGCTAAAGCTCTCCAAGAGAAGGAGAGGTGCAAGGCAAAGCTCAAGCAAGATGGGTAATTCCTGCAAGGCCGAAGACTAGAGCAAGAGTAGGTAAGTCCTTTGAAGAAGGCTGAAGACTACTTGCTTGGTGGGTAAGTCCTTGGTGAGGTAGAAGATCTTGGCTTGATATATAAGTCCTTGGATGGTTGGTAGTTGTAGCTTGTAATCTTATTGTGTGAGATATATAAGAGAACCAAGTTACAAATCCTAGAGCCTAACCAACTCTAGGTAGTGGACTGACATTGCTCCTAAGTTTAGGACATGGAACCACTCTAAACCACCTGTCCAAGTGCATGCTTTCCTTGTCTCTTATCCTTGCTTTGTATGCTAGTTTAGGACATCAAATTGCTGTTTTGAATTAAGTTATGCACTTAATATAATTTGGTGGTCTAATCACTTTTGTGAAGTTTGTGAAGCTCTATTCAACCCCCCCTTCTAGAGCCCATTGATCCAACAAGTGGTATCAGAGCAGGTCTTCTCCAAGCTACTTCAACAAGTAGGAGAAGATGGGCGATTCAGCTCTTGGGTCACTCAATCTTGAAGGAAGCTTCTCCATGAGACCCCCGGTCTTCGACGGCACAAACTTCCTATATTGGAAGAGAAGGATGCAATTCTACATCCAAGGCGTGAGCTACGAGATGTGGAAGATAGTCCATCTCAAGTATGAAGATCCGAAGGGGAACATCACCACGTGGACGGAAGATGAGATGAAGCGTGCTCAACTCAATGCTAAAGCTGTGAGCATCATCTACGCCGCCCTTTCACCATCGGAGTTCAACCGCATCTCTTCTTGGGACACGGCGCATGAGATTTGGCATAAGTTGTGTGTCACCTATGAAGGGACAGAGCAAGTCAAGGAGGCCAAGGTCTATATGCTCGGCGGCCTACTGGAGAACTTCAAGATGGGGAAGAATGAAAGAGTTGCGGACATGTACACAAGGTTGAATGACATCTTGAACAGTCTTGCAGCCCTTGGAAGTGTCATGGATAGAGGTACCATCAATGCAAAGATCTTGAGATCTCTTCCAAAGAGATGGGAGCCAAAGGTCACTTCAATTGAAGAAGTCTACAAGCTGAGCGAGTTGTCAACCGAGGATCTGGTTGGTAATCTCCAAGCACATGAACCAAGGCTCGGCAAGCAAGAGGAAGAGGAGAAAAGAGAAGAGAAGGAGTCCAAGAAGATGAAGGACACAGCCTTCAAAGCTCAAGTTGAAGAAATGATGCGGCAACAACAACTTGCCATGAAGTCTCCCTGCCCTTCCTCAAGCGAAGATGAAGGTGCAAATGATCATGAAGCCAACTATTCAAAAGGAAGACACTTCAAGGGCAAACCATCATCCTCCACTCCTAGATGCTACGAGTGTGGTCAAAAGGGCCACTACAAGAATGACTGCCCAAAAGCCAAGAAGGGCTATCATAAGAGCAGCCACAAGAAGGATGACAAATACAAAAGAGAAGCCAAGTACAAGAAGAAGAACAAGAAGGAGAGAAGACCCAAAGATGCAGCTCATGCGGCATGGGAGGAGTCCTCTACTTCAAGTTCCTCAAGCTCCGAGGATGGTGAATGTCACCTTGCACTCATGGCTTCTACTAGTGAAGAAGTAATTGAGGTAAGTGAGGTAAGTAAGGTAAGTGATGAAAGTTTACTTGATTTATCTAAGGAAACCCTCATTGAAATGCTTAATGATTGTCAATCATCTTTTGCTAAATGTAAAGCTAAAAGAAAAAGATTAGGAAAGATAGTTGATGATCTCTATGCCAAGATTGACATTCTAGATCAAAATGAGAAATTACATCTTGATAGCATAGATTCTTTACAAGGGCAATTTCTAGACCTTGAACTTCAATATAATGGAGTAGAGGTTGAGAATGGTACTTATCTTAAAACTATTGAAAATCTTAAGATAGAGAACCAAAATTGCCTAGATGAGCTAGATGTTCTAAAAACTGAAAATGTTGAACTTAAGCTTATTGATGATGCTAGGAGAGATGAAGTGTATGCTTATCAAAGGGAAATTGTAGTCCTTAAATCTGAAAATGCTAAACTTCTTGCACAAACAAATGATTTATCTTCTAGACCTATCTTGCCTAGAAATGAAGTTGCAAACTTAACTCTTGAAAAAGACTCTCTTCTTACTAAAGCCCTCTGTCTTGAGGCCGACCTTTTGCATGCTAGAGAAGATCTTGCTAGTTTATCTACTACCATTACAAATCTTAGTGATGATAATGCTAAATTAAGATCTACTTTGCAAAGGTTTCTTTCGGGTAAGAAGTCTCTAAATGATGTTCTAGAGCACTCTACCAAACAAGTTGGTACTAGTGGTCTAGGATACAATGCGACTACTCCAAAAGGTAAGAAGAAGAAAAAGGGTAAGAAAAAGAGTGTGGAAACTCCAATTTTCAATGGAGAGTCTTCCGGCTCTAAAAATCCCATGGTATGTATGCATTGCAAATGTGATGATCATTATTCTACCTATTGTCCTTACAAGCCTAAGGGGACCAACCCAAATATGAAATGGGTCCCCAAGCTAACCCCGGACCCCAAAGTTTGAGTTGGGTTCCGACATCCTCTTTTCTTGCAGGTCACAAAGAAATGGATTGTTGATAGTGGCTGCTCTAAGCACATGACTGGAGAAATCAGCCATTTCAACAAAATTGTGAAGAAGAAAGGAGGATCGGTAACCTTTGGGGACAACAAAAAGGGTAAGGTTATAGGTGAGGGTGATGTAGGTAATGATTTGTGCATTAAAAATGTTTTGCTTGTTGATGGCCTACATCACAACTTAATTAGTGTTAGCCAATTATGTGATAATGGTTATCTTGTGCTCTTTACTTCCTTAGAATGCTTGCTTCTAGATTCCCTGTCCTATAATGTCATATATAAGGGAACTAGAAATGGTAATCTATATGTGATTGTTCTTGATGCTTTAAAGCCCATACTAAATAGATGCTTAGTCGTGGATAAAAACGATCTTTCGCTTTGGCATCGACGTTTGGGTCATGTGAACTTGCATCAAATGAAGAAACTGAACAAAAAGGACTTGGTTCGAGGACTTCCCAAATTGGATTTTGAAAAGGATGAGGAATGTCAACCTTGTACTCAAGGGAAACAAACCAAATCCTCCTTCAAATCCAAAGGAGTCATGAGTACCAAGAGAGTTCTAGAGCTTCTTCATATTGATCTCTTTGGACCTATGAGAACACAAACGCTTCGCGGCTCCAAGTATTGTCTTGTTATTGTCGATGATTTTTCTAGATTTACTTGGACTTTCTTTCTCGTTTCTAAAAGTGATACACTCGATGTTTTCTCGAGCTTTTGTAAACGAGTTGAAAACGAAGCTTCTTGTCATGTTGTTTCCATCCGTAGTGATCATGGGGGAGAGTTTGAAAATGATCTTTTTGAACGTTTTTGTGAAAAATCGGGTTATTCGCACAATTTCTCTTCTCCTCGCACACCCCAACAAAATGGAGTTGTTGAGAGGAAGAATAGATCGCTACAAGAGATGGCTAGGACCATGCTTCTTGAGTATGACACTCCTAAGAAGTTTTGGGCTAAAGCCGTTAGCACCTCATGTTTTGTGCAAAACCGAGTTTTCACTCATCCGACTTTTAAGAAAACCCCCTATGAACTATGGCGTGGTAGGAAGCCGTCAATTGATTTCTTTCATGTGTTTGGATGTCCATGTTTTGTTTTGAACACCAAGGACTCTCTCGACAAGTTTGATCCGAAATCCTACAAGGCTTTCTTCCTAGGCTATAGCACTACTAGCAGGGCTTTTAGAGTGTTTAACATTGAACTATCTAAAATAGAAGAGTCTATAAATGTTAAATTTATTGAAACTAACCCTGGTATTGGCAAGCATTTGGGTGATGATGATGTTGCAGATGAAATCATTCCTATCTTAAAAGAGCTCAACATCAAAGACAAAGACAAGCAGGTTGAAGAAGAAGAAAAAGAAGAAGAAAGAAAGGATCCCACTCCCCGCTTTGCAAAGAATCACCCCAAGGAGTTGATCATTGGCAACCCGTTTGAAAGAGTGAGGACACGAGCTGCACACAACAAAGAACAAGCAGACAGTGCCTTCATCTCTCAACTGGAGCCAAAGAACATCAAAGAGGCCCTTGGTGATGATGAGTGGATCCTTGCCATGCAAGAAGAGCTTGAGCAGTTCGAGAAGAACCGTGTGTGGACCTTAGTGCCAAGACCAAATGATAGAAAGATCATTGGTACCAAATGGGTCTACCGCAACAAGCTTGATGAGCAAGGAAAAGTGGTAAGGAACAAAGCAAGGTTGGTAGCACAAGGTTACAATCAACAAGAAGGTATTGATTTTGATGAAACCTATGCTCCTGTTGCTAGATTAGAATC
Source organism: Alisma plantago-aquatica (assembly GCA_963693085.1). Lineage (NCBI taxonomy): Eukaryota > Viridiplantae > Streptophyta > Magnoliopsida > Alismatales > Alismataceae > Alisma > Alisma plantago-aquatica. The sequence goes on along the minus strand of OY856410.1, from coordinate 945,150,515 downwards.
TATTCGTATGCTACTTGCCTTTGCTAGTTATAAAAATTTCTTGCTTTATCAAATGGATGTTAAAAGTGCGTTTTTAAATGGTACAATCGAGGAGGAAGTATATGTTGCTCAACCTCCAGGCTTTGAAAATGATAAGTTACCCAATCATGTATATTTCTTGCAAAAAGCTCTCTACGGACTCAAACAAGCACCTCGAGCTTGGTATGAGAAACTAAAGAACTTTTTGTTAGATAACGGGTATATCATGGGCAAAGTTGATTGTACTTTGTTTCTAAAACACACTTCTACCCATTTTCTCATAATTCAAATATATGTTGATGATATTATATTTGGCGGAACTGACCTTGATCTTTGCAAAGAGTTTGGTTCTCTTATGCAGAGTGAATTCGAGATGAGTATGATGGGTGAGCTGACCTTCTTCCTCGGCTTCCAAATCAAACAAACCAAGGATGGTAACTTCATCAACCAAGGCAAATACACACTTGAACTTCTTAAATGCTTTGGGATGGAGAACATGAAGCCAATGGATACACCCATGTCAAACACTGCCAAACTTGACAAGGATGAAGAAGGTGAGAAGGTAGATGAGAAGCTCTATAGAGGTATGATCGGAAGTTTACTTTACTTAACTGCCTCTAGACCTGATATAATGTTTAGTGTTGGCTTGTGTGCTCGCTTTCAATCAAGCCCTAGGAAATCACATCTTATTGCTGTCAAGAGGATTTTGAGGTACTTAGCCAAAACTCCAAATTTTGGACTATGGTACCCTAAGTCAAGGGACTTTACTCTTGTAGCATATAGTGATGCTGACTACGCAGGTTGCTTGATTGATAGAAAGTGCACAAGTGGCACTTGCTTCCTCTTGGGACCATGCTTGGTGTCTTGGTTCTCCAAGAAACAGAGCACAGTGGCATTATCAACCACCGAAGCTGAATACATTGCAGCCGGAAGTTGTTGTACCCAGGTCCTATGGATGAAGCAAATGCCCCAAGACTTTAACATTCATTTTGATGCTTCTCCTATTTTCTGTGATAACACTAGTGCAATAAATATTTCTTATAATCCAATATTGCATAGTAGAGCTAAACACATAGAAGTTCGCCATCATTTTCTCCGTGATCACATTGTCAAAAAGGATATTTATATCACACATGTGGATACGGAAAATCAGTTGGCCGACATTTTCACTAAACCGCTTGCTAGAGAACAATTTAATTTTATTAGATCAAAATTGCTTATAACCTCTCTTGATGATGTTGAATTGCTCTCTAATTAGTTGGTTACATCTTATGTGTGTTGCTCTTGCTTATAAATGCTTTGGTTGCTCAAAATGCTTGTTTTTGATAAAATTTCTCTTGTTTCTATCTCTTCTTCGGGCTTTTCTCACAAATCGGGTTTTAATCGACAAATAGTACCCTATGATGATGGGAATGTGCCTAAATATGCTTAATATACAATCTAGTCCAACCAGAAAATTTGCTTTAGGTCATTTGAGGCTAGGGCTAGAATCCAGGTTTTTCCCACATCAGGGATTTTGTCGGCCGAGTTGGAAACTCGGCCGATCGGTCGGGCACAGGGCACCTGTGTGTTCTGTCGGCCGAGTTTCCTCTCCCTGGAACTCGGCCGATCGGCGGCAGACTGGTTTAATATATATAGGAATTGGCCGACTTGCTCCCTCTCAACTAGAGCAAAGTCGACCGAACCCTAGACGCCCAGCCCGACCCTTCCTCCCCTGGTGCTCCTCTCTCTCTCTCCGGCCGATTTTCTTCCCAAATCGACCTGTTCGTGTGTTCTTGCTGCTCTTGGCGTGCCGCCTGCTCTCTCTCTCCACGTGGATCGGCTCCCTCTCCTCGTTCTCCTCTCCAATGAGGTCCCAACGCCGGAAACGTGCCGTTCCCGCCCCTGCTCCTGCGGTTCCTCTTGCGCCTAGGTATATGGTGTTTGATAATCTTTCTTTTGTTGACAATGCTGCTATTGCTCGCTACAAAGAGCTCCTTCCTCGCTCTCCCTTTCCTTTTCGAGCTCTTTATCAGCCCGACGAGGACATGGAGGCTGCCGTTGATGATGTTGACATAGATTAGTGTAGCTTAGAGTTGATGTGTCTAGTTTAGTCTCGGATGACCATGATATATCTTTTTGGACTATGATTGTATTATTTACATTAGGCACATCATCTGAGTTGTACTATTGCTACTCCGTTTGTCCGTGTAGTTTTTGTCTTATGTTTGCTTTTGGAAACACTTTGTATGGCTTATCTTATAGTGTGTTCCATATTTTGATGAATGATAGGTTTTTGCTTTCGTGCTTTATCTTGATATTTATCTGTTTCTCTATGTTTTGGTTGATTGAGTGTTTGGAGAAGACCTTGCTTTTATGCTCTTCTACCCCCCCTGCCTTTTTGAAATGACAAAGGGGGAGAAAGACCTCAATCATATTGTTTTTATTGCTTGTATGGTTCTTTTCTTGTCTATAAACTGAAATGCATCTAGACTTGTTTAGAATCATATAGTATCTATATATGCTATGTCTGCTTGTGTGTTAACTAACTATGCAGGAACGAGTAAGCATGAATTGAGGGGGAGCATTACAAATTGATCATATTTGCATCCCCTTGCAATTCCCTAAAGAAAAGGTATAATTTTCACATTCTTTTCAATATGTTGAGGAATGGTTTGTCATTGTCAAAAAGGGGGAGAATGTTGACCTAGGTGTCGCACATTGCCCATATTTTGATAATGACTTAACCATTCCATTCATATGTATCTAACAAATCTATTTGAGATCATTGCAGATATTAGATACAAGAAAAGAATCTCCTTTATCTCCAAAGCTACTCTTCCGGCACATGCAAAACATGTGACTTTTAATCGCTTTGTAATATAGCCCTTAGAGACTTAGAACATTTTATGTAATCACTCATAATCATGTTTTGCATTGTATCTAAGATGGATAAAATGATTGGGACTCAAAAATCCATCGTTTGTACAGTTTATGAAAATTCCAAAATACCCTTAACAGGGATTTTGTCGGCCGAATTACAAACTCGGCCGATCCATATATTCTGGAATTTTCTAGGCTGTCGGCCGAGTTTCCAACTCAGCCGACCCCTGTTCGGTCGAGTTTCAATGGTAGGAAACTCGGCCGATCCACTGGTTTGTCAAGACTGAAGGTCGACCGATCGGTCGAGTTTCCCCATGGAAACTCGGCCGACAGTCTGCCTCTCAGACTTGTCGCCTAGTGTGTCGGCCGAGTTGCCTTTAATGAAACTCGGCCGATCGGACTGTACTGGAATGCAGAAAAAGCAATTCCAACCGTTGGAGGAGTTGGTGGGACTCAAAATAGATCCGTTGCAAGTTGTAAAACGGCTAGTTTGTGCCACTTAACTCTCCCAACCTCAAAGGGACACCCTCAACTATAAATAGGACCTCTTGGACTTCATTCCAAGGTTGCTCATTCACATATGCTTGGTCCTAGCCTTAGTTGAGTGGTTTCTAATCCTTTGAGCCCCTTTCTCTCTCTACCTTCAAAGCAAATTCGTGAGTATGAGTGAGTTAGGATCCCATGTATGAGAGCTATCATTTGTAATCTTGTAAAGCTCTCCTTTCCACTTCTCCCATCTCCATTCTCTATGAAGATTGATTGAAGTTTCTTCTCCGAGTGAAAGAGAAGAAGGTTGTTGTTCTTCCCCAAGTAAAGGAGAAGAAGGCTAGCTGCTCCAGGCCTCCAAGTGAAGGAGGAAGGTGCTAAAGCTCTCCAAGAGAAGGAGAGGTGCAAGGCAAAGCTCAAGCAAGATGGGTAATTCCTGCAAGGCCGAAGACTAGAGCAAGAGTAGGTAAGTCCTTTGAAGAAGGCTGAAGACTACTTGCTTGGTGGGTAAGTCCTTGGTGAGGTAGAAGATCTTGGCTTGATATATAAGTCCTTGGATGGTTGGTAGTTGTAGCTTGTAATCTTATTGTGTGAGATATATAAGAGAACCAAGTTACAAATCCTAGAGCCTAACCAACTCTAGGTAGTGGACTGACATTGCTCCTAAGTTTAGGACATGGAACCACTCTAAACCACCTGTCCAAGTGCATGCTTTCCTTGTCTCTTATCCTTGCTTTGTATGCTAGTTTAGGACATCAAATTGCTGTTTTGAATTAAGTTCTGCACTTAATATAATTTGGTGGTCTAATCACTTTTGTGAAGTTTGTGAAGCTCTATTCAACCCCCCTTCTAGAGCCCATTGATCCAACAATAATAATGGGATGATTGGTGGGATACATTAAGATTGATTTGATAAGCATCAAAGGCAAGCTTCCAGTTCTTTCTAGTTTAGTCATATGAGATAATGATAGAATAGATTGAATGTCTAGAGAATGACAGTACTCAACGACGTATGTTGTCAGGTCCAGGACCTGAATGATGAGATCATATGGATGCTAAGAGTTTGTACATTCTTATTATGTCCCTAGTCGTATGTCATTATGGAAGGTAGATAGACAACAATGACACACAAGACTAGATTGTGGTGTTGGTTGATGATAGAATCTCGTTAGTCATGATATGGAGATATCAAACCAAACATATAGGTACTTGTTAGAGAACAAGTGTACCGTACAGACCCACCGTAAGTTTGACACATGGAACCATGACATGGTAGTCACAGTCAGTTCTCACAGTGATGGTGGTGAGTGTGATTCTTTGACCTGAAATCACTACACTCAACACATGTCATTGGGTACACTTTGACATCATCAAACGCAGTCCTGAAACATGGGTTGTTATAAAGGTGATGATTGGGTGGCTTTGACACATGGGGCTTTTGAGGGGTGAGTGATAGATATGGGATTTTTACCTCCTGAGGGAGTGAGATATCCATGGCCACTTGATGAGTAGGATTGAGATAGGCGTGCACACGCATGTGTGAATCAGTATATGATATTGATGTCATACATATCTCCTCCAATCAACTCTGAGATCAAGAAAGTGAATGAACGTTGATAGGATGACTGTTCCATGCCTTGAGTTCATTCAGGATATCAGTGACAAAGGAATTATGCATTCGTTGTAACGCCATTTACAGATTGTAGGATTGAAATTTGTTCTCCAACTTTCTATTTCACTTGGGTAGCACTGATGTGATACTAGGCACTGCTCTTTGCTTGTGAAGTCATAAGTGTTATGGACTTTCACTGCCAATGTGAAATGAGCCTGTAGGGTCACACACACAGGATTTAACTTGGAAGAGGAGTTTATCCACAAATGATGTTTAGATTGATTACTAAAGGAGTTTAGTAGTTCAATTAAACACTTAATCAATTGATAGCTCAAAATCATAGTGTTCAAGGTGTTGGACTAGATGATTAAGAGTATCAGATTGATTGGAACTGCAATTGACTAATTTGCACAGTCTATTGCCCCAACTGATCAGCTTATAGGGGTGAACCGATCAGCTCAGGTTGATGAACCGATCGGCTCATGTGGTGAGTCGATCGGCTCATGTGTCAATGAAACGATCGGCTCAATTTTTGAACTGGTCAATTCGTGTGACCAATCGAGATCGTTTGGAAAGTCATAAGACTCTTTTTGCAAATACATATTTGTTTCACTTGTACAAATTTGATTGGGACAAGGACTAATATTTGATTAGTTGGAAACAAACATGAAAGTCAATTCGAGTTGGACCAGGACCACGAACCGATCGGCTCATGCTTGAACCGATCGGCTCAGGTGTCCCAACCGATCGGTTCAGGTGTGAACCGATCGACTTAGGTTCCCAACCGATTGATTCATGCTTGAAACGATCGGTTCAGCTGGCGTAGTTGGTTGTTTTGTGAAAAATCTCAAATCCTTCTACTCTTGTTTTAATCCTGCATTGCCCAAGGTAGAGAACCCTGTCCCATGACCCTCCTATATTTAGGGGTATTAGGGGCTTCTCAAACAACAACTCAGAACACCAGTTGCTCTACAAAGTTTTCGTTCTCTCTGGTTGTGGTAACTGAGAGAGCCCGAGCAAGTGCTACCCAATAAGGGAGGCACAGCAAGGGAAAGACAACTGTAGAAAGGCAACTGGTTGTAGGAGAGTGTGTCGGTGACTAGTACACCGACGGGAGGGTGCGACTCCTTCTGGCGCCTTATGTGACAAGATGATTGGGGTTACTGGTGGTCCGTGTGGACTACTATAGAGGCAGGAGACTTCTGCCGCTCGGAGGACAGATGTCAATCCCGACAGTCCCGGTGAGACCAGGAGCTGCACAGATACCGTCCAAGACCAAAGGTGAAGACCACGCAAGCCACGAGGTAACGTCACTGAGTGAGCCTCGGGACAAGGTATGTCTTTACAAACCATCCTTCCTACTGTATAGACGTTGATGTGATTCCTTTATACTGGGTTTCGAGAGAAGAAATTTTTTATTTCTACTACCTTCTCTGTCTCCCCTAAAACCCAACAAGATGATGATAATGTTACTTATTGGACCTAGAGTATATAAAGATGTCATCTATGAACACCACCACAAACTGATCAAGATAAAGTCTAAACACTTTGTTCATCTAGTCCATAAATGTTTTCGGTGCATTGGTTAGCCCAAATGACATAACCATGAACTCATGATGGCCATACCTAGTCTTAAAAGTAGTCTTAGGTATGTCACCCGCCTTGATCCTCAATTGGTGATATCCTGAACTCAGGTTTATCTTGAAAAACATTATAGCACCTCTCAACCGATCAAACAAATTAACTATCATAAGCAACGAACACTTGCTCTTTACTATGACCTTGTTCAATTGTCTGTAGTCTATGCAAAGTCTCATCAAACTATCCTTCTTCTTCACAAACAACACTGAACCACCCCAAGGGGATGTGCTTGATCATATGAAACCTTTCTCCAACAACTCCTGCAACAACTTCTTCCACTCCTATATTTTAGTTGGTGTCATCCAATAGGGTGCATGTGCTATGGGTTGCGTACCAGGAACTAGATTGATTTCAAAATTAATCTCTCTAGGGGGTGGAACACCAGGAAACTCATTTGGAAAAACATCCTCAAACTCACACACCACAAGTACTTCCCCTATATTAGGACTTCTCATCATAGTATACATCACATGAGCTAAAAAATCTTCACATCCTTATCTCGTCAACTTCTGTGCTATCACTACTGACACAAGACATGTAGGAAGAGTCTTCCTATATCCTTGGAAAGTCCAAGAGATATCCCCATCACAAAATTTTGTGACTTTGGAACTATAGTCCAAAACAACCTTTTACTTCTCCAAGGTATCCATCCCTAGGATCATATCGAATCCATGTGTATCAAGTGGCATAAGATTCACTTGAATGTTATGTAATGAAAAAGAAAGAACACAAGATGGACACCCTTCTCACAACACAACACAACCAACTAAAGGGGTTTCTAACAAGAGGTCATTGGTTCTGGTACAAACATGGAAGTTACAACTATATATCACCTCTCTAGTTATAAATGAGTTCGTCACACCCAAGTCAACCAAAATGGATACAAAGATAGAAGCACATAAGTCAGAATCAAAAAGTTTCATCTAGCCTATCACGACCCTTGGGTGGACCACTCATTCTGGTGAACCCATGAGGTAGAATCTAGTCGTTGTTTGTTATCATCCTCGACCTCTGTCATCTGGTCCTGAAGGCCCTACTTGTGATGTTTATGCATGACCTCTACTGCCAATGCTATTGTACTGCTATTGTGTGAGACTTGTTCGCTCTACATTGGTTGTTGTATAACCACATGGTTCTTCATGGGGAAAGACTATCTCACATGCCCAACCTGGATATACTTCAAGCACATCCTTGTATCAATTATGGCCTAGATGGCCTTATCACGGACACTAACCCAGAATTGTTTACACCGCCAGGCAAAACATGTGGCCTTTCCACTTTCTAGGAGACCATTGTGACTGTACTTGTGTCCTTTTCTCAAAAACTATTGATCTCTATTGTGATTATTGGTATTGTGGGGGCAAAAAACCTCTATTTTTTTAAATTACATGACTCATGTCCCTAGAAATGGGATGATCTCTCCTTTCACTAGATTTTTTCTACTCTACAACTACCCTATCTATCCTCCTAACAAACTCCACAAAGATGGAAAACTTCTCATGATACTCTAAGGATGATGTCGTCTTTTGAGACCTCTCTTTTAATCAACATAAGTGTCAACCATTATAGAGAAACCATAAACCTAATATCTGATTATGTGACAAAATAATGAATTCTTGAAAAAGGCGATTAAATAAATATTTGAAAAATCATAGATAATTTTTTCTTTTTTCTTTCTCATAAAATCTTCTAAAACAATGACACATCATGGACATCACATTCAGATATCACAAATCATATTCAATCAAATTTTATGGCTCATGAGCAGTTCAGTATACAATAGATACATGTAAATGAATCAACAAACTTGGTATACTATCCATCATGGGAAAGAGATTGTACATGGACAATCTAATTTATATAAATTATTCTATTTATATCTTCTTTATCGCAACCTCTCTTATGGATAGCATTATACCTAAAAATATTTGAAACAACCTCATGAAACTCATATAGAGCCCCAGTGAGTGGGTACCTCCCACTCAAGTTAGGTACATGCATCAGCATCAGATTAAGTATAATGAACTCAAAAGAAACTTGTAGATATTGAAAAATCTTGCAGACAATTCTAGCATAAGTAAAATCTACTTTACAATGATAATCTAATAAAATAGATAAGGTAATCGCTTAAACTAATTATAACTTTAAAACATCTTTTAGAGCATGTCTATGAATAAATTAGTAGATACTTCTTAGTTCAAATTATCAATCCTTCTGCATGAGTAATAAGTTAAAATCTAAGCATTTTGAATCAATACATAACAATAACATTATCTTTGTGACACTCCACAAGCCGAACCAGGTACACATCATGCAGTCCTGAAATTCCAGTACACAAAAGTCATGTCTACCAAATAGTCTTTATCAAATAGCAAGCAATCCAAATCATATTCATAATGGATATTTAAATCCAAATATTTACTACTTTTCAATACGAAAAAATCAGAATATGGAACAAATAATCTCTATAACAGAATGATCACTTTCCACAACAAGAACATAATTACCAATGGTAAATCATTAGCTAGCAGTACAAGGAATGTAACAAACATTCAAATCATGTTCTACATGGCTTTTCATCTTTTTTTCATTTTCCATGAAACTACTTGGCTTGTACCTCACCAAGTAGAAGTCGCCATGCCTAATTATCATGTCAATGACTCGCATCACTATCTTAGGGTTTATTCGGCCACCCTAAGATATCAACAACAGACCCTAGCCACCTCAGGGTTGCCTATAGAGGCTCACGTCCTCATATCGGGTATGTGAAATAGGAACCCAAAAAATAGCATATCACAAATCACAACATTTCTCATATTTTCATATTTCACATATTTCATTTCATCAGATTATATTCCTCATGGACATATACTTTCACATCAAGGATTTAGGGCCAGATCCCACTATAGATGACTCACTCCTAAATGTTGGTTCTAACCTTTAAGGTCTTGATCCACACACTGGAAATCCTTCTCAAAATTCATCAATTACTACAAGGAGATCCATTTTGTTTTCCCAGTGTGGTCCTCGGGGGAAACTCACAGTGTTTAGGGCACCGAACTAGATGTTTCATCATTCCACTTATTAGTAATATCTTTTACTCATCTTAAAATAATTCAAACATCATATATCACATGTAAATAGAATAAGATGAAACATATTAGGCTTAAAAAAAGACGATGATTAAAGCAAAAAAACAACAAATCTGTAGTTTGTAATGCATATGATTCTTTCCATTTTCTACATCATCTCATAGCAGTCATCGTCAATGGCTTTCAATCCGAGATATAATCTCATTGTCTAGCATTTACACCATTAGGTTTTATCATCATCAGTGGGCTTTTATCCGGAGATGTAATCTCATTGTGCAACATTTACCCTCATCAAGGTTTCTCAAATGTAACTGGTGCATGTTAAATTCAAACTCAACATTTTTTTATTCATTCTATATCACAGTTCACAACAAATATTCATAGAGACAAAATAACTAGGAAAAACAAAGGCATATAGATATCTTGTATCATTCATCATACTCAACATAGATTTATCATATGACATATACTTATTCCATTTGATTTCAATATATGCAAATAAATTTCATACATAAACATGCATAACAGACTTAGTTCTCTTCATCTTTTATTTTGCATTTTTTAGTTAGGGTTACTAATAAACACATGTTGAATATCATTTTAAGTCTATCCTATTCATCCATCCTCAGAGTACAAGTATTCTATCTGAGAATCACAATCCAATAATACATTCTTGTAAATCAATTTAAATTTTTGAACCTCATCTCTTAATTGAATTCAACTATAGTTATGTGCATTCCTTAATCCATCATTTGATATAGTTATTCATTAGCATCATCTAGCTCATAATTTTAGGGTTAGAGTTAGGTTCTTAGATTCATATATTAATTCTCAGCTTTTTACTTCATTTTAAATTCATTCATCTCAATTTCTTTCATGTCATGCTCTTTACATTATTGGAACCAATCATTCTTAATTCACTTGATATACAATGCTCCTATTCTCATTGGCATTCATCAAAATCCAATTCTAGTATATTTCATTCAATTTGGTTTAATCCACATGTAATTAAAAATAAAAGATTAAAGATTTCATCATAATAACTTCATTAGTTTCATCTTTAACTTGCCATCACCATTCAGTACATTTTCTATATAGTTTCTTGTATTTAGATAAGGGTACCATGTCACCTACTTCTAATGGCATTCACATAATCAACAGTGATCATTCCTTATTATACTACTGGCTTTAGGTAAAAAGAATGAATTAGGGTTACATCTTCTTACACCATAATCTCTAATCATCCTTCACAATTCATTGTTATGTATCTTGTATAAAAGGACCCACATTCATGTGAGGGCTACTCTATTTCATAAATTATACTCAAATATATGGATTATGATTAGATCATATTAGTAAGACTCATCATCTTCAATTGAAGTATGAATACTTACATTTCAACATTTCATCACATTTACAACATTATATACATGTTCTAGCTTTGTCACTCATACCCCTATTAATACTAAATTTCTAGGGTTTTAAAAAAAACCATCCTTATATAAACACATCATAAGAATCATGTCATTTAGTAATCTTATCATGGTACACAAGGGTTCATTAGGGCTATGCACACACATGGAAACCCTAGTTTCCATTTTCACGTATATCATTGATTAATTGACTCATTTGATTCAATCCGCAACACAAACTATAAACGGGGAATATTTCTACCTCATATTGATCCTTATGTATATATCATATGAAATTTTATTAAGACTCAACAAAACACTTGGATAATTCATTCTAATACAATTAAAATATGATTCTATACATGTCAATTCAATTCCCAAACATATCAGCCATTGGGCTGATTTTTAGGCAATATTCATATGAAATAGCATAGTAATCTATCCATAAAGTATTACATTAAACATCAATCAATATATTAGGAACTTAGCAAGTTCCATTCAATGAGTAGAATTTGAATTCATAATATCTTTCCAAATCAATACCCAATCACATACAAATACAAGAAAGATTTCTAATTATATTAGCCAGATATAACTAGGCTTTCAACATAAATAAAAATCTTTAGAGGGATAAAAACACTCACATAAGGTGATAAGCACCTTAAAAATGTGAGACAAACTCTGCATTTTCAAAAATCCAATCAAACTCTAGCAACTTCATTCATTTCTTCCTCCTGTCAACTTGGAAACCCTAGAAATGGAGAAAAGGAGGGAAAGAGTGAGAAAAGAGGAAGAATTGATATACTTTTTAATCAAGTTAGAGGAGGGATTTAAGCTTTATATGTGAGAGAAGATTCACCATGAAATATTATACAAAGAAGCTAGACTTAATTGATTTCATCATATATCGGATGGTGAAACCCTAGGTCAACATCTCTAGCACTTTCTCCTCTCAAAACCCTAGCTCTCTTCTCTCTATAGAATTTCATTTCCCTAGAATGGATCACGAAATATGAGAGGTCCGTGGGTGCTAGGTTGATCATATAGATCAACTAAGGTGCTTCGGTGAATTGCAAATTGACCCAACTTACACTTTCTTTTATTTCAACATATTTTTTTCATCATAAAATATGTTACTAAAAATCATCTATTGAATAGGTCAAATCTCCTCCAAAACTTATTAAAAATTATGATATTATCTAAAATATCATTTCAGAGTTCCAATAAAAATTTTAGGTCAATCAGAGTTACTAATAAACAAATAAAAATAAAATGCTAGACTTCTATCTTTTAGCCAGAATGTATGGTCGGCTGAGTTTGTCCTGGGGGAAACTTGACCGACACCAGACTCTGTAGACCTCAAAATCATCCAAAATCTATGAAAATTCAACAAGATGTCTAAAATAGAGATTCCTAACTACTTTTAAAATTTTAGATCAATTGGATGTACCAATAAAAATATAAAATTTAAATAACATACTAATATATTTCAATTTAAATAGATGGTCGGTTGAGTTTGTCTTGGGGAAACTCGATCAAAAAATAGGACAGAAATTCTTTAAAAAATCTAATATTTTTCTATAACACTAAGAATTAAGTTATCCAAACTATATCCAAAATTCAAGTAAATCATATTTATATATAAATTACTAAAAATCATTTATCACACCATTGTATTTATCAAACCATGTATTCATATTCTACCAAAACCCTAGTTTGGTCGATTAGTATTTTCAATTATAAAACCCTAATTATTCAAAAAAAACATAATTAGAGTATTTCATTAGGATTCAGGAATTATAGCCATCATTAACCCAAGTTTAATCAATGATCAATTTAGTTGAGCATACAATCATCCAAGTAGACCCTAATTAGATAGTTAATCCGAAAATGGGTTGTTACAAATTCTCCCCTTGTTTTAGGATTTCATCCTGAAACTCATGAAAACATCTAGAATAATATCATATCATCTAATTATTCATCTCTCTCAACATCAAGTTAGACTAATTCCCATGTTATCTTTCTTCCATATGGCATCATTTCATTCATTTTTTGTATTAGATGAATATTTCATCCTTGTCATCATCATATATCTCTTTAATTATCAGAAGCACTTACTTCAAAATCTTATTAATAATCATTTATCAAGATGTAATTCACATCACCTTTCATAATCTTTTAAAATTTTATTATGTATCTCATATATCAAGATTATAATGCATTCTACATTATTATTTGCATTCATCAATTTTCTTCATGAAGAAGATCAGTTAGTGGGCTTCATTCTCAGTTATCAACTTTTTCTTATAATTTCCGATTCATACTCATTTTCAAAAAATTTAGGAATTAAGTTCATAATCCATTACACTTTCATATTTCTCATATGAAATTTCCTACTTGCCGTAGGTTCCATATTGAATTATAAAATCCTTTCTTTTTCACCATTTTGTTTCCAACTCTTTTTTATCACCATGCATCTTATTACACTCCCAAAATGTGATCATATGAATGCTTGGTCAAGGCAGCCAAAAGAAGTACAGTGGCAGTTCCATACTAACCTATCTCAATACCCAAACACTTGACCAGAGTATCTAGATACTAAGGTCAGTCAGTAAGCACATCATTTAGGTTATATTCAACATCGACATTATCATTTAATCCTAAACCTTATTGTCCCTACAGTCTCATCTAAACTAGGATCTAATACCACATTATCGAGACCTCTCTTTTGATTATCATAAATGCCAACCATTAGATAGAAACCCTAAATCTAATCCCTGTATATGAAACAAAATAATGAATTCTCAACAAAGGCGACTTAAAAAATATATGAAAAATCACAGATAAATTTTTCCTTTTTTCTTCTCATAAAACCTTCTAAAATAATGTCACATCACAAACATCAAATTCACATATCACAAATCATATTCAAATCCATCAAAACTAGAATCAAATCTTATGGCTCATGAGAAGTTCAATTTATAATAGATACATGTACTTGAATCAATAAACTTTGTATACTACTCATCCTGGGAAAGAGAGTGTATAGGGACAATCTAATCTATCTAGATTATTCTATTTATATCTTTTTTGTCATGACCACTCCGCTGGATAGAATTATACTTAAAACATTTGAAACAGCCTCATGAGACTCATATACATCACCAGTGAGTGGATACCTCCCACTCAAGCTAGGTGCATGCATCGGCATCAGATTAAGTATAATGAACTCAAAAGAAACTTGTAGATATTGAAAAGTCTTGCAGATAGTTCTAGCATAAGTCAAGTCTGGTTTACAATGGTAGTCTAATGAAACAGATATGGTAATCAGTTAAACCAATTATAACTTTAAAACATCTTTTAGAGCATGTCTATGAACAAATCAGTAGATACTTCTTAGTTCAGATTAACAATCCTTCTGCATGAGTAATAAGTCAAGATCTAAGCATTTTGAATCAATACATAACAATAACATTATCTTTATGACATTCTACAAGACGAACCAGGAACACATCCTGCAATCCTGAAGTTTACGTACACATAAGACATGTCTACTAAACAGTACTTATCAAATAGCAAGCAATCCAAATAATACTCAGAGTGGATAATTAAATCCCAACATTGACTATTTTTCAACAAGAGAAATCAGAATGTGGAAAAGATAATCTCTATAACAACATGATTACTTTCCACAACAAGAGTTAACAATGGTAAAAGATTAGCTAGTAGTAACAAACATTCAAATCATGTTCTACACGACTTGTCATCTTTTATTCAATTGCCCTGAAACTACTTAGCTTGTACCTCACCAAGTAGAAGTCACAACGCCTAATTCTCATGTCAATGACTCACTGTCACTATCTTAGGGTTTAGTCGGCCACCCTAAGATATCAACAACTTAACATGGCCACCTCACAGTTGCCTAAAGAGTCTCACATCCTCATTTTCGGCACACGAGATAGGAATCAACAAAATAGCATATCCCATATCACAATATTTCTCATATTTTCATATTTCACATATTTTATTTCATCAAAGTCTATTCCTCATGGACATAGACTTTCACAAAAAGGATTTAGGGCCAGAGCCACTCCATATGACTCACTCCTAAATCTTGAGTCTAACCTTTAAGATCTTGAACCATACTTTAGAAATCCTTCTCAAAATTCATTGATTACTACAAGGAGATCTGCTTTGTTTCCCCAATGTGGTCCTCAGGGGAACTCATAGTGTTTAGGGCACCTAACTAGATGTTTCATCATTCTACTAGTTATTAGTCTCTTTTACTCATCTTACAAGAATTCAAAACATCATATATCATATGTGTGTATTCTCGCATAACTAGAATAACATGAAATATATAAGGCTTAACAAAAAGAACATGATTAAAGCAAGAAGCACAACAACTTTGTAGTGTGAAACACATGTGATTCTATGCATTTTCTACTTCATCTCATAGTAGTCATAATCAATGGATTTCATCCCAAGACATAATCTAATTATCTAGGATTTACTCCATCATGGTTTTATCATCATCAGTGGGCTTTCATCCCAAGACATAATCTCATTGAGTAACATTTACCCTCATCGGGGTTTCTCAAATGTAATTGGTGCATGTTAAATTCAATCTCAACATATTTTGTATTAGTTCATTCTATATCACAGTTATCAACAAATATTCATAGAGACACAAGAACTAGAAACAATAAAGGCATACAAATATCTTGTATCATTCATCATACTCTGAATATATTTATCATATGACATATACTTATTCCATCCAATTTCCATATATGCAAATAAATTTCATACATAAACATGCATAATAGACTTACTTCTCTTATTCTTTTATTTTACATTCTCCAATTAGGGTTACTAATAAACACATGTTGACTATCATTTAAGTATGTACTATTAGTCCATCCTCAGAGTACAAGTATTCTATCAGAGAATCAAAATCCAAGAATACATTCTTGTAAATCAGTTCAAATGTTTGAACCTCATCTCTTAATTGAATTCAACTACAGATATATGTATTCCTTAATTCCTCATTTGAGATGGTTATTCATTATCATCATCTATCCCATCATTTTAGGATTAGAGTTAGGTTCTTAGATTCATATACTAATTCTCATATTTTTCCTTCATTTTGTATTCATTCATCTCAATTTCTTTCATTTCATGTTCATTACATTATTGGAACCAATCATTCTTAATACACTTGATATACAATGCTCATGTTCTCATTGACATTCATCAAAGTCCAATTCTAGTATATTTCATTCAATTTGGGTTTAGCCACATGTAATTAAAAATAAAATGTTAAAGACTTCGTCATAATAGCTTCATCGGTTTCATCTTTAACTTGCAATAACCATTTAGTACATTTTCGTTCATGTCATTTCTTATATTAAGATAAGGTTACCATGTGATTGACTTATAATGACATTCCCATAATCAACAGTGATCATTCCTTATTATACTACTCACTTTAGGTAAAAAGAATGAATTAGGGTTACAACTTCTTACACCATAATCTCTAATCATCCTTCACAAATCATTGTTATGTATCTTGTATAAAATGACCCACATTCATGTGAGGGCTACTCTATTCCATAAATTATACTAAAAATATGGATTAGGATTATATCATATTAGTAAGACTCATCATCTTCAATTGAAGTATGAATACTTACACTTCAACATTTCATCACGTTTACAACATTATATACAAGTTCTAGCTTTATCACTCATATTTGCCTTAATACTAAACTTCTAGGGTTTTCAAAAAGCCATCCTTAGATCAAAACATCATAAGAATCATGTCACTCAATAATCTCATCATGGTGCACAAGGGTTCATTAGGGCAATGAACACACATGGAAACCCTAGCTTCCATTTTCACATATATCATTCATCAATCATAAGTATGCATTGATTAATTGACTCATTTGATTCAATCTGCAACACAAACCCTAAAGATGGAATATTGTCACCTCATATTGATCTTTCTATATTAATCATATTCAATTTCAATAAGACTCAACAAAACACTTGTATAATTCATTCTAATACAATTCAAATATGATTCTATACATGTCAATTCAATTCCCAAGCATATCGGCCATTGGGCTGATTTTTAGGCATCACATGAAATAGCATAGTAATATATCTATAGATTTTTCTACAAAACATCAATATATATATCAAGAACTTAGAAAATCCCATTCAATGAGGAGTAATCAAAATCAGTAGACTTTGATTGCCTAATATCTTTCCAAATCAATACCCAATCACATATAAATACAAGCAAGATTTCTTATATTAGCCGGATAGAATAAGGCTTTCAACATGAATAAAGATCTTAAGAGGGAGAAAAACACCCACCTAATGTGACAAGTACCTTAAAAATGTAGGTCAAACTCTTGCAACTGCATCCATTTCTTCCTCCTCTCAACCCAGAAACCTTAGAAATGGGGAATTTGAGAGAAAGAGTGAGAAAAGATGAAATTTGATATCATTTTGAATCAAATTAGAGGAGGCATGGAATCTTGCCATGTGAGTGAAGATTCACCATGAATGACTATGCAAAGAACCTAAACTTACTTGATTTCATCATATATGGGATGGTGAAACCCTAGGTCAACATTATCACCACTTTCTCCTCTCAAAACCTTGGCTCTCCTCTCTCTATAGAATTTCATTTCTCTAGAATGGATCAAAAATATGAGATCTCCTTGGGTGGTAGGTTGCTCATATAGATCAATGGAGGTGTTTGGGTCAATTGCAAATTGACCCAACTTACACTTTCTTTTATTTCAATAGATTTTTCTATCATAAAATATGTTACTAAAAATCATCTACTGAATAGGTCAAATATCCTCTAAAAATTATGAAAAAATAGAATATTGTTTAATATATCGTTTTAGAGTTATAATAAAAAATTAGATCAATTTGAGTTACCAATAAAAGAATAAAAATCAAATACTAGACTGCTATTTTTCAGCCAGAATGTATGGTCGGTTGAGTTTGTCCTGGGGAAACGCGATCGACACCAGACTATGTAGAACTCAAACATCATCCAAAATTTACCCAAATTTAAAAAGAAATCTAAAATAGAGTTTTACAACTATGGTTAAAATTTAAGATCTGTTGGATGCACCAATATAAAGATCAAATTCAAATACCACAGTTCTATATTTCAATCTCAATTCATGGTCGGCTGAGTTTATCTTGGGGAAACTCTGCCGACAAATAGGTCTTAAAATTCATAAAAATTCAGACATTTTTCAAGAATACTAAAAATAAAGTTATCCAAACTATGTAAAAAATTTAAGTAAATTATAGTTATACATAAAATACTAAAAATCATTTACCACACCACTGTATTTATCAAATTATGTATTCATATGCTACCAAAACCCTAGTTTGTCCGAACAGGATTTTTGTAACATCCCAATTTTCTAAAACATATAATTTAGTAAGCTGAAGCATAATCTTATTGGGAATGTCATAAACATGATTATCATTGCATAAAAATAAAGTTTGATAAACCAACATAGGATACATAGCATATTTATCGTATCTCAAACTCATAACATAAAACAAACACTCTTAACTAAAACACATGTCTCATAAACACAAAGGAAAATCTAAACTTTTGATAGTTGGCACCCCACCAAGTCAGGTCTTATATGTCCTTGAGCTCCTTCTTCAACTTGTCCTTAGATAGATTTATCCTTGATGTTGCTCCTTTCATGTGGGCATCACGCCCCCAGCCATGCATAAAAAAATTTGTAAGTGGAATTGAACATATTATAAAACTGAAATAGCATATAATTTGAAAAGAAAACATTTAACATCATGAAAATAAACTTTGCATTTTATCATTTTCTTTTATCTAGATTATATAAGAATACTCAAATTTTGCACTGAAGTGCCTCTTGGATTGCACCAAAGTGCTTTGTATGCTAGGAAAGCCCATGATTTGCACCAAAGTGCTTTGCATGCTAGGAAAGCCCGTGATTTGTACCGAAGTACATTGTATTCTAGGAAAGTCCATGATGAGGATCTTATATAAGGTTCATTAATTATATTTACTCTTTACTCTTAAATACTCTTTACTCTTGCTCTTAAACATGAATATGACATGATATGATGATTCTTAAAATAAATAGTAAAACAATTTCACTTATCCAATAACTTTTAACTTTGATCAATAAAACTATAACATGCATAATACATTCACATAATAACATGTATATTGTACACAATAGAATATAAACATCCAATAATTATGCTCAAAGTGCATGGACCACTTACGGATATTGGACAAACTCCTAATAGTCTCTTGATGTTCATGGAACCTTAATTACCATGTATAATTAAATAACATGCACTAATAATCATTATATAACCTAATTTTAGGGTTTCATGGCTCTTGAATAAATTATGGAAATTTGGATCAAAATGGGGACTCAAAACCACCATATTATTGTTCCTTGTTTGAAAACCTTTCCAACGAATAGTTTTGCATGATTTTTTTATCACGTATGAATTATGTAATTTACAAAGACTGGCCAATCACGAAACTCGTTAAATATACATGTAAATGATTAATGAGGAGATGGGGCCCTTGCCAATCTGGCCCAATAGGAGCCAGCTAATTGGCTATCATCTCCCAAAGCAAAACATGTGGTCAATAGGTGGTCAAAGTGAGTAAAAATTGATTATGCCCATGAGGGTGCAATTCTGGTAACCGATCCAATAGGGGTAAAAGGGGGAATTCATCACCCCTCTTCTTCTCCTTTATATCAGTGAAGAACACCCAAGAAAATGGTGAGAAAAGATGAAATCAAAAGCACGTTCATTCTCCTCATCATAGGGAAACAAAGTGCCAGGCCACTACTTCACCGTCGACCAGAACCAAAGAGCCCAAATTTGGCTCGTCCAAAGGTCAGGGAGCCAAGAAATTCCTACCGTTGTGAAAGGGCAGAAGAGGAATAGAGTAACAAAGCAAACACCAAAAATCTCAGGCAATGTTGAAGAAATACAATTTGATACCTTATTGTCAGACAAGATTGGCAGTCTACACAACTTCATGAAGATGAAGGAAGCATCATTGATTACTCCACGGGGTCTCTTGTCGTCTGGGTCACCGAGACGACAACTGAGATTGGGCAATGGTGCAGCAAAATGTGATTGGGGTCCATCTGTCAGATCGAAGGAAAAATAATGCTCTGATCATGCATCAGGGTTGGATCTGATCGATTCTATGGGGCCGCTTATAAGGGTGTGTGCTCGGGGAGGGCTAGGAACCTCTGGCCATTGGGATTTTAGTAGATTCTAGAGCCTCTCATGGTGTGGATACTGTGGTGGATGAAACCCTATCAAATTAGGGATCCACAACCTCGTTGTGCAACCAGGAACATCAAGGAGTCCTTGGATTCATAAGCTACTCCGTGATTGAAAAAAATGAAAGAAAGAAATCCTAGGACATTGAGAAGTCCAGAAACAACCAGGAGTAGGGCGTAGAAGGAGACTCCCCTCGCTCATGATTTTACTTGGGTCCGTGTCTGACCTGATTCAGACATAGTGTGATCAATGATTAAAGCGGTGGACCAAAGTTCAAACTATGGCTTTTAGATTAATTTAGGGAATTCTTCTAGGATTAGGTTATTTTCTTTTCCAACTCAAATTGGGGCATCAAAAAGAGTCCATACCCAATCAAATTTGGTGTCTTACCAAAATTGGATGCAAGGATTCCGAAAATCAAGTTAGATTTTTGTTTTTAGACTTCTTCTATATTATATTTCCTTTCCAAGTTAAATCTTATTTTAATTATCCCAAACCATCTAAAAATATTTAGAGGTTGATATTTTGGATAAATCTTGATATTAATGTTTCAAGTTTCCAGGAAAATTATTAGGTTTAATTAGTATCATTAAAAGGACTAATTTCACTTTATTCCCATGTATGCTATTAATGTGCCAAATTATGGTTGTAATTGATGAAATTGAGTTTCAATTAACTTGGTGATGAAATATTATCGTTAAACATGATTTATTCATCATAATTGGGTCTCTAAGTTTCAACGTATTTCATATGAAGCATCAGATTTGAAATTTGAAATTGGAGTTTTCTAATGTAGGATTAGTCATAAAAAGTTAGGGTGTTACAATTCAACCCTCCTTAAATGAATTTTGTCCTCAAAATTCTACTATTCTAACACCTTATAACTATCATAAAATCTTACATAAACTCACATCTAGGGCAAGACTAAACACAACTATAGTCTATAAAAGGTACCCAAGGGATTTCAAAAACTAAATCATACCTTGTTCATTCTCATCATCTTCATCATCATCCACCATGGTGAAGATCCTAGCTTTTCATTTCTCCCTAAGCTCTTTGTTGACTTGGGGATCCTTATTCTGTAGGATCTTGGGGTAGTTGATCTTATATGGCTAGCCTCTCCATAGTACTAACAAACTCCAGTTCCATATCTGCATTCTCCTATATGATATCTATTACACTTGGTTTAGGGTTTGAAGAAGGTTCTTCTTGTACTTTTCTCTTCTTGTCATTATGGCTCTTGTGCTCTTTCTTGCTTCATGAGGGTGATCCATTCTTCTAGTATCATCCAAGTGGTCCTCCAACTCTAGGGCAGACTCGATTGCCTCATGCACTGTCCTAATGCCACGTCTAGTCAAAGTATAGCCCATATCAAGTTTCAGGTCACGCATGACTTCTTTGCCAGACGTGTCTTGTCCAAACCATAATCGTACTTCTGCAACATATGAAACTTCGATACATACTGGCTAACAGTTGAGTCATACTGCCTCAGATGCTTGAACTCCATCTCCTTCTTCTCGATCATGGATTTAGAGATGTAGTGGTTCTGGAAGGCAGTCGTGAACTCCTCCCAGGTCAACGGCTCAACATTGGATCCTCAAGCATTGCTGAAATTCTCCCACCAAGTGTGGGCTACACTCTTCAGCATGTGTGTCCCAAAGAAAACTTTAGAAGGCTCGGGACATCCTAAGTCACAGAAACAGTGCTCGACATTGAGAAGACACACTTTAGCATGACCAACTACACCAGTCTCAGCTTCTCCAGAGAAGGTTTCTGGCTTCATCTTTAGAAAGTGTACTAAGGTCAACTCCAGGTTCCTTAGTTGATGTGGTCTTCCTTGTTGACCAGTGATAGCATCAGTTAGAACCTTTATGAGCACTTCTAGAGGTGCATTAGGGTTACCATTAGGGTTAACCCCTCCATAAGCACTATGATCACTTCCCCCATTGGAAGAACTTCCCTCTCCATCTACGTGCTCCTTGTTGTTATCAAATATCTTCTTGGGAGCCATCTACAAATAGGAACATAAACTATATGAGATTTTTGATAAAAAAAACCCGGTGGCCAACTATATTTTTTGCTTTGGCTGCATAAAAATAAAGTTTGATAAACTAACACAGGATACATTGCATAGTTTCTCATATCTCAAACTCATAACATACACTCACACTCTAAACTAAAACGCATGTCTCATAAACATAAAGGAAAATCTAAACTTTTGATAGTTGGCACCCCACTAGGTCAGGTCTTAGATGTCCTTGAGCTACTTCTTCAACTAGTCCTTAGATATTTTTATCCTTGATTTTGTTCCTTTCCTACGGGCATCGCACCCCCAACCATGCATAAAACAATTTGTAAGTGGAATTGAACATACTATAAAACTAAAATAACATATACTTTAAAAAGAAAATATTTAACATCATGAAAATAAACTTTGCATTTTATCATTTTCTTTTATCTGACTTATATAAGAATACTCAAATTTTGCATTGAAGTGCCTCTTCTCTTTGCATTGAAGTTACTCTTGGATTGCATTGAAGTTCTATGTATGCTAGGAAAGCCCACAATTTGCACCAAAGTGCTCTGTATGCTAGGAAAGCCCATGATTTGTACCAAAGTACAGTGTATGCTAGGAAATCCCATGGCGAGGATCTTATATAAGGTTCATTCATTATCTTTACTCTTTACTCTTAAATACTCTTTACTCTTTCTTTTAAACATGAATATGACATGATATGATGATTCTTAAAATAAATAGAAAAAAAACTCATTTATCCAATAACTTTTAACTTTGATCAATAAAACTATAACATGCATAATACATTCACATAATAACATGTATATTGTACACAATAGAATATAAGCATCCAAGAATTATGTTCAAAGTGCATGGACCACTTATAGAGATTGGAGAAACTCCTAATAGTCTCTTGATGTTTGTGGAACCCTAATTACCTTGTATAATTAATTAACATGCATTAATAATCATTATCTAAACTAATTTTAGGGTCTCATGTCTCTTGAATAAATCATGGAAATTCGGATCAAAATGGGGATCAAAACCACCATATTATTGTTCCTTGTTTGAAAACCTTTCCAACGAATATTTTTGCATAATTTTCTGATCACGTATGAATTAGTTATGTAATTTAAAAAAACTGGCCAATCACAAAACTCGTTAAATACACATGTAAATGATAATGCAGGAGATGGGGCCCTTGCCAATCTGGCCCAATAGGATCCCGCCAACTGGCCATCATCTCCCAAAGAAAAATCCACGGTCAACATGCAGTCAAAGTGAACAAAAATCAAGTATTCCCATGAGGGCGCAATTCTAGAAACTGATCCAACAGGGGTAAAAGGGGGAATCCATCATCCTGCTCTTCTCCTTTCTATCGACAAAGAACACCCAGGAAAATGGTGAGAAAACTTGAAATTAGAAGCGTGTTTGTTCTCCTCATCATAGGGAATCAAAGTGCCAGGCCTCTACCTCATCTCCGACCAGAACCAAAGAGCCCAAATTTGGCTCGTCTGAAGGTCAGGGCACCAAGAAATTCCTACCATCATGAAGGGGCAGAGGAGGAATAGAGGAACAAAGGAAACACCAAAGATCTCAGGCAATATTGAAGAAATACGATTTGATACCTTATTGTCTGATAAGATTGGTGGCCTGCACATCTTCATGAAGATGAAGGAAGCACCGCCGATTACTCCATGCAGTCTCTTGTGGCCTGGATCGCCGAGATGACAACCCAGATTGGGAAACGGCACAGCAAAATACGATTGGGGTCAATCTGTCAGATTGAAGGCAAAACGATGCTTTAATCGTGCATCAGGGTTGGATCTGATCGATTCTATGGGGTCACTTCTAAGGGTGCGTTCTTGGGGAGGTCTAGGAACCTCTGGCCATTGGGATTTTAGAAGATTTTGGAGCCTCTCATGGTCTAGAGGCTGTGGTGGATGAAACTCTATCGAATCAGGGATCTAAAAACTCACTATGAAACCAGGAATGTCGAGGAGTCCTTGGATTCATAAGCTACTCCGTCTCTGAGAAAAAGGAAAGAAAGAAATCTTGGGACATTGAGAAGTCCCAAAGCGACCAGGAGTTGGTCATAGAAGGAGACTCCCCCCGCTCATGATTTCACTCAGGTCCATGTCCGACGCGGTTCAGAAAGAGCATGATCAGCGATTAAAACGGCGGACCAAAGTTCAAACTATGGCTTTCAGATTAACTTAGGGAATTCTTCTAGGATTAGGTTATTTTATTTTCCAACTCAAATTGGGGCATCAAAGAGAGTCCATACCTAATCAAATTTGGTGTCTTACCAAAATTGGATGCAAGGATTCTGAAAACCAAGTTAGATTTTCATTTTTAGACTTCCTTCTATATGATATTTCCTTTCCAAGTTAAATCTTATTTTAATTATCCCAAACCATCTAAATATATTTAGATGTTTATATTTTGGATAAATCTTGATATTAATGTTTCAAGTTTCCAGGAAAATTATTAGGTTAATTATTATCATTAAAAGGATTAATTTCACTTTATTCTCATGTATGCTACTAATGTGCCAAATTAGGGTTGTAATTGATGAAATTGAGTTTCAATTAACTTGATGATGAAAGATCATCTGTAAACATTATTTATTCATCATAATTAGGTCTCTAAGTTTCAATGTATTTTATATAAAGCATCATATTTGAAATTTGAAATTAGGGTTTTCTAATGTAGGATTAGTCATAAAAAGTTAGGGTGTTACAATTTTCAATTCTAAAACCCTAATTATTCAAAGGAAAAATATGATTAGAATATTTCATTAGGTTTAAATAATCATAATTAGAATACCATCAGTAACTCAAGTTGGATCGGTGATCAATTTAGTTAAGCATACAATCATCCAAGTAGACCCTAACTAGATGGTTAATCTGAAAATGGGTTGTTACAAATTCTCCCCTCCTTTTAGGATTTCATCACGAAATCCATGAAAAGATCTATAATAATATCATATCATCTAATCGTTCATCTCTCTCAACATCAACTTGGACTAATTTTCATTTTATCTTTCTTTCATATGGTATCATTTCATTCATTTTTTTGCATTGGATGAATATTTCATCCCTTATCATCATCATATATCTCTTTGATTATTAGAAAACACTTACTTCACAAAACTTATTAATAAATCATTTATCAAGATGTGATTCACATCACCTTTCATAATCTTTTAAAATTTTATTATGTATCTCATAGATCAAGATTGTAATTCATTCTACTTTATAATTTGCATTCGTCAATTTTCTCCATAAAGAATATCATTTAGTGGGTTTCATCCTCATTTATCAACTTTTTCATATAATTTCCAATTCATACTCATGTTCAATTTTGTTAGGAATTATCTTCATAATCCATTACACTTTCATCTTTCTCATATGAAATTTCTTGCTTGTCATATGTTCCATATTGAATTATAAAATCCTTTCTCTTTCCCCAATTTATCACCAATCCTTTTTTTGATCATCATGCATCTTATTACACTCCCAAACTGTAGTCATCTAGATGCTTAGTCAGGGAAGCCATAAGAAGTACCATTGGCAGTTCCATACTAGCTTATCTCAATACCCAAATACTTGACCAGAGTATCTAGATACTGAGTTCAGTCAGTATGCACATCATTTAGGTTATATTCAACATCGACATTATCATTTAATCCTAAACCTTATTGTCCCTACAAACTCATCTAACCTAGGCTCTAATACCACATTATTGAGACCTCTCTTTTGATCAGCATAAGTGCCAACCATTAGAGAGAAACCCTAAACCTAATCCCTGATTATGAAACAAAATAATGAACTCAACAAAGGCGATTAAAACAATATATGAAAAATCACAGATTAAATTTTCCTTTTTCTTTCTCATAAAACCTTCTAAAACAATGTCACATCATGAACATCACATTCAGATATCACAAATCATATTAAACTCCATCAAAATTAGAATCGAATCTTATGGCTCATGAGAAGTTCATTTTACAATAGATACATGTATATGAATCAAGAAACTTTGTATACTACCCATACCAGGAAAGAGAGTTTGTAGGGATAGTCTAATCTATCTAGATTATTCTATTTATATCTTTTTTATCATGACCTCTCCCCTGGATAACATTATACCTTAAGATATTTGAAACAACCTGATGAGACTCATATAAAGCCCCAGTGAGTGGATACCTCCCACTAGGTACATGCATCAACATCAGATTAAGTATAATGAACTCAAAAGAAACTTGTAGATATTGAAAAGTCTAGCAGATAGTTCTAGCATAAGTCAAATTTGGTTTATAATGGTAGTCTAATCAAACAGATAAGGTAATCACTTAAACAAATTATAACTTTAAAACATCTTTTAGAGTATGTCTATGAACAAATCAGTAGATACTTCTGAGTTCATATTAACAATCCTTTTGCATGACTAATAAGTCAATATCTAAACATTTTGAATTAATACATAACAATAACATTATCTTTTTGATACTCCACAAGCCGAACCAGGAACACATCTTACAGTGTTAAAGTTGAAGTACACATACGACATGTGTACCAAATAGTACTTATCAAATAGCAAGCAATCCAAATCATATTCAAAGTGGATGTTTAAATCCTAAGATTTACTACTTGTCAACAAGACAAATCAGAATATAGAACAAATAATATCTATAACAGCATAATTACTTTCCACAACAAGAACATAATTAACAATAGTAAATCATCTAGTACCATTACAAGGAATGTAACAAACATTCAAATCATGTTCTACATGGCTTGTCATCTTTTATTCATTAGCCCTAAAACTAATGGGCTTGTACCTCACCAAATAGAAGTCGCCACGCATGATTATCGTGTCAACGACTCACCATCACTTTTTAGGGTTTATTCATTCACTCTAAGATATCAACAACAGACACTGCCCACCTCAGGGTTTCCTAAAGAGGCTCACATCCTCATCTTGTATACAAAAGATAGGACTCATCAAAATAGCATATCACATATCACAACATTTCTCATATTTTCATATTTCACATATTTCATTTCATCATAGTCTATTACTCATGGACATAGATTTTCACAGTAAGGATTTAGAGCCACAACCACTCCCATTGACTCACTCCTAAATCTTGGTGGTCTAACCTTTTAGGTCTCGATCCACATTCTAGAAATCCTTCTCATAATTCATTGATTACTACAAGGAGATCCGTTTTGTTTTTCCAGTGTGGTCCTCGGGGGAAATTCATAGTGTTCAGGGCACCTAACTAGACGTTTCATCATTCCACTTGTTATTAATCTTTTTACTCATCTTAGAAGAGTATAAAACATCGTATATCATATGTGTGTATTCTCCCATAACTAGAATAGCATGAAACGGATTAGGCTTTACAAAAAGACAATGATTAAAGAAAGAAGCACAACAAATATGTAGTTAGCAACACATGATTCTTTACATTTTCTACATTATCTCATAGCAGTCATCATCAATGGATTTCAGCTCGAGACATAATAGGATTGTTCATCATTTACCCCATCACGGTCTTATCATCTTCAGTGGGCTATAGCCCGAGACATAATCTCATTGTGTGACATTTACCCTCATCAGGGTTTGTCAAATGTAATTAGCACATGTTAAATTTAATTTCAACATATTTCTTATTAGTTCTTTCTATGTCATATTTCTCAACAAATATTCATAGAGACATAAGAACTAGAAACAATAAAGGCATATAGATATTATGTATCATTCATCATACTCAAAATAGATTTATTATATGACATATACTTATTCCATCCAATTTCAATAGATGCAAATAAATTTCATACATAAAGATGCATAACAGACTTAGTTCTCTTCTTCTTTTATTTCGAATTATTTAGTTAAGGTTACTAATAAACACATGTTAACTATCATTTAAGTCTATACTATTAGTCCTTCCTCAGAGTATAAGTATTCTATTAGAGAATCACAATCCAAGAATACATTCTGGTAAATCAATTCAAATGTTTGAACCTCATCTCTTACTTAAATTTAACTACAGTTATGTGCATTCCTTAATCCCTCATTTGAGGAGGTTATTCATTAGCATCATTTAGCTCGTCATTTTAGGGCTAGAGTTAGGTTCTTTGATTCATATACTAATTCTCATTATCTCCTTCATTTTATATTCATTCATCTCAATTTCTTTCATTTCATGTCATTACATTATTGGAACCAATCATTCTTAATTCACTTGATATACAATGCTCCTCTTCTCGTTGACATTCATCAAAGTCCAATTCTAGTATATTTCATTCAATTTGGGTTAAGCCACATGTAATTAAAAATAAAATATTAAAGACTTCATTATAATAACTTCATTAGTTTCATCTTTCACTAGTCAATTGAATAGAAATGTGATTACATAACGACTAAAACAAGTGTCACGACCGTAACATGTATTTTGACCAGAACAACCATCACAACCTAAACTATAGAGGCAACTATGAGTGAAGTCCCAACTGAGATGGGTGTCACGAACGTAATCAACATCACATCGTGGTTAGCATCACGACCGCGACATCATACAAATGCAGCATGGAAACACTTACTTGGGAGTAGCATCATCCAGGGGTGGTCGCGATGAAAAAGAGATGATGTGATTGAGAAGAAGGTCACGACTGAGATGAACATAAGGTCTGATCATAAGGCATAGGATGGGGTAAACCAAACTATTGATACTCCAATAGGTAGTAAGAGCATGTGGGGGGGAAGTGAAAGAGTATGAAGGTGAACAAGTGGGGTCTGAGTTGCGGTCAAGACAAGTAAATTAGTTAGATATAACACCTGTGGGTTGCACTCACGATGAGTGCCATCACCGAAACACCAGTCATGATCATGACGAGAGTCTCGTCTGAGACAAAGAATGTTAGAGAAAGTGAATCATACTCGAAGGTGCTTTTTCAACAAGGATCAGTCAAGAAGGTGTGATCGATCCATTGTGCAAAGGTTCTTAAGATAAAGCGGATGAAGGAGAGGAGGAAAGAACCAGTGTGAGCGGAAGCGATCACATGTGCTTGTCTTTTCTTTTCATTGCTTGACTCTATTGCTCCATCTTCATTCGTTCACTATTTCTTCACTACGGTTCTTCAGAGCGGCAGTGCAATAGACAGAGAGGAAAGAAAGAGGGGGTTTACTAGTTAAAAGTTCTTTTATACTTGACAGTATAGCGACCAAGATTATAGCTATCGTGTTTCATCTGTGACATATGTTGCGGTCGTGACACATTTTCTGGTCGAGACACTAGTTTTAGATGTGACACCAGTAAAGGTGTAGCGGTCGAGATGTGTCTTTACCTAGAAACAGAGAGATGTTAAGTGTGGGCTCCGATCTCCAAACTACGAATTAATCCCGATTTAATCATGTGCGGAAGCAATCGGTAAACAGTGGAAGACAAAAATCACGGGAAATTAAAACTTTTCGAGATAAGAGCTTGAAACCACAAACCTTTTCCATAGAAAAAGGATTTAACTGTTTACAACACTTGACAAAAATTACTTCTTGAGTAACTATATACAACACAAAATTCTCAAGAGTTCATACTCCAAAACACTCCAGGACCTGAGAGTACAGAGGACACATAGGACAGACTCTATACTACATCATGAAGCAGGTTGGATCTCCACCTGAGATAACTACTGCTCCTGATGCTGCTGAGATTGGTCACCTGAGTTCTTGTCCCTCCGTCTTCGACGACCACCTAAAAAGTAGAAGTCTACGGGGTGAGACAATTATACATAATTGCCCCAGCGAGAGTTATAACTCTCCACTAAAAGCTTTATAAGCAAAGCAAGGAATAACTAAAGCAATAAAAATCTTCAAGGTATTCACTAGCAGTTTGATGATAAGCAAGAGTTCAACCAATAATAAAATGTGAGAACATCTATACAATTCATGGTAACATCAATCAAATAACTCGTAGATAACTCTCACAGATATACTACGTTGTTGATTATGTTTTTAAGGGAGTGTAGGGATGCATCTCACCTTTTGGACTGTGTGGTGGGGAATGATGGACTACATGAATCTACATCAAATCCTCTCACCTTTTCTCTTTTAGTGAAGGTATGACGAACTATAAGAATCTACATCAAATACCTACACTAGGATGTAAGGTTCTACACATCCATGTACCCCATATACTCAAAAGTATATGATCCAGGAGTTCCCTGGGGAAAACCTGCTTCACCATCATTTAAACTCTGACAATGATGGATCTATGATCAGGGCTCTACATTTCACTTGATTAGTTAGGTACATTCAGTATTCATAACATCATACAAAACATTAGCATCACAGCTATATATGAGAATACTAAAATGTAGCGGGCCTAACTCATTCCAATCATCAGTTCTCAGCCATCTCATCACAAGTCATCTGTTAAGCATGACCTTGATGGTGTTTATGGCTCTTACAGCCCATAAACCACAAAAGATGTCACTCACAGTGCATCACTAAGGATTACTATTCATAAAGCTTAAGACATGCTTTTAATGAATATAACATGGTATTCCATTCCTGGATATAACCATCATCTCATAACAACCTGCATGGTTCATTAATATAACATGGCATTCCATACCTGGATATGCCCATCATCTCATAACAACCTGCATGGTTCATTCAACAGATAATAGTAAACAATTCAACAATTAAGGATGCATTCTCAAATTAGGGTTTCACTTGGAATCCCCCTCAACTAGGGATTCACATGGAATCACCCTCAACTAGGGATTCACATGGAATCACCCTTAACTAGGGTTTCTCATGGAATCACCTCAACTAGGGTTCACATGGGATCACCCTTAACTAGGGTTTCACATGGAATCACCTCAACTAGGGTTCACATGGAATCATCCTTAACTAGGGTTTCACATGGAATCACCTCAACTAGGGTTGAATTCAATAACCCTGTCAATTAGGGTTTACTATTCACTCCATGGTGAATTGTACTTATTACATCATCATGTAAGAGAAACACCATCATTAAGGCTCTCAAATAGGATTAAGATCCATTAGATATTATAAATAGGGTTTCCATGACCTCACATAGGTGGGTCATTCCCTAAACATGCACATTCATGTGTAATTGAAGTATCTCACTTGAGTTTCCTCCTTAAAAGGGTACTTTCTCTCTCTAGGATACTTTCTCTCTCTAGAAATACTTTCTCTCTCCTCTCACTAGTAGATGGTGACAACACCACTCTAGATCAGGTTGAGATAAGTCTCCATTGATTAACATGAGCCAAAACATCAACATCATGTGATTAGGGTTTGATTAGAACAAGGTTTTACCCCTTTAGACCCCTCAAGGGTATTTTGGTAATTTTCCACATGATCACCATCATGGGTTAACTCACTAATCACATATTCCCTTAATGATCTAGGTTACCATTAGGGTTTAGATTGGATCACCAATGAACTAATCACGTCATCAAATGGTTAAGTACAAACCATCACCAATCTCCAAACGGTTTCAACCTTCAAACGGTTTCAACCACCCAAACGGTCTTGAGACCGTTTGACCCCAAACGGTCTTGAGACCGTTTGACCCCAAACGGTCTTGAGACCGTTTGGATCCAAACGGTCTTGAGACCGTTTGGAGGTGAAGACCGTTTGGAAGGGTTGACTTTCCAAACCGTTTGGAGCTTCAAACGGTTTGAAATCGTTTGATCAAACTTGCTTGAGATCGATTGGACCAAACGATCTTGAGGTCGTTTGAGCCCAAACGGTCTTGAGACCGTTTGGCCCCAAACGGTCTTGAGACCGTTTGGCCCCAAATGGTCTTGAGACCGTTTGGCCCCAAACGGTCTTGAGACCGTTTGGTCCAAATGGACTCAAACCGTTTGGACCTCCAAAGCGGTTCAAAGGTCACCAATGTTCATGGACATGTGTGTTGAAACCCTCAACTGGTCAAAGCTATGCTAACCACTTATAAATTGAGTCAATTAGGGTTAGCCTTAGCCACTTAGACATCAAATTGACCCTCAATTGCAAGCCAATTAGGGTTCAATCTTCCTCAATTAGGGTTTCAAATCGATTGGTCATCAATGTTCAACAATGTGAATCAATTCAAGGTTGAACTTATCAATTGACCTCCAATTGGGCTCAAACTTGGCCCAAACGGTCTTGAGGTCGTTTGGACATCATCCAAACGGTCTTGAGACCGTTTGCCCAAAGTTTGACCAAAATCCAAGTCGTTTTGACTAAGGTTGAAGTCCAATTAGGTCAAAATCAGCAATTATCATCAATTCATCAATTTCCTACAACTGGACCCTCAAACCATTAGATTGACTCAACCCTAGACCTTCAAACGGTCTTGGGTTGTGCCCAAACGGTCTTAGGACCGTTTGGAGGAACCCCCAAACGGTCTTGAGACCGTTTGGGTCCTTCAACCCAAAACTCAACAAGATCTATACTTAGAAAACAGCAATTTGATTGTTTCACTAACCCACTGTAATTGGGCCCTCAATTGGTCAATTACCTTAACCCTAGACCTCCAAACGGTCTTGGGTTGACACCAAACGGTCTTGAGACCGTTTGGATGAGTTCCAAACGGTCTTGAGACCGTTTGCCCATCCATCCTTTGGACTCTAGTGAAAATTCATCAAGGTTTGATCTATTGAGTTGATCATCACATCAATACTTAATTGCAATATGATTTGGTGCCTTTGGACCTTCAATTGATCAACTATACTTGACCCCAGACCTCCAAACGGTCTTGAGGTGACCCCCAAACGGTCTTGAGACCGTTTGGGTGATTCCCAAACGGTCTTGAAACCGTTTGGGCTAAGCAACCCAAAATCTCAACTTAACTCATTGGAGATTCAGCACTAATTTCAATTAGGGTTTGCCCTATTAATCATCCTTCAACTCATGACTCGTTTGGAATTAATCCATAAAATTTGGTGAGTCGTTAATTAACATCATTATGAACAGTAATCCCAAACGTTCAACGTTTAGTCAACCATCTTAAACGGTCTTGAGACCGTTTGCCCAAAAAGGGCAAATTAAACAGATTGAAAATCAGAACTTAATTCAATTGGTTTTTCTAATTGATTTGCTCATATCTCACGATTCCTTTGGAGTTAACCTCTCAAATTTTGTGGGTAATTAAAATACATAATTATGAACAAGATTCCCAAACGGTCTTCGCTTGGTCAATGGGACCAAACGGTCTTGAAGACCGTTTGTCCTCAAACGACCCTGAAACCGTTTGCCCACCAAACGGTTTGAAACCGTTTTGAGCAATAGGTGGAGGTCGTTTGATAAAGTGAAAATCCGTGGATAAGCATAGGAATTAACGCCCTTATCTTCTACCTTGAGAACAGTGGCAGTTCTTCACGATTTTGCTTGCAAGGATGCAAGGAAAGATAGGGAAGAAGAAGAACTAGCAACTATATGCATAGAAAAGGATGTATAATCAAGCATAAAGTTTAGAGTTATAAAACCCGCCTAAAGCTTGCTCCTTGAGCTCCAAGCTTTCGAGCTCCAAGCCTTTAATGGCGTCCTAGAAGCTCCACAGGTCGTCCAAGGTGAATCCTCCAAGGAAGGTTGAGAAGAGATGGCTAGAAAGATGGAGCTAAGTGAGCTAGCCATGAATTTGACCTTAAATCCGAGTTTCATCCAAGAATTGAGCAAAAAGGAAGGATCCAAACCTACCTTGCACTCCCTTGGTCGTCCTCCTGAGCTCCAGAGCTCTCCTTAGTCGGTTTGAGCAAGGGGAAAATAAATGAAAGGAAGAGGATCGTTCCTTTGCTAAGTGAGGAAAGTTATATATATACTTGGGTGAATTTTCAACATAAGGACATATGTTTTCCTCCTTTCTCATCTAAGTCCTTCCTTTCTTCCTTGCACGTCCCCTCATCTTATTTCTAAGGACAAACTCCTTCTAAGGTCAAGAATTGAAGGCAAAGAGGATCAACCCATCACTAAAGCATACACATAAAAGGGCTATTATACATACACCTTGATTATTCAATCACAAAGGTGTTCTTTACTATATGATTATTCACTTGAAGTAACCTTTTCATCATTTCTCTTCTAAATGATGCCAAGAGCCATAAAAGATGTTTTAGATGATGTATTTTACAATTTGCACCCCTCAAATTGGGTAAATTGCATTTTACACCAATTTAGGGTTTTCAAGTACAGGGGTTGCTTCCACAGCTGCACCTTGGTGCTCAAGCTTGGGAAATCCCTTAAACCTCATCATATTCATTCTTATGTTGTCTCAACATCAGAGATACATCTTATCTTGTGACTTTTGCAAGTTCAACCCTTAAACTGGGTAATTTGCACATAGGTCCCTGCATACAACACAATGCTACAACTTTATTCAAAAAGGAGCAAAATTGAAAATTATATGTTCCTGGGGAACTTAATTACATGCCAGGGAGTTTTCACAAGTATATAATTACATTTTTAGGCAAAACTTCTAGGGTTAGTTCATAACCCAGGTCAGGGGTGTTACAAATCATAAACCCCTAACAAGGATTTCGTCCCCGAAATCTCAGACAAAAGGAGAAATAGAGTATTCATTAATCATGCCCTCAAGTCTCCACATATTATCTTAATATCATGGAGGTATCATGAATTATGCAATTCCACACAAGGCTCCTTTCACTAATTCAACCTTACCAATGTTTATGCAGAGCATAAACCCCTAACATATGATGTCCATATTATTGGAAAGAAGAGGCATAAAAGAACATACTTCTATCATCACCCAAGAATATTTATCAAAAGGAACAACATATATATCTAACAAGGATAATATACTCAGTAATCCTTTACAACTCTATGTAATTGGGATAGTTCACATAGTTCTTCTTATTAATTGGAAATGCCACATAGCTTTTCCCTTTTTGATTGGGAATGACAGATAGCTCTTCCATTTTTAATTGGGAATGACACATAGCTCTTCCCTTTTTGTTTGGGGATGACACATAGCTTTCCCTTTTTGTTTGTTTGGGAATGACACATAGCTCTTCCCTTTTTGTTGGGGATGACACATAGCTTTCCCCTTTTTAATTGGGAATGACACGTAGCTCTTCCCTTTTTGTTTGTTTGGGAATGACACATAGCTCTTCCCTTTTTGTTGGTTTGGGAATGACACATAGCTCTTCCCTTTTTGTTGGGGATGACACATAGCTTTCCCTTTTTGTTTGTTTGGGAATGACACATAGCTCTTCCCTTTTTGTTGGGGATGACACATAGCTTTCCCCTTTTTAATTGTTCCATATTTCTTATTTCATGATACTCATTAGATTGTATCAGAATGATTGCTTGATCAGGGCAATCAAAAAGATATCAATCTAGGAGTTTCCATACTCACTTTATCATCAATAGTTGTATACCTGGCCAGGGTTTACAAATACTGAGATCAAGTAGTATGCACTTACATACTGTCTCATTCCTCACTTTTCATATCCTTATACACACAAGGTTTTCCATTCCTATATTTCCTCCAGGCATCATTTCTAAATCTCATCTTTTGACATACAGATAAGAGAGATTATAAAACATTTTAAGGAACATTGAGTGAGATATAAGTTCTCATCTCCCTTGTGTCCTTATAGGACTAGTCAAAATAATTTCAAAAACAACTATTTTCATATCTTTAACACATAGAAACATGAAAATGAAATATCAGAATGACTTTATTTCCTCTGACCTGCCCGGGACGTCTGTCCACGTCCTCTATTGTTACTAGAAAACTACCTCCTTTGTAATCCTTGCTGACTCTGCCCCTGAGGTTGAGTCATCATTGGATTCCCGTCTGGACAATCTTTTACCAGATGTCCCGGTTGTCTGCATTGATAACAGATTCTAGGTATAGTATAAGGTCGGTGAGGTCCAGACACCGATGTTGATGCTATATTGGAGGCCTTATTTGTAATATAACTAAGATCCCTATCCCTACTTGGCATCCATTGTGTCTGGGTTTGGGATCTTAATGATGCTGTCGATGTAGAAAATCTCGGCTTCTTAAAACTTTCAGACTTTTGTTTTTGAGTCTGAGTGTACACCTTCTTGCTACTAGTCTGTCGTTTCTCAATTTTAGACCTCTCTATCCTCCTTACTGATTCCACAAAAATGGCAAACCTCTCCCTGTTCTCTAAAGCAGACACAGGAGTGGTCAGTTCAGCGTTCAACCCCTTCTCAAAGCGCCGAATTCTTTCCTCATCATTAACTGCCATTTGAGGACAAAACCGCAACAGCTCCATGAACTTAGCTTCGTACTCGCTAATGTTCATCATACCCTGTCTCAGTCTCTCAAACTGAGAGATCTTCTCGTCTAGGAAGGTCTTCGGGAAATATCTTTGGACAAATTCCCGCCGAAAGTCTTCCCACGAGATTTCTATTCCAGGTCTCTTCTGCTCTTCCATGGTCCACCAGTGACCAGCACTTCCTTTGAGAAGATAGACAGCATGTCTAACCTTCTCAGCTTCAGGGATGTTGAGGATCCTGAAAGCCTTCTCCAGCTCTGTCAACCACAGATCAGCATCTGCGGGGTCAGCAGTCCCATGGTACTCGGTAGCTCCGACACGACGTAGTCGCTCGAACGTCTTTCCGATACCTTGCCCCTCTGGTTGGACAGGTGCCCTAGGTGCAGGCATAGGCAACCTGTCGGTTATATGTGTCATGGCAGTCATAAACTGCCCAAACATAGTCTGGACTGCTGGGTTACCCATATCAGCTGGGTCAAACTGGGGTGGCTCTCTAAGTTGTTCTGGTACAGGCTGTTCCACCTCTGGTACTCCTGCACCGCCTTGAGGTGCACTGACACTACTTTCTCCCACATACTCATCATGTGGCTCTGACATCTTAAGTATCTTCTTCTCCTGAGGAGTAGAAGACTCTATTAGATAAGGAAGGAATACTAAAGATAGACTCGACTTCCTATGTCCTATGCCTCTGTAGACTCGGCGAACCTAGAGCTCTGATACCACTTAATTGTGGGCTCCGATCTCCAAACTACGAATTAATCCCGATTTAATCATGTGCGGAAGCAATCGGTAAACAGTGGAAGACAAAAATCACGGGAAATTAAAACTTTTCGAGATAAGAGCTTGAAACCACAAACCTTTTCCATAGAAAAAGGATTTAACTGTTTACAACACTTGACAAAAATTACTTCTTGAGTAACTATATACAACACAAAATTCTCAAGAGTTCATACTCCAAAACACTCCAGGACCTGAGAGTACAGAGGACACATAGGACAGACTCTATACTACATCATGAAGCAGGTTGGATCTCCACCTGAGATAACTACTGCTCCTGATGCTGCTGAGATTGGTCACCTGAGTTCTTGTCCCTCCGTCTTCGACGACCACCTAAAAAGTAGAAGTCTACGGGGTGAGACAATTATACATAATTGCCCCAGCGAGAGTTATAACTCTCCACTAAAAGCTTTATAAGCAAAGCAAGGAATAACTAAAGCAATAAAAATCTTCAAGATATTCACTAGCAGTTTGATGATAAGAAAGAGTTCAACCAATAATAAAATGTGAGAACATCTATACAATTCATGGTAACATCAATCAAATAACTCGTAGATAACTCTCACAGATATACTACGTTGTTGATTATGTTTTTAAGGGAGTGTAGGGATGCATCTCACCTTTTGGACTGTGTGGTGGGGAATGATGGACTACATGAATCTACATCAAATCCTCTCACCTTTTCTCTTTTAGTGAAGGTATGACGAACTATAAGAATCTACATCAAATACCTACACTAGGATGTAAGGTTCTACACATCCATGTACCCCATATACTCAAAAGTATATGATCCAGGAGTTCCCTGGGGAAAACCTGCTTCACCATCATTTAGACTCTGACAATGATGGATCTATGATCAGGGCTCTACATTTCACTTGATTAGTTAGGTACATTCAGTATTCATAACATCATACAAAACATTAGCATCACAGCTATATATGAGAATACTAAAATGTAGCGGGCCTAACTCATTCCAATCATCAGTTCTCAGCCATCTCATCACAAGTCATCTGTTAAGCATGACCTTGATGGTGTTTATGGCTCTTACAGCCCATAAACCACAAAAGATGTCACTCACAGTGCATCACTAAGGATTACTATTCATAAAGCTTAAGACATGCTTTTAATGAATATAACATGGTATTCCATTCCTGGATATAACCATCATCTCATAACAACCTGCATGGTTCATTAATATAACATGGCATTCCATACCTGGATATGCCCATCATCTCATAACAACCTGCATGGTTCATTCAACAGATAATAGTAAACAATTCAACAATTAAGGATGCATTCTCAAATTAGGGTTTCACTTGGAATCCCCCTCAACTAGGGATTCACATGGAATCACCCTCAACTAGGGATTCACATGGAATCACCCTTAACTAGGGTTTCTCATGGAATCACCTCAACTAGGGTTCACATGGGATCACCCTTAACTAGGGTTTCACATGGAATCACCTCAACTAGGGTTCACATGGAATCATCCTTAACTAGGGTTTCACATGGAATCACCTCAACTAGGGTTGAATTCAATAACCCTGTCAATTAGGGTTTACTATTCACTCCATGGTGAATTGTACTTATTACATCATCATGTAAGAGAAACATCATCATTAAGGCTCTCAAATAGGATTAAGATCCATTAGATATTATAAATAGGGTTTCCATGACCTCACATAGGTGGGTCATTCCCTAAACATGCACATTCATGTGTAATTGAAGTATCTCACTTGAGTTTCCTCCTTAAAAGGGTACTTTCTCTCTCTAGGATACTTTCTCTCTCTAGAAATACTTTCTCTCTCCTCTCACTAGTAGATGGTGACAACACCACTCTAGATCAGGTTGAGATAAGTCTCCATTGATTAACATGAGCCAAAACATCAACATCATGTGATTAGGGTTTGATTAGAACAAGGTTTTACCCCTTTAGACCCCTCAAGGGTATTTTGGTAATTTTCCACATGATCACCATCATGGGTTAACTCACTAATCACATAGTCCCTTAATGATCTAGGTTACCATTAGGGTTTAGATTGGATCACCAATGAACTAATCACATCATCAAATGGTTAAGTACAAACCATCACCAATCTCCAAACGGTTTCAACCTTCAAACGGTTTCAACCACCCAAACGGTCTTGAGACCATTTGGAGGTGAAGACCGTTTGGAAGGGTTGACTTTCCAAACCGTTTGGAGCTTCAAACGGTTTGAAACCGTTTGATCAAACTTGCTTGAGATCGATTGGACCAAACGATCTTGAGGTCGTTTGAGCCCAAACGGTCTTGAGACCGTTTGGCCCCAAACGGTCTTGAGACCGTTTGGCCCCAAACGGTCTTGAGACCGTTTGGTCTCAAACGGTCTTGAGACCGTTTGGTCCAAATGGACTCAAACCGTTTGGACCTCCAAAGCGGTTCAAAGGTCACCAATGTTCATGGACATGTGTGTTGAAACCCTCAACTGGTCAAAGCTATGCTAACCACTTATAAATTGAGTCAATTAGGGTTAGCCTTAGCCACTTAGACATCAAATTGACCCTCAATTGCAAGCCAATTAGGGTTCAATCTTCCTCAATTAGGGTTTCAAATCGATTGGTCATCAATGTTCAACAATGTGAATCAATTCAAGGTTGAACTTATCAATTGACCTCCAATTGGGCTCAAACTTGGCCCAAACGGTCTTGAGGTCGTTTGGACATCATCCAAACGGTCTTGAGACCGTTTGCCCAAAGTTTGACCAAAATCCAAGTCGTTTTGACTAAGGTTGAAGTCCAATTAGGTCAAAATCAGCAATTATCATCAATTCATCAATTTCCTACAACTGGACCCTCAAACCATTAGATTGACTCAACCCTAGACCTTCAAACGGTCTTGGGTTGTGCCCAAACGGTCTTAGGACCGTTTGGAGGAACCCCCAAACGGTCTTGAGACCGTTTGGGTCCTTCAACCCAAAACTCAACAAGATCTATACTTAGAAAACAGCAATTTGATTGTTTCACTAACCCACTGTAATTGGGCCCTCAATTGGTCAATTACCTTAACCCTAGACCTCCAAACGGTCTTGGGTTGACACCAAACGGTCTTGAGACCGTTTGTATGAGTTCCAAACGGTCTTGAGACCGTTTGCCCATCCATCCTTTGGACTATAGTGAAAATTCATCAAGGTTTGATCTATTGAGTTGATCATCACATCAATACTTAATTGCAATATGATTTGGTGCCTTTGGACCTTCAATTGATCAACTATACTTGACCCCAGACCTCCAAACGGTCTTGAGGTGACCCCCAAACGGTCTTGAGACCGTTTGGGTGATTCCCAAACGGTCTTGAAACCGTTTGGGCTAAGCAACCCAAAATCTCAACTTAACTCATTGGAGATTCAGCACTAATTTCAATTAGGGTTTGCCCTATTAATCATCCTTCAACTCATGACTCGTTTGGAATTAATCCATAAAATTTGGTGAGTCGTTAATTAACATCATTATGAACAGTAATCCCAAACGTTCAACGTTTAGTCAACCATCTTAAACGGTCTTGAGACCGTTTGCCCAAAAAGGGCAAATTAAACAGATTGAAAATCAGAACTTAATTCAATTGGTTTTGCTAATTGATTTGCTCATATCTCACGATTCCTTTGGAGTTAACCTCTCAAATTTTGTGGGTAATTAAACTACATAATTATGAACAAGATTCCCAAACGGTCTTCGCTTGGTCAACGGGACCAAATGGTCTTGAAGACCGTTTGTCCTCAAACGACCCTGAAACCGTTTGCCCACCAAACGGTTTGAAACCGTTTTGAGCAATAGGTGGAGGTCGTTTGATAAAGTGAAAATCCGTGGATAAGCATAGGAATTAACGCCCTTATCTTCTACCTTGAGAACAGTGGCAGTTCTTCACGATTTTGCTTGCAAGGATGCAAGGAAAGATAGGGAAGAAGAAGAACTAGCAACTATATGCATAGAAAAGGATGTATAATCAAGCATAAAGTTTAGAGTTATAAAACCCGCCTAAAGCTTGCTCCTTGAGCTCCAAGCTTTCGAGCTCCAAGCCTTTAATGGCGTCCTAGAAGCTCCACAGGTCGGCCAAGGTGAATCCTCCAAGGAAGGTTGAGAAGAGATGGCTAGAAAGATGGAGCTAAGTGAGCTAGCCATGAATTTGACCTTAAATCCGAGTTTCATCCAAGAATTGAGCAAAAAGGAAGGATCCAAACCTACCTTGCACTCCCTTGGTCGTCCTCCTGAGCTCCAGAGCTCTCCTTAGTCGGTTTGAGCAAGGGGAAAATAAATGAAAGGAAGAGGATCGTTCCTTTGCTAAGTGAGGAAAGTTATATATATACTTGGGTGAATTTTCAACATAAGGACATATGTTTTCCTCCTTTCTCATCTAAGTCCTTCCTTTCTTCCTTGCACGTCCCCTCATCTTATTTCTAAGGACAAACTCCTTCTAAGGTCAAGAATTGAAGGCAAAGAGGATCAACCCATCACTAAAGCATACACATAAAAGGGCTATTATACATACACCTTGATTATTCAATCACAAAGGTGTTCTTTACTATATGATTATTCACTTGAAGTAACCTTTTCATCATTTCTCTTCTAAATGATGCCAAGAGCCATAAAAGATGTTTTAGATGATGTATTTTACAATTTGCACCCCTCAAATTGGGTAAATTGCATTTTACACCAATTTAGGGTTTTCAAGTACAGGGGTTGCTTCCACAGCTGCACCTTGGTGCTCAAGCTTGGGAAATCCCTTAAACCTCATCATATTCATTCTTATGTTGTCTCAACATCAGAGATACATCTTATCTTGTGACTTTTGCAAGTTCAACCCTTAAACTGGGTAATTTGCACATAGGTCCCTGCATACAACACAATGCTACAACTTTATTCAAAAAGGAGCAAAATTGAAAATTATATGTTCCTGGGGAACTTAATTACATGCCAGGGAGTTTTCACAAGTATATAATTACATTTTTAGGCAAAACTTCTAGGGTTAGTTCATAACCCAGGTCAGGGGTGTTACAAATCATAAACCCCTAACAAGGATTTCGTCCCCGAAATCTCAGACAAAAGGAGAAATAGAGTATTCATTAATCATGCCCTCAAGTCTCCACATATTATCTTAATATCATGGAGGTATCATGAATTATGCAATTCCACACAAGGCTCCTTTCACTAATTCAACCTTACCAATGTTTATGCAGAGCATAAACCCCTAACATATGATGTCCATATTATTGGAAAGAAGAGGCATAAAAGAACATACTTCTATCATCACCCAAGAATATTTATCAAAAGGAACAACATATATATCTAACAAGGATAATATACTCAGTAATCCTTTACAACTCTATGTAATTGGGATAGTTCACATAGTTCTTCTTATTAATTGGAAATGCCACATAGCTTTTCCCTTTTTGATTGGGAATGACAGATAGCTCTTCCATTTTTAATTGGGAATGACACATAGCTCTTCCCTTTTTGTTTGGGGATGACACATAGCTTTCCCTTTTTGTTTGTTTGGGAATGACACATAGCTCTTCCCTTTTTGTTGGGGATGACACATAGCTTTCCCCTTTTTAATTGGGAATGACACGTAGCTCTTCCCTTTTTGTTTGTTTGGGAATGACACATAGCTCTTCCCTTTTTGTTGGTTTGGTAATGACACATAGCTCTTCCCTTTTTGTTGGGGATGACACATAGCTTTCCCTTTTTGTTTGTTTGGGAATGACACATAGCTCTTCCCTTTTTGTTGGGGATGACACATAGCTTTCCCCTTTTTAATTGTTCCATATTTCTTATTTCATGATACTCATTAGATTGTATCAGAATGATTGCTTGATCAGGGCAATCAAAAAGATATCAATCTAGGAGTTTCCATACTCACTTTATCATCAATAGTTGTATACCTGGCCAGGGTTTACAAATACTGAGATCAAGTAGTATGCACTTACATACTGTCTCATTCCTCACTTTTCATATCCTTATACACACAAGGTTTTCCATTCCTATATTTCCTCCAGGCATCATTTCTAAATCTCATCTTTTGACATACAGATAAGAGAGATTATAAAACATTTTAAGGAACATTGAGTGAGATATAAGTTCTCATCTCCCTTGTGTCCTTATAGGACTAGTCAAAATAATTTCAAAAACAACTATTTTCATATCTTTAACACATAGAAACATGAAAATGAAATATCAGAATGACTTTATTTCCTCTGACCTGCCCGGGACGTCTGTCCACGTCCTCTATTGTTACTAGAAAACTGCCTCCTTTGTAATCCTTGCTGACTCTGCCCCTGAGGTTGAGTCATCATTGGATTCCCGTCTGGACAATCTTTTACCAGATGTCCCGGTTGTCTGCATTGATAACAGATTCTAGGTATAGTATAAGGTCGGTGAGGTCCAGACACCGATGTTGATGCTATATTGGAGGCCTTATTTGTAATATAACTAAGATCCCTATCCCTACTTGGCATCCATTGTGTCTGGGTTTGGGATCTTAATGATGCTGTCGATGTAGAAAATCTCGGCTTCTTAAAACTTTCAGACTTTTGTTTTTGAGTCTGAGTGTACACCTTCTTGCTACTAGTCTGTCGTTTCTCAATTTCAGACCTCTCTATCCTCCTTACTGATTCCACAAAAATGGCAAACCTCTCCCTGTTCTCTAAAGCAGACACAGGAGTGGTCAGTTCAGCGTTCAACCCCTTCTCAAAGCGCCGAATTCTTTCCTCATCATTAACTGCCATTTGAGGACAAAACCGCAACAGCTCCATGAACTTAGCTTCGTACTCGCTAATGTTCATCATACCCTGTCTCAGTCTCTCAAACTGAGAGATCTTCTCGTCTAGGAAGGTCTTCGGGAAATATCTTTGGACAAATTCCCGTCGAAAGTCTTCCCACGAGATTTCTATTCCAGGTCTCTTCTGCTCTTCCATGGTCCACCAGTGACCAGCACTTCCTTTGAGAAGATAGACAGCATGTCTAACCTTCTCAGCTTCAGGGATGTTGAGGATCCTGAAAGCCTTCTCCAGCTCTGTCAACCACAGATCAGCATCTGCGGGGTCAGCAGTCCCATGGTACTCGGTAGCTCTGACACGACGTAGTCGCTCGAACGTCTTTCCGATACCTTGCCCCTCTGGTTGGACAGGTGCCCTAGGTGCAGGCATAGGCAACCTGTCGGTTATATGTGTCATGGCAGTCATAAACTGCCCAAACATAGTCTGGACTGCTGGGTTACCCATATCAGCTGGGTCAAACTGGGGTGGCTCTCTAAGTT
This sequence comes from Alisma plantago-aquatica, assembly GCA_963693085.1. Classification (NCBI taxonomy): domain Eukaryota; kingdom Viridiplantae; phylum Streptophyta; class Magnoliopsida; order Alismatales; family Alismataceae; genus Alisma; species Alisma plantago-aquatica. The sequence goes on along the minus strand of OY856410.1, from coordinate 945,105,660 downwards.
GTTCTGGTACAGGCTGTTCCACCTCTGGTACTCCTGCACCGCCTTGAGGTGCACTGACACTACTTTCTCCCACATACTCATCATGTGGCTCTGACATCTTAAGTATCTTCTTCTCCTGAGGAGTAGAAGACTCTATTAGATAAGGAAGGAATACTAAAGATAGACTCGACTTCCTATGTCCTATGCCTCTGTAGACTCGGCGAACCTAGAGCTCTGATACCACTTAATTGTGGGCTCCGATCTCCAAACTACGAATTAATCCCGATTTAATCATGTGCGGAAGCAATCGGTAAACAGTGGAAGACAAAAATCACGGGAAATTAAAACTTTTCGAGATAAGAGCTTGAAACCACAAACCTTTTCCATAGAAAAAGGATTTAACTGTTTACAACACTTGACAAAAATTACTTCTTGAGTAACTATATACAACACAAAATTCTCAAGAGTTCATACTCCAAAACACTCCAGGACCTGAGAGTACAGAGGACACATAGGACAGACTCTATACTACATCATGAAGCAGGTTGGATCTCCACCTGAGATAACTACTGCTCCTGATGCTGCTGAGATTGGTCACCTGAGTTCTTGTCCCTCCGTCTTCGATGACCACCTAAAAAGTAGAAGTCTACGGGGTGAGACAATTATACATAATTGCCCCAGCGAGAGTTATAACTCTCCACTAAAAGCTTTATAAGCAAAGCAAGGAATAACTAAAGCAATAAAAATCTTCAAGGTATTCACTAGCAGTTTGATGATAAGCAAGAGTTCAACCAATAATAAAATGTGAGAACATCTATACAATTCATGGTAACATCAATCAAATAACTCGTAGATAACTATCACAGATATACTACGTTGTTGATTATGTTTTTAAGGGAGTGTAGGGATGCATCTCACCTTTTGGACTGTGTGGTGGGGAATGATGGACTACATGAATCTACATCAAATCCTCTCACCTTTTCTCTTTTAGTGAAGGTATGACGAACTATAAGAATCTACATCAAATACCTACACTAGGATGTAAGGTTCTACACATCCATGTACCCCATATACTCAAAAGTATATGATCCAGGAGTTCCCTGGGGAAAACCTGCTTCACCATCATTTAGACTCTGACAATGATGGATCTATGATCAGGGCTCTACATTTCACTTGATTAGTTAGGTACATTCAGTATTCATAACATCATACAAAACATTAGCATCACAGCTATATATGAGAATACTAAAATGTAGCGGGCCTAACTCATTCCAATCATCAGTTCTCAGCCATCTCATCACAAGTCATCTGTTAAGCATGACCTTGATGGTGTTTATGGCTCTTACAGCCCATAAACCACAAAAGATGTCACTCACAGTGCATCACTAAGGATTACTATTCATAAAGCTTAAGACATGCTTTTAATGAATATAACATGGTATTCCATTCCTGGATATAACCATCATCTCATAACAACCTGCATGGTTCATTAATATAACATGGCATTCCATACCTGGATATGCCCATCATCTCATAACAACCTGCATGGTTCATTCAACAGATAATAGTAAACAATTCAACAATTAAGGATGCATTCTCAAATTAGGGTTTCACTTGGAATCCCCCTCAACTAGGGATTCACATGGAATCACCCTCAACTAGGGATTCACATGGAATCACCCTTAACTAGGGTTTCTCATGGAATCACCTCAACTAGGGTTCACATGGGATCACCCTTAACTAGGGTTTCACATGGAATCACCTCAACTAGGGTTCACATGGAATCATCCTTAACTAGGGTTTCACATGGAATCACCTCAACTAGGGTTGAATTCAATAACCCTGTCAATTAGGGTTTACTATTCACTCCATGGTGAATTGTACTTATTACATCATCATGTAAGAGAAACATCATCATTAAGGCTCTCAAATAGGATTAAGATCCATTAGATATTATAAATAGGGTTTCCATGACCTCACATAGGTGGGTCATTCCCTAAACATGCACATTCATGTGTAATTGAAGTATCTCACTTGAGTTTCCTCCTTAAAAGGGTACTTTCTCTCTCTAGGATACTTTCTCTCTCTAGAAATACTTTCTCTCTCCTCTCACTAGTAGATGGTGACAACACCACTCTAGATCAGGTTGAGATAAGTCTCCATTGATTAACATGAGCCAAAACATCAACATCATGTGATTAGGGTTTGATTAGAACAAGGTTTTACCCCTTTAGACCCCTCAAGGGTATTTTGGTAATTTTCCACATGATCACCATCATGGGTTAACTCACTAATCACATAGTCCCTTAATGATCTAGGTTACCATTAGGGTTTAGATTGGATCACCAATGAACTAATCACATCATCAAATGGTTAAGTACAAACCATCACCAATCTCCAAACGGTTTCAACCTTCAAACGGTTTCAACCACCCAAACGGTCTTGAGACCGTTTGACCCCAAACGGTCTTGAGACCGTTTGGATCCAAACGGTCTTGAGACCGTTTGGAGGTGAAGACCGTTTGGAAGGGTTGACTTTCCAAACCGTTTGGAGCTTCAAACGGTTTGAAACCGTTTGATCAAACTTGCTTGAGATCGATTGGACCAAACGATCTTGAGGTCGTTTGAGCCCAAACGGTCTTGAGACCGTTTGGCCCCAAACGGTCTTGAGACCATTTGGCCCCAAACGGTCTTGAGACCGTTTGGTCCAAATGGACTCAAACCGTTTGGACCTCCAAAGCGGTTCAAAGGTCACCAATGTTCATGGACATGTGTGTTGAAACCCTCAACTGGTCAAAGCTATGCTAACCACTTATAAATTGAGTCAATTAGGGTTAGCCTTAGCCACTTAGACATCAAATTGACCCTCAATTGCAAGCCAATTAGGGTTCAATCTTCCTCAATTAGGGTTTCAAATCGATTGGTCATCAATGTTCAACAATGTGAATCAATTCAAGGTTGAACTTATCAATTGACCTCCAATTGGGCTCAAACTTGTCCCAAACGGTCTTGAGGTCATTTGGACATCATCCAAACGGTCTTGAGACCGTTTGCCCAAAGTTTGACCAAAATCCAAGTCGTTTTGACTAAGGTTGAAGTCCAATTAGGTCAAAATCAGCAATTATCATCAATTCATCAATTTCCTACAACTGGACCCTCAAACCATTAGATTGACTCAACCCTAGACCTTCAAACGGTCTTGGGTTGTGCCCAAACGGTCTTAGGACCGTTTGGAGGAACCCCCAAATGGTCTTGAGACCGTTTGGGTCCTTCAACCCAAAACTCAACAAGATCTATACTTAGAAAACAGCAATTTGATTGTTTCACTAACCCACTGTAATTGGGCCCTCAATTGGTCAATTACCTTAACCCTAGACCTCCAAACGGTCTTGGGTTGACACCAAACGGTCTTGAGACCGTTTGGATGAGTTCCAAACGGTCTTGAGACCGTTTGCCCATCCATCCTTTGGACTCTAGTGAAAATTCATCAAGGTTTGATCTATTGAGTTGATCATCACATCAATACTTAATTGCAATATGATTTGGTGCCTTTGGACCTTCAATTGATCAACTATACTTGACCCCAGACCTCCAAACGGTCTTGAGGTGACCCCCAAACGGTCTTGAGACCGTTTGGGTGATTCCCAAACGGTCTTGAAACCGTTTGGGCTAAGCAACCCAAAATCTCAACTTAACTCATTGGAGATTCAGCACTAATTTCAATTAGGGTTTGCCCTATTAATCATCCTTCAACTCATGACTCGTTTGGAATTAATCCATAAAATTTGGTGAGTCGTTAATTAACATCATTATGAACAGTAATCCCAAACGGTCAACGTTTAGTCAACCATCTTAAACGGTCTTGAGACCGTTTGCCCAAAAAGGGAAAATTAAACAGATTGAAAATCAGAACTTAATTCAATTGGTTTTGCTAATTGATTTGCTCATATCTCACGATTCCTTTGGAGTTAACCTCTCAAATTTTGTGGGTAATTAAACTACATAATTATGAACAAGATTCCCAAACGGTCTTCGCTTGGTCAACGGGACCAAACGGTCTTGAAGACCGTTTGTCCTCAAACGACCCTGAAACCGTTTGCCCACCAAACGGTTTGAAACTGTTTTGAGCAATAGGTGGAGGTCGTTTGATAAAGTGAAAATCCGTGGATAAGCATAGGAATTAACGCCCTTATCTTCTACCTTGAGAACAGTGGCAGTTCTTCACGATTTTGCTTGCAAGGATGCAAGGAAAGATAGGGAAGAAGAAGAACTAGCAACTATATGCATAGAAAAGGATGTATAATCAAGCATAAAGTTTAGAGTTATAAAACCCGCCTAAAGCTTGCTCCTTGAGCTCCAAGCTTTCGAGCTCCAAGACTTTAATGGCGTCCTAGAAGCTCCACAGGTCGGCCAAGGTGAATCCTCCAAGGAAGGTTGAGAAGAGATGGCTAGAAAGATGGAGCTAAGTGAGCTAGCCATGAATTTGACCTTAAATCCGAGTTTCATCCAAGAATTGAGCAAAAAGGAAGGATCCAAACCTACCTTGCACTCCCTTGGTCGTCCTCCTGAGCTCCAGAGCTCTCCTTAGTCGGTTTGAGCAAGGGGAAAATAAATGAAAGGAAGAGGATCGTTCCTTTGCTAAGTGAGGAAAGTTATATATATACTTGGGTGAATTTTCAACATAAGGACATATGTTTTCCTCCTTTCTCATCTAAGTCCTTCCTTTCTTCCTTGCACGTCCCCTCATCTTATTTCTAAGGACAAACTCCTTCTAAGGTCAAGAATTGAAGGCAAAGAGGATCAACCCATCACTAAAGCATACACATAAAAGGGCTATTATACATACACCTTGATTATTCAATCACAAAGGTGTTCTTTACTATATGATTATTCACTTGAAGTAACCTTTTCATCATTTCTCTTATAAATGATGCCAAGAGCCATAAAAGATGTTTTAGATGATGTATTTTACAATTTGCACCCCTCAAATTGGGTAAATTGCATTTTACACCAATTTAGGGTTTTCAAGTACAGGGGTTGCTTCCACAGCTGCACCTTGGTGCTCAAGCTTGGGAAATCCCTTAAACCTCATCATATTCATTCTTATGTTGTCTCAACATCAGAGATACATCTTATCTTGTGACTTTTGCAAGTTCAACCCTTAAACTGGGTAATTTGCACATAGGTCCCTGCATACAATACAATGCTACAACTTTATTCAAAAAGGAGCAAAATTGAAAATTATATGTTCCTGGGGAACTTAATTACATGCCAGGGAGTTTTCACAAGTATATAATTACATTTTTAGGCAAAACTTCTAGGGTTAGTTCATAACCCAGGTCAGGGGTGTTACATTAAGTGTCGTGATCGAGACGTTTAGGGAAGACGGTATCGGTTGAGACGCTAATAAAAGTGTTTCGATCGATACAAGAATTTTTATGACCAATTATTCAAGTTTTGATTTAAATATCATATTTTCATATCTTAAAGCAATTGAAGATATAACAATAGAGATGGAGCTTCAGAATTGACTATCTATACTATTTTAGAGAAATTTAATAATTTCTTAAAATAGAGAAGTTTAAAAATTAGACTAACAAATATGTACACAGTTTAAACTAAATGACAGCTGGGAGAAAGCCTTGCAAATCTAAAGAAGGCAGTAAATCATTGGGTTTCCTCCCAAGAAGCACTAATTTATAGTCTTTAGCTTGACTTTTGTGATGAGGCTTCTCAGGGTTCTTCTGGTGGTACTGGTTATGGCTCTTCTAGATTGAGTTCTGATCTCCTCACAAAGGCTTTGTCTACATAATATCTTTTGACTTTGTGTCCATTCACATTTGAAGTACCACTCTTGCCATTGGTAATTTCTATCATTCTAGATGGATAGATTTTCACAACAAAAAATGGACCAGACCACCTAGTTCTGAGTTTTCCGAGAAACAATATGATATTGGAATTGAATATAAGAACCTTGTCTCCTTCATGCACATATTTTTTATTCAGGTGGGCATCATGCCACACCTTTGTCTGATGTTGTAAATGCGGGCATTCTCATAGGCATGTAGCATGAGCTCTTCTAGCTCTTACAACTATAGAAATCGCTTCTTTCCAAATTTTTCCATGTCCATGTTCAAGAACTTTATAGCCCAAAGGGCCTTATGCTCTAACTCAATTGGAATGTGGTAGGACATTCCATAAATTATTTTATAAGGGGTTGTTCCTATTGGAGTTTTATACGCCGTACAGTAGGCCAACAGAGCATCATCTAGTTCATTGACCAATCTTTCCTTGTTTTACTAATAGTCTTTTCTAGAATTTGCTTTATCTATTTGTTTGATACCTCCACTTGCCCAAAAATTAGTGGGTGATATAGCGTTGCTACGTTGTGCTTAACATCATATTTTCTCAGCAAAGCTTCGAACTATCTTTTCCCAAAGTGGGACCCTCAGTCACTGATAATGATGTGTGGGATTCCGAATCGCGGAAAGATGGTTTTATCAAAAAGCTTAATTATTGTCTTTGAATCACAGGTTTGGGTCGCAACAACCTCTACCCACTTTGAAACATAGTCCACAGTGATAAGGATATATTGATTTCCTTTCAAGGAAGGGAATGGTCCCATGTAATCTATTCCCCAGACATCAAATACTTCTGGTTCGACCCAATCAGACATAGGCTTCTCGTTTCTCTTAGTGATATTTCTAGTGAGTTGGCATTCCTTGCAAGATTTAACCAAATCCATTATATCTTTAAAGAGGGTTGGCCAATAGAACCCTAACTATAGGACCTTGGTTGCATTCCTTCCTCCTCCATGGTGTCCATCATAGGGTGAAGCATGTCATTCTCTTTTGAGTTGATTTGTGGGGAGAAGATCCATGCTGCTGCAGAGCCGTCTACGATGACTCCTCTAGTTCATCCATCTATGGACACTGGGGATGGAGGCAAGTAAATCAACCCTGGTCGTTCTAGTTCGCCCGCTCAACTAAAAGGAAAGGAGGAGGCGGCATCTTCCTCCTCTTCTTCCCCGCCACCCCACCCCAAAAATGAAGCGACCACTTCTTGCCGGATCGCCGACTGGCTAATCACCAGTAGACAAGATCGGGAGGTTGAAGGGGTTGCTACCATCGACTATGTCGAGCCAGTTCTTAGGGATGGGATGAAGTGTGCCTCCATCTCTAGTCTGGAGTGTCCTGTACCAGATTGGGGTGAATTTGTTTCCATTCAGTTTGTAGGAAGGAAACCCTACCGAGAGCAACTGGCAGGGTGGATCAGAAGGCAATGGCCCTCCTGCTATTGCTATTGTCAGCATGAGTTGTTCGGGATAGTCCTTTTTTGTATCTCTGGTCTCTTTTGAGTCTGTATTGTTAGACTATCCTCTATTGTTGTTTAGGTAGTTGGCTACTAGTTAGTAGCTTAGTTTCAGTTTGCTTTTTTTTAGTTTTTGGATGTTTCATCTAGGTTTGTAATGGGGCTCAATCTACTTGTACCCAAAGTTTTGGGCATCAAATTATTAGTAACACGAATTTTTTACCAACCAAAAAGATTTGAGGCACTTCCTCTTCTGGTACACATCGGCGGTACACATTATCAAAACATGTTTTGAACAGCAGTGGGTCATCCCAATAGTAGTTCCTCAAGTCAAAGAACAGCTTCTTCTTTTGATTCTAAGTAATGTCAGGAGGTAGTTGTTGGCATGCCAGATAGTTGCAGATATCATTAAACCATGGTAGGTTTGCCTCAATAGATCTTGCCATCATCAAAGCTTCATCGGCATAGTTATCATTAACTCGCATCTAATTTTCCTTCATGACCACTATACTTGAGAGATGGTTATCAACCACATTCTCTGTTCCCTTCTTGTCAATGATCTCATTGTCGAACTCTTGCAATAGAAGTGCCCAGCGTAACAACATCGGCTTCATATCCTTTTTTTTGCATCAAGTATTTAATTTCCCCATGATCTGTATAAACCTTTACCTTGGATCTAATCAAGTATGTTAAATTTGTCAAAATCAAACACGATTGCCAACATCTCTTTTTCAGTGGTTTTGTAGTTGACTTGGGCCTCATCAAGAGTTCCGCTGGTGTAGTAGATTGTGTGAAGCTTCTTATCTTTCCTTTGTCCAAGGATAGCTCCAATGGTGTAGTCACTGGCATCACACATGATCGTGAAGGGAAGCTCCCAATCTGGTGCTTGCATGATAGGATAAGTAGTCAAAGCATTCTTCAGGACATTAAATTCCTCAAGGAACTTATCAGAAAAAATCAAACTATGCATCCTTTACCAGTAGGTTAGATAAAGGTTTGGCTATTTTTGAGAAGTCTTTAATAAACCTTCTATAATACCCAACATCTCCCAGGAAGATACTCACCCTTGTAACTAATTTTGGGGTTGGGAGCTTGGATATAACTTTGATCTTGCTCATGTTAACCTCTATTCCTTTTTTTGAGATTTTATGACCCAACACTACATCTTGAACCATGAAATGATATTTTTCCCAATTCAAGACTAAATGCTTCTCCTCATAGCATTTTAGAAATAGGGAAAGATTCTTGAGACACCTATCAAAGTTGGTTCCATAAATAGAGAAGGCATCCATAAAAATCTTTGTTATATCTTCTAAGAAATTAGAGAACATAGAAATCATACACCTCTGAAAAGTTACAGGTGCATTACATAACCCAAATGACATTCTTCTAAAAGAATAGGTGTCATAGATGCAGGTAAATGTAGTTTTTTCCTGATCGTCAAGGTGGATTAGTACTTGATAAAATGTAGAGTATCCATCCAGAAAGTAGAAATATGCATGATGTGCTAACCTTTCCAAGACTTGATCAATGAAAGGTAGAGGGAAGTGGTCTTTCCTTGTTGCGGCATTGAGCTTGTGGTAGTCGATACACATTCTCCACCCAGTAACCATCTGAGTGGCCACTTCATCCCCATTGCTTCCTTTTACTAGAGTCATCCCTCCTTCCTTAGGTAGAACAAGGATCAGTCTGATGCAATTACTATCACTAATGGGGTAGATGATCCCTACATCACGCAGCTTTATTACTTCTTTTTCACAACTTCTTTCAACATCTGATTCAATTTCCTATGAGGCTAAGCCAGGGGTTTAGAAGTTTCCTCGAGATAGATTTTATGCATGCACAGAGCTGGACTGAGACCCTTGATATCTTCTATAGAATATCTTTTTTTGTGACCGAGAGAACCCACCTCGAGCAAGCCCAACATGGTAAAATCTCAAGGCATGAGAGGGTGTGGTCTGGTCATCCCCTCCCATGCCAAATCAGCATGGATTGTCGTTCGCAAAGTGCCTTCAGTGAGGTTTGAACCTGGGTCCTTCATTGGGACTTACTGAGATCTTACCACCCAGGCTACTATGGCTGGACTTCCACAGAATATCTTATAGATTTCCTTCACAATTTGAGTTCCTTCAATAGCTTTTCCATTTGTTCATCTATCTAGTTTGCATTAACTATTATCAGAGTCCTTTCCTCATCATCAAGGAATTTGTACTTCAACCTTTCAGGCAGTTGCTTTAACTATGGCTTTGGTTTTGGAGCTTCTTTCTCTTCAGGGGTTTTCTCTAGTGATGCGTACTTTGCTATTTTGAAGGTTATTTCATCTTCATCACTGAATTCTTCTTCTGGTTGATTCAAATAATCTATAATCTTCACCACTTCAGGGTCTTCTAGACTGGGGCTAGGATTATTCAAGGCTCACATGAGCATATCAACAATTTCCTTATCTTCTTGAACTTCTTCACAATATTGGTTATAGTTGTTCATGAAGTAGACCAACTCTAATAGAGAAGGCCCTCTCATTGCATCTTAAACATGGAAGTTGATGTGGTCATTTCCTACATGAAGAGTGATGATCCCTTCCGCCACATCGATCAGGGCCTTACCAGTGGCGAGGAAGGGTCTTCTAAAGATCATTGGATAAGTCGAGTCTTCCTTGGTGTCGATCACTACTATGTCACAAGGTATAAAGAATTGCTAAATGTGAATTGGGACGTATTCCACTATCCTGATTGGCTTGGTAAAAGTGTGATCAGCCAAATCAATTCTCATTCCATTCTTTACCGTATCCATTAGTTTGAGCCTTTGGGCTGAGGAGAGAGGCATGATACTTATGTTTGCCCCCATGTCAGCTAACCCTTTTCTTTCTATGTTATCTCCAACATTGAAAGGGATAGTGAATGCCCCAAGATCCTTCTTCTTCATAGGAAATTCAGCTTGGACAAAGGCATTTGACATCTTGGTTAGTTTTATTGTCTCGGTGTGGTCCCCTTTCCCTCTTTTTGGGATTAGATCTTTGAATAATTTGGCATATGTAGGCATTTCTTCGATTGCATTTAGAAACGAAATATCCATGTGTAATTTCTTTACTGCCCCATAAATTTCTCATATCTTTTCTTTAGATGAGCATTTATCAATTTGTAAGGAAATGGGACTCTTGGGGCATAGGGATTTCCTTTTGTAAAGACCTCTTTTGCATGATCTGGTTTCTTGGTCTTTGCACCTTTATTCCTTTTGTCTTTTTCTTCATCCTTTTCCTCATTTGTATGTTCTTCTCTTTTAGATTCTTCTTGTACAATTATTGTTTCAGGCTATGGCTGATTACAGTTTCTTTCCTCTAAGGTGTCCTTGGTACCAGAATCTTCCAGTATCCTCCCAGATTGAAGGGTAGCCTGGTGCGTCCGCTAGAGGTGCTACACACTAGCCGATTTGACTTGACTAGATGCGCCCCACGAGATCAAAACACATGGGAGGGAAAACTTTCAAAATTTATATTGGCCCTAACCAAGTCGATCACAAAACCATGTAGGTCGCCCGCAAGTGCACGGGGTATTGTTGTAGTATAGGTGATTGGCAAGAATAGGGGTCGGTCCTTAGGGATAGAGGGGGCACTAGATCTAGGGTAATGTTTGCTATGTTCCTAGTATAGATATTTGGGTTTAAGAGTTTTCAAAGGGGTTTGGTTGTGATTACTCTAAATGAACAAGCAGGAAAGGCGGAATTAAACCTAAGTTATCTTGAATAAGCAAATTTAGAAAACTAGGTTAACAAACTAGCTAAGTAAGGGCAAGAGTAAGCTACATTATACTAAACAAGCGAGAAGTAATGTAGAAGCTAAATTAACCACTAGAAAGAGCAAGAACCTAAGTTAACACTAAAGAGCAGAACTTAGCAATTAACTAGGTTAAGCAAAAGCAACTAAAGTAGACTAGCATGAACAGGCAAGAAAAGCAAGTTGGGTTTTAACAAGATGATTAAGGTAGGTGGGCCATTTGGGGATGTAACTTTGATATTAGTTGGAGGAGGTTATTAGACAAGCATGGTACTCATTTTACATCTAGATCACCAAACCAAACAATAAGACTAATGCTATTAGAATGTACCCTATACTACTAGTAGAAGACTAGGGTTAGTTGTACTTCTAATAGGATTAGCCAAATCTAGGTTTCTAGGATAAGTGATATTGATAAATTGAGGGTTGAGGGTAGAGATGGGAGTAGAGATGAGGATATTTGACCTCATGCCACTAGCCATTCTATCCCTTTAGAAGACCCAAGGTGATCACATCAATCCCACTTATACTAGTAACTTAGGTCTCATACCAAGTAGTAGGAGAGGGGTTAGGCATGTAGGAACAAAGGGTACTAGCTAGGGATCCCCTATTGGGACCTAGGAATCACACCTAAGATTGTCACATGCATCCCAATTCTCCTAGAAACATGGTATCATCAAGCAACACCAAACAAGCAATTAATAGCAAAAAGTATTAATCACAAGCATGGCAATGAGATAAGAGACACAAGCATGGAGCAATCATCATAGATAAAAATGAGTTCATTACAAGCCATTTTCCCCCAACATGGTATCAAAGTCACATTTTAACCCCAAACAGCCCACCACTAGGGGCTTAGCTACACATAGTCAAAGAAATAGCAGAAGAAAGGAGAAGAAGGGGAAGAAACTCCATGGAGCTTGGGGAAGTAGCCTTCTTCTTCACCACCTTGCTGCTGGGGACGTCCTCTCTCCTCTAAGGGTGCAGGTGAGCATGAATATATGGGGGATTATGGACGAAAACCTAGAAAACTAGGTCTCTAAGGTGAAATGGATGTGGAAATGGTAGGTGGAGAGCATAAATGCAAGGGAAATGCATTAAATGCTCAAGGGGAGGAGTAATGAAGGCTAGGAGCAGCTAGGGAAGCTCACATAGTGTTGTGGCCGCCACCTATGTATATATAGGTGGTGGTGGAAGCACTAGGGTAAGTAGGGTATTATGGGGAAAATAGTGTAAAAAGTGTTAGGCTTTAGGTGGCAGCACAACCGTGGTGGGTAGAGGTGAGAACGGACATGGTGGTGGAGAATGGTTGTTCTGGTGAAGTGTGAAATAATAGGTTGGATGGGTGAAAATAAAGGCTGGTAGCATGGCCGTGATGGGCAGCACGACCGTGGTGGTGGCTAGGTAGCACGGCCGTGTTGGGCAGCACGACCGTGAGGGAGGAGTTTCAAGGAGGTCATTCCCCATAGCACGCCCATTCTATCCTTCATCTAGCACAGCCATTCTGGGCAGCATGGTCGCGGTGGGGTCTTCGTGGCACGGACATGGTGGTTGAGTTGCTGAGACTTTAAGATTTGTCAATCAACCTGTAACTTTTGTGTAATTGTTGATGGGGTCTTCAAGTGCTAAAATAGCTTCAAACTTCATTATCAAAGGACTTCTTTGCATGATGTTGAATCTTGGACAGTGGGGTAGGTTGAGGGAGCTCTTGGGGCCTTCTTTGGACCCCTCCATGAGTGGAGGAACCCTAGGACTCCTTCCTTCTCTCTCATCCATCCAAAGTATGGTCCAAGTGCCTGAAAATAATGCAAAGAACGTCCATAAGCACATTTGGCAATGATAAACATATTAGGGGGAATAGCTTGCAATCTACTTTGTTTAGATGTGATAAAAGTACGAAAAAGCACAAGATGGAGCCCTAAAATAGGGCTACATCATAGCCATCTTTTTTGTCTCCGTGTTGGAGGGGAACTTTCCTTGGGATTCTTCATGAGCTCAAAAAGTTGTGCAAGCTGCTAGTCAATCTGCCTCAGACGTGTCTGCATGTCCAGCATCTGAGTCTGTATAGTACTCAAAATACTAGTGTTTGTCATGGAACTTGAGTTAACTGTTCATTAACATTTGCCTATCTTTTTGTGAATTTGAAGAGCTCTGAAACTAGGTTAGGTTTGTTGTTACTACTACTCTTGCCTTGACCTTGGTCTTGGTTCTGCATGTTTGTATTCTTGTTCTAATATTAACCTTGACCTTGGCCTTGATAATTGTTTCTATTCTGCTAATAAGTTGTTGTTTTGGTATACTGGGTCTATTCACCTCTTTTCTCAAATCCTAGTGGTGGCTTAGATGAACCACCCAGTTGATGGGAATTCTTAACTGCATCTTTGTTACCATAATTGAAGTCGGGGTGCTCTGGCCTTTTGAAATTTGCATAAGAGACGTTCTCTATCTCTTCCTCAATTTAGCGATCTTCACTATCTTCACATCACATGTAAATGAAGTTATGGATCTTGTGACCTTCTTCACCGCAAGTGACACATTTCATAACCTTCTCAATGGATTTCTTGCCTTTACTTCTAGAGTCTTTTAGTTGTTTAACATATGTAGCTATCTTTTGGATTTGAGCCGTGATAGTTTCTAGAGCCTTGGCCTCGGCAGATGGTCCTTTAGGGTTAGCCTTCTTTGTTGAACCCATGTCACTTCTTTCATAATCCATGCCTGCTTGTAGTGAAACCATGTTATCAATTATCATCATAGTTCTACTTGGTTTCTTTTTGAGAAAATCACTCCCAACAATAACATTCAGTAAGGTCTGCTCTGTGGGAGTTAGCCCGTTGTAGAAAGTTATCACGAGAAAACCCTTACGGTAGTTGTGATGAGGACAATCCCTTTGATACTCTTGGAATCATTCCCAAGCTTTGTGAAGATTCTCTCCAGGTTTTTGCATGAAGGAAGTGATCTTTTGCCAATTTCAAATAGTTTTCTCAGTGGAATAGAACTTAGTGACAAAAGCATCAACAAGAGGCCTCGATCCATCAAGGAAATGGTGAGGTAGGTTAAGATACCAGGACAGAGCTTTGTCCTCCAAAGAGAATATGAATCCTTTACAGTATATAACTTCTTGAGGCACTACCCTCATCTTCATAGTCTCGCAGGTATTTTTGAAGGCGTCAAGATGATAGTAAAGATTCTAATTCTTTGAATTCCCTCATAAAGGCTTGTTCTGGATCATTGAGATGACTGCAAGTTTCAGCTCAAAATTAGCTGCATCAAACCATGGGATAATGATTGGGCATCTTGATTCATTAGCTCTAGATGCAGCCAACTCTCAAAGATTTTTATCTTCTTCCTCATATTCTTCCTCATTGTTATAGTTTTCACATTTGTGATTGTGACGATTCCTTCTATGTCTTCTATTGTGGTGGTGGATGGTTCTCATGATGGTGTCTCTCCTCTTCATGTTCTTTGTCCTCATGGTGTTGACCATCTAAGTGATGTTCCTCACGTTCTTCTTCAGTTTTTTGAGGTGGTAGATTATGTTGGACTCTTGCATTGTGATCTTCTCCAGAAAGCCCACCTTCACTATTAGGTGCCATGTTGATGTAAGAGGAAAGAGAGTTGAGGGTCACAATTTGCCTCTCTTCAAGATACCTAAATAGTTCACAGAGTCAAGTTAGAAAACTAGACGTGTAAAATGAAGTATTCTAAGTAATTTAGATATGGCAGATTTAGTGGTTTGTGCAGTCAAGCTTATTACTAAGCTTGAGGCATGGGTGTATAGTAAGTAGACTCAAGTTCTAAACAGTATTGTTTTTCCTTGTCCCCGACAACTGTGCTAAAAAGTTGACCGGCCTAAGTCAAACATCCAAAATGGAGCAGATCTAGAGTAGTCAGACTCTTAGATTTATAACCCAGGACTCAGGCACCCATGACTATTATACGGAGTCCACTAAGTAGATCGGGGTTGAACTATAAGGACAGGGTTGGTAAGTGTTAGGAACATAGAGCCTTAGACTCAAATACACCAAACAAAGGGGTAGATTAAGATGGTGTTCCTTAGGGAGCAATGTTACTCCAAAAAAATCAAGAAAAGCAAAGTTAAGGAAACAAAACAAGAGAATAATATCAAACAAGAAAGATGTAACCAAGTATGGATGGGAACTTGCATTGGGTTTCATATACTAATTTCTCTCACCAACATGTCATACTCACACCCTTTTGTGTACCCTTAGCAAGATTACAAGCAATCGTCATATATGTTTATTGATGAATGCATATTCATCCCATTTGTAGCTGCATTTTTAGTCTAGTTTAGCATTCATATAGATTAGTTTCCATTAGAATAGCTTTGTTTTGAGCTACTTAGGTTTTTATGTCAATTTGTAGGAATTTGATACTTCTCTTAACTCCATTTACAGGTTTTGAATTCTATCACTCTGTATCAAGTTTGCCTAGGGGGCAGTGCCCTAGAGAAAATTGGATTTTGAGAACTTTCAGAAGGAGATGGATACACAAAAATTTGTTTGAGGACAATTTCAACATGTCGGTTGACATCAAATTCTACCAGAAATCAATAGGTCGACAGCCTTGTCAACCTCCCTTCTTGACACACTCCATGCTCAACAACAGTATCGGCCCCCTTGGTCGACATCCACACAGAACGACACCCAGGCTCATCGATGATCAAGGTCGATAGCCCTGTCGAACCCTTTCCTCAACAATGTCATCAAGAAATAGTCGACAAGCAAATCAAAAATGGGTTGACTATCCTATCGACACACTTATCAATGACCACAACTACTTGACAGCCTTGTCAACCCTCAAGGTTGACAATCTTATCGACTAACAGACTAAAAATAGGAAGTCCAAAAGTCATCAATCGACATACCTATCAACAGATAACAATGGAAGGCAGTCGACATTGATAGGGAACACAAGAGGTCGACAGCCTCAATCCTATAAATAGACCCCTAGCGCAGTCGTACAACTCATCTCAAGTTTTTTGGAGATAGAAATGTCGAAAATGTTGTCGTTAAGATCAGAGCAAGGATGATGCATGTTCACCTAGCTAATTCTATCGACCTAGCTGGTTGACACCTATGGACCCCAAGCATAGATCGACAAATATCTTTCATCCGCAACTCCAAAAGCCATTGATCTTCCTTCTTGAGCAATCAATCTCTTCCTCAACCTGTTGTTCCTCCACCTGCTTCCGCTGCAAGCCAGGTTTAGTTCCTGGATGAGAAAGAAGGAAGGAAGTCCTCCGTTACACACCACATCGAGCTTCTTCTTCCACGATCATGACCATTCTTGTATCCTTTTTCTCCTCTTGTGATATTAATCTCACCATTTTGAGGGAGTATTATTTTCACTAGGGTGTGGGGACTAACCCCACTACCCATTTCTTGTAATTTCTTTGATGTTCTAATTCTTGTATGAACTCATATAATTCATAGCCAATTGTTTATTGCATGTTTTGTGGTTTGATCACCCACTTTAAGTGATTTATTATAATCTTTTACTGTGAGAACTTCAACATTTAAGATTTGAATTTTGATTAGCTTTGGTTGACACCCTAATGAGAACTTCTGACAGAAAGTCTCCAGAGTAGTGGATAGAGGATTTGTAAGTAACAAGACATCGAGCTTATAGGGATATCTACTCATGCAAGTTTCTGACACTGAAAGGGGAAACTTGCATAACTCCAATTATATCTTCATACAGGTTTGAATTTGAATGAATGCACAGTTTTGAGTAGTGGCAGTGCAACCTAGTTCCACCGTAGTGTTTCCATTCCATCCTTTGATCAATAGAGCCTTAATCTAGCTCCTTTTATTCTTGCAATATTAGATTAACTAAACCAATCTCAACTTTTGTGATAAATATTGGTTCTTGGTAAGTTACTTCGATTAGATAGTTCTTAAAAATGTTGTCCCTTGGGATTTGATCCTCAACTATACTGCAATAAGATTTGTCCGCTTGCAGGTGGCATTATTGCACTTTGGTTTTGGTAAACTCTAGGATTTATATTCCTAGTGAATTTGCAGTGCAATAATAATCCATGTCATCTATTCCGTCCTCTCTCGGGTTTAGGATAGATCTAGATTATAAGGTTGTCTCTCTCTCAAGATGGCAAACAAACAATCACAAAGCAAACGATATAATCATTAGCTTAAGCATTCCAACATTTTCATGCATTCATGCAACTCCATAACACTTAGATAAGATTAATACTACTTTTGCGAGGCATTAACAATCATACATCACAAGATGGTAGCTAATCATGCAAGTGAAGCATTTAAGAACAAGATTATGGAGATAACCATTGATAAGAATATATATATTCAAAGGGATGCAAGTATATACATGTTGGGAGAGCCTTAGTGGCTACTCCCAACCCGAGAAAGTTGTTTAGCCACTCATGTTAACGGGCAACATAACGGCACTACAGAAGTGAAGATACATCACAACAAATGAAGAAGGGGGAGGTACATCGTGAGGGAGATGATAGATCTAAAGAAGGGAGGAGGCGATACACCAATTGTACTTCTTAGGATCTAGATCTGGTGTAGGTCGGGAAGATGACAACTCCTTCTCTTAAAGAAGAGGATGGTAGATCTTATCTCTCCTCCAACTTTTGACTTCAAAGAACCAAAACCAATGGAGATGAACGAGGATGGCTTAGGAGTTGGGCAACACTTCGTTTCTCTTGATGATCTGACCCCTTTTCATGTATGAGGTCAGGCCTATTTATAGGCACCACCCATCAACTTAATTTCCATGTCATAGTCGAGATGGGTCGTGGTCACGACTTCTTTTATTGTCATATAGTTGCAGTCGCGGCCTGTGTCACAATTGAAACCATCACTCTGGTTGAATCCATTGTCTCGATCGCGTCTTCTGTAGGGGTTACTTCTTCTGCCCAGGTCACGACCACGTCTCCGTCAAGATAGTGATCTAGTCACAATATCTGTCTGGGCGAGGGTGATGTCCCAGTCATGACCACGTCTTGATCAAGACAGTTGATGCTCAATTGTGGTCATGATAGTCAATCATTGCTCATTGAGTCTGTCTCAATCGAGACATCCGATGGTTATTTGTGGTCGGGACGTCTGTCTGGATGTAAGTGTCACGACCACGATGAAGATGTATTAGTAGAGATTGATGATAAGTCTACATGGATTTTAAGAAAGGTCATTAAGTCAAATCCAAATTTTGTTTGAGTCATTAAAATAGATGGGAAAATCACAAAAGGAGTGTTAGTATATAGATAAAACAGGTGCAAAAGTTTCACAAAATGACATGTTATAACGGGGTGGGTCAACCTAAGAGTGGGAAGATGAACTATGGGGGAGGAAAAACCTTAGACCTTGGGGTCAGGTTGTGTCTAGAGAGCCTAACTTCCTCCTACAAGCCATAAAGGCACCCTATGTTAGGACCCTCCCTAGAAAGGTAAGTTGACTGAATCAATTTAAAGATTGAGGTAACCTTAATTTTCACCTAAAGGGTGGAGAATTAAGGATATAAAAAATGAAATAATAAGTATTGAGTGTGATTCTTTGAACCCAAGTATGCCAACTCTAAGGGATATGAGAAAAATCACTATGGAAGTGGCTGACAGTATGAGATCAAGCCCGGATGAGAAAGTTTCCATGAGTCCAATGAGGGGACAGAAAATGAATAATGAGCATCATAAGAGATGGAGGAAATTAGGTTTGAAGAATTGAATATGAAAATAATATGCTTGAAAATGGTTCAAGTGTAACATCTCAAAGAAACCCTAGGGAAGGGTAGAGTCCTAAGTCGATCCTAAGGTCAACTAGGGCGTATAAAAGGTACATTAAATCGATGGGATTAGGAGTCAATTGTTCCCTATATGCATAAGACCCTATGCTCGGGAGGTAACAACTAAATTTGCCCAAGGTCCATGACTCAGGAGATTAGATACCTTCATGATGATCATGTGGCCTAGTGGGTGAATGTGAGAGGCACTCCCTAGATGTATAAGGTTGAGATCACTCCAAAAAGTACCTATACCCCTAGAAACCTGAAGGATGTGACTAAGGCTCATAAAATATGAGGTGTGAAGGTAAAATATATAACAAATCATGTAAGAATGCTGAGAGGAGTTGTGTACAAACTCAAGAGTGAAAAAGATATCTGACTTCATTAAAAGCATGTTTAGAGTCATGTTGAGAATGATTCAACTTAAAATGTGAAGTGGAAAGATAATGTGTGGATTTACCATCTCTTCTCTTGGAATGGAATGAACTTGGTGTTTGGGTTGTGGTCAAATGCTTATTTCATCCCTTTATGAATGAGAGAGATTGGGTAGATACATAATATGCTTAACATTGAGATGTAAGATTGAATACCCTAAGTTGAAAATTTAATGGAATTACCTAAGGTTATAAGTGTTACCTCACCCTTATGTGAAGATTTGGAATAAATGATTTGGAAACCTAGGTGAACAAGGTAATCATGAAATTGAAATTTCAAATCAAGATATATTATCAAGTGGAATTTGAATTCTACAGGTATAAGATTGGATCAAAATAATGGATGTAAGAGTTGAGGTACCAAATAAAGGTAAATCAAGCCTGACTTGCTGACCGATCTTGTAACAACCTAGATGAACCAAAGTTATTTGAGATCAAGGGTTTGATGGAGAAGCCTTACACACATCCGATAAATGTGAATGGTGGAATTCGATAAGAAAATCATACTAAGCTCATGAGGATTCACCCTTAAGGACTAAGAAGCTCACGGTTCTGAGCATACGGTGCACCTTGGCACCACAAAGATGTTTAAAGACTTACGGTGATATTCTGGTACCCTAGAATGAATAGAGATATAGAAATGTATGTGGACAATTGTCTCATGTGCCAAATGGTGAAAGGATGAACACCAATGACCTGGTGGGTTACTACAACCATTGAGATTAGTAAGAGAAAATGGGACCAAAACACTATGGATTTCGTGGTGGGTCTCACCAAGACAACGAGAGGTCAGGATGCAATATGGGTTATGTTGGACCACCTAACCAAATCAGCACATTTCCTCACCTTAAAGAATATTGTTAAGGTGTCAAAATTAGTTGAACTATATATTAGAGAATGAGTTTGACTACATGGTGTTTCGAGTTCAATTATTTCTGATCATGATACTAAGTTCACCTCCAAGATTGTGGAAGCAAGTGCATGGAGAACTCAGTACTAGATTGAAGTATAGCACAACTTATCACCCCCAAACTGATGGACAGACAGAAAGAACAATCCTAACTTTAGAGGATTGTTGAGAGCGTGTATGCTCGATCGGGGTGGATCGTGGGAGAAGTACTTACCCTTAGCTGAGTTTGCTTATAATAATAGTTACAAATCCAGTATTCGGATGCCTCCGTGTGAAACTCTTTATGGGAGGTTGTGTCAGTCACCGCTTCACTGGGATGATGTTGGTGAGAGGACCTTGCTGAGGTAAAGTCACTTTGATCAAGCAAAGGCTGAAGAGAGCCCAGGATCAACAAAAATTGTATGATGATGTGAAGCGGGCATACTAGCAGTTTACTGTGGGTGAACATGTGATTCTGAAAATCTGACCCCTCCAAGACATAGCTAAGAATAGAGGAAAGCTAAGTCCCAGGTATGTGGGTTCATTTGAGATTTTAGAATGGATTGGTGATGTTGCTTATTATTTAGCCTTACTCCTCTCTATATAGTATGATGCATGATGTGTTCCATGTGTCCAAGCTAAAGCGCTATGTGAAGAATTTGAGCCTTGTGTTGGGCAACGAGCCTATTGAACTCTAAGGGAGACTGACATACCCTAAGTCACCTATGAGGGTATTGGATACTAAGGTGAGAGAGCTCGAGAACAAAAAGAAAGAGATGTTAAAGGTTCTTTGGAGGCATCATGAAGAGGATAAAGCCACATGGGAGCTAAAGATGGACATAGAAAAGTCCCATACTAAATTTTGTATGGTTAGTCAAATTTTGAGGACAAAATTCCTATAAGAGGGGAAGGATGTATAACTTGGTTTTTCACATGTATTTATATAATGGAAATACAAAGATATGAATAGAAAAGGACATATTGGAAATATGTTATGCCTTGTTTTAAAAGTATGGTTTCTTGTGCAAAAGTCCCCTTTTGTGGTGAATTTTGTGGTTTCTAATATTTTGTTAGCCCATTAATGATATAGGGGGGAGAGGGAAGAGAAGGTAATCTAACATTAAGTGCAAAGCAAAAGAAAATAGATAATAACTAAGTATATTAGTGAGAATGATGTGGAATTCTCTAGAAAGTGGTATGAATGGCTACTATTAATTGGATTTCAGTTCCACGTGGTTACTAATAAGCAAAATAATCAAAATAAAGAAAATAGAAAAGAAAGAAAGAGGATATGCATTGAGATAATGGTATTATTTTAAATAATGTCTAAGAAGAGCAAGTTTTGGTTATCCCAACCGCTTAATATAGATTGGGGAAAGTTTTAATGAGTTGCCATGGAATGAGGATAATGGGTATGTCATGGAGAGACAAAAGAACAACTTAGATTTTGAGTCATGAACTCCTTCCTAATGGTTTAAGAATCAAATCATTTAATGGATATCATATGGAGATATGTCTCCCTTTATGGCTTTTAGTTGTCAAAACCAAGTCTTAATAAGAAAGAGGGGGTTTCCTTTAGTGGCTTGGATTATGGAATAAAAGGTGTAAGCCTTCTATCTTAGAGGAATGTACTTAATATTATTATCTTGTATTCCAATAATGTTATTTGGTGTTGAGGAGATGTCTTTTTCGAAATTCATAAAAAAACTTGGCAATGTGTGGATTAAATATCGTGAGTACATTACCTTTTGTGCAAGAATATAGGATAATATAGATGAATAGAGGGTTTATGAAATGGAGTGCTTTGTCAGTGGAAATAAATAATGAAACACCTACCATAACTATGGATTCTAACCCACCATTGTTTCCCTCTCAGAGTCTTCTTCCTCTCCCCCTCCCTTCATAGGAACCATTAGGGTTTCCCTAGGTTGGTATATATAGGGGGGGGGGCCTCTAAGAAACCTCTCACCAGCAGAAAGGCCAGACCGTAGCCACGGTGGTTCAGGATGAAATCGACAAGGAATATGTGTGCCTTGAAACTGCCCCAAGTCCTTTCAGCGTGGAGCCATATCAGACATAGATGCAACATGGTTGCAGTAGGTAATAGCTCATCCCACAACTAGAAATAAATTCAGGCAGACCTTCTCCATAATTCTCTATGTTGCAGTCTCTTCCTAGGAAGGACCGACCACCATTCGGGACCAGCAAAGATCCCTCCTTCACCTTTCTAGCTCCATTGAAGCATGTTGGAAGAGGAGGGTAGGGATGACAAGCTGGGGGTCTCGGTCACCATGGTAGTAGCTGGTAGAGGTGATGAGCCAAAGGTTCAAGGTGGAGGAAGGAGAGAACCACCATGGAGCCTCCAGTTGAAACACACACGCAGACGGACCCTACAATCATACGTAGGGTGGCAAAACTACCCGTGGCGAGGTAGGAGAAGAAATAAAATGAAAAGACCCAAAGGCCCTTGGAGTTGAACATCCCCAATGGGGGCAATAAGATAATTCCCCCTTACTGATCTTTAACTATCCAGAATATATAGAAATAAGTCATTAGTCAATGTGTCCTCACCTCATTGGCTCGAAATACATTTAGTATTATGAAAAATGTAGTAATTACTATGATGCTTAGATTGATACATGTTATATATGAAAATTGATCAGCATAAGACGTAAATCCAAATAAAATATAATCAAGATATAATTATGCTCTTTTTTCAAAAAATATTACAATATGTGCTAAAATGGTGATTAATACATTTAAACCCTAGATTTGTGTATTCAGATGATTGAATATGCTAAAAATGTTTACATTACCATATTTATTGATATTGTTGGATAAGATGAAAAAAGTATGATGATCATGATAATAATGATGATAAACTAAGATTTCTAGAGTGGATGATCATTAACATGTGTAATTAGGATCTTAAACATCAATGATGTAAATTGCTATAACCTTAATGTACCTAACCTGATTTAAGTGTACATGATGTAATAATATAGTAGATTTGATAATCATGGCACCATCTAATATGAATTAGGATTCTTGAGTCAGTAGATCAATAGATATGAGAATTGGAGTATCAAACATAACCCTAATGCTAACTTGATACCAAGGACCCTAAACCCTAGACTAGGACCCAAGTAGGGTGTAATGTGATTAATGTGATGGTGACACTTTAGGATTTACATTCATGTAGACTAAAATGTAGAGTGCTTGATTTTCTTGTTGATTGGATAATATGAATGAAGTGTATTCTACATGATAATCTACATGGATCATCATCAAGGTACGTGGTTACGATTATGACTACCCCAAATATAGTTTGTCGATTTTTTAATGATTTCCGAGGACTAATTTGATGAATAAACTATTGGTTGTTTATTTAATTCATGTTCAACTATAATTCCAATATGAGTATCACATAAGTAAATGATAATATTCTAAACCCTAGGCTGACGTGTATCAAGGGGTGATGCACACGAGCCTTGGAGGGGACAATGATCATGCCCAAGATAATATATCCAATAAGGGTTAGAATATGTAAAGAATATGCCAGTTCTTATGTGAAATACTTGATGTTTGTATGTGATTATATTAGTTGCACACATTATGGTAGCACCACATGTAGACAGTATAACTTGTTATACTGATTCACGTTTTGCTTTTTGGCATTTTAGGTACATGCTAATTATGAAGATGTCAACATGTGATAAACAGATGAAAATTACCTGAAAGCATCAAAGATAAGTTAAAGGAGGATTAGATAGCTAGTTACTTCTTCTCAACATGTATTAGTTTTATGAGGAATTTCATAGTACAATTTGTAAACAATATTTGGAATAAATGAAATTATTTGATGTTATTTGCTATTTGCTAAGTCTAGATCCTTGGGAATATAGGTAATGGATCTCAACTTGAAGGTCTTTCCTTAATTGGGGGATGCTGCTAGTGAGGTCGTTACAAGCTTTGTCATGACAAATATCCTTGAGGTTTAGTTAATAAGAATTGGGAGGAAGCCTCCACTAAAGCTCATCACTTTCTAGGGCTTGGAAACACTTCACCTAAATCCCTATTTTCCCCTTGCCAAAGGATTTTTTTGAGGTGTTGACTATACTGAGAGTGGCTCCTACGAGCTCAAATAAGAACATAATATGGTCTTAGTAATCAAGAGTGAACTTATAATGCAGAATCCCACTATCCAAGGCTCTAGTAGAGTTTTAGAAATGACGATTGGCCCCACAGACCATGAGACTTATTTAGTGATGGGCTCCCTGAAAAGGAGGTATACCTTTGTGATATGGGTAGTCCAATCATTCCTTTTAAGATCATTTTATCTTAGACCTCAAATCCTGGGATGTTAAAATCTCCCCCACTCAGACTCTTGACGTCCTCATCAAGGCTCAACTATATGACCTCATAATATTTCCCCATTTTCATGTAGACCCAAATGACTGATGTACACCTAGCTCTCGATCATGGTTATTAGTGCAAGGGTGGCTCCATCACCATAGATAGCCCTTTCCAACATGCCTGAACTGCACGAATCAAAGACTGGAATGTCATAAGCCCAAGTGGGCCCCACCTACTATAGGGGTATGGCTCTAATACCATTTTTAATTCCTGGTCCCATTGCCCAAGGCTCTAGTAGAGTTTCAAGAATGATGAATGGCCACACAAACCACCACTAGCCTTAACTGCACACTTTGTCCTCACTCATGCACAAGCCAGGATAAACTTCCTGAATGGTCACCCATCCTAGTACTACTATGGGTTGAGCATGATTAACTACAAAGTTCTTTAGTGATGGGCTCCCTAAAAAGGAGGTTCACCTTGGTGATTTGCATATTGCAATCATTTCTTTTATGATCATTTTATCTGATGCCTCAAATCTTTGGACATTATAGAACTGGTGGAATTAAAGTCCGAGGAGATCTTTGTGACCTTGGAAAAGGTGAAAGGGATATGTGTTGCTAGTAATGAGGGATGAAGATATGTCTGTGGAAACATGGTGAGGAAGGGAGGAATAGGTTCTTTAGGTGTTTCTTGTACATGGCATCATAGGTTTTGATATAGGGCTTGCCTAACTCGGGGTCGACTCCCCAATATTGTGGGGGTGGATAGATGTTCCGCTCAACCAACACATGTGGGAATAGGGGATGCATGGTCATGTAAAACTGAGGTGAATGTAGTGTGATTCTCAAAGGTAGGAGATGACCCTCATACAACTAGGATCACATGTCGTTTCCCCCATATCTATACCAATGTCTCACAAGGTAGTCCATCATGTGCCCACTCAAGAAATGGATATATTTAGTCTATTTAATTAGGTTAACAGGGTATGAAGTCATCAATTCAAACTCCCTATGCTAACTTGCTTAAAAAACCTCAAAATTTCAACATAGGTTATAAGTCGCATGTAGATAATTAGTATGGACTCAAATTGTTATAGACGCCAAAGCCCCTATAAATTTATTATTTAGGTTTAAACCTTAAAAATTCCTAATAATTTATAGGAATGTGGTTTCTCAACCAAAATTGTCCATTAATCATTATTTAACATGAACTTCAACTTTGAATTATTTTAATAAATTTACATGTACTTTTCAACTGTGAATAATCAAAAGAACCATTCGGGTACATACCATGAGAAATAATGGGTTTAGAGCCAAACACATTGCCTTCCTACATGCCTTCCAAAAATATGAAAAAGAACTTTTAGATAAGGTGGTCTGGGATAAAAGTGGTCTTAAACATGAAGATTGTTGATGATATTTGACGTGGGGAGCAACACAATGAGCCCAAAAGTGATATACTACATTCTCATTTGGTTCTTTTCTCATACTCCCCTCTAGAAGATATGTCAACACAAATATAATATTAGTGGGATATGTGGTGGAATATAGGAAAGTTGTTACACTAGTCAATTATTTTTAGTGCTTGCAACCTGTTTATAGCCATTTTCATATAAAAAATCCTTACCACTTAGTCCTCATTTAGACATATATTTTTCCAATATATGAGAGCAATATGTTAACTAAATCCACCACACACATGTCTTGCATAAATGGATGTAATTCATACCTGAGTGGCAAAAATCCATCACAACGTCAAACCATAATCGATAGAACTAGGCCTTGGCACCATGACCAATAATGAAGCAAATTACAAGTGACAAAAACTAATAAATGAAAGAAAGACCAAATAACTAGAAAAAGGGTGAGCTTAATGAGAAAACTAAACTTAATGATTTTATTCACTTTGAATAAGATAACTAATTCCATCCATTTTTCAACATTTCTAATTTATAAATGGTACTTTTGCTATGTTAGAGGGAATTGTGCAACAATTTTATCTCTCTCTCACTCTATTTCTTCTCTCTTTCTCTCTCTCTCACTCTCACTCTCTCTCTCTATCTCTCTCTCTCTCTCTCTCTCTCTCTCTCTCTATATATATATATATATATATATATATATATATATATATATATATGTGTGTGTGTGTGTGTGTGTGTGTGTGTGTAACGACCTCACTTTTTGGCAACCCCCAGTTAAGAAAGGCCAAAAAGATGAGTGTCGTTACCTAAAATTTTCCCAAGGATTCAGATTTTAAACAATAAATAATCAATAGCAAATACTTTCCATTAATTGATGTTCCTCTACAACTTACATAACTTTCCATCATTATAATTGTACATATGAGAACTATATGAGAATAAGTACCCCTATAATCCTCCTTACAAATTAACTTTAATGTCTTCAAGTACCTTCATCTTTATCTTCATGTCCTTTAGCATGTATATATTCATATACCTAAAACACTGTGAAACCAAAATGTGGATCAGTATAACAAGTTATATAGTGTATGTGGGGTGCATACAAAAGTGTGCAAGTAATCTAACAACATATATTCCATCAAATACTTGCAAATAAGAACTGTCATTTTCTTCACATAATCTTCCTTTATGTGATAGTCATAGGGGCATTATAATTGAACAAAATGTAAATAAATATTCAATAGTTTAGTTGTTCAAACCTCGAGAAACACTCAAAAAACACCAACAAACTAATGTAGGTTGTCATAGGCATAACCATGTACCTTGATGGTGAGATGTACAGATTATGCAATTATACTTCAAGCATATTATCCAATTAAGCAAGTAAACTAAACAATCAACTTTAATATGCATGTATGCAAATCCTAAAGCATCACCATCACATCAATTACATTAAACCCTACTTGATCCTAATTTTAGGGTTTAGGTTTCCTTGTTATCGAGTTGTCATTAAAGTCGTGCAACAATACCGTCCTTGGGGCCCAATCTATAGTGGACGACGAAGGCCTATTAGGATTCTTCCCCATCGCCATGACAAGTCACCCAAAGTTCAATCTATCTTCCTACTCCCTTCCAACTGTTTATCCCTCAGTTTTGGAAATAGTAGTGCCAATGTGCCATGGAGGAAGACATCTCTTGGCAAAGCATTCACACAACTCCCTTCATCTGACATGCTTCTTCTCTGATGACTCAACCCTCTACAGCCATCATATGGTCATCACAGCCTCCATTTTAGATTCCACTGCTAAAGACCTTGGTGTCCTTCCAGTCATCCCCCATTATGTCATCTCATCCAGGCAGTACCTCTCCTCCATGGTCCTATGGCAAAGCTCTGGCCATCCCAACTATGGTTAGGGTTACGGGAAGAAAAGGTGGGGGATACAAGAGTATGATGTTGTTGGGTTGGCATCATCATTAATTATCCACCTTCTCAACAATAGTGTCATTTGTCTCTTCCAACCCAACGTCTAGAGCCCTCCTTCCACCACTGTGAAGCCAGGGAAGGCCTCAACACTAAGTAACGAGGTCGATGCAATCATGAATATGTGTTGCTAGGGTTTTCTCATAGAAATCTTGGTTTATGTGGGGAAGATAAAACTGAATCGAGAAGGGTAGAAACCCATCCAACATTTATTGTGATTTGGACCACCTTTTGTTGGTCTTTCCTTGTCATTTCCATATTTCCTTGATAGGTGTAATTTTTCCTAAATGACATTCTCTATAAAATAATCACATCATTACTTCTTTCCATAAGAAAAAGATTCATTTCTTTGAAACACTTTCTAAATCAATTATCCAATTCACTTTGATTGACATACTAAAAGCCATTAAGTAACACACACCAATATATGTCACTTATTGGATAATTTTATCAATAAATAGTTTCTCAAATCCTTATGACTTGAAAATTGGATTATTCTTCATATCTCTCATATATTACTTAAATTGATTATAGGAACTCACTAATATCCTTCCCAAGTTTTAAATTGAGATCTTTTTTTTGAGATCTAGAGATTAATTATTATTCATACCGCTCTCTAGTGCAGTCATAACCGAGTTCAAATGGACATTTATGTCCGGAAACAACCATGGAGGTTTAACATAAGTAAAAGTACATGGACTAAACTCAGAAAGGGAGTGTTTTGCTATTGCATCTGCGACTTTGTTCAACTCCCGGGGAATATAAAGCAAGGCGAGCTGACATTGTGCTTGGATGAGTTGGAATTGTCTCCAGTGGGACTGGAGTTTTGGGGTAGGCATCTTATTGCTGGCGAGGAGTCTGATTGCTGTAATGGAATCCGAAAGTATGGCTGCATGCGTAATACCCCTATCTTGGCATAGCCTGCTGGCGAGGAGAATCGTGTGGGACTCAGCCTCCAGTACATAAGTTGAGAAGAAGGGTACCCCCAGACCTTCTAGACAGTGCCCACTGTAGTTGACGAGGTGAATCCCTACACTCGCCTGTTTGGAACCACGACTGAAGGCCGCATCAGCGAAGGCAATGGCCGAGTAATTTGTGAGTGATGCAGTTGCCTGGGTAGGATGGCAGCTAGGTCGAGGAGGAATCCTGGATGGGAGGTGCACTATAGAGCGTGTTCTCTCCTTAATGAAATTGACACTGCGTTAAAAGTTAAAGGGGCGGTTATTATGGACTTGATCATTCCGCGCATGCCAGAGATGCCATACAGTCACTATGTTTTGGATTGCCCTTGGGTCCTTATCATTGCTGGGAAGAATGAGAGCGGTCCAGTCATCTTCGTCTATGTTGAAGAAGGGATCTGTCCTACCCAGGCTTGTCCACACTTGCTTACTAGCTTGACAGTCACGTAAGCAGTGTAGGATAGTTTCAAGGGCATTGTTACAGATAGTGTAGGTAGTGTCAATGTCGAGATTATTTCAAACTGAGATCTAATGGTATATCTTTCACATAAAACATGCTTTTTCTAAACATTATTTCAAACAATACCAACATCCCATGGTATGTCTTTTCCTCCTAATTTCTACAATCCTATTTTTTTCATTATTATTTTCAAGAATGCCAAAATTCATATCAAAATATTTCTCATTTGATGCCTTAACCATTGTGTTGTCAAATTAGCTAGGTAATTATCCTTTTGATTATCTAAAATGTCATACATATTATATCCTTTTAGAGATGTAAGGAGTGGGTCCTGATAGGGGATCCATTCCCTACTTTATTTGAGAATAATAACCCATCTATTCCAAGCATACTAACGCACATGTTGGAATAAATGTACATTTTTTTCTTCTAATGATGGTATACAAGACCAACCAGAGTATAGTAGCAGAATACAATTTCTTGACTATATTTAATTTGATCCGAAGTACATCATCATATTCCTTATAGGGTTTACATGAATGTTATAACATAAGGATCTAATTAGAGAGATATCTAGCTATCTCAACTCTATCTCCCCAAGTGCTCCACCAACCAAGTCCCTGTAACCAAGTCCAGTCTTCCAAGTCCTACATCTGGGGTTGGAAGCATACCCCGACAAAAGGAGAAAAGTAGATGTATCAACATAAAGGCCGGTATGTCCATATTAAATATGTATTGAGCA
The DNA here is from genome assembly GCA_963693085.1 of Alisma plantago-aquatica. Classification (NCBI taxonomy): domain Eukaryota; kingdom Viridiplantae; phylum Streptophyta; class Magnoliopsida; order Alismatales; family Alismataceae; genus Alisma; species Alisma plantago-aquatica. Next base: position 945,075,576 of record OY856410.1, on the reverse strand, counting down.
ATATAAAGAATAAAGGATGTCAAATAAGCAAGACTTCCCATAAAAGAGGTAGGTATCACCTGAGCGGGTATTAAAAGAAAAAAAATTGTAATGAGATGATAAATAAGAATAACACTTGCCATTAAACCATCATAAAAGTTGTTCTACACAAGCACATATAAATTTTGGGCACAAAACCAATAATAGTATCAACTTGCATGCATGTGAGATAAGCATAACACTAGCATAATATAAATTCAGTGGTGGATAAGGCTCACAACCTTAAAACCTGACAGAGAATGGCACACAACCAAACTCCCTTGGCATACAAGCCGGATATGGGGCATACGATCCTCCATCCCAAATATATATGTGCAAGAGGACTAAAACCTCAGTGCATGGTAGGAGAATAAAACCCAATGCCTAATAATAAAATGTGGGGGAATAAAACCCAAATAACCAAATTATTACATTACAATAGAACTACTAAATCACAAAGCACGCTAAATGTAGAGGCAAATATAAAGTCCAATCTTTTATAAGATTGCCATCACAAAAATGGACAATAAAAATATCTACCATGAAAGTGGGTTAAAAATTGGGTTCATCTCACAGCAAGGAACAAAATGGTTCAAATTTCACATATAGAGTTCCATCAAGAAGAAAAGTATAATTTAAGATTCAAGAGAAAATCCAACAAAGTAGGATGATCATAAAATCATAATCAAGTAGAATATTTCACATGGAATAAATTCTCAAAAGAGAAAGATTATTTATGCTAGTATGTCAAAAGAATGAGAAACTAGGTTTATTCCTCAAAAAAAATTGGGATGAAAACATACATTAAGAGAGGATACAATTAGGTTAATTTCTCAATAAAGAATAATAGGGGATGCACTCATACAACAAGAGAGAGAAATTAGATTAATTTTTCAATATATATGTAAGGAGATGCATCATACCTCAAATAGGGTCTACATATGTCCACAGTCAAAACCCTAATTCCATCTCAATACACAAGCAACCTATTAAAGTCATATATGAGATTAGGTTTAGGCTTATATTAATTATATAAACCCTAAAAATTCACCTTTTATTATTGTTGAATTAGGTTATCAAAACCATATCATCTTTTAGATTATATCTTTACTAGTTCACAAGATATTTTATTTTATTTTATAACTTATAAATAACTAGTTACAATTTTAGAAAATCTACCAAATTAGACAAATCCATTAAAAACCACTTATTTAAAAATTTGGAATTAGGTGATGAAACCAATACAATAGGATAGAGAATAATTTTGTGAATTGAAAACTATATTTTATTTTATTTTTGTGATGCTCTAGTAATTTATTATGAATTTTGGAACTACCAACCAACCATAAATCAGTGTAAATCCATGTATACAAGTTTATCCACAATAGGTCTAGCCAAGTGGCCCTAGTTATAGCTAACAATGCATAATTCACCGAGACAATGAAAGCAATAGAGGTGAAAAGACATGTTTCCCCTACAAGGTCATGATCGAACAAAAACCAAGTCAGGGGCACTCTTGGGAATCTATGGTTGACCTTCTTCCTCCAGTGGCTAGCAATCTTGAGTGAGGAACAAGGACCAAGGAGTCCAAAACCTCACATCTACTTTGACAAAGATGGGATTTTTGATAAACTAGTCTTGAAATCGAAATCCTGACACTTGACTTATAAGATCGCTGACCTAGATTTGTGCTTAATTGTAATTTATTTGTAAAATAAGATGCTTAAACCTTAATTTAATCTTTTGAAATGCTTTAATATCATGTGACATGTCTATGGTTTTGATTTGGTCCAATTTGATTAAGATTTAAGCCACCTTTGCTATATAAGCGTTTATTTTGGACTAGTTTGCAATTTACCCATAATTGAGGGTTAACATGAAAAATTTCACATGAATAGAGTGATTCTTGTACCTTGGCACCATGAGAGAGAATATGGTGACATGGGGTGCCTTGTTTGATTGATGTTTGATGATTGAACACTCTATGGTGTTCTAGGGTTTTCGAGGGTTACCATGAGTAAGTTGTGACATTTGGGTGTTGCGACCACTACCCCACTCTTGGGTAAGGGTAGAGACCACAAAACACAATCATAGGTCATGTGGTTTTGACCTATACAACCTAGAGGTGAAACACCTCTTGTCCTTTAGTGTATCGACCATGCATATGGGCATACATGATGGATTAGGGTTTTTTGTCAAGACCAAGAATGGAGGAAGTGTTACGACCAAGATGAGATGGTAGCAACCATGGAGGTTGCTACACTTTCTCGATAAATATGAAATTTATATGTTTTTTCATGTGAGAGATGATAAGACCATGAGGTTGAAGGACATGTGTCCTTGGGCGATCTAGAATGGTAACACAACACAAACTACTTCCTCTCTCTCTCCCTTGGGGTATATATCCCTTTCTCTTCATGTGTGAGAGACTTTTTGACTTCCTCTTATTCCTCCCTTGAATGTGAACTGACCTTGGATCCTCAGGAGCAAGAAGGATCAGATCTTGAATCTAGGGTGTCTGATCCGTCTTGCATGAGGTGGATTTGGTGCTAGATCATCTTCTTGGTGGTGGTTTCTTGGAGAATCTCTTCTCTTGGTAAGTGATTCAAACTTTGGATCTGGTTTCCCCTTCCTTCTTCATTTTCTTCTTCCCCCATCTCAATTGTGAGGATTTTTCATGGTCCATGGTGACTTCTCTTGGAGATTTCTTCTTCTTTTGGGCCAAAATCATGCTTAAACCTAAGGTTTCTTCATCTTCTACCTTGGTTCAAAGTTAGGGTTTGGGTTTTCTTTTCCCTGGACTCTTCTTTAACCATGGTGTTCCTATCTTTTGAAGGAGATCATGTGGTCAAAGTTTTGGATCTAGTTGGGTCTTCCTTTTCTTCTTTGGAGCTTGAGATATTGGAGGCTTAGATCAGAAACTAAAGGTGGGTTATATAACTCCTTCCTCCTTTATTATGTGCAACTTCAACCTGATTATATGTTGTTCATACATTGTTGTTCTAGATCCTAAAATACGTCTTTTTAGTAGAGGAAACAATGATAGTTAAGGTTGAACTATGTTGTATCTCAAAAATGATGTATACTTCTTGTAAACCCTAAATCCTTCTACCCGATTTGGGAAATAAATGATGTTCTTTGTTCTTTAATTCATAGAACCATGTTAAATCTATTTGGTGTTTTCATACTTGTATAATAAGGAGTTTTTTAACCTGCTTATATGTTTTGAAATCTCATTTTCCTTCTCCTAATCATAACTTCAATGGTGGTCTTAAGTAATCATGATTTAGGGTTTGAAGAACTCCCTTGAATAGGTTCTTTTGATTTTGGATGACGGTTGATGTTCCCTATTTTCTGCCCAGGTGCTATGACCTATTTGGTAGTGGGCTAGACACCGTGTAGTTCACAACAACTTGTTGCATGAGGTTATAACACTTTGGATTGATGAATGGATATGATCAAGTAGGGTAAGAGGTTGAAACACCTATGTGTTATGGATGGTATGGCTACATGATAGTGTTTCGGTCGTGACATTTCTTATAGGGTCGAGACACATGTGAAGAAGATGTTTTAGACCATAAAATTTGTTACGGATGATAAACCACATGTTCTTGAGGTCGAAACACTATCTTTTTGTGAGATGAAACCTTGAAGTGTGGAGGTCAAAACACTTTGATTGGAAGTCGAGACACTCATGTCTTATGAGGATAGTATACCTAGAATGGTTGAGGTCAATGCATCATCATGACCTAGGGTCAAAACACAAAGTGTTGTGGTCATGATATGAGGTGTATGTCTAGGTTGCTACACTTTATGGTAATAGGTCGATAAACTTACATTCATACATGTATAGATGATGAGTACATAGTGTAATGAACTACATGAGATGATGTGACATGAATGGTTGATCATTAACCATAGTGGTTGGCTCTAGAACTCTCCAATAGAGTGGGAAGTGGTGGAATTAGGGTTTAGGGGATGAGCGGTGTTATGAAACCCTAATTGTATGCATTGAAACCCTAACCCATTATTCATGTGACGTATGTGATTGCTTTACTTGAAGATTCTTGTTCTATAATAGAGTTTTCTCTCTCCTATTTTTGTATTCCTAACTTAACATGTGAGATGAATTTGTATAGCTATTAGAATGCTACGGTGAATCTTGTACAAATATAGGGTGGTGATTATAAGCATACATTAATTGTTGAGATATCTTATAATATTAATTGCACAGGTTTCATGTGATGTGAACCTAGTGAATTATTGAGTGCCTTAAGTATAGTTTAAGAGGTGAAATCCTCCATAGATGGAAGTAAGAGGTTGACACCCCATAAGTGATGCAATATCGATGACCTTGTAATGATTGTGATACAAGTGTCTTATGGTGATAAGACTAGTTCTTACCTTGTACGTTTTATGTCTTCTAAAGTTGTAACTTCCTCTTAATTTTGTATAATTTGTTTAGGGTTATTATGTTGTAACTTGATTGATGCATTAAAAGATACCCAATTGGAATATCTAATCAAGTGAAACCCTAATCATAGAGTTGCCATGTACCATAGATCCATCTTCAGTGTCAGTATCTAGATGGGTGGCAAAACGAGTAGCGCATATTATTGAATATGAGGGGTGTGAGTGAATTATTTCATTGTACCCTTAAATTGTTGATATAGTAATGTGATGCTCTATTATAGAACAGCCATGTGTGAGCTTGTTCATTAGTGATGTGCCATGTACCAAGGTAGGCTAGTTGTTTTACATAACCACAGCTTGACTATGAGTTGTTGTCTCTACAGGACTGTAGCCATGAGTACAACTTGTTGTCTTTAACAGTTTGACTAATGTGTCATTGCATTGTAGACTTGAACTGACCAAATAGTGTCGGTGATGATTGTGGAGTATGGCTCTTTGATTTATCTTATATGGTATTGATTTCAACTCAACAGTGGTCAGTTGGATTTGAGTGGTACGCCTCAAATCCTTTGGGCATAATAATAATTAAAGTGGTTAAGTAGCCATGTAGTATATTTATTTAAGTTCAAATATGATTCACATTGTATGGCCTCATGCCTTATCTTTATACTATTTAGGTTATAATAGTTATACATGTTCTTCATATTCCTTCTAAAAGCATATGATGTTCTACTATGCAATTGCAAGTACTCGAATTGCTTAACTAGTATTTACTACTTTACTTAACTATTCTACTTATAATAGATGGTGGAGAGTTATATCTCCCACTGAGATGTGATCTCACCCCGTTGGTTCCACAACTTTTTAGGTGGTCATGGATGAGGAGGTAGAGGTCGTGGTACATGTGTCGAGTAGCAAGAGGAGTAATATTTCCTAGATGTTGGATATGTTGTTAGAGTTTTGTAGTAGATGTCATATGTGTCATCTAGATGTCCTATGTGTCATCCTTGTTCTCTCATCTCTTTGGGGAGATCTTGTGTTTTGTATATCGACACGTAGATTTTATCTTTATGCCATGTGTGTATATAAATGGCATATATGTGTAGATAGTTTACAAGTGTTGTACAATAATGGCTTGATAGTCATTGAACATGAGATGTAACATCCTTTAGTATATATATATATATATATATATATATATATATATATATATATATATATATATATATATATATATATATATATATATATATATATATATGAATCAAAGATAGTCTGAGTGAAGGATGATTTAGTAAATACTTTTGCATGAGATATTAAATTGTAATTGGTTCAAATTTACCCTAATTTTGTGGTAATATTGTAACATCCCTGACCTAGGTTATACTTAACCCTAGGTGTTTTAATTAAGAAATATGATTATATGCTTAATCTTATCTTGTGAAAATTAATTAGGGCTCTTGAGAAACTTATGTTTCAATTTTGGTCCTGTTTAAACAATGTTGAAGCAATGTTTGCTTATTTTGGACTAAAGTGCAAATTACCCAAGTTGAGTGGTTAAATTGCAAATTTTGCATGATAAGATGTTCCTCATGTGTTGAAGCATCATGAGAATAAATATGATGTAAAGTTATGGCTTGTGGTAGCCTGAGTACCAAGGAAGAGCTGATAAAGCAATGTTTATGCATTAAAACCTAGTTTTGGTGTAAAGTGCAATTTACCCAAAACCTAGGGTTCAATATGCAAATTACCACTTCAATAAGGTCCCTAATGTTTCTTGGCACCATTTAGATCAAAGAAAATGAGAGGGGCGCCTCATTGGAATTAAGTTGGAGGAGAGAGAATCTTGATATTAAAATAATCAAGATTTAATCCTAATTGAAAACCCTAATTCGATTTAGGGAAAAAATAAATGTATTAATTAAAGGGCCTTCAACCAAAATTAAAATGGTTGGACTCATATGTGCGTGGACATCCTTGATCCTTGCAAGGACCACGAAAATATCCAAGGGAATGGATAACTCACTCACAATTTTATAAGAAAAAGAAATATCCACTCACATATGGATATTAATATTATATAATTTAAGGTGCTTGATTTGCTTTTCTTTAAATCATGGATAATTGAGAGGAATAAGAGGAAAATAAGATATCCTCGTTCTTAAGGAAGATTAGGGGGAAGAGTCGGACATATTTTTGGGATTAAATGGATTTTTACAAAGCATATTCTCTCTCATTGAAAATTTTATAAAAAGACCTTTTACAAGCCAAATGAAAGGCTTTTACGACCCCACTTCTTCTCCTTGCTTGGGAAACGACCAAGGGATCTTGGTAGGATCAGTAGGACGACTCCCTACCTTTTGGTAAGCTTCTTGACCTTGGTTCGCCACGATTTCATGGTGGAAATCACAAATCAATGCATGATTTCTTCCTATTTCGACCTCCTCTTCAATTCTAACCATTCCTTTTCACTCAAACCTTGAGGACGAGCCTTGGAATGGTGAAAGGAGTTGCATCCATCATTTTTTCCATGATCTTGGAGATTTTTATCTCAATAGGAGGTGGGTTTTATAACTTGAAACCCTAACTTTGTTATTGCATTCAATTCCCCATCAAATAATGATCATTTCTCTATTTACAATTATTGATTTGGTTGATTGATGCAATCTCCATGGAAATCACAGCAGGCTTCGTGGGTCTAGAGCTTTATGATGATGAAATTTTCATAAGCACACACCTCACCAAATATCTAGACCAAACGGTTCCAATCAAATGTCCAAACGGTTTGTGTTTTGGGAGCAAACGGTTTCAAACCATTTGGAATGAAACGGTTTCACTAAACCGCATAGAAGCAAATGGTTTAAGACCGTTTGGTGATGTTGACCAGGGTTTACCATTTGGGGACTTTTTCATAATGATCTAGGTTAATGACCCATCAATTATTATTGATTAACTCCAATCGGTTCATGAGTTGAAGGTCCATCAATCACCTAAACCCTAATCGGGTTGAGTGCTGATTTCATAAGTGATTGAGTTGAAACTTGGGTCGATTGACCCAAACGGTTTCAAAACCGTTTGGGAATCACCCAAACGGTCTCAAGACCGTTTGGAGGTCAACCAAGACTGTTTTTAGGTCTAGGGTTGAGTATGGTTAGGTATTTGAAGATTCAAACATATGGCATAAACCCTAATCGGCTAAGTGCTGATTTTGCAATTGAATGAGTTGATGTTTTGGGTTGATTGACCCAAACGGTTTCAAAACCATTTGGGGATCACCCAAACGGTCTAAAGACCGTTTGGGGGTCACCCAAGACCGTTTGGAGGTCTAGGGCTAAGTTTGGTCAAGTGTTTGAAGGTCCAAAGATACCAAATTGAAATACAATTAAGTGCTGATTTGGTGACCAATCCTAGGATCCAAACCCTAATTGAATGACATGGTTGATGATGATATGATGGGAAAACGATCTCAAGAGCATTTGGAGGTCATCCAAATGATCTCAATACCGTTTTAGGGTCACCCAATACCGTTTGGAGGTCTAGGGTTGACTATGGTTAGGTGTTTGAAGATCTAAAGGTACTAAGTTGAAGTGCAATCAAATGTTGATTTGGTGATCAATCCAATGATCCAAACTTTGATTGATTGACTTGGATTTTAATGTTGACATGGGAAAACGGTCTCAAGACCGTTTGGAGGTCATCCAAACGACCTCAAGACCATTTGGGGTCAGGTCATGTTCAATTTGGATGATGGTTCAATGGTTTCAAAGTAACTAATCTTACATTGATTAATGTTGAAGGACCATCGATTCCAAACCCTAATCCAATTGATTCAAACCCTAATTGATGATAAATTGAGGGTCAATTGAGGGTCAAATCAGTTGAAGGTTGATCTATTTAACTCAATTGAAGTTTGATGATATGTCCAATTGATGATTGGTTACATAAATTCAATGATTGAAGGAATCAACATTGGAAACCCTAATTCAATTTGATTGGTTGAGACCATATTTGGTCCATGTGGTTTTGAGGTGGTTTGGACCAAACGGTCTCAAGACCGTTTGAGTCCAAATGGTCTCAAGACTATTTGGGACCAAATGGTCTCAAGACCGTTTGGGACCAAACGATCCCAAATCGGTTGAGTCCATGCGGTTTCAAAAAGGTACTTTAGCAAACGGTTTCAAGTACTTGCTTTAGCAAACGGTATCAAGCACCACCTTTATCAAACGGTTTCAAACCATTTGAACTTTGAAAGACCAAGACTGTTTGGGGCTCAATTAGTCAACATTAATTGAGGACTCAATTGATTAATCCACTTGGTCACCTATTGTAATTGAAGATTCATTTGGTCAAATCAATTGGATACCTTATGTAATGGAGGTCCAATGTGATTGAATCTCTTAAGAATTAAGATGATGAATGATCCATTGATAAAATGATAACTAGTAATGATAATCAATGAAGGTACAAAGGTTGAAACCCTAATAGTACCTAGGTGATTAGTGCCAATTAAGGGATAAACCCTAATTGCTTATAAGAACAATGACTTGGTACACTATGTTAATCATAGTTGTATGTATTTGATTGAGGGTTGATGTAACCTAATCAAGTTAAGAAGATTATGGCATGAATTAATACATGAATATGATTCATGAGGTGATTAAGGGTATGATCCTTAAGTAAAGAGATCATGAAACCCTAATCAGGAACATAAACCCTAATTGACAGAGCTATTGAACTCTAACCCTAATTGAGGGCAATTCTAAATGAAACCCTAATCTAGGGTGAGGATGTAACCCTAATCCAGGGTAACGATATATGAAACTTCAATTTAGGGGAATGAGATGTAAAACCCTAATTGAGATGAATAGTGAATCTCTAATTATGAACAATTAAATGAAATCCTAATGGAGATGAATAGTAGACCCAAGTTGTGGGCAACCATAGTGGAAGTCCTAGTTAAGGGTGATTCCATGAGAATCCCTAATTGAGGTTGATTCTATGTGAATCCCTAATTGAGGTTGATTCAATGGGAATCCCTAATTGAGGTTGATTCAATGTGAATCCCTAATTGAGGTTGATTCCATGAGAAACCCTAGTTGAGGGTGATGCCATGAGAAATCCCTAGTTGGGATGAATAGTAAACAGTAAGTATAGGCAATGAGATGTGAAAGCCTAATGAAGGGTGATGCTATATGCAATCCTAACTCTAATGAAGTATGATAGCATGTGAAATCCCAAAGCCCTAATAAAGGGTAAAGGTATGTGAAACCCTAATTGAAGTTATAATACATGAAGCCTTAATCTTGGACAACATGATGACAACCCAGAACCCTAATAATAAAATAGTGGGTAAAACCTTATAAGGGTGAAATATCATAAGTGGTTGATTATAGGCAAGCTTATTGTAACCAATGCCTTAACCTGAGATGAGTTCATATCATTAAATATAATTGGACCATTCTCATGTGTAACCTATGCACTTCATGGTAAGAGTGATAGGTTAGTGGATGAAAGGATTAAGATGGGAAATACCTTAATCCAAGATAAGCTGATAAATTAAGAAAAGTTGGAAGTAATGAGGTAAGTGATACATCAAGATATGAAAGACTTCACAATTAGCATCTCAAAGTTGATATACTTTAATAACTATGAAATCCTAATGTGAGATGGGAAACCTTAACCCTAAATTGGGTAATAGGACATGAGAAATCATAATGTGATATGAATAGTAATCCCTAACCCTATTGAGGGAATAGAGGTGTTACTATTGTATTACATGAAGTAATATGTTATGTTGCCTAGCGAGAGGTGACAAGATGCTTTATGGGCCTTATGAGCCATGAGAGCAATTATGGCATAGTGAGAGGTACCAAAATGATTATAAAAGTTTATTATAAGAAAGGATAATGTTTTAATAAACTTAATAAGAGGAACAACTGTATTCAATAAAGAATGTGTAAAGCTATGCAGGCTAACCTCAGGGTTCAGAGCCTAAAGTAGTATGTGATGATCAATGATGAGTTAAAGAAATTAAATTCCATGAACTATGTAATCAGGATTGGTTAGAGTCCAATGCCTGACTGTGAAATCAGGATTGGTTAGAATCCAATGTCTGGCTGTGAAATCAGGTTTGGTTAAAGTCCAATACCTGGAAGAGGTGTAATGCCTGTAATTAGGATTGGTTAGAGTCCAAAGCATGGTTGTGTAATCAGGATTGGTTAGATTCCAATGCTTGGCTATGAAATCAGGATGGGTTAAGTCCAATGAATGGCTGTGAAATTAGGATTGGTTAAAGTCCAATGTCTGGCTGTGTAATCAGGATTGGTAGTGTCCAATGCCTGGCGGTGTAATTAGGTTTGGAAGAGTCCAATACCTGGAAGAGGCTAAATGCATGTAGTGATAACATAGGATTGGTAATAACCCAATTCCTATAATGATGATTTAGGATTGGTATTAACCCAATTTCTCTATTGATGATAAATGAGTACATGGTAGATATATCTCTTTATCTATTTAACAGGTTGGCTAAGGCCACCAGAATGAAACAAGAATGTTTCATGGGTGACATAACAAGATGATGAGTGTCACAAGAAAAGTTTGATATGATGGTATAACATGTTGGATAAATGATATACATGTCATTCCTATTCCTTATTAAAAGAATAGATGATATGTTGCTCTATCATAAATAGTTGCAATGCTTACAAAGTTGAGAATGCTTTAAACTGCTTAACCTATGCTCAGTTTCATATCTTTAAATTGAAATACAATGTTTTGGCATAGAGTTATATCTCCCGCTGGGACAATTTACAATTGTCTCAACCCCGTGGGATCCAATGTTTTTAGGTGGATGCAGACAAAGAGGCAGGAAACCTTTGGTAGAGAAAGAACATCAGCAGCATCGAGGACAGCAATAATATCTCAGGTGGAGATACTGCCTGTCCAGTTGTATATATAGTAGTCTTGTGTGTCATCTCTGTACTCTCAGGTCCTCGGGATTTAAAGATAGTGCTTTCATCATCGAATCGAGATTTTGGCTTGATGCCTCAAGGTTTTTGTGTTGTCTGTATATAATGTTATAGGACAGCTAATGTTGTAATCCTCCAGAAGAGATAGTACAAGACATGTACCTTTAAATCAGGATGCATATAATGTTATACAATGGTTCTTGATGTAAGAGATTTCTTATGTTTGGATCTCTTTGCAAAAAGTTTTAATTTTTAGCGATTTTCAGTAATTCGCTGCAAATGATTCACTTCTGCTTAAGTAAATCTCATTTTTATAAGTTGGATGCCACAATTTAGTGGTATCAGAGCTCTAGGTTCGTTGAGTCTACAGAGACATAGGACTAAGGTATTGAGTCTGTTCTAAGTGTACTTCAGTGTATCTTATAGTGTCTTCTGCTTATGCAGAAGAAGATATATAACTTAAAGATGTATGAAGGACATGAAGAATACATTGTTGAGAGCAATGTTGCTGCACCAGTGGGAGGTGCAAGGGATCAGGCAAGGGAGGAACCAGTGCCTGAAAATCCTCATGTTGATGAAAACATGAGAGGAAACCCAGATGTTCATAATCTTTTTGGGCAACTTATGACTACAATGAGGTATATAGCAGACCGGATGCCAGCATCAACACCTAGGGCACCAGTTCCCAATGAGGGATATGGGTCTGGTAAGACCTTTAAACGACTATGTCGTGTAGGATCCATAGAATATGCTAGAACATCTGATCCAGCAGATGATGATTTCTGGCTCACTGAGTTAGAAAAAGCCTTTAAGATCCTTAGTATCCCAGATGCTGACAAAGTTAAACATGTTGTGTACCTTTTGAAAGGTAGTGTTGGACATTGGTGGACTATAGAAGAAATAAAAAGGAATGATGAAGAGGTTGGATGGGAGGAATTTCATCGAGAATTTGTTAATAAGTATTTTCCAAGGACTTATTTAGATGAAAATATCTCACAGTTTGAGAAAATTCGACAGGGAGTCATGTCAATAAGTGAATATGAGGTTAAGTTCATGGAACTTTTACAATTTTGTCCTCAGATGGCTGTTATTGAGGAGGAAAAGATTCGACGTTTTGAGAAGAGATTGAATGATGAGATGTCCATTCCGGCATCTGCCCTAGAAAGTAGAGAGAGATTTGCCACATTTGTGGAATCAATTCGAAGGATAGAAGGGTCTATGATAAAGAAACATGAGACAGACCTTAAAAGGAAGTCTAAACAGTCACAAGAACAAGGAATTAGTGGTACTAAATAATCAAAGATTTTATTAGTACCGACTCAAGTACAATATAGTTCACCTGAGCAGCAGTCACCTAAAAAGCTTCGAGCTTGCTATAAATGTGGACAGAGAGGACATCTGAGGTGACAATGTCCAAATAGAAAGCGATGAGGTGACTCAATAGACAAGACACTAGATAATTTGTAATAAGGAAGACTTGTCTAGATAGAACTTTTTATTTTGAGTTACCTTCTGTTTTCTTTTATAAGAAAGGTAGTTGTTGTTTAGTTCATCTGTATAATCCTTTAAGGGTATGAGTAAGAGATAGTAGTATGAAATTTGTGTTCAGTTTAATGTATTTTTTATATGTTTTGAAGTTTCTCTTTCTCCATCAAGAAAGGGAAGAGATGAAAAAGGAACTCAGAAGAAATCTGAGATATTAAATATACTAAATCTAAAGAGATGAAAAACATAAAATAAAGTAAGTGCATACTACTTGATCTCAGTATTTATATACCCTGGCCAGGTATACAACTATTGATGATAAAGTGAGTATGGAGACTCTTAGATTGTTATCTTTTTATTGCCCTAATCAAGCAGTCATTCTGATACAATCTAATGAGTATCATGAAATAAGAAGTATGGAATGAATAAATGTGTCTTGTCCTAAGCATAAGAAAGAGAAATCTGAGATAACCTCAGATGAGCATGGTTGTATGAGGAATAAAAAGTATACTCCTCATAAGATAAGAATGAAAATAAGGGAGATGAATCTTATCCAATAAAGTTGTAAGTATTATAAAGATCCCTTCCATGATGTGGGAATGGAAAATGTGATGAGATCTTAAGATGATCATAAACATGTTAGATAATAATAAAGAAAAGAATAATGTTATGTGATCATCCTTATAGATTCCTGAGCTTAGGGCAAGGAACTTAGGAGGAGATGAAGAGTAAATGGTTCATGAATAGTTGAAAACATAGGAATAAATATGAGGAATATGAATCCTTGTTTTCTTTCCTTTCAAGTACATGGCAATCAAGTGGGTCATAGGACACTTGATGTGCATAATACAAAGATGTTTATGTGATGGATACTTAGAAAGGTATCAGTTTATCTTGGGCTTTGGCTCCAAGATGAAGATATATGTAATAAGTAATGTTCCAAGATGAAAGGAAGATAAATATGTCATGTGTTTTTAATACATGTGATAGATACCAAGGTAAGAGATTCTGGTATCTAAGAAATAATATATGGTTTATGTTGAATATGTGAAATGGTCAATTATGAAATCAAATTAATCATGTAAAACAATATGAACATCACATGTTAGGGGTTTATGTTTTGCATAAACATAACAATTGAAGATATCTTTGAGATAAGTTCCTAATTGATAAGTAACATTTCCTTATGATAAGAGAATGTATAACTAATGAGATATTAGTGCAGGTAATAAGGAAAGATAGTATGATGTTATCAGGTGAGATGACACAATCAGGGTATCAAAAGACTTATAGTCTCAAGTGGATGACGGAATATAATGGTGATCTTGAAAGAGAAATATTGAACCAACTAAGGAACATGGGAGTACGTGTTCCATGTGAACCATTCCATGATAAATTTGTGTGAAATAACTTTTTGTTGAGCAAAACTCTATGGTGTCTCCATAATAATGAGGTGTTATGTGAGGACATGATGATATGATGCATGAATAATATATGTTTCTCTTTATCAGGGATTTCAGGGATGAAATCCTTGTTAGGGGTTTATAATTTGTAACATCCCTGACCTGGGTTATACTTAACCCTAGGTGTTTTAATTAAGAAATATGATTATATGCTTAATATTGTCTTGTGAAAAGTAATTAGGGCTCTTGAGAAACTTATGTTTCAATTTTGGTCTTGTTTAAACAATGTTGAAGCAATGTTTGCTTATTTTGGACTAAAGTGCAAATTACCCAAGTTGAGGGGATAAATTGCAAATGTTGCATGATAATATGTTCCTCATGTGTTGAAGAATCATGAAAATAAAGATGATGCAAAGGTATGGCTTGTGGTAGCCTGAGTACCAAGGAAGAGCTGATAAAGCAATGTTTATGCATTAAAACCTAGTTTTGGTGTAAATTGCAATTTACCCAAAACCTAGGGTTCAATATGCAAATTACCACTTCAATAAGGTCCATAATGTTTCTTGGCACCATGTATATCAAAAAAATGAGAGGGGCACCTCATTTGAATTAAGTTGGAGGAGAGAGAATCTTGATATTAAAATAATCAAGATTTAATCCTAATTGAAAACCTAATTCGATTTAGGGAAAAAATAAATGTATTAATTAAAGGGCCTTCAACAAAAATTAAAATGGTTGGATTCATATGTTCGTGTACATCCTTGATCCTTGCAAGGACCACGAAAATATCCAAGGGAATGGATAACTCACTCACAATTTTATAAGAAAAAGAAATATCCACTCACATATGGATATTAATATTATATGATTTAAGGTGCTTGATTTGATTTTCTTTAAATCATGGATAATTTAGAGGAATAAGAGGCAAAAAAGATAGCCTCGTTCCTAAGGAAGATGAGGGGGAAGAGGCACCCATGTTTTTGGGATTAAATGGATTTTTACAAAGCATATTCTCTCTCATTGAAAATTTTATAAAAAGACCTTTTACAAGCCAAATGAAAGGCTTTTACGACCCCACTTCTTCTCCTTGCTTGGGAAACGACCAAGGGAGCTTTGGAGGATCAGGAGGACGACTCACTACCTGTTGGTAAGCTTCTTGACCTTGGTTCACCACGATTTCATGGTGGAAATCACAAATCAATGCATGATTTCTTCCTATTTCGATCTCCTCTTCAATTCTAACCATTCCTTTTCACTCAAACCTTGAGGACGAGCCTTGGAATGGTGAAAGAAGTTGCATCCACCATTGTCGCCGTGATATTGGAGCTTTGGAGCTCAATAGGAGGCGGGTTTTATAACTTGAAACCCTAACTTTGTTATTGCATTCAATTCCCCATCAAATAATGATCATTTCTCTTTTTACAATTATTGATTTGGTTGATTGATGCAATCTCCATGGAAATCACAGCAGGTTTCATGGGGCTAGAGCTTGATGATGATGACATCATCATAAGAACACACCTCCCCAAATATCTAGACCAAACGGTTCCAATCAAATGTCCAAACAGTTTGTGTTTTGGGAGCAAATGGTTTCAAACCATTTGGAATGAAACGGTTTCACTAAACCGCATAGAAGCAAATGGTTTAAGACCTTTTGGTGATGTTGACCAGGGTTGAACGTTTGGGGACTTTTTCATAATGATCTAGGTTAATGACCCATCAATTATTATTGATTAACTCCAATCGGTTCATGAGTTGAAGGTCCATCAATCGCCTAAACCCTAATCGGGTTGAGTGCTGATTTCATAAGTGATTGAGTTGAAACTTGGGTTGATTGACCCAAACGGTTTCAAAACCATTTGGGAATCACCCAAACAGTCTCAAGACTGTTTGGAGGTCAACCAAGACCGTTTGGAGGTCTAGGGTTGAGTATGGTTAGGTATTTGAAGATTCAAACATATGGCATAAACCCTAATCGGCTAAGTGTTGATTTTGCAATTGAATGAGTTGATGTTTTGGGTTGATTGACCCAAACGGTTTCAAAACTGTTTGGAGATCACCCAAATGGTTGGGGGTCACCCAAGACCGTTTGGAGGTCTAGGGTTAAGTTTGATCAAGTGTTTGAAGGTCCAAAGATACCAAATTGAAATACAATTAAGTGCTGATTTGGTGACCAATCCTAGGATCCAAACCCTAATTGAATGACATGGTTGATGATGATATGATGGGAAAACGGTCTCAAATATAGTGATTAGTATTAATTCCACAATTTTATTTGAGTAATCTAGTTTAGTGTGGCGATGGTCATCACATGACCGGTGCCAAAAGCCAAACTGAGATCTTTTCAAGGATCAAAACCACATGAAGAACCCTCCTAGAACTGTAACAGCAACACAACGATAAGAAAGAGGAGGATTTGATTCATTACCACTAATCCAAAATGGGCAGTGGTCGATTAGCTTCAGATGGGTCAGCTGCGACTTCCTGGATGCTCAAGAGGCCTCCCGGTAGCCAGAACCTTTGAGTCGGCCTCTAGCAATGGCACCGAGAAATGGGCGGCAAAGGGATAAAGTGTGAGGTACAAACCTTGCCCATGTGAGATATAGGAGCGATCATGGGGGCATTGATGAAGTGTTGGGACTCATTTCTTGGAGGTCTAAAAGTCTAGTGATGTGAGGATAAGGAAGGGTGGGGGAAACATGGGAGGAACAAGGGATAAGAGAGGTTGGGTGCAGAAGTGCAGGAGAAGCATGAAACCCTAACTTATATAGGGTTAGAGGACTCGAGTTGATCTGGGGAAAGTTTTGGAGGGGAAATCAGAGGAAAAGAAGGAAAGGAGAGGGATAAGACATGAGATGAAATTGAGAAACAATTATAGAGGAAAACCTATGTTCCATGTGTGTGTGAACCAGTGAGCGAGAGGATGGAGAAGAATCACCAACTGTACGATGAAAATCTAGTGGTCGAGGAGATGTCTACGTGTTTCAAAATAGGTATGATAAATAACTATGCATGACACAACAATTTAAATAGGGAAAACGAATGAATTAATTGTTATGAGTTTCCATATATATATATATATATATATATATATATATATATATATATATATAATTAACCCCTTTTTCTTCTCAATTTCATTTAAGGCAAAAAATAAACTCCAATTAATATGAAAATTGATATATATGTCAATTTAGGCACGTAGAATATGATTTTTCCATCTATTTTCACTTTTAGGGTCATCAAGTACACCATTTGATACTTTCAAAATAATGACATATTTGCCTCCCAAAATTAAATAAATGCATCTAATATTTTTCAAATAATGTGAAACTTGGAACCCAAGCTAATTTGCCCCCAAGAAACACGTTTTTACCATTATATTTCACTTTTGAAATTTCTTTTTATGAGTTATGACACCATTAGAATTTTTAGCCTATGACCATTGTATTCATCAAAATATTATATCTTTATTAACAACATTTACTTATTTGAGCCTATTAATTCTAATTTAATTTAGATATTTGCACTTTATTCCTCTTATTTTGTCATTATGTGAATATTAGTTAGCAAAGGAAATATATGTAATATATTTCATGAATTTATTTATATGTTGGCACATAATTAAGTTATTATGTAAATGTGTTTTACTTTTATCCTTGTCGGGTCAAATTCAATTTCACTAGATTTCTAATCATGAAATAAGGCACGATCCTAGATTTTGGGACATTACAGGAAACTTGTGTATTATCTTATATTTCAATTGTCCTATAATTAACAAAGTCACCATTCTTTATGTATGCACCAAAACTCTCTTTTTTAGAGAATTCCATGCAATTCTATGTTTAACAGTATCAATTGTCTGTTACTTTAAAAATCCCTTTACTTTTGGATTTTCCATTCTTTCTTTATCCAATATCTATTAGTGAATCATAAAAACTAGTAAACTATACAAAAAATTATTCCATATGGAGCATTTGCACTTTCAAACCATGATTTCCACATAGAGAACCATCTTTCTAATGTGTCCTTCATATTACATTGTTTGCAAACAACTATATTAAAACATAGGAAAAACTAGGTTATAACATCTTTTCCCTCTTATAGGAACTTTGTCCTCAAAATTTGACTAGTCATCCAGGAAGATGGTGTGAGACAATTTCCCCATATATTGGTTCTCATAAGACCATCATCTTTTATTTATGTGCTAATTCCTTTTTATTTCTTTAACTTGTACCACAAGGACCTATTTGCAAAGTGAATAGTATAATCGACCTCACTTGGGCCATGGGTCAAACCCATGCCACAAAATGGTTTAAGATTATTATTCCATCAATGATGCTATTGGAGGAAATTATTTATCAAATCAAGCTTTGTATTTATATAAAACTTTTTACCAAAATTGAGGATTTAATGTTCACCCCTCCTTAAAAGGAATGTTATCCCCAAAATTCACACCTCGTAAGGTTAAAGTGAATTCTTACTCAACTTAGCTTCCAAACCTTAGGGTTAGCAACCCTTCTTGGATTGACTAAGTTTGGTACCCGAATTCAATTTAGGGTATTTCCACATTCCCATTCATTTTATGACATTATCACTTGTTGATTACAATTTCCTTTGTGAATTTCAATTTCACTTGATGACTATCTTTTCACCTAGGTTTCCAACCTATAATTCATTCATTTTCCCATAAGGGTGAGGTAATACCTCAAACCCTAGTTCATGTCATTAAGTTCAACTTATAGTAGTATCCATTATCATATGTCAATTTTAAGCACAACATGTATCAATCCAACCTCCCTCCCTCATAATGGGATGAAATAAGCATTTGACTACAGACCAAAAACAAATTCATCACATTCCAAGAACAAAGATGGTGTATACACACATTATCCTAAAATTTCACGTTTTAGTTTGAATCGTCCTCATCATGACTCTAAACCATACAAAAATTTTAATTCCACAATATTCTTATATTTCATGAAGTTAGAAGCTTTTTCGCTTTTGAGTTTGTGCACAACTCTTGTTGGTATTTCATTATTACATGACTTCTTGTATTTTTTATATTTACACCTCATGTATTATGAGCCTTAGCCACTTCCTTGAGGTCTCTGGAGGTACAAGTACTTTTTTTAGTGATCTCATCTTTATGCATCTAGGGAGTGCCTCTCACAATTTCCCATTGGCCACATGAACATCATGAAGGTGGGACAATCTCCTGAGACATGGGTCTTGAGCAAACATAGTTGTTACCTCCTTACAAGATGGTCTTATGCATTCAAGGAACAACCAACTCCTAGTCCCATCAGTCCCGTGTACATTTTTTACTCCCTACTTAACTTTAGGATTGACTTAGGGCTCTACTCTTCTCGAGGGCTTATTGAGGGCACATTATTTTCATATGTAATTCTTTAAAATGGATTTCCTCCATCTTTATGATGCTCATTATTCACGTTATATCCCCTCATTGGACTCATGGCAACATTTCTCTTCCAGGCTCGGTCTCATGACCCTCAGATATGGCATACTTGGGTTCAAAGAATCATACTCCATTTATGTGCTCTCATGTTTTGTATACTTCATTATCCACCCTTCAGGTGATAGTTAAGGTTACCTTAATCTTTAAATTGATTTAGTCAACTTACCTATATAGATAAGGTCCTAACCTAGGGTGCCCTCTTAGCTCATAGGAGGAGGTTAGGATCTCTATCCACAACCCGGCCCTATAGGTCTAGGGTTTCCCTCCCCCATAAGCCCCTTTCCCACTCCTGGGTTGACCCACCCCAGGTCGGGACACTAGCCCCAAAAGTTGAACTAAGAGTTTCATATCGTCATTTTTTATGCAGCCTCAAAAAACATTTTTTATTTTAACCTCGCCACCCTTATCCTCTTTTCTCAATCATGTGCCCTCTCTAAGGGGAGCCTCTTTGTGGTGAACCTTCTCTAAAGTTTTGGTCCCTATAGTGGACATCAGTCATCCCCATGTGATGACTCTATTCACCCCATGCTCACTTTTTAACTCTGCAGGGACATATATAGGGTTTACATACATAAAATGTGTTATTCATAGGTTGCTTATGTTTCATAAAACTTTTCTCTTTAATGCCTTATTGCTCATGCACATATGCATGGAAAAGTGAGTCACCTAACTCATTTACATTATATATACATATATTTCATGATATGTTGAACATACATTCATATTATAACTTCTCAACCTTTATTTGCCCAATCTATGTGGTTACCCACTCTCTGGGGTATTCATAGTCACTCATTGGGAGTATTTCAATGATCTACCCACTCTTTGGGGGTGATCTCTATCCATACTCACTCACTGGGGGTATTCACATCATACTCACTCGCTGGAAGTATTTAGTTGGTAACCCGCTCATTGGGGGTAGCATACCAATTCTCTAGAGGTAATCTAAATGACATACCCACTCATTGGGGGTAGTTCTGATTGCATACCCACTCACTGGGGGTACGTCTAACACCATATCCACTCGATGGGGGTACGTCTAACAACATACCCACTCACGGGGGGTAGTCTACATAGCTTACCCACTCGTGGAGGGTAGCATACCCACTCACGGGGGGTATTTTTTATTCATCCACTCCTCCAAAGATAGCATTAGGGCAATGAGCGAGTTATATTCATATTTTCATTTTTCATGTATAACCATTGATTTCTTATGTCTATCATGTAAATCCACATTGTTTTCACATGCATCATACATGAATGCATGGAAGACTGGGTCACATAGACTTGTTCACAATTTTCTTAATTCTCGTTACTAAATAATGTGTGTGCAAACTAGGCAGATCTTTTATATTCTACGTAATCAAGAATGCGGAATTACTCTATAGACTATAAATGCAAGGCTGCTGACTTAGCTTAATACTAATTTGTGCTTACCTTGCTTAATAAGATGTTTAGAATCTTGATATAATCCTTTAGGATGTTTAGTTATCACGTGACAATCTTATGTTTCAAGTTTGGTCCTGTTTGAATGATATTTGAGCTATGTTTGCTTGTTATGGACCAAAATGCAATTTACCCATAAGTGAGGGTTATCATGTAAAATTTCACATGAAGAGAGTGTTTCTTATTCTTTAGCATCATGAGAGAGAATATGATGCAATTGGGAACCTTGTTTGAATCATGGTTGGTGATGTGACATCTTATGGTAATTCTTAGGTTTCTAGGGTTTACTTAATTGATATAGTGATTATGCTAGGGTTTGATGTTATGACTGTTACACCACTTGTGGTGAGGATCATGATCGAAACTCATGGTCACGGCCAAGACATCCTTGTGAGGGTTGAGTCAAAACACTTTGTCATCCAGTGTCTCGACCATGTACAATGGTGAGCTTGGGTTTTGACCTAGATATGAAGTGTTTCGACCAACACAAATTGATGGAGTGTCTCGACTGAGACAAGAGGGTAACTGACCTTGGAGGTCATGAAACCATTTTTGGATAAACACAAACATTTCATTTTATGCATGTGAGTAGAGGAAAGGCTTTTTCTTTGATGAGCATGTGTCCCTTGATGGTCTATTATGTTGACACATCATAAATCTCTTACTTCCCTCCTCCTTTAGGTATATAACCCCTTTCCTTCACACATGAGAAATCTTTCTGCAACTACACCCTTTCTTCTTCCTTAGAAACAATCTAGGAGCTTTGGAGCAAGGAACATCATATCTTGAAGCTTGGGTGGCCGATTCACTTTGCATGTTGAAGATCTAGTGCTAGATCAACTTCTTGGTGGTAATTCTTGGTGAATCTTCTCTTGGTAAGTGATCTTCTCCTTTAGATCACATTTTCTCTTATGAAACCTCCATCTTCTTCTTCATCCTTGGTCAAGGATCATCCATAATGGTTCATCATGGAGATCTCTTCTTCACAAGAATCATAGATCATAACATGGTGAACCCGAGTGAAAGGATGATTCTTTTTCTTTTCCCTTTCTTTCTTGGTTCGTCCAAGAATTGTTTTCCCCTTTATTAAACTCCATGATGACATGGTTTCTTTCTCTTCTTGAGGTGATCCCTTAGATGAAGTTGAATCTTGGTTATAGAACTTGGAGCTTGAAATCTTGTGAGCTTGATTCTTCCAAATCAGGCAGGTTATATAAGTTTTCCCACATCTATTATTGGCATCTTAGACCTGATCATATGTTGTTGTTCTACCTTTTAAAAACATGTTCCTAGAGATAGAGGAAATGATATGTTTTTAGGGTTTAATACTAAAGTATCTTTGAAAAGATTGATATTCCTATAAACCATATTTCTTTACCCACCTGATTCTTGTGGTGATTGAATTATTGATTCGTCCTTTTAAATTGTTATTTATAGATCTGAGATGCTTGACAAATAGTTTGTTTATCATGAATAATAGATGATTTTAAAAGTGATAATATGCATAAAAATCATGGTTTCTCTCTCCTCATAACCCTTGTTGATAATCCCTTATAAATGTGTTCTAGGGTTTGAAGAACACCCTTGAATACATATGTCACTATGGTTAACGTTTGATATTCCTTGTTGTCACCATCTATTCTAACCTTGTTAAGACCAGATATGGTGTTGGGCATGAGGTCGAGAAATTCCTTGGTATCCCCTTAGGTCTAAACCACGCATAGATGATGGTTTAGACCTCAATAAACCTAAGAGGATAGTTATTTCATACTAACCTAGTCGCATCATAGTGTTGTGAGCATAGAACTGGTTGCACACGTTGCGGGCGGGATGTACCCTACACATGTTGCGGTTGAGATGTTGCATGTGTCGCGGGCGAGACATGCTCTGCATGTGTCATGGGTGAGTTAGTTTCATATCCTCTGTGGGTGAGATAGAGAGAGACCTTTCCCAATGTGACCTTGCACGCATCACGACCATGACAGAGTCTGCACACATTGCGACCGCGACCAGTGTTTTGTGCATCAGGACCTAGACAGAGTCTACACGCATTGCGATTGAGACCTGTGTTGCATGTGTCACAACCATGACATAGCTTTGCACGTGTTGCGGGCGAGATGACCTTGCATGCGTCGTGGGTCAAGATGTTGTCACACGCATTGCAAGTCATGACACCATGTGTGAATGAGTAATGTGGTACACTTAACTATGTACATGGCATTACCTAGTACAATGATTATATTAAGATGATATGATTCTAAATTATTTTTCATTAATGATAATGCTTAATCTTAGTGCTCTCCAAATATCTGGGAGATGATAGAACTAGGGTTAAAGGTTGAATGATGTTATGAAACCCTAATTGAGTAAGTGCAAACCCTAACCCTAATCATGTAATAATGAGATACATGTGCTCACTCTAATTGAAGATTGTATCATATGATAGTGTCTTATCTCTCTTATTTATGTAATCCTAACCTTACAGGTGAGACAAAGGGCATAGACATTTGAGTGCTATGGTGAACCTTGTATAATACAGGGTGGTGATTATGAGCATTGAGAGATATAGTGTGGTATCAATTGTGTAGGAAATATATGAAAGGGTCTAATGACCTAATAAGTGCTTTGTATATAGCTTGAGCTGAAATTTTCCTAGATATGTGATTGAGGGATTGACATCCCATTGTGATGTGATATAGTTAATGATCTTGTGAGAGACGATAATACAAGTGTCATGTAATGATGAAACACCATGTTAATGCATGGTCAATACACTTATATGATGCATAGTAGTGATACATGCATGACATCATAATATGGTACATCTACATGTGTAAATAATGATGATACTTAGTGTTGTAGATATAATGACCTAATCAAGATTTAATTAATGATGTTATATGCTAAATATGCTCCAAGAAAGTGGGTAGTAACCCAATTATGGTCTGGTTCTACAATCATAATATAAACTCTAAATGTCTATGTGAGTAAACTCTAACCCTAATTCTAGGGTATGTTACATTTGTTGAACATGCATGGATGAGTAGCATGTTGGGAAATACGGGCACATAGTATAGCAGCGGAAACAAAAAATTTATCTATTAACAACAATATTGCGTCAACTACTATGAAATAGGAAGGATGTTTTTAGCGAGTTATACCTAGTCTTAGAGTAAGTCCAGAGACAAAACTCACTTCTTTACAACTGCTGACTAGTTGCTCTTAGACAGTGGTTGTGCACTCCTGGTCTTCACCATGAACAGTGTTTGCACAACCTCTATAGTGACTTTGGTGGTCTCGCCACGGACTGTAGGTCAACTTTGCTCTCTAAAAAGCAGCCAAAGGGCTCCTTCCTCTAGAGTAGTCCACATGGACCAACTAGAACTCTTATCATTCACCAATAATGGATAGAAAGGAGTTGTCCCTCCCGTTGGTGTACTAGTCACCAACCTACTCTCCCATAATGGCAACTATCAGTTGCTCTTTCCCTTTGGCTATCCCTCCCTGTCAGGTAGGAATTGCATGGGGGCTCTTGGTTACCACAACCAGAGAGGACAATAGTTGTCAGAGGAAATGATTCTCAGTTGTTTGTATTGTACTTGTGCTCTGGGAAGCCCCCAGTACCCCTCTATTTATAGTAGAGGCCAGGGTCAGGCTTCCTAGTCTGTATCGGATTGTGTGGGAGTGTAAAGGACCGGAAGAACTTAAACCTTCGCAACCTGTGAGATGCCAAATGGTCATCTAGCACACCCAGACGGTCGTCTGATGTGCAAAACAGTCATCTCACACAATCAAACGACCTTTTGGCAGTTTCCCAATTGGATATGAATTTGGCAATTTCGATTCTAATTAATATCACATATTAATTTGCTTGCACTCTAAGTATGTGCAATCAAAACTATTTGGGAAACATCTCGAACCTTTGTTCGGCCCAACGGAGCCATCTCACACAAGTGAGACACCCATCTCACTCACCCAGACGGTCATCTGGTGAGTTGAGATGAGTCGGTTAGTTCAAGGGAGGAACTAAGCCAATTCGATCCTCATTCAACTTGACAACCCAAACGGCTGTCTCAACATTTGAGACGCCCATCTGGCATGCCCAAACAGCCATTTCACTCAGTGATATGGTCATTTGGCAGACCACTTAGCCAATCTATCGATCTATTGTGTGAATTGAATACCTAAACACTTTAGTAATCAATCCAATTATTATTCGAGATCACAATCCTCTTATAGATGAGTTCCTATGTTGTGTGACCCTATAGGTCACATGTTACATTGACATTGAATGTCCATAACTAGCTTATGACATCATAAACAAAGAGTGGTGCCTAGTCGCACATTAGTGCTACCCAAGTGAATGGAAAGTTGGAGAACAACTTCAACCTACAACATGTGTAAGGTGTTGCAATGATTGTATAATTCCTTTGTCACTGATACCCAGGATGAACTCGAGGCATGGAAGGTCATCCTCTCAACGTTCAATCCATGTTCCTTGAACCAAGAGCAGATTTTCTGAGATAATGTGACCTCAATATCATATATTGATTCATATGTGCATGCACATGAGTTTCTCAATCTCACTAATCAAGTGTCCAGGATATCATACTCCAGTAGGAGGGACAAATCCCATATCTATCACTCACAGTCTATCCCCATGTGTCAAAGTCACCCAATCATCACTGTTATAACAACCCATGTTTCTGGATTGTGTTTGATGATGTCAAAGCATACCCAACTACATGTGATGAATGTAGTGATTTTAGGTCTAAGAATCACAATCACCACCTTCACTATGAGAGATGACTATAACCACCACAACCATGTGTCACTCTCAAGGTGGGTCTGTCTGATACACTGTTCCCTAACATGTATCTGTGTGCTTGGTTTGATATTGCCATATATGAATAATGAGATTTAGCCATCAACCAACTCACACTCAGATCTTATGTGTTATTGTTGTCTATCAATCCTCCACAATAACAATTGATCAGGGACATAATGAGAATATGTATATGTACTATTAACATCTGTATGATCTCATCCACAAGGTTAGTAACTTGACAACATAAGTCATTGAATAATATAATTATCTAGACATTCACTATGTATCCTCATTATCTCATAACTGAGTGAAATGGATGAATTGGAAGCTTGAATTTTATATATGTTATTATTATTAATCAAATCCTTTTAGGTAATTATGACATGTCAATTATCATATAATAGGCTCTATGAGCATACCTTACCAGCAGACTCCCACTTGCACGTAGAGCCAATCACCCATTGATCTCATCCTTAGTGATCTAAGCATGTCCAACATGCTTTTTCTGTGTGAGTGCCTATCCAGCGGGTTAGCAACACTTTGCTTACAATCGGTATATTGCATGTTTCTTATCTCTTCATTGTATGATTTCTGATATGAGACGGAACTATCATAATATGGTATCCAGTATTCCTTGCCTAAAGATTAGCTCCATTGTTGTCATAGTATTTCTACTGAGTCATCAATGGTTGGAACATCTATAAGTTCATCATATGAACCTTTAGATCCATATAGTATCACTCTATTTTCATAACACAAGTAAACTCGGCTTCAATCGTAGATTAGTATTAGTGGCTATTAGTTTGGAACCTTTCCAACTAATCATCACATATTCTTTTAAATCAAACATATCTTATTTTGTGATCAACTTCGTCATTTATGAAAGTGTGCATATATGTAACCCTTTACATCCAACTCTTCCTTTTATTGCTATTCTTATTGACTAGAAATTTATCCTTAAGTACTTCACAAGTACTAATGGATGTTTTAATGACATTAAAATAACCTTTATTGGATTTTAATATCATCTTGGCATGTCCAATACATACAAGATTATATGGGATAAGTTTTTTAATAGCATATATGATAGATCCAATGTTCGATTGGTGCATGGAATGTTATTCATGATATTTCCATTCTTTACAAGAATCATAATATAGGATTCACGAGAGGCTAATCTGGATTATCCCTTATTGAATCCATTCATGTTGAACTCTTTCAACACATTTCTATTGTACACAAATTTCCATTGTGAAACATTCAAGAACTTTCTCTTAGGTCTTGATCCTTATCTCATAAGATGCCTCACCTTATCCTTCATTATTGAACGTATTTTCATGCCAGTTCTCAATATTCATAATATTGAGATGCCATTCCTCATCACACGTGGAATATTTATATATGTTCCCACTAAATCTTTTTTAATCATAGATTTCATCTTTGGTCTTGTCTCAAGTCAAACTCTTTGACTATCTTGTCAAAATCAAAAGATCCCAATTTTGAGTTGCTTGTTTCAATCCCAGACTGAACTTTGTAGTTTATAGACTTTATTTGCATTCTTGAAGCTATACAACCTTTTAGGTTGTGTCACGTACACATCGTATGATGTATTCCCTTAAGGAATCCAGTTTGAATCTTCATATGCCAAATCTCTCAGTCTATTTAACTACAAAACAAGCATTACAATTGGTAAAGGAATTTCAATCATGTTCAACAATTTGAACTAATTTAAAAAAAAATCAATCAATTAGTCCTTTTATGTTATCCATGTAGGTCTTTGACATAAGACCTTATTGCACCTTTTGGGTGTTACCCTTTAAGGTGTCTCTATCAAGGTCCTACCTTGTTAGCTTACATGGATCCCATATTACTCAGAAATAGCTTCTAATTGATTAGTTGGCTCATCATGTACAACCAACCCATCTGAATTGTTGGATTCACAATCCTCCAATCTTAGATGTGTTCTACTAGAACTATTATTATTGTGTTACATGATGTATGTGAGATTCCACAACAACTTGTGATTCTCTTAGTTCTCATTGTACCTCTTTGTTGACCTCGATCATATCAAGTTTTACTTTTACTCCCACTAATTCTTTAGGAACTCAGTTATCCTATCAACAAAACACTTTTGTCATTGGATTGGGATTAATAGTAATCTTCAACAATCATGGTGTATGGATAAACCTTCTTCAAGAAACTACTTTCTTAATGTAGGTTCAATCCTCTAGACATATTGGGACATTCCCAGATCATATCATATATGATGTCTTTATAAACCATTCATTTGGTACATGATTTAGTGTTAGGTATATAATTAAGAGGATATAAGAAAATGAGATTAATTTTTAGTTATATCATGGCCTATCATGGTATAGCTCCTTCATTCTGACACATCATTATGTTCAAATGAGTTTGACTTGTGATACACTATCACAGTTCTTTCATGAAGGTACTCAAGGTATCGATGCAAAGTATTTCAACATTTGATCTCATAAAAGTTTCTTAATACTTTTATCAAAGTTATAATTCATCTATAATCTCCTTGAACATTTCAAGAGATTTTCATTTTACTGAGTACATATCATCATATCACCAGTAAATGAATATGAGGTATGAGAAATCATCTACAGAATTCTTTCATAAGATCTTTATGCATCATATGCATGAGGTCTAATGAAATATTCATCCTCCTACTATGTTTAGTGAAGGACTTCATGTAATATTGTGTGTGAATAAGACTTGAATGTTTCCTTAGGTTCTATAACCAAGGGAATCTAGATCAACAAAAATATGTATTCTAGGCATGCAATTCTCATATTCGCACAAGATGACTAATGTTATTGATGGTTTTTAGTTATCAATTATAATCCTTTGGTATAAACATTATAAACATTCATCTTTGGATCATTTCACATAAATATCGCAAGATGTTTTTGGGCCAATCCCGTACAAGATCGTATCTTTTGAAATAGAAGCACTAACAAATCTTTATTGATAATCATCCTTGTCCATACAAGATGCATAGAAGAAATGTTTTCTATTCTAATGACATAATGAAATAGTAGTTCTAGTAACTCTATTACATACCCATTTGGCTAAAGATATATTTAAATTTAGACTATGGCTTCCACAACACTTGCTCTGCCTTGGCCATATTTGTACTTCCATGAAAGCATTTACTTCTTTTTAGATTTTGCACATCATTATGTCATATATGTGTTTGGTATCACATACCAAATGAAGGAGTAATCAAATTTATATTATAACCTTTATATCTCAAGTGTAGGCCTCAGTGCCTTCCTTCTTCTTCTTTAGTTCCTTTATCCAGAGTGGGAAATTCCTTTTCCAATGTCCAGGCTGGTGATAATTATGAGACCCCTAACCTTGCTTAAAGTGTTAAACAAGCTTAATTATCATAATTTAATTCTTATAACCCTAATATAACCTTGTGATATTCTTTTAAATCATAATACAAGCTTAAGTTTCAAATTTGGTCCAATTTGGACACTGTTTGAGCAAGTTATGCAATTTTATGCACATTTTGGACTTTTTTCAATTTACCCAATTGAGAGGTTTTCTTTGCAATTTATCACTAGAATTATGTTCCTTGGATATTCTCTCATAATTATTGAGCTTTTTGAGCCATGGGGAACCTATTTAAACCTTGTCTTGAAGGTGTTTTCCTCAAGGGTATTTTAGGGTTTACCCCTTCATGGATGAGCTACCTTTAGTAGCTATCAACTAATGAATTATTTGTTTTTCTTAGAAATTCAAGAAACGAGGGACAAGCATGTCTCTATGAATGGTGGGGGAGATTATTGTGTGTGTTCTTGTATATTCTTAATAGTTTAAGGCCATGGACACTTGGAAAGATACTAGAACTTCAACTTTTTCTTTTTCTTTATCTTAAAGTTTCATATACTTATCCCTAAGCACCAAAATGAGCCATTTTCTCTCCACCACTTCCCTCCTTATACGAACCTAGTTATCCCTCTTTTCTGGTGCGAATTTCCTATCCAAGGAAGAAGAAAGAGGGGATCTTCTTGGAAAAAGAACCTAGGGTTGCAATTGACTTCCTTTTAGGGTTTAAAAAGCTTCCTTCTAGTGATCTTGACCTAAAAGAATAAGAATCCCCCTCTTTCCTCTATTTATTTCTTTTTTATCCTTCCTCCTACCTTTATCCAGGTCAGAACCTTTCTATTCCATGATAGAAATTTCTCTAAAGCTCTAAAACCCTACCTTTCTTGCTCCTTATGCTTAGGGTTTGCTCATTTGATGAAGAAAGGTGCTAGATGGACTAGTTCATAGCTTATGCTTGGATTTTCTACCCTACCTTCTCAAGTTTGCTTTTGTTTGTGGTTTCATCTTCTAATTAGAGGCAATTTTTATAACTTTCTCCACGTTTGTTGCTTACCATAATCTTACTAGCTCATGTTCTTGCTTTTAAATGATGATTCATGCACTAAAAAGCTATGCTTGACTTGGATTTCAATTTTTATAATGTTTCATATTCTTATTTCAGTTCTAGATGAACCTGTGATCATGTGTATGTTATTCCTAAGGTATAATATGACTTGGATCAGGTTGGTTTCACAACCTATGGTGCTAAGCACCTATCAACCAATGGTCAATTTTAGGATTTGAAGCTGATTTCTTCTATAAACACATGACTCGATGCCGGTACCATTGCAACAAAAGATAGTGTTGTATTCATTACAATTGATGGTGGTGACTAAGGGTGTCAACTTACGTTCACCCCTTAGTTCATGTGTCGGCCTAATTAGAAGCCTAGTGCTTAACAACTAAGTACCCTAATGATGCTATCAATCAATGGTGATATTAGTTTGATATTTGATGTTGATTAATGAATATAGTGCTGATCAAACAACCTATGGTGACTTAATGGTCACTAATTATGGTGGATCAGGTCTCCAAAACCTATGGTGAATTAATCATATAGTTGTAACATCAATTAAGCCTTAGACCAATGGTTTCTTGGGTCACTTGATGCAATGGTCAAACCTATACTGTAATTGATGGTTTTAATAAATGAACTTGACCCAATGGTCAAGATCTAATGTTTATTCCTCCAATAATGTGGAATGATGGCTAATGTAATATGTTGGTCCTAATAATATGTTTTAGTTGGTTTCCTTTATATGTTCAACTAAGGAGCTTACTTGTTGACAATGGATGGCTTGTTTTAAATGAATAGTCAATTATGGGTTTTACCGTACGCTCAAAAGAACGCTTATTGTTGTTAATCAAAGGATGTTTAGGGTTAAATGGCGAATTTTATAGATCACAACTCAATAACATTATATATGATTCATTCAAGGTGTTTACTTATGTAAATGACCAATGTCTTTACCTTTTCAACATTTCATGGTTAGAAGTTGATGCCTCAATATTCCCATTGTTTTGGTTGAAGCCTATAGTGTAATGTTATGATTCTAATGATGAGAATTTAATGGTTCAATGCCTTAAACTTGTAGTCTTACCCTTACCCTCGTATGATTATGATTTATAATCACCATAATGAATTTAATGGGTAACCCTAATGAGGTATAGCATGTTATACCTAGCTTTAATATAGCTAAATGATGGTAATTGGGTATGAATAGTCCTTGAATGACTAATACAATCGTGGAGTACTCTCTTATTATTGTTGAAACCCTAGTATGCTATAACTTGATGGTTACACCTTGATTTATGTGTGCGTTCATACTTGAGAATACTATGGAATGCAATGGTGATGCATCACGTTATGCATCCATGATCCAATGGGGATGTTGTGAGTTAGGGTTTGGGTATGAGTGCTGATTAGTGACATTAATATAATTTATCTTGTTGAACCTAACTCCAATCTAAATAGATAAAGATGAGTATTCATGTTTAACCTTCTTATATGATGACATGATGGTGAAATAACCTCCTTAACATGATCATAACCTTAATGTGTTAATTGGTGGTTATTATAGCCACATGGTTGATACTTTCTTATGTGAAACATGTGCATTATGAATATGATGAGGGTTAATCATATTTAGATTCCTTGCATGTTGATGTAATAAAGGAATGTTCTTAATGTTAATATAACCCTTCTATTATTTTGTTATGAATATCTCCTAGCTCATTAATGCAATATTGTGTTGATCTAGTGTATTATATGTAAGTGATGTTGTTGAGCCTTGTTATAAGATATGGAAAGATAATGATGATCTTGCAGGGAATAGTATGATGGTCTTAATGACCTTTGGGAATGGTTGAGCCCTGAATGAGGTGCAATCCTCTTGTATTGATAAGGGTTGATACCATGTGATATTGTGAAAAGGATTTATATTATGTGATACTATGATGGTCTTAATGACCTTTGGGCATGGTTGAGCCCTGAATGAGGTGTAATCCTCTTGTGTTGATAAGGGTTGATACCCTGTGATATTGTAAAAAGGATTTATATCTTATGATAGTATGATGACTACTGTGGTCTCATGAATGGCAAGTGAATAGTACCATGTGATGATGAGATGAGAAATTATGTTTCACACATTTTATATCTTTTAAAAGTTGTGATATTTATATGCTTGCTATAAGTGAATTAGGGTTTGTATGTCCACTTGTTTGATGTAGGCTTAATTCGCCCAATTGGCATAGCTAATCAAGTGCAACTCTAATCATGTAGTGCCATGTGTCGTAG
Organism: Alisma plantago-aquatica; assembly: GCA_963693085.1. Lineage (NCBI taxonomy): Eukaryota > Viridiplantae > Streptophyta > Magnoliopsida > Alismatales > Alismataceae > Alisma > Alisma plantago-aquatica. The sequence goes on along the minus strand of OY856410.1, from coordinate 945,042,836 downwards.
AGCCATCTTCAGTGTCAGAACTTGCGGGATGGTGAAACGAGTATTCCTAAGGGAAACGTAGAGCGCATATTGTTGAGTATGTGGGGGTGGCAAGTTGAGGATATGTCCTTGTCATATACAATGCAGGTTGTGTAGGATGGCTATGGTCATGCCTCATACATCTGATGTGATTGAGGACAACTGTGGTTGTACCTCGGATTAGAGGGTTTTGTATGCCCTGGATGCTAGCATTGTGACCTGTACCAAGGTGGCTAGTTACAGGACTATATGTCGTTGTTTTGCAGTTTGACTATATGTCACTGCTTTTTACTCGTACTGACTAAGGGGAAGAGATCTTAGGATACCAACACTCCTAGATCTTGTACAGAACCGAATAGCCCTTCGCAGGGGTTGGTTGGACTTTGGATGGTACGATTCAAATTCCCCAGGGCATAATAAAAGATGTAAGACATCCATGTAGAAAATATGTTTAGGGTTATACACAATGCTTCCTATTGGATGATAACCCTTGTTTACTTTCTTTACACTAAGATCATATATAGTATAATAAGAGATAATAGATATGTTTATGTTGTATTTATGCTCATGTTGTAAACATGCTTATGTTGTCAAATATACTGACATTGATGGTTAAGATGCTGCTTCTAGCTATGTTTAATATTGCTAGCCATGCCTATGTAATTAGAAATGCTTAAACTGCTAACCATGCCTATGTAGTTCATTGTGTTATGATGTTAGTTGTACTTATGATATAGATTTGTTCCCTTTATTTGAGATGCCAATATTGATATCCATGTTATGTTACTAGACATATCCATGATGTCAGGGATGCTTATGCTACTAGATTGCTTGTGATGTTAGTAAGGAATATGATGATAGTCATATTAATGATAATGATTGTTATTAGATGCAATTTGATGATATTTGAGTAGATATCTATCCAAAGAAATGGATTTATTTGTTATCTATATATGCATTGATGATCATACTTGTTGCTAAGATTAATTTCTTAATCTGTTTAGCATACTTGAATTGTTCAATATGTTCAATTGATTGTTAAATACTCCAACTGCTTAGTTATCTACTATTTAAAATTTTGTAATCAATAACCATTGTTGGAGGTTATATCTCTTGTTGGGACATGGGTCTCACCCTTGTGGTTCGCCACATCTTTTTAGGTAACCGGCAGTGACGACAACATAAATGTGGAAGTAAAGAGGAATGATGGTAATGAATCTTTGAGAAAGTTGATTATATGTCTAGTGTGTCCTAGAGTCATCCATGTACTCTCAGGTCCGGGTTGGAAAAGTTTGTATATGGTGTGTCAAACGAATTGGAATTTTGTTAGCATGTTAATGCTTGCTTGTGTGACATATACAAATATTGTTCTCCTGTGTATATATGTTGTGGCTAAGGTGATAGACCAATTTGTATCAAATTCTTAGTATAGTATGGATAGAATAAAGATGATGGGCTCTTAGGCAAATGTTTTGAGCAAGTGTTGATGTTGAAATCGGTTTTAATTTACCCATATTTTTGGGTATGTGATTAATTAGTCATTGATTGTGTTTTATGTTTTGAGTAATCTCGTTTAGTGTAACAGGTTCTCACAAGTTGGTATCAGAGCTTTAGGTTCACTGAGTCTACAGGGACACTAGGACTTAAGACTAGGATGATGTTTAAGTAAGGAATGTGACATGAAAATATAGTGTACGCTACCTGATCTCAGCACTTGGATGCCCTGGCCAGGTATTCAATTATTGAAGAAAAGGTAAGTATGGAACTCTTAGATTGTTATCTTTTTATTACTCTGATCAAGTAGTCATTTTGAAAAAATCTAACGAGCATAATGAATCAGAAACCATGGTGCAGATAACTCAATATTACCTCAAGAGAAGGTGAGGATTACATCATTATCTATCAAAACTTGAATTGATGGTAACTATAAGAGAAAGATACAACACTATGAAAATTAAATCTGAATCCAAATAATCAAAATAGGAGTTCTTGAAGATGAAATTCAAGAAGATAATAAAGTAAAAGACAAATTAAGTTTGTTCTTATAAAGTGATTCGGGGTATGAAATTCACATAAGATGGAGAGAAATCCTATGATAAGTATAAAATGAAAAGATGAATGGGAACAATGACAAAGAAATAAGGTGGAACCTGAGTTAATCTCAGACCAACCTATGTGCGTAAGAAAGTGTTAATGTAAAATCAGCACGGCATGTCAAAGAAAATAAAGGAGATGATCCTGATTTAATGAAGAAAATGTGGAATATGATGATTTACTTGTTGATGAGTGGTTGAAAAATATAATAAAATAAGAGAACATACCCCAATAGGATAAATAGTCATCAACAAAGGAGTAATGAGATATGTTAATCATGATGATTTCTATGCTAATGGCAAGGAACCCAAAATGAAAAAGGTAAAATGATACACAAGAAGATGTAACCTGCATAATGAAAATAGAATTGGTTACCTTTTTGCTAGTGACCCTTGAACAATACTACTATGATGTGGGAAGTGTGTTTCCCTTTGTGTCTTTCCTTTTTAGGGCACATCTTTCAAGTGGATCATTTCCACTTGGTATGTTTGGATTGGTTGTAAACATGAGGGTGGACACCTTGTTATAGCATAAGGTTGCTTGGACTATGGTTCCAAGATCATAAAGTTTGTGATGAGTTTGCTTTTGAGCCTTCCAATAATTAGGAAGACTCCTCTTATATGTCTTGAAATTTGTTATGCTAGTAAGAGTAAATGAGATAAGGATGTGATTTCCTTATAGCACATGAGGTGGATACAAAGGTAATGAATCCTAGTGTCTAAGATGTATCAACAATATGGAAAGTATGTGAAGGTTGGAGATGTTTATTAAATGAACATTCCAAGTATTCCTCTCCCTTAGAGAGAGAAAGAGAGTTGATGATGACCCTCTAAATGTTGTTTGGAAGGAAAAACAAAAGTGACTCTATAATGTTGTGTATGGTCTAGTGATAGCTGGGCAAGACCACTATTAAGGATAGATGGTTTGTTGATACAATAGATATAATTTTAGGATGATAGCTAGAATTTAAAGTTGAAAGTTACTCTTAGATTTGTATAGGTGGCACAATAAGTTTCTATGTTCCATATTTGCAAATGTCTTCTTATGTTGGGGATTTTGTGCTGACTCAAGATAAGATATGTATGAATTGAAAGAGAAGAACATGTCCTCTATAAGAGCGGTGTGACATTACCATAATATGGAAGTAAACACGTGTAATACTGAGGATGACGTGCATGAGAAGTGTCCATCTATGTGTATCTTGGATTTCGGGGGCGAAATCCCTGTAAGGGGTTTATGGTTGTGAGACCCCTACCCTTGTTTAAAGTGTTGAACAAGCTTAACTATCATAATTTAATTTTTATAACCCTAATATAACCTTGTAATATGATTTTAAATCATAATACAAGCTTAATTTTCAAATTTGGTCCAATTTGGACATTGTTTGAGCAAGTTATGCAATTTTATGCACATTTTGGACTTTTCTGTAATTTACCCAATTGAGAGGTTTTATTTGCAATTTATCACTTGAATTATGTTCCTTGTATATTCTCTCATCATTCTTGATCTTTTTGAGCCATGGGGAACCTATTTAAACCTTGGTTTGAAGGTATTTTCCTCAAGGGTATTTTAGGGTTTACTCCTTCATAGATGAGCTACCTTTAGTAGCTATCAACTAATGAATTATATGTTTTTCTTGTAAATACAAGAAACAAGGAATAATCATGTATCTATGGATGTTGTGGGATCTTCTTATGAGTTCTCTTGTATATTATTAATAGTTTAAGGCCATGGACACTTGGAAAGATACTAGAACTTCAACTTTTCCTTTTTCTTTATCATAAAGTTTCATATAATTGTCCCTAAGCACCAAAACAAGCCATTTTCTCTCCAACACTTTCCTCCTTCTATGAACCTTGTTCTCCCTCTTTTCTTCTGTGAATTTCCTATCCAAGGAAGAAGAAAGAGGGGATCTTCTTGGAAAAAGAATCTTGGGTTGCAATTGACTTCCTTTTAGGGTTTAAATAGCTTCCTTCTAGTAATCTTGACCTAAAGGAGTAAGAATCCCCTTCTTTCATCCATTTATTTCTTTATTATCCTTCCTCATACCTTTCTGCAGATCAGAACCTTACTGTTCCATGGTAGAAATTGCTCTAAAGCTCTAAAGCCCTACCTTTCTTTTTCCTTATGCTTAGGGTTTGCTCATTTGATGAAGAAAGGTGCTAGATGGACGAGTTCATAGCTTATGCTTGGATTTTCTACCCTATCTGCTCAAGTTTTCTTCTGTTTGGGGTTTCATATTCTAATTAGAGGCAAGTTTTATAACTTGCTCCACGTTTATTGCTTACCATAATCTTGCTAGCTCATGTTCTTGCTTTTAAATGATGATCCATGCACTAAAAAGCTATGCTTGACTTGGATTTCAATTTTTATAATGTTCCATGTTCTGACTTCAATTATAGATGAACATGTGATCATGTGTACATTATTACTAAGGTATAATATGACTTGGATCAGGTTGTTTTGACAACCTATGGTGTTAAGCACCTATCAACCAATGGTCAATTTTAGTATTTAAAGATGTTTTCTTTTATAAACACATGACTCGATGGTGGTACCATTGAAACAACCGATGGTGTTGTCTTCACTACAACTGATGGTAGTGACCAAGGGTGTCAACTTATTTTCACCCCTTGGGTCAGTTGTTGGCCTAATTAGAAGCCTAGTGATTAACAACTAAGTACCCTAATGATGCTATCAATCAATGGTGATATTAGTTTGATATTTGATGTTGATTAATGAATATAGTGTTGATCTAACAACGTATGGTGACTTAATGGTCACTAATGATGGTGGATCAGGTCTCCAAAACCTATGGTGAGTTAATCATATAGTTGTAGCATCTGTTAAGCCTTAGACCAATGGTTTCTTGGGTCACTTGATGCAATGGTCAAACCTATACTATAATTGATGGTTTTAACATATGAACTTGACCCAATGGTCAAGATCTAATGTTTATTCCTCCAATAAAGTGGAATTATAGATAATGTAATATGTTGGTCCTAATAATGTGATTTAGATGGTTTCCTTTATATGTTCAACATAAGGAGCTTACTTGTTGACAATGGATGGCTTGTTTTAAATGAATAGTCAATTGTGGGTTTTATCGTACTCTCAAAAGAACCCTTATTGTTGTTAATCAATTAATTCTAGGGTTAAATGGTGACTTTTATAGATCACAACTCAACAACATTATAGATGATTCATTCAAGGTATTTACTTATGTAAACGACCAATGGCTTTACCTTTTCAACATTTCATGGTTAGAAGTTGATGCCTCAATATTCCCATTATTTTGGGTGAAGCCTACAAGGTAATGTTATGATTCTAATGATGAAAATTTAATGGTTCAATGCCTTAAACTTGTAATCTTACCCTTACCCTCATATGATTATGATTTATAATCACCATAATGAATAAATGGGTAACCCTAATGAGGTATAGCTTGTTATGCCTAGCTTTAATATAGCTAAATGATGGTAATTAGGTATGAATTGTCCTTGAATGACTAATACAATCATGGAGTACTCTCTTATTGTTATTGAAACCCTAGTATGCTATAACCCGATGGTTACAACTTGATTTATGTGTGGGTTCATACTTTAGAATACTATGGAATGTGATGGTGATGCTTCACCTTATGCATCCATGATCCAATGGGGATGTTGTGAGTTAGGGTTTGGGTATAAGTGTTGATTAGTAACATTAATATAATTTATCTTGTTGAACCTAACTCTAATGCAAAGAGATAAAGATGAGTATTCATGTTTAACCTTCTTATATGATGACATGATGGTGAAATAACCTCCTTAACATGGTCATAACCTTAATGTGTCAATTGGTGGTTATCATAGCCACATGGTTGATACTTTCTTATGCTAAATATGTACATTATGAATATGATGAGGGTTAATCATATCTAGATTCCTTGCATGTTGATGTGATAAAGGAATTTTCTTAATGTTAATATAACCCTGCTATGATTTTTTTACGAATATATCCTAGCTCATTAATGCAATATTGTGTTGATCTAGTGTATTATATGTAAGTGATGTTGTTGAGCCTTATTATAAGGATGGAAAGATAATGATGATCTTGTAGGGAATAGTATGATGGTCTTAATGACCTTTGGGCATGGTTGAGCCCTGACTGAGGTGCAATCCTCTTGTGTTGATAAGGGTTGATACCCTGTGATGTTGTGAAAAGGATTTATATCCTGTGATAGTACGATGGTCTTAATGACCTTTGGGCATGGTTGAGCCCTGAATGAGTTGTAATCCTCTTGTGTTGATAAGGGTTGATACCTTGTGATATTGTGAAAAGGATTTATATCTTGTGATAGTATGATGACTAGTTTGGTCTCATGAATGGCAAGGAATCTAGATACGATTAACCATAAGCAACAGAATTAACAAAAAAATCACTAAGAATTAAAACCATTTTGCACATAGATCCTCTTCCAGGAAACTCTTACAAAAAGAACCAAAACTTTATATACATGTGGTTCATATCATACATACATTGTACCATCTCATCTCAAGGATAACAAGTAGATGTTACTTTACTTTAACATATACAACAGCAACATAAAACCTCGAGGTAATTAAACCAAAATCTCAAGTCGTTCGTAAAAACTACTAAGAACTATCTCCCAAGGACCTGAGAGTATAGAGATGACACATAGGACTTCTATCTACAAGACACGACAGATAGTGTACTCAACCTGAGCTACTACTGTTGTCCCTACTGATGTGGTCCTTCTTCTACAGTCCAGTTTCTATTCCCTCATCCGCATCCACCTAAAAATTGTGGATCCCACGGGATGATGCTATTGTCTCGATGAGAGATATAACTCTCTCCCAACAATATTATTATCATAGGAAATAGTATAAAACTGAGCAGAGGATACTTTATGCAATTAGCAGGTATATTTTGCATTGCAAAGCATAAAAATTGACAACATAGTTACAAATCATCTATTTGTTTTATGAGAAATATGAAGAACATGTATAACATCTATCTACTAAAATGTATAAAAGTAATAAGGCATCAACCAATGTTTTTCGTATTCGATCCTTAAGAAAATATGCTACATGATTGATTATAGGTTCACATTCACACTTATGCCCAGAGGTGATGAGGTATACCACTCATGCTCCAATCGACCACTATTAAGTTGAAATCGGTACCATACAAGGTCAGTGGCAGAGCCGGCTGTCAAGACCTCGCCTTTCTCAATCAGTACAAGATAATTGGCATGACATCTTGTGTCAACTGCAATTAGCTATGTTGGTGTATAGAGACATATTTGCTATAGAGTTATAGCCATAGCATGTACTCTCTTCGTGGGAAGACCACTGAGCTTTCACAGATTATTTGTCATCAGGAAGACCACTGAGCAATCCTGGCTTAGTTTCATTAGGAATTCCACTGAGCAACCTGGTGTAGTTGGGGAGTCCACTGAGCACCCCTGTTTAGTTTGGGGAGTCCACCGAGCACCCCGATATAATGATTACATATTCAAAAATATGTATACTGATTTAAACTCATTTCACCATTTAGCAAATCCTGACACTGAATGGATCTATGGTCTGGGCAACTACATGATAACATTTAACTTGCTTAATTAATTGCATTATAGCATCTTTTAGCATCAATCAAGTTACAAATAAGAATTATATCAGATGTTGTAAAGAAAGATATAATATGTTTATCAGGTACTTTCATAATCTTTGGAACACATAACAGTTAGGATCTCAATCTCTAATCATCATCATGCATGGGTATTCAAACCCTTAGTTCATCACTGAGTATTATCACCACTTAGCAGGTAACCATTACCTCTAGGTCATCAGACCAAGGTATTAATTCACATAGTTCACAAAGCTCATTGAATCTGTATCACATAAACATCATAGCTCTTACTTAGCTATGCTCATCACCTTATGATACCTGCATAGTTAATATATCATGCTAACAACAATATCACATACATGTCATAACCATGCAATGCAAAAGAAACATATTCTTCCCATTAAATTAGGATTAGGGTTTTCTTTCATCAACCAATTAGGGTTTCAAATCACTTCATCACCCATTTTTAGGGTTACGATTTACCTTTATTAATCAATTAGGGTTTCAAGATTACATCATATGAGATTGATCCCTAATTCATACTCTATTCATTCTAGGAGTACCAATATATACTCATTACCTTGTTCATACAAATTTCTCTCTCATTCTTACTAGGATGTTGATTACTTACCTTTCCTCTTAAGGTCCATTAGCTCACCATCATCAAATTGGATTAAGCTCATTATTTCTTAATGTTGCATTTAACATACAACATATATCACTTAGTTAAATACATTGGATTGAAGCATACCTACCATATCAGGCATCATGGTGTATATATGTTATCATATTGTGTTTGAAATAAAACCTTCACATCCTATCGTGTATCAATGTTGGTCATGTGATGAAGCCACATAATCCTATCATGTTTAGGGTGTGTCCCCTAACACCATATCATGTAACCATCTCGGGTTAGCTATCACTTAGTTCAAATTATCCTCATATCGTATATGAGTTAGATGCTTGACTTTATATCGGGTATAATGGTATTATTGATACCATATCGTGCACTAGATGTGCACCATATTGGGCATAGAGTGTATGCCTCAACATGTATCATTTAAGTGGTAATACCATGTCAGTTTTCCCATATTGGATTGTCATATCGTGTTACTATATTGACTATCATATCGGGTTACAAGTTGGTTGACAAATTGAGTTACCAAGTTGGTTAGATCAATAAACTCATAACCCTTTATGCCTTCAAGGATCATTTGTATTATATAATTGAATAATAAAGCTAGGTATCTAGTTTCTCTTCAACCCATCACAAAGTAATAGGGGTATGTCGGGTTTCAAAGGCATATCAGATTTCCACTTCTTCATCTAGGGTTTTAATCTTCATATCGGTTAGGGATACCATATCATGTAAAAGATAAAATATTAACCTTGTATCATGTATAAGGTGTAAGTAGGTACCTAACATATCATTCATAAGGTATGCCTCATATTGTTCATGAGGTATTACCTACTTCTATATCGGGTTAACCACCATCTTGGGTTCCATATCGGATTTTAAGGTACTTCAACCCCATATCGGGTTGTACCAAGATGATGTCATCATGATCAACCTCAAGACCTTTGTCTTGCTATTCTAGTTCATGGAAAACAGTCCTAACTACTTATTAGAACTCATAGATATATCAATTAATCAAAGGAATCTAAAATTGAAAGTAATCAACAAGTTCAACAATATTGAAAGTCCATAATAACATAGTTGGGTTTAAGTTATATAATCCACCTCTAAAGCAACTTCCAAGCTCCAAGCTCTAAATCTTAACGTTCCCAAGGTTGAAAATGAGCCTCTCCAAGATCCAAAACTCGAGCTCCTTAGCACTTGCACGATATCTTCACTCCTTGTGGCTAATATCGCCTTACTAAGTTGATATCACTTTGCTTAGCCGATATCCTTTCTCTATGGCCGATACCAAGCTCTAACTCAACACTCCTTTGCTTATGCACGACACTAGAGTGATATGCATGATATATAAGAGAAGGATGATAACTAGATATGAAAATTCCACTAATAGGTGAAGGGAAGGGTATTTATACTTGTGTTTTATGAAAAAGAATGTAAGAGGTGTCATTAGTTTAAGCTACTAAGTGCCACATAGCCATGCATGGATTGACACATGCATTTTCATGCATCCCTTCTTTATCTTGCCATGCAAAAATACAAGCTCAAGGATAATGCAAAGGATAAGGGTCGAGCCCCTTTTGGTTATCTTCTAGGGCAAGTTACTTCCACTCACCATATTATTATATTCAACACAACCTTTTCCAAAGAAAAGTTGCAAGTCGATACATATGACTTCCTTGAGTGTCTAACCCGTCATGGGAAAAGCCAAGAGTCAACAAACTAATAGGAGACTCCATCTATGGCTCTTTGGCCGATAGGGACTCCTTTTTCAAGTCTTCAACTTGATATGACTCAAATAAAGCTTTAACATCTCTACTTCCTTGGTATTTTCATCACCAAGAGTGCTACCACTCTAGGATGATTCAAACATAGTGTCTCCTTCTTTCTCTCTCCTCTATAAGTTACTAGGAAGGAGTAGGGACATTCTAGAAGAGGTAATTTACACATAAACCCTCCATTTTAGATAGTTTACAATTTGTACCATAATTGATGCACAAAACACTTAGCATTATTCAAGCAAGTTCTCACTTTGAATTTAGGCTTTCCATAAGCCACCACTTAGTATCATTTTCTCTCTCATGATGTTAAAACACTGAGGGTACATAAAACATGTGACATTTTGCAACATAATCCCTCATCATGGGTAAATTGCACTTTACACTCAGACCATCATATAATACACAAATAGTTTGCAAATAAGCTCAAACTTGAAAATAAACTTCACAAAGAGTCTTAATACTTTTCAAAATATTAGAACGAGTTTGTAAGTAACTGATTTAAACAAAACTTCTAGGTTTAAGCCATGACCCAGGTCAGGGATGTTACAATTATCAACCCCTAAAAAGGATTTCATCCCCGAAATCTCAAGAGAAAAGAGAAGGGTACTTCCTCCTCATCTCTTCCTCTAGTTCCCATGTGGCTTCTTCAATGCCATGATGATGCCAGAGAACTTTCACAAGAACTATGTCTTTCTTCTTCAACTTCTTGACCCTTCTATCAAGAATCATCATAAGACCTTCCACATAGGATATATCTTCATTCAATTCAAGCTATATAGGTTGCAACACCAACTCTGTATCACGATGACATTTTCTCAGCATAGATACATGAAACACTAGATGTAGTCTATGTAGCTCAGGTGGCAATTCCAACATATAGGATACTTTTTCAATCCGTGTTGTCATTGGGTAAGGTCTCATAAATCTAGGAGCTAACTTACCCTTCTTCCCAAACCTAAGAATACCTTTCTAAGGAGAGACATTGAGATACACTCTGTCTCCAACTTGGAACTCTAAAGGTCTACGACATTTATCGGCATAAGATTTCTGTCTATCTTGTGCAGCCTTTAGCTGTTGTTGTATTACTTTAATCTTTCCAGTTGTTTATTGTACTAACTCAGGACCCAAAAGTTGGTATTCTCCGGTCTCAAACCAGAATAACAGAGATCTACAACCTCTACCCTATACTGATTCATATGGTGCATATCAATACTAGCCTGATAACTATTATTGTAGGCAAACTCTATCAAACTCAAGTGTAAATCCCAATTTCCTACAAACTGAAGGACACACGCTCTGAGCAAGTCCTCCAAAGTATGTATAGTCCTTTCAGATTGTCCATCCATCTGAGGGTGAAAAGTTGTACTAAACTTTAACTTCATACCCAGGACTTTATGTAGTTGTTCCCAAAAATGGCTTGTAAATTGAGGACCTCTATCAGATACAATCATAGATGGAACTCAGTGCAATCGCACTATCTCATCTATATAGATCTGTGCAAGCTTTTCAGCAGTATAGGTTGTTTTGATAGAAAGAAAATGTGTTGTCTTAGTCAACCTATCAATTATTACCCAAATGGTATCATGACTTTTGGCTGTCCTAGGTAGACCAACCACAAATTCCATCGTCATGTGATCCCATTTCCACTGAGGTATAGGTAAAGGCTGTAATGTTCCTACAGGCTTCTGGTGTTTTGCTTTAACTTGTTGACACACGGGACACTACATAACAAACTCAGCTACATCTTTCTTCAAACCGGACCACCAATACATATCTTTTAAGTTATGATACATTTTGGTGCTCCCTGGATGCATTGCATACATGGATGAGTGATCTTCCTCCATAACTAACTTTCTTAAATTATTGACATAAGGAACTACTATCCTACCATGGTAACATACTATCCCGTCATCTGACTCATGGAAACCGTCCCGTTTCTCACTGCCCAAATCTGACCTAATCTGCTGAATCACAGTATTAGCCTGTTGTGCCTCTTTGATATGTTCTTTCAGAGTAGGTTTCACATGCATCTCACCTAACAATCTTGCTAACAAAGATACTTCTAACTGCACATTCATTTATCTCAAAGAGACCAGCATATCCCGCTTACAGCATACTAAAGAATTTAATTGTGCTTTATCTGTAAGTGGAGATGAAGATTTTCTATTGAGTGTATCTGCCACTACATCGGCTTTCCCTAGATGATAATCAATTGTACAATAGTAGTCCTTAATTAATTCCATCTAGCGACGTTGTCTCATGTTCAGCTCGTGCTGTGAGAAAATGTATTTCAAGTTTTTATGATTTGTGAAAATCTGACATGTTTCTCCATAGAGATAATGCCTCCAGATTTTCAATGCGTGAACCACTATAGCTAGTTCCAGATCATGCATTGGATAATTTTCTTCATGTTTCTTGAGTTGTCGAGAAGCAAAAGAAACTACATGATCACTATGCATCAACACACATCCTAGACCATTCTTAGAAGCATCATAGAAAACAACATATCCCTTTTCCTACTCAGGTAGAACCAACATAGGTGCACTAGTCAACCTTTCTTTCAATAACTGGAAAGAATGTTGACACTTGTCATTCTAGACAAAAGGAAGTTCCTTCCTGGTCAACCTGGTTAAGGGTAATGCTACAAAACTGAAGTATCTGATGAACCTTCTGTAGTAACCTGTCAAACCTAGGAAACTACAAAACTACAAATCTCAGTCGATGTCTTGGGTTGTTCCTACTCCACAACATACTCTACTTTCTTTGTATCAAAATGAATACCTGAAATAGATATAACGTGTCCAAGAAAAGACACTTCTGTTAACCAGGATTCGCACTTGCTAAACTTAGCATATAACTTGTGTTGTCTCAACAAAGTCAAGTCTTGGTGAAGGTGTTGTTCATGTTGTTGTCTGTCTCTACTATATATCAGGATGTTGTCTATGAAAACCACTATAAACTGATCAAGGAATGGCTGGAAGATTCTATTCATCAACTCCATGAATGCAGTTGGTGCATTAGTTAGTCCAAATGACATAACTACAAACTCATAATGACCATACCTCGTCCTAAAGGATAACATAGGTATGTCACTCTCCTTGATATGTAATTGATGTTATCATGATCTTAGATCTATCTTAGAGAACATTGTTGCACCACGCAACTGGTCAAACAAATCATCTATCCTTGGCAGAGGATATTTGTTCTTAATAGTCACCTTTTTTAGATTTCTATAGTCTATGCATAGTCTCATAGATCCATCTTTCTTTTTAACAAAAAGAACTAGAGCATCCCATGGCGAAGTACTCAGTCAAATGAAGCCTTTCTCAAGTAACTCATGTAACTGTTTCTTGAGTTCTGCCATCTCAGCTGGCACAATCCTATACGGTGTTTGGGCTATGGGTTGTGTACCCGGAATAAGATTAATCTCAAAATCAATCTCTCAGGGTGGAGGAATATCTGGAAATTCCTCAAGAAAGACATCCTTGAATTCCTTGACAATAGGAACTTCACAAAGACTAGGACTCTCTGCTCTAGTGTCTACCACATGTGCCAAGAATGTTTCACATCCTTGTCGTATCAACCTCTCAGCTACCATCGCTAATACTAGATAGGTTGGAAGAATCTGTCTATCCCCCTGAAAGACCCATGTCTTATCAACATTCGTAAACATAGCTTGCTTGAAACCACAATCTAAGACAACCTTATACTTCTCTAAGGTATCCATACCGAGAATTACATCAAACTTGTGCATTTCAAGTGGTATAAGATCCACCTAAATGTTGTATTCTGTGAAAGAGAGAACACAAGGAGAGCGTACCTCCTGCAACACTACAAATCTGACTAATAGAGTTTCTAACAACAGATTATCCATTCTATGATTGACAGTCATATTGTAGTCATGAATCACTTCTCGAGTGATAAAGGAATGTGTAGCACCCAGATCAATCAAAATAGATACGAAACAGGATGAAGACATATCAGAATGAAATAATTCCATCTGACCTGTCACAACTCGTGGATTAACCATTACCTCCAGCTGATTCATAGCATAGAATATCATCGTTGCCTATTGCCGACCTCGTGCCATGTTGGCTGGTGCAGATGATCCTACTTGGGACGCTTGTCCATGTCCTCGAGTGCCACTACTAAACTATTGTCTCTGAGAGCCTTGTTGACTCTGCCTCGGTGGTTGGGTTACTTCCACGTCTCTAACTGAACAATCATTTATCACATGTCATGTCTGCCTACACATGTAGCAGACTCTATCTTCCCATTGTGACCTAGGTGGTCCTGTCACTGACATCGATGCTGAGCTATGGGCCCCACTTGGCAGAAAACTATGAACTCTACCTCTGTTGGACGTCCATTGTGTCTGAGCACCGAACCTCTGTGGTTCTACTGGTGCAGTAAACATTGGTTTCTTATAAATTGCCAAAGCTCTGATCCTAAAATTGTACATGTACTTTCCTACTGTTTGCCTCTCGTTTCTCAGTCACAGACCTCTCTATCCGCCTAACTGACTCCACAAAGGTGGAAAACCTCTCTCTATTATCTAGAGCAGATACATGTGTGGTTAATTCAGCATTCAGACCCTTCTCGAAACATCGGATTCTCTCCTCATCTGCAGTAGCCATGTGTGGACAAAACCATAGAACCTCCATAAACTTAGCTTCATACTCGCTAACCTTCATCGGTCCCTATCTAATCCGCTCAAACTGTGAAATCTTCTCATCTAGATAAGTCTTAGGAAAGTATCTACTGACAAACTCTCATCAGAATTCCTGCCATCCGACCTCAACACCAAGTCTTTTTTCTTCTTCGATGGCCCACCAATGGCTAGTGCTTCCTTTCAGAAGGTACACAACATGCTTAACCTTATCATCTTCTAGAATTTCAAGGATCCTAAAGGCTTTCTCTATCACAGTAAGCCATGAATCTGCGTCTGCTGGGTTAGCTGTGCCAGCATATTTAGTGGCTCCTACCCGACGCAACTGTTCAAAGGTCTTACCAGACCCATGTCCCTCATTGGGAACTAGTACCCTAGGTGTTGGTACTGGTATTCGATCATCCATATGTGTCATCGTATTCATAATCTTCCCAAAAAGAGCATGAAAGGCTAGGTTTTCTAACAAAGCTTGGTCAAGATGGGGATTCTCAGGCACTGGTTCTTCTCTACGCTGATCCCTTGCACCACCTCCTAGTGTAGATACACTGCTCTCAGCAGCGTGTTCTTCGTGTGCTCCAACCATCTTTTAGTTTTACTTCTTCTCCTGTATGAGGAGAAGTCATTATAAGATACACTGGAGGACACTAGAACAGACTCAACAAACTTAATATTATGTCTATATAGACTCAACAAACCTTAGGCTCTGATACCAAAACTTTGTGACAACCCGATTACAAATCAAGCCATCACCATTAATAATCATGAAATAACCATAAACAGCGGAATTAAAAAAAATCACTAAGAATCAAAACCATTTTGCACATAGATCCTCTTCCCGGAAACTCTTACAAAAAGAACCAAAACTTTATATACATGTGGTTCATATCGTACATACATTGTACCATCTCATCTCGAGGATAACAAGTACTTGTTTCTTTACTTTAACATATACAACAGCAACATAAAACCTTGAGGTAATCAAACCAAAATCTCAATTCATTCGTAAAAATTACTAAGAACTATCTCCCAAGGACCTGAGAGTACAGAGATAACACATAGGACTTCTATCTACAAGACACGACAGACGTGTACTCAACCTGAGCTACTACTGATGTCCCTGCTGATGTGGTCCTTCCTCTACAGTCTAGTTTCTATTCCCTCATTCACATCCACCTAAAAATTGTGGATCCCATGGGGTGAGACTATTGTCCCAATGAGAGATATAACTCTCTACCAACAATATTATTATCACAGGAAATAGTATAAAACTGAGCAGAGGATACTTTATGCAATTAGTAGGTATATTTTGCAGTACAAAGCATAAAAATTGGAAACAGAGTTACAAATCATCTATTTGTTTTATGAGGAATATGAAGAACATGTATAACATCTATCTACTAAGATGTATAAAAGTAATAAGGAATCAACCAATGTTTTTCGTATTTGATCCTTAAGAAAATATGCTACACGGCTGATTATAGGTTCACATTCACACTTATGCCCAGAGGAGATGAGGTATACTTCTCATGCTCCAACCGACCACTAGTAAGTCGAAATTGGTACCATACAAAGTCAGTGGCAGAGCCAGCTGTCAAGACCTCACCTTTGTTAGTCAGTACGAGATAACTGGCAGGGCATCTTATGTCAACTACAATTATCTATGTCGGGGTATAGTGGCATCTTCTCTATAGAGTTACAACCACATCATGTACTCTCTTCGAGAGAAGACCACTAAGCTTTCCCAGATTATTTGTCATCAAGAAGACCACAAAGAGATCTTAGTTTAGTTTCATCAGGAAGTCCACTGAGCAACCTGGTGTAGTTGGGGAGTCCACTGAGCACCCCTGTTTAGTTTGGGGAGTCCACTGAGCACCCCGATATAATGATTACATATTCAAAAATATGTATACTGAGTTAAACTCATTTCACCATTCAGCAAATACTGACACTGAATGGATCTATGGTCTGGGCAACTACATGATAACATTCAACTTGCTTAATTAAGTGCATTATAGTATCTTTTAGCATCAATCAAGTTACAAACAAGAACTATATCAAATGTTACAAAGGAAGATATAATATGTTTATCAAGTACTTTCATAATCTTTAGAACACATATAACACTTAGAATCTCAATCTCTTATCATCATCATGCTTGGGTATTCAAACCCTTAATTCATCACTGAGTACTATCACCACCTAGCAGGTAACCATTACCTCTAGGTCATCATACCAAGGTATTAATTCACATAGTTCACAAAGATCATTGAATCTGTATCACATAAACATCATAGCTCTTACTTAGCTATGATCATCACCTTATGATACATGTATGGTTAATATATCATGCTAACGACAATATCACATACATGTCATAACCATGCAATGCAAAAGAAACATATTCTTCCCATTAAATTAAGATTAGGGTTTTCCTTCATCAACTGATTAGGGTTTCAAATCACTTCATCACCCATTCTTAGGGTTATGATTTACCTTTATTAATCAATTAGAGTTTCAAGATTACATCATATGGGATTGATCCCTAATTCATACTCTATTCATTCTAGGAGTACCAATATATATTCATTACATTGTTAATACAAATTTCTCTCTCATTCTTACTAGGATGTTGATTACTCACCTTTCCACTTAAGGTACATTAGCTCACCATCATCAAATTGGATTAAACTCATTACATCTTAATGTTGCATTTAACATACAATATATATCACTTAGTTAAATACATTGGATTGAAGCATACCTACCATATCAGGCATCATGGTGTATATATGTTATCATATTGTGTTTGAAATACAACCTTCACATCCTATCGTGTATCCATGTTGGTCATTTATGAAACCACATCATCCTATTGTGTTTAGGGTGTGTCCCCTAACACCATATCGTGTAACCATCTCGGGTTAGCTATCACTTAGTTCAAATTATCCTCATATCGTGTATGAGCGAGATGCTTGACTTTATATCGGGTATAATGGTATTCTTGATACCATATCGTGCACTAGATGTGCACCATATTAGGCATAGAGTGTATGCCTCATCATGTATCATTTAAGTGGTAATACCATGTCGGTTTTCCCATATTGGATTGTCATATCGTGTTACTATATTGACTATCATATCGGGTTACCAAGTTGGTTGACATATCGGGTTACCAAGTTGGTTAGACCAATAAACTCATAACCCTTTATGCCTTAAAGGATCAGTTGTATTATATAATTGAATAATCAAGCTACCCATCACAGAGTAATAAGGGTATGTCGGGTTTCAAAGGCATATCGGATTTCCACTTCTTCATCTAGGGTTTTAATCTTCATATCGGTTAGGGGTACCATATCGTGTAAAATATAAAATATTAACCTTGCATTTTGTATTATGTGTAAGTAGGTACCTCCCATATCGTTCATAAGGTAGGCCTCATATCATTCTTGAGGTATTACCTACTTCTATATCGGGTTAACCACCATCTTGGGTTCCATATCGGATTTTAAGGTACTTCAACCCCATATCGGGTTGTACCAAGATGATGTCATCATCATCAACCTCAAGACCTTTTTCTTGATATTCTAGTTCATGTACACTAGTCCTAACTACTTATTATAACTCATAGATATATCAATTAATCAAAGGAATCTGAAATTGAAAGTAATCAACAAGTTCAACAATATTGAAAGTGCATAATAACATAGTTGGGTTTAAGTTATATAACCCGCCTCTAAAGCAACTACCAATCTCCAGCTCTTCACATTCCCAAGGTTGAAAATGAGCCTCACCAAGATCCAAAAGTCGAGCTCCTTAGCACTTGCATGATATCTTCACTCCTTGTGGCCGATATCGCCTTGCTAAGTTGATATCACTTTGCTTAGCCGATATCCTTTCTCTAAGGCTGATACCAAGCTCTAACTCAACACTCCTTTTCTTATGCATGACACTAGAGTGATATGAACGATATCTAAGAGAAGGATGATAAAAAGATCCAAAAATTCTACTAATAGATGAAGGGAAGGGTATTTATACTTGTGTTTTATGAAAAAGAATGTAAGAGGTGTCATTAGTTTAAGCTACTAAGTGCCACATAGACATGCATGGATTGACACATGTATTTGCATGCATCCCTTATTTATCTTGCCATGCAAAAATACAAGCTCAAGTATAATGGAAAGGATAAGGGTCGAGCCCCTTTTAGTTATCTTCTAGGGCAAGTTACTTCCACTCACCTTATTATTATATTCAACACAACCTTTTCCAAAGAAAAGTTGCAAGTCGATACATATGACTTCCTTGAGTGTCTAACCCATCATGGGCAAACCCAAGAGTCAAAAAAACTAATAGGAGACTCCCTCTATGGATCCTTGGTTGATAGGGACTCCTTTTTCAAGTCTTCAACTTGATATGACTCATATAAAGCTTTAACCTCTCTACTTCCTTGATATTTTCATCACCAAGAGTGCTACCACTCTAGGATAATTCAAACATAGTGTCTCCTTCTTTCTATCTCCTCTAGATATTACTAGGAATGAGTAGGTACATTCTAGAAGAGGTAATTTACACATCAACCCTCCATTTTAGATAGTTTACAATTTGTACCATAATTGATGCACAAAGCACTTAACATTATTCAAGCAAGTTCTCACTTTGAATATAGGCTTTCCATAAGTCACCACTTAGTATCATTTTCTCTCTCATGATGTTAAAACACTTAGGGTATATAAACATGTGACATTTTGCAACATAACCCCTCATCATGGGTAAATTGCACTTTGCACTCAGACCATCATATAATACACAAATAGTTTGCAAATAAGCTCAAACTTGAAAATAAACTTCACAAAGAGCCTTAATTACTTTTCAAAATATTAGAATGAGTTTGCAAGTAACCCACTTAAACAAAACTTCTAGGGTTAAGCCATAACCCAGGTCAGGGATGTTACACACACATTTTATATCTTTTAAAAGTTGTGATATTTATATGCTTGCTAGAAGTGAATTAGGGTTTGTATGTCGACTTGTTTGATGCAGCCTTAATTCATCCAATTGGCATAACTAATCAAGTGCAACTCTAATCATGTGGTGCCCTTTGCTGTAGAGACATCTTCTGTAGCATCCAACTCACATAAACATGATTAACGAAGCGGAAGCAATCATTTGCAGCAGATTACTAAAAATCACTAAAAATTAAAAACATTTTTCAAAGAAATCCAATCATAGGAAAACTCTTTCAACAAGAACCAATGTATTACATTTACATCCTGTTTCATAAGTACATATCTTGTACTATCTCTTCTTGAGGGTTACAACATCAACTGCCTTATTAAATGTTAACACAGACAGCATAATAACCTCGAGGCATTAAGCCAAAATCTCAAAATGATTCATTAAAAGCACTAATTATTAACTCCGAAGACCTGAGAGTACAGAGACGACACATAGGACTTCTATCTACAAACATGAAAAACAACACACTCCACCTGAGTTGTTGCTGCTGTACCTGCTGCTGCTAAAGTTCTTCCTCTACAAGGTGTTCTCAGTCTCCTTCGTACTCGTTCACCTAAAAAAATGTTGGTTCCCACGGGGGTGAGACAATTAAAAATTGTCCCAGCGAGAGGTATAACTCTCCACCAGAAACATCATTATTCCAGTTTAATTAGTATAAAACTGAACAGAGGATAAGCAGTTTAAATCATTCTCATCTTTAAAGTATTGCAACTATCTATAATAGAGCAGTAAATCATCTATTCTCTTTATAAGGAATAGGAAGAACATGTATATCATTTGTCTATCATACATTTTCAACATCTCAAACTTTGGTTATGACACTTATTACTTTGATGGGTCACTCATGATTCATTCTTGTTTCCATCTGTTGGCCTTAGCCAATCTACTAAACAAATATTCAATTATGCCAGTCATGTGATTATATATCATCATATCTTATTCAGGTATTGGACTACATCAATCCTTAGTTATAGACTCCATGCCTTTGCAAGGTATTGGACTTAACCAATCTTGTATAAACATTTTAGATTAAGTCATTATCAGTCTCATACAACCATTCCAGGTATTAGACTATGCCATACATGTGCATCTATTCCAGGTGTTGGATATGCCAACCATGTGCATCCATTCCAAGTAGTGGACTATGCCAATCCTGTGCATATATTCCAGGTATTGGACTATGCCAATCCTGACTATTCCAGGTATTGAACTATGTCAATCTTGTGACATTATTCCAGGTATTGAACTATGTCAATCTTGTGCAATTATTCCAGGTATTAAACTATGTCAACCCTGTACAATTATTCCAGGTATTGAACTATGTCAACCATGTGCAATTATTCTAGGTATTGGGTTATGACCAATCATGTGCAGTTATTCCAGGTATTGAACTATGTCAATCATGTGACATTATTCCAGGTATTGGGTTGTGACCAATCATGTGCAGTTATTCTAGGTATTGGGTTAATACCAATCCTGTGTAGTTATTCCAAGTATTGAACTATGTCAATCCTGTGACATTATTCCAGGTATTGGGTTGTGATGTGCAGTTATTCCAGGTATTGGGTTAATACCGATCCTATGTAGTTATTCCGGGTATTGAACTATGTCAATCTTGTGACATTATTCCAGGTATTGGGTTGTGACCAATCCTGTGCAGTTATTCTAGTTATTGGGTTAATACCAATCTTGTGTAGTTATTCTAGGTATTGAACTATGTCAATCCTGTGACATTATTCTAGGTATTGGGTTGTGACCAATCTTGTGAAGTTATTCCATGTATTGGGTTAATACCAATCCTGTGTAGTTATTCCAGGTATTGAACTATGTCAATCCTGTGACATTATTCCAGGTATTGGGTTGTGACCAATCTTGTGTATCTTATCAAAAATTATCACATCTGTCACCTCACATTAGGCAATAACCACTCTCATGGCTCATAGAGCACATTTAATATCTTATCACCTCTCGCTAGGTAACAATTAACATCATGGCTCATAAGGCCCATAAAACACCTTGTTACCGCTCACTAGGTAACCATTAATATCTTTCTTACAGTGTTGGATGTGATATCTATGATGCCTTGAAGCATCACTTTCATTATTACTTTTAACTTAAGTTTCTCAACTTGTATTGTATTAAGGTATTTCCCATCTTAATACTTTTATCCACTAACCTATCACCTTTAACATAAAGTGCATAGGTTATAGAACACACATTAGAACTGTCCAACTATCTTCAATGATATGGACTCATCTCAGATTAAGGCATTGCTTGCTATAAAGTTACCTATAACCAATCATTTTAGGTATTTCCCTTATCAGTGTAATAGTCACTATTCCATTATTAGGATTAGGGTCTCCCATACCATCACCCTTTATTAGGGTTTAGGGTTTCACATACTATCATACTTCATTAGGGTTAGGATTTCATATACCATCACCTTTCATTAGGCATTCACATCACATTACCCATAATTAGGGTTTACTACTCATCCCAACTAGGGTTCCTCATAGCATCACCCTCAACTAGGGTTTCTCATGGAATCACCCCCAATTAGGGTTTCTCATGGAATCACCCTCAATTAGGGTTTCTCATGGAATCACCCTCAATTAGGGTTTCTCAATTCATATCAATTGGAGATACTCATCCCAATTAGGGTTTCACTCCCCATTCCCATAATTGGGGTTTTACATTATATTCCCCTGAATTAGGGTTAGGGTTCATTAACCTTCTTAATTAGGGTTCATGGTCTCTTTATCAAGGATTATACCCTAATTACACATTCATTCATATTGGAAGTGTTGAGACTTAAACTCTACATGATTATTATTCATGTAAGAAGTTCTCTTTCTCTCTCATCCTTTATAGAATGATATTTACATTGGACTTGATTGTATTAAGTCAACTCAACTTGGTTGAAAGGTTGACACCATGTATTATGTCACGACCGTCTCATGAAAACAAGATTAACTAATGCGGAAGCATTCATCAAGCAGCGGATTAGCGAAAATCACTAAACATTAAAACTTTTTGCAAAGAGATCCACATATAGGAAATCTTTTCCAAAAAATGCCATTTTATATCATATACATTCTGTTTCAAACGTACATATCATGTACCATCTCTTTCCAGAGACTACATCATCAGCTGCCTTATAAACATATATGCAGGCAACATACAAATCTCGGGGCATCAAGCCAAAACCTCAGACTGATATATCAAAAACACTGACTAAAAACTCCGATGACCTGAGAGTACAGAGACGACACATAGGACTACTATCTATATGACTAGACAGACAATATCTCCACCTGAGATCTTATTGCTGTCCCTACTGTTGCTGTTCCTGCTGCTCTTTCCCTGTTCTAGGGTTTCTGCTCTGCCTTTCATGCATACCTAAAAATGTTTCCCACGGGGGTGAGACAATTGTAAATTGCCCCAGCGAGAGATATAACTCTCTGCTAGAAACATTATTATTACAGATTATTAAATTAAACTGAGTAGGGGTTACTTTTTCATTATCTGGCAGAATTAATCATCATAGAACAGAATAAGAAAATCTCCATTTTCATTGGGAGCATTGCATCTACCCATGGTAGACTCATGGTTCATCCATCTACTTGTAATGAATACAACAGATATGAATAATCATCAATGAGCTATAGATATATAACAGAAAGGTAACATCAGCCAAGTTCTCTAGCATAACTTATTAACACAAATGCTACAAAGAGACATGATACTTGTTACCCAAGCATCACACATGGCTCACAAGGCCATTCACATCTTGTCACCTCTCACTAGGCAACAACTTATTCACATGGCTCACAAGGCCATTCACAACTTGTCACCTCTCACTAGGCAACAACTTATTCACATGGCTCACAAGGTCATTCACATCTTGTCACCTCTCACTAGGCAACAACTTATTCACATGGCTCACAAGGCCATTCACAACTTGTCACCTCTCACTAGGCAACAACTTATTCACATGGCTCACAAGGCCATTCACATCTTGTCACCTCTCACTAGGCAACAACTTATTCACATGGTTCACAAGGCCATTCACATCTTGTCACCTCTCACTAGGCAATAACTTATTCACATGGCTCACAAGGCCATTCACATCTTGTCACCTCTCACTAGGCAACAACTTATTCACATGGCTCACAAGGCCATTCACATCTTGTCACCTCTCACTAGGCAACAACTTATTCACATGGCTCACAAGGCCATTCACATCTTGTCACCTCTCACTAGGCAACAACTTATTCACATGGCTCACAAGGCCATTCACATCTTGTCACCTCTCACTAGGCAACAACTTATTCACATGGTTCACAAGGTCATTCACATCTTGTCACCTCTCACTAGGCAACAACTTATTCACATGGCTCACAAGGCCATTCACAACTTGTCACCTCTCACTAGGCAATAACTTATTCACATTTATTAAATAAATGTCATAGCCCAAACCTGGCTATATTCATCATCTCATCATGACTGCATGGTTATTAGGCATGATAACAGTCATACAAGATATTCATCACATCATGTGATACAATAGTAACACCATCATTCCTGAACCAGGAATTAGGGTTCACTGTCAACAGGGCTTATCATTCCCTTTTCCCCAAATTAGGGTTAGGGTTCCCCATTTCTCATTAATTCAGATCCTCTTGAGTTAACCAACTTTATCTTGTATTAAGGTATTTCCCCTCTTAATACATTCCATCACAGAATACTCACCCTTAGCATATAATGCATAGGCCACATAGTAGAATTGTCCAGCTATCTCACATGATATGGACTTATCTTAGTTTAAGGCATGGCTTTATTATAAAGTTGCCTATAAACAATCACAATGATACACCCTCAACTAGGGTTTCTCAATGATACACCCTCAACCAGGGTTCACAATAATACACCCTCCACTAGGGTTTCACAAGGATACACCCTCAACCAGGGTTCACAAGGATACACCCTTAACTAGGGTTTCATAAGGATACACCCTCAACTAGGGTTTCATAAGGATACACCCTTAACCAGGGTTTCATAAGAATACACCCTTAACCAGGGTTTCATGATATCTTTACTTAAGGATCATAACCCTTAACCACCACATGAATCATATTCATGTATGAATTCATGCTATCCACTTCTCAACTTTATTAGGTCATATCAACCCTTCATTCGAGTACATACAACTATGATTAACATAGTGTATCAAGTCATTGATCCTATAAGCAATTAGGGATTCATCCCTTAATTGACACTAATCTCTTAGATACTATTAGGGTTTCAACCTTTTTACCTTCATTGATAATCATTACTAATCATAATTGGATCAATGGATCATTCATCATCTTAAATCTCAAGAGATTCAATCACATTGGACCTCCATTACATAAGATACCCAATTGAATTAGGATTTTCAATGTTGATTCCTTCAATCGCTGAATTCATGGAACCAATCATCAATTGGACCTATACTCGTACTTCAATTGAGTTAAATAGGTCAACCTTCAACTTATTTGACCCTTAATTAACCCTCAATTGGTCATCAATTAGGGTTTGATTCAATTGAATTAGGGTTTAAAATCGATGATCCTTCAATACCAATCAATGTAATACTAGTTACTTTAAAACCATTGAACCATCATCTATATTGGGTATGAACTGACCCCAAACGGTCTTGAGGTCGTTTGGATGACCTCCAAACGGTCTTGAGACCGTTTGCCCATCATATCACTCAAATCTAAGCAATCCAATTGGGGTTTGGTTCATTGGATTGATCACCAAATCAACATTGCATTGTATATCAGCTTAGTACCTTTAGACCTTCAAACACCTAACCATACTCAACCCTAGACCTACCAACGGTCTTGGGTGACCACCAAACGGTCTTGAGACCGTTTGGATGATCTCCAAACGGTCTTGAGACCCTTTCGCTCATCCAACCTTTGGACTTTAGTGAAAAATCATCATGGATTGGTCTATCGAGTTGATCAACAAATCAGCATTGAGTTGCAGTATGATTTGGTACCTTTGGACCTTCAATTGATCAACTATACTTGACCCCAGACCTCCAAACGGTCTTGGGGTTATCCCCAAACGGTCTTGAACCCGTTTGGATGATCCCCAAACGGTCTTGAACCCGTTTGGGCTAATCAACCCAAAATCTCAACTTAACTCATTGGAATTTCAGCACTGTTTTCAATTAGGGTTTTCCTAATTGAATAGAATTCAACTCACGATTCCTTGGGAGTTAACCCC
The DNA here is from genome assembly GCA_963693085.1 of Alisma plantago-aquatica. Taxonomy (NCBI): domain Eukaryota; kingdom Viridiplantae; phylum Streptophyta; class Magnoliopsida; order Alismatales; family Alismataceae; genus Alisma; species Alisma plantago-aquatica. The sequence goes on along the minus strand of OY856410.1, from coordinate 945,016,711 downwards.
TAAAATTTGGAGAGTAATTAACCAATATAATTATGAACAGGAATCCCAAACGGTCAACGCTTGGTCAACTCACTCAAACGGTCTTGAACCCGTTTGCCCAAGCAGGTCAAGTTAATCAGGTTGAAAATCAGCACTTAATCCAATTAGGTTTTCCTAATTGATTAGCATTCAACATATGATTCATTTGGAGTTAACCCCTCAAATTTGGAGGTTCATTAACCAACATCATTATGAACAGGAATACCAAACGGTCAACGCTTTGTCAACCATCTCAAATGGTCTTGAACCCGTTTTCCCAAGCAGGTCAAGTTATTCAGGTTGAAAATCAGCACTTAATTCAATTCGATTTGTCTAATTGATTGGCCTTCAACCTATGATTCCTTTGGATTTAACCCCTCAAATTTGAAGGGTCATTAGCCTACATAATTCGGAACGAGATTCCTAAACGTTCAATGCTTGGTCAACTCTTTCAAACGGGTTTGAACCCGTTTGCCTCCAAACGGTTTGCAACCCGTTTGGTCACCAAACGGTTTTGGTGAAACCGTTTGGTCCCAACTTTTGAGATCGTTTTCTCCCAAGATATTTGGTGAGGTGCTTTCTTATGATGATGTCATCATCATCTTCCTTCGTGCACCCAAGAACAGCAACCGTTCTTGATGGAATTTGCAGCAAAGAAACAAAAGTGTATAAAATTGAAGAAATCAATCAACAAAGCATAGAAGATTGATGCAATAGCAATGTTTGAGGGTTTAAGTTATAAAACCCGCCTCCAATTGAGCTCCAAAGCTCCAAGATCACGCCATTAATGGTGGATGAAGCTCTAGCAACTCCCCCTAGGCTCGTATTCAAGCTTTTGATTGCAAAAGTTGGCTAGGGTTGAAGAGGAGATCGAAATAAGAAGGAATCCATAATTTATTTTCGATTTCCACCATGAAATCATGAAGAACGAGGGTCAAGGGCTTACCAACAGGTTGGGGCTCGTCCTCCTGTTGCTCCTAAGTCCCCTTGAGCTCATCCCAAGCAAAGGAAGAAGAAAGGGCCGAAAAAGCCTTGGTTTGGGCTTGGAAATGGCACTTTTATAAGGAAATTGATGAGAGAGAAAATGCCATATAAAAATCCAATTAATCCAAAACTTATGGCCGCCTATTCCCCCTCAACTCCATGGATACGAGACATCTTCATTTGCCTTTAATTATACTTCATTATCCTCAATTTAAAGAAAAGCAAATTAAGCACCTTAATGCTTATAATATAACATCCCACATGTGAGTGGATATTACTTTTCTTTATAATAAGGTGAGTGGAGTTTCACCTACTTAGGATATTTTCGTTCCTTATCTTGGAAAAAGAACGTCCATCCTTAACCAAAATCAACCAATAACATTTTGGTTGAAGGCCCTTTAATTAATACATTCATTTTTTTCTCTAAATTGAATTAGGGTTTCAATTAGGATTAAATCTTGATGATTTTAATATCAAGATTCTCTCTCCTCCAACTTAATTCAAATGAGATGCCCCTCTCATTTTATTTTCTCTACCTGATGCCAAGAAACATTAAGGACCTTATTGAAGTGGTAATTTGCATATTGAACCCTAGATTTTGGGTAAATTGCACATTACACCAAAACTAGGTTTTAATGCACAAGGATTGCTTTACAAGCTTAATCTTGGTGTCCAAGCTTGTGGAAACCATACTACTACATCATATTCATTCTTATGATGTATAAACATCATAGGAACATCTTATCATGCAACATTTGCAATTTAACCCCTCAACTTGGGTAATTTGCACTTTAGTCCAAAATAAGCAAACATTGCTTCAACATTGTTCAAACAGGACCAAAAATTGAAACATAGGTTCCTTTTGAGCCTTAATTACTTTTCACAAGATGAGATTAAGCATATAATCATCTTTCTTAATCAAAACACCTAGGGTTAAAGCATAACCCAGGTCAGGGATGTTACAAATTATAAACCCCTAACAAGGATTTCGTCCTCGAAATCCCAGGGAAAGGAGAGACAGATTGTTCATTAATCATGCCCTCAAGTCTCCACATATTATATTAATATTATGGAGATACCATGGATCTGTAATCCGCACAAACTTCCTTTCATTAATCCAACCTTTTCAATGTTTATGTTTATGCAAAGCATAAACCCCTAACATATGATGTTCATATCATTGAAAGGAACAAGCATAAAAGAGCATACTTCTATCATCACCCAGGAATATTTATTAAAAGAAAACATATATATCTAACAGAGATAATTCATTCAGCAATCCTTTATTTATAAAGTTCACTTAGCAAACTCTATGTAATTGGGAATGTTCATATAGCTTTTCCTTTTTGAGTTGGGGATGTCACACAACTTTCCCCTATTAGTTGGGAATGTCACACAACTTTTCCCGTTAAGTTGGGGATGTCACACAGCTTTCCCCTATTAGTTGGGAATGTCACACAGCTTTTCCCTTTAAGTTGGGGATGTCACACAGCTTTCCCCTATTATTTGGGAATGTCACACAACTTTTCCCTTTAAGTTGGGGATGTCACACAGCTTTCCCCTATTAGTTGGGAATGTCACACAGCTTTTCCCTTTAAGTTGGGGATGTCAAACAACTTTCCCCTATTAATTGGGAATGTCACACAGCTTTTCCCTTTAAGTTGGGAATGTCACACAGCTTTCCCCTATTAGTTGGGAATGTCACACAGCTTTTCCCTTTAAGTTGGGGATGTCACACAACTTTCCCCTATTAATTGGGAATGTCACACAGCTTTTCCCTTTAAGTTGGGGATGTCACACAACTTTCCCCTATTAATTGGGAATGTCACACAGCTTTTCCCTTTAAGTTGGGGATGTCACACAGCTTTCCCCTATTAGTTGGGAATGTCATACAGCTTTTCCCTTTAAGTTGGGGATGTCACACAGTTTTCCCCTATTAATTGGGAATGTTCACATAGCTCTTCCTATTAGTTGCATTATACTCTCTAGATTGTTTCAGAATGACTACTTGATCAGAGTAATCAAAAAGATAACAATCTAAGAGTTTCATACTTGCCTTATCTTCAATAATCATATACCTGGCCAGGGTATATAAGTATTGAGATTAGGTAGTATGCACTTTACTTACTATCATATTCCTCACTTTTCATACCATTATACACAAAAGATTTTTCCATCTCTAGATTTTCTTTAGGTATCATTTATATATCTCTCTCTTGCCTGGTCCCATGCACCCTCTCCTGGTGCAACAACATTTCCCTTAGCAATGTGTTCCTCGTGTTCTCCAGTCATTTTCAAGTTCTTCTTCTCCTATGTGAGCAGAAGACACTATCAGATAAACTGGAAAACACTTAGAACAGACTCTACAACCTTAGTCCTATGTCTCTGTAGACTCAGCGAACCTAGAGCTCTGATACCACTAAATTGTCACGACTGTCTCATGAAAACAAGATTAACTAATGCGGAAGCGTTCATCAAGCAGCGGATTAGCGAAAATCACTAAAAATTAAAACTTTTTGCAAAGAGATCCACACATAGGAAATCTTTTCCAACAAATGCCATTGTATATGATATACATTCTGTTTCAAACGTACATATCATGTACCATCTCTTTCCAGAGACTACATCATCAGCTGCCTTATAAACATATATGCAGGCAGCATACAACTCTCGGGGCATCAAGCCAAAACCTCAGACTGATATATCAAAAACACTGACTAAAAACTCCGAGGACCTGAGAGTACAGGACGACACATAGGACTACAAGCTTAATCTTGGTGTCCAAGCTTGTGGAAACCATACTACTACATCATATTCATTCTTATGATGTATAAACATCAGAGGAACATCTTATCATGCAACATTTGCAATTTAACCCCTCAACTTGGGTAATTTGCACTTTAGTCCAAAATAAGCAAACATTGCTTCAACATTGTTCAAACAGGACCAAAAATTGAAACATAGGTTCCTTTTGAGCCTTAATTACTTTTCACAAGATGAGATTAAGCATATAATCATCTTTCTTAATCAAAACACCTAGGGTTAAAGCATAACCCAGGTCAGGGATGTTACAAATTATAAACCCCTAACAAGGATTTCGTCCTCGAAATCCCAGGGAAAGGAGAGACAGATTGTTCATTAATCATGCCGTCAAGTCTCCACATATTATCTTAATATTATGGAGATACCATGGATCTGTAATCCGCACAAAGTTCCTTTCATTAATCCAACCTTTTCAATGTTTATGTTTATGCAAAGCATAAACCCCTAACATATGATGTTCATATCATTGAAAGGAACAAGCATAAAAGAGCATACTTCTATCATCACCCAGGAATATTTATTAAAAGAAAACATATATATCTAATAGAGATAATTCATTCAGCAATCCTTTATTTATAAAGTTCACTTAGCAAACTCTATGTAATTGGGAATGTTCATATAGCTTTTCCTTTTTGAGTTGGGGATGTCACACAGCTTTCCCCTATTAGTTGGGAATGTCACACAACTTTTCCCTTTAAGTTGGGGATCTCACACAGCTTTCCCCTATTAGTTGGGAATGTCACACAACTTTTCCCTTTAAGTTGGGGATGTCACTTAGAACAGACTCTACAACCTTAGTCCTATGTCTCTGTAGACTCAGCAAACTATAGCTCTGATACTACTAAATTGTCACGATCGTCTCATGAAAACATGATTAACTAATGCGGAAGCGTTCATCAAGCAGCGGATTAGCAAAAATCACTAAAAATTAAAACTTTTTGCAAAGAGATCCACACATAGGAAATCTTTTCCAACAAATGCCATTGTATATCATATACATTCTGTTTCAAACGTACATATCATGTACCATCTCTTTCCAGAGACTACATCATCAGCTGCCTTATAAACATATATGCAGGCAGCATACAAATCTCGGGGCATCAAGCCAAAACCTCAGACTGATATATCAAAAACACTGACTAAAAACTCCGAGGACCTGAGAGTACAAAGACGACACATAAGACTACTATCTATATGACTAGACAGACAATATCTCCACCTGAGATCTTATTGCTGTCCCTGCTGTTGCTGTTGTTGCTGCTCTTTCCCTGTTCTAGGGTTTCTGCTCTGCCTTTCATGCATACCTAAAAATGTTTCCCACGGGGGTGATACAATTGTAAATTGCCCCAGCGAGAGATATAACTCTCTGCCAGAAACATTATTATTACAGATTATTAAATTAAACTAAGCAGGGGTTACTTTTTCATTATCAGGCAGAATTAATCATCATAGAACAGAATAAGAAAATCTCCATTTTCATTGGGAGCATTGCATCTACCCATGGTAGATTCATGGTTCATCCATCTACTTGTAATGAATACAACAGATATGAATAATCATCAATGAGCTATAGATATATAACAGAAAGGTAACATCAGCCAAGTTCTCTAGCATAACTTATTAACACAAATGCTACAAAGAGACATGATACTTGTTACCCAAGCATCACACATGGCTCACAAGGCCATTCACATCTTGTCACCTCTCACTAGGCAACAACTTATTCACATGGCTCACAAGGCCATTCACAACTTGTCACCTCTCACTAGGCAACAACTTATTCACATGGCTCACAAGGCCATTCACATCTTGTCACCTCTCACTAGGCAACAACTTATTCACATGGCTTACAATGCCATTCACAACTTGTCACCTCTCACTAGGCAACAACTAATTCACATGGCTCACAAGGCCATTCACATCTTGTCACCTCTCACTAGGCAACAACGTATTCACATGGTTCACAAGGCCATTCACATCTTGTCACCTCTCACTAGGCAATAATTTATTCACATGGCTCACAAGGCCATTCACATCTTGTCACCTCTCACTAGGCAACAACTTATTCACATGGCTCACAAGGCCATTCACATCTTGTCACCTCTCACTAGGCAACAACTTATTCACATGGCTCACAAGGCCATTCACATCTTGTCACCTCTCACTAGGCAACAACTTATTCACATGGTTCACAAGGTCATTCACATCTTGTCACCTCTCACTAGGCAACAACTTATTCACATGGCTCACAAGGCCATTCACAACTTGTCACCTCTCACTAGGCAATAACTTATTCACATTTATTAAATAAATGTCATAGCCCAAACCTGGCTATATTCATCATCTCATCATGACTGCATGGTTATTAGGCATGATAACAGTCATACAAGATATTCATCACATCATGTGATACAATAGTAACACCATCATTCCTGAACAAGGAATTAGGGTTCACTATCAACATGGCTTATCATTCCCTTTTCCCCATATTAGGGTTAGGGTTCCCCATTTCTCATTAATTCAGACCCTCTTGAGTTAACCAACTTTATCTTGTATTAAGGTATTTCCCCTCTTAATACATTCCATCATAGAATACTCACCCTTAGCATATAATGCATAGGCCACACAGTAGAATTGTCCAGCTATCTCACATGATATGGACTTATCTTAGTTTAAGGCATGGCTTTATTATAAAGTTGCCTATAAACAATCACAATGATACACCATCAACTATGGTTTCTCAATGATACACCCTCAACCAGGGTTCACAATAATACACCCTCCACTAGGGTTTCACAAGGATACACCCTCAACCAGGGTTCACAAGGATACACCCTCAACTAGGGTTTCATAATGATACACCCTCAACTAGGGTTTCATAAGGATACACCCTTAACCAGGGTTTCATAAGAATACACCCTTAACCAGGGTTTCATGATATCTTTACTTAAGGATCATAACCCTTAACCACCACATGAATCATATTCATGTATGAATTCATGCTATCCACTTCTCAACTTGATTAGGTCATATCAACCCTTCATTCGAGTACATACAACTATGATTAACATAGTGTATCAAGTCATTGATCCTATAAGCAATTAGGGAGTCATCCCTTAATTGACACTAATCTCTTAGGTACTATTAGGGTTTCAACCTTTTTACCTTCATTGATAATCATTAATAATCATAATTGGATCAATGGATCATTCATCATCTTAAATCTCAAGAGATTCAATCACATTGGACCTCCATTACATAAGATACCCAATTGAATTAGGATTTTCAATGTTGATTCCTTCAATCATTGAATTCATGGAACCAATCATCAATTGGACCTATACTCATACTTCAATTGAGTTAAATAGGTCAACCTTCAACTGATTTGACCCTTAATTAACCATCAATTGGTCATCAATTAGGGTTTGATTCAATTGAATTAGGGTTTAAAATCGATGATCCTTCAATACTAATCAATGTAATACTAGTTACTTTGAAACCATTGAACCATCATCTAAATTGGGTATGACCAGACCCCAAACGGTCTTGAGGTCGTTTGGATGACCTAAAAACGGTCTTGAGACCGTTTTCCCATCATATCACTCAAATCTAAGCAATCCAATTGGGGTTTGGTTCATTGGATTGATCACCAAATCAGCATTGCATTGTATATCAGCTTAGTACCTTTAGACCTTCAAACACCTAAACATACTCAACCCTAGACCTCCAAACGGTCTTGGGTGACCACCAAACTGTCTTGAGACCGTTTGGATGAGCTCCAAACGGTCTTGAGACCGTTTGGCTCATCCAACTTTTGGACTTTAGTGAAAAATCATCATGGATTGGTCTATCGAGTTGATCAACAAATCAGCATTGAGTTGCAGTATGATTTGGTACCTTTGGACCTTTAATTGATCAACTATACTTGACCCCAGACATCCAAACGGTCTTGGGGTTATCCCCAAACGGTCTTGAACCCGTTTGGATGATCCCCAAACGGTCTTGAACCCGTTTGGGCTAATCAACCCAAAATCTCAACTTAACTCATTGGAATTTCAGCACTATTTTCAATTAGGGTTTGCCTAATTGAATAGCCTTCAACTCACGATTCCTTGGGAGTTAACCCCTCAAATTTGGATAGTCATTAACGAACATAATTATGAACAGGAATCCCAAACGGTAAACGCTTGGTCAACTCACTCAAACGGTCTTGAACCCGTTTGCCCAAGCAGGTCAAGTTAATCAGGTTGAAAATCAGCACTTAATCCAATTAGGTTTTCCTAATTGATTAGCCTTCAACCTATTATTCCTTTGGATTTAACCCCTAAAATTTGTAGGGTCATTAACCAACATCATTATGAACAGGAATCCCAAACGGTCAAGGCTTGGTCGACCATCTCAAATGGTCTTGAACCCGTTTGCCCAAGCAGGTCAAGTTATTCAGGTTGAAAATCAGCACTTAATTCAATTCGATTTGTCTAATTGATTGGCCTTCAACCTATGATTACTTTGGAGTTAACCCCTCAAATTTTGAGGGTCATTAGCCTACATAATTAGGAACGAGATTCCCAAACTGTAAACGCTTGGTCAACTCCTTCAAATGGGTTTGAACCCGTTTGCCACCAAACGGTTTGCAACCCGTTTGGTCACCAAACGGTTTTTGTGAAACCGTTTGGTCCCAACTTTTGAGATCGTTTGCTCCCAAGATATTTGGTGAGGTGCTTGCTTATGATGATGTCATCATCATCTTCTTTCTTTTACCCAAGAAGAGCAACCGTTCTTGATGGAATTTTCAGCAAAGAAACAAAAGTGTATAAAATTGAAGAAATCAATCAACATAGCATAGAAGATTGATGCAATAGCAATGTTTGAGGGTTTAAGTTATAAAACCCGCCTCCAATTGAGCTCCAAAGCTCCAATATCACGCCATTAATGGTGGATGAATCTATAGAAACTCCCCCTAGGCTCGTCTTCAAGCTTTTGATTGCAAAAGTTGCCTAGGGTTGAAGAGGAGATCGAAATAAGAAGGAATCCATAATTTATTTTCGATTTCCACCATGAAATCATGAAGAACGAGGGTCAAGGGCTTAACAACAGTTTGGGGCCCGTCCTCCTGTTGCTCCTAAGTCCCCTTGAGCTCATCCCAAGCAAAGGAAGAAGAAAGGGCCGAAAAAGCCTTGGTTTGGGCTTGGAAATGGCACTTTTATAAGGAAATTGATGAGAGAGAAAATGCCATATAAAAATCCAATTAATCCAAAAATTATGGCCGCCTCTTCCCCCTCAACTCCATGGATACTAGGAATCTTCATTTGCCTTTAATTATCCTTCATTATCCTCAATTTAAAGAAAAGCAAATTAAGCACCTTAATGCTTATAATATAATATCCCACATGTGAGTGGATATTACTTTTCTTTATAATAAGGTGAGTGGAGTTTCACCTACTTAGGATATTTTCGTTCCTTATCTTGGCAAAAGAACGTCCATCCTTAACAAAAATCAACCAATAACATTTTGTTTGAAGGCCCTTTAATTAATACATTCATTTTTTCCCCTAAATTGAATTAGGGTTTCAATTAGGATTAAATCTTGATTATTTTAATATCAAGATTCTCTCTCCTCCAACTTAATTCAAATGAGATGCCCCTCTCATTTTATTTTCTCTACCTGATGCCAAGAAACATTAAGGACCTTATTGAAGTGGTAATTTGCATATTGAACCCTAGATTTTGGGTAAATTGTGCATTACACCAAAACTAGGTTTTAATGCACAAGGATTGCTTTACAAGCTTAATCTTGGTGTCCAAGCTTGTGGAAACCATACTACTACATCATATTCATTCTTATGATGTATCAACATCAGAGAAACATCTTATCATGCAACATTTTCAATTTAACCCCTCAACTTGGGTAATTTGCACTTTAGTCCAAAATAAGCAAACATTGCTTCAACATTGTTCAAACAGGACCAAAAATTGAAACATAGGTTCCTTTTGAGCCTTAATTACTTTTCACAAGATGAGATTAAGCATATAATCATCTTTCTTAATCAAAACACCTAGGGTTAAAGCATAACCCAGGTCAGGGATGTTACATATTATGTCACTACTTCCTTAATCATAAGGATTAATCATTCACAAGGAATTAATCACCCTATTTTAATCAGGGTACAATTACCATAATCATCCTTGAATTACATCATGTAATGTTCAATTAAACAATTGATCTTTAAACACCTTAAGTGTCCATACGGTTTTGGTTAATTATTTCTCAAACGGTTTTGGTCACTTAGACCCCAAACGATCTTGACCAACCAGACCTCAAATGGTCTTGCATGGATAACCTTCAAATGGTCTAAGACCGTTTAGACCTCCAAACGATCTTAGTCTAACGGTTTGAAACTGTTTGGCAAAGTTAGTACTTGAAACCGTTTGACAAAGTAGGTGTTTGAAACTGTTTGAGTCTGAATCGATTTGGGATCATTTGGTCCCAAACAGTCTTGAGACTGTTTGGTCCAAACCTCCTCAAACTGATTGGACCAAAAAGGGTCTCAACCTCTCACATCGATTTAGGGTTTCCAAGGTTAACTCCCTCATCAATTGAATCCATGTAATTAATCATCATTTGAACCTAATAACCATGCTTCAAGTGAGCTTAATGAATCATCCTTCAATTAATTCAATCTTCAATTGATCATCAATTAGGGTTTTGAACCCAATTGAATTAGGGTTGAAATCGATGAACCTTCAATATTAGTCATTGTGGAACTAATTGCTTAGAAATCATTGTCCATCATTAAAATTGGGCATGTCCTGACCTCAAACGGTCTTGAGACCATTTTCCCCATCTATCATTAAAAATTGGTGAAGTTCAATTAGGGTTTGCATTATTGAATTGCTCATCAGACTAGCTATTGATTGCATTACTATTTGATATCTTTGGGTCCTCAACTACTTCACCATACTCAACCCTAGACCTCCAAATGGCCTTGGTTGATCTCCAAATGGTCTTGAGACCGTTTGGGTGATCTCCAAACGGTCTTGAGACTGTTTGGGTTAATCAACCCAAAGAATTAAATCAATTAGTTACAAAATCAGCACTCAACCCGATTAGGGTTTCTAATTAGATAATTGTCCAAATATTAATTCAATCAATTGGAACTATTAGATCCTTATACAACAAGTGCTAGGGTTATGACCTCAAACGTTCAACCCATCCAAATGGTCAACCATCCTAAACGGTTTTGGGTTCAAAGCTCTAAACGGTTTGCAAACCGTTTAGTCTCCAAACAGTTTGGTGAAACCGTTTGGATCAAGATCTTCAAAATCGTGTACAATTGATATTTGGGGAGGTGTGTGCTTATGATGATGTCATCATAATCAATCTCTAAACCCACGAAACTTGTTGTGATTTTCATGGTGATTGCATCCATCAATCAAATAAATTGTTGAGAATAAAGAAAGGATCAACATTTGATAAGGAATTGAATGCAATAACAATATTAAAGGTTCAAGTTATAAAACCCGCCTCCAATTGAGCTTTAAAGCTTGGATCTTCACGTAAAAAATGGTGGATTAGGCTTTTGCAACTCCCCCTAGGCTCGTCCTCAAGCTTTTGGGTGAAAAGATTGGCTAGGGTTGAAGATGGAGTGAAGAAAAGAAGAAATCAAGCATTGATTTGTGATTTCCACCATAGATTTAAGGTGAAAGAGGGTCAAGAAGCTTACCAACAGGTTGGGGATCTTTCTACTCTTTCTCCCAAGCTCCCAAGGTCGTTTTGAAAGCAAAGGGTGGAAGTGAATTCGAAATTCCCCCTTTACTCTATGGATAAATGAGCTTATATGCAATTTTTATTAAAAAAAATCAATTAGGAGAGAGAAAGTAGGAATTATCTCCCCCATATCCTTGCCACTTGCACCCTTTTCTTCCTTAGTGACGAGGCTATCATTTTTTCCTCTTATTATTCTCAATTATACACAATTTAAAGAAAATCAATTTAAGCACCTTAAATCATATTATAATCATATCCATAAGTGAGTGGATATTTCTTTTTCTTATAATAATGTGAGTGAGTTATCCACTTCCCTTAGATATTTTCGTGCCTTTGCAAGGCACATGGTAGTCCACATATATGGATTTCAACCATTTCAATTTTGGTTGAAGAACACTTCAATTAATATATTTATTTTTGTATATAATTGAAGTAAAGTTCCAACTATGCTTAAATCTTGATTATTTTAATATCAAGATTCTCTCTCCTCCAAAATGATACAAATGAGATGCCCCTCTCATTTTATTTGATCTACATGATGCCAAGAAACATTAGGGACTATTATGAAGTGGTAATTTGCATATTGAACCCTGGGTTTTGGGTAAATTGCACATTACAGCAAAACTAGGTTTTAATGCACAAACATTGCTTTATCAGCTCTTTCTTGGTACTCAGGCTACCCCAAGCCATACCTTTGCATCATATTCATTCTCATTATGCTTCAACACATTAGGAACATATTATCATGTAACATTTGCAATTTAACCCCTCAACTTGGGTAATTTGCACTTTAGTCCAAAATAAGCAAAACAATGTTTCAACATTATTCGAAAAGGACTAAAATTGAAACATAAGTTCCTCTTGAACCTTAATTATTTTTCAAGAAATAAGAGAAAGAATATAATTAAATTTATTAAGCAAAACATCTAGGGTTAAATCATAACCCAGGTCAGGGATGTTACATCTTCAGTGTCAGAACTTACTGGATGGTGAAACGAGTATTCCTAAGGGAAACTTGGAGCGCATAGTGTTGAGTATGTTGGGGTGGCAAGTTGAGGATATATCCTTTTCATCAACAATGTATGTTGTATAGGATGGTTATGGTCATGTCTCATACATCTAATGTGACTGAGGACAACTGCAGTTGTACCTCAGATTAGAAGGTTTTGTAAACCCTGGATGCTAGCATTGTGACCTGTACCAAGGTAGGCTAGTTACATGACTATATGTTGTTGTTTTACAGTTTGATTATATGTCACTGTTTTTTACTCATACTGACCGAAGGGAAGATATCTTAGGATACTGTCACTCCTAGATCTTGTACAGAACCGAATAGCCCTTCGTAGGGGTCAGTTGGACTTTGGATGGTACGATTCAAATTCCCCAGGGCATAATAAATGATGTAAGACAGCCGTGAAGCATATCTGTTTAGGGTTATACACAACACTTCATATTGGATTATAACCCTTATTTTCTTTGTTTTCACTGAGATCATGTATAGTATAAGAAGAGATAATAGATATGCTTATGATGTAGTTATGCTCATGTTGTAAACATGCTTCTGTTGTCAAATATATTGACATTGATGGTTAAGATGTTGTTGCTAGCTATGTTTAATATTTCTAGCCATACCTATGTAATTAGAAATGCTTAAAGTGCTAATCATGCCTATGTAGTTAATCATTCCTATGTAGTTCATTGTGTTATGATGTTAGTTCTACTTATGATATAGATCTGTTCCCTTTACTTGAGATGTCAATATTGATATCCATGTTATGTTACTAGACATATTCATGATGTCAAGGATGCTTATGCTACTAGATTGCTTGTGATGTTAGCAAGAAATATGATGATAGTCAGATTAATGATAATGATTGTTATTAGATGCAATTTGATGATATTTGAGTAGATATCTATCCAAATAAATGGATTTATTTGTTATATATATATGCATTGATGATCATACTTGTTGCTAAGATTAATTGCTTAATCTGTTTAGCATACTTTGTTAGCTAAATTGGACATTATTATAATCCCTTTGTTTTGATGATGACAAACATTTCATTCTTGTGGATCTAACGCGCTACTTGAGTGTTGTAGGAATAAGGTGGATGACAAATACTTGGAAGATCTATATGCTAAAATTGCTTTAAGTCATGAATGTAATCAAATGTAAAAACTTGTACAAGTATATAATGTACAAGTACTTAGATATCATGTAAATCAAGCGTTAGATCTTCCCTAGCCAATAACAACACTTAGATAGGTCATCCCCTAAAATAGTGTCACAAATGCACACTCATACACACACTTATTACTTGATTTAAAAACATTGAAATAGGGTTAATCTCAGTCGACAAAATTCTCGACCGAGACACTCTCGGTCGACAAATTCCTCGATCGAGAATGACCCAAGTAGCCGTTAGACACATCAGACAAAGTAGTTGGGAGTTGGATCAGAACGTTGTAAACACTTGCTCCAGACAGTCCCTCGGTCGACAAATTGTCAACCGAGAAGGACTCTCGGTCGACAAGTCTTCAACCGAGAAGAGTTCTGTCTACAATTTTCAGAGTTAATTAACTAGTTGTTGCTAAAGCAACTAATGAATACATAACAGCTAGTTAAGCACTAAGAACCCCATAGAAAGTGTCTAGAACGTCCTTAAGCATCCATAGGCCATTCCTATAAATAGGAAAAGCCATAGGACACTCAAAGTACACTTGTGCAATACTTGAGCTTACATACTTACAATTGGCAATCTATTTTGAGCAATTGAGCAACACTAGCACTTGCTATTCATTTCCCTTGCTCCAAATTCGTGTCCTATAGGATAGCATCTCCTATCCACTAAACCTACACTTCTATACTTATTGGTTAGGAGATCAAAACGCTTGATATAGGAAATCAAGCCTTGGGCTTCAAGTGGTAATTGTAATTTCCATTTCCTTTCTTGTTCTTTCTTATTCTTTATACTCTCCTTGCTACTCCTAGGGTTGGAGGTTGCGGATTGGAGAGGGTTTGATCTTCTTGGTGAAGAAGGAGATCTTTGGACTACTTCTAGAAGGTTGTCTCAACGGGAAGCTACTTCAAGAGGAAGGCTACTTCAAGGGGGAGCTTGGAGTTACTTCAAGAAGGCTGCTTCAAGGTTGGTGAGACTACTTCAAGGTGAAGGCTGTCCAAAGGGTGTAGAAAGTATTGTAATTTTATGTAATATCCTTGCGAGGTAATAAAATTTAATACTTTCAAAATCCCGGTTGGGTAAGCAACCGGGTAGTGGATTGACTACCTTAGTATTTGCTAAGGTTGGAACCACTCTAAACACCTTGTCTCCTTCTTATTAATTCAATTGTGGTTGTTTGAGTTAAATTATTATTAAAATATCATAAAACCCTATTCACCCCCCTCTAGTTTTTTTTCAATTGGTATCAGAGTAGGCTTCAAGGAGCTCTAATCGAGTCTTGAAGAATGAAGGGCGGTGGTGTCTACAACTGCAAGCAAAGGAAAAGTATGGACCAATCTTCAACAAGTTGCAATTGGTGCTTAGGAACAAGGCACACTACACCTAGCTGCCCATGGAGATCAAAGAAGGAAGAAGTGCATAAAGAATGCCTAATTGCTACAATAAGTGAAGAAAAAGAAGAAGAGGTAAGTCTTTTTTATTTACCTAAAGAAGAGTTAATTGCTAGTCTTGAAGAGACACATAATAAGTATATTGAGTGCAAGAAGAAATTAAAGAAATCTAATAAGGCAAATGATGAGTTACATGCTAAACTTCTTGCTCTCACATCTGAAAATGAAGATCTTAAAAAGGTTATTGAAGATCATGATATTAAGCTGAAATCTGTAGAAGCAAATTGCAATCTTCTTTCCCTAGAAAAGTTAAACTTGCAAACTCAAGTAAATGATCTTAAAAAACAACCTATTTTGTGTACACATCTAGATTATGATATTATTGTGAAACAAAGAGATTCCTTATTATCTAATCTAGATCAAGAAAAGCTAGACATCAATAAGAGGATGGATGAGATTGTCAAGCTGCAACAAAAAATTAGTAGTTTGAGTAACAATGATACCCTTGATAAAATTTTAAATAATTCTTATCATCAAATTGGAAGGAGAGGACTAGGTTATAATCCTAAAGGAAAATCTTATCAAAAACCTAGTTGGAGAAAGACACAAGCGCTAGAAAATCAATCTATGTATGTACCTAAGGGCAAATATACATATGTACCCAAGAACAACCTAGAACAAAATCATAGAAAGAGATATGAGGTTGATTCCATATGTTGTCATTATTGTTTGCGTCTTGGACATTATTCTTTCTCATGTCCCTACAAGAAAAAGGATGTTGAGTTAGTATGGGTTCCAAAACCCCCAAACTAAATGAATAAAATTAAGTTGAGATATGACTAAAGACTCTAAGTTGTATATCTCTATGTCTATCTCAACTTAACATAATAGGACACCAAGTTAATCCAAGAAATTAAAATTTCTAAATATAAATCTTCAACTAACTTGTTTTAGTTTAGATTCTCAAAACCTAGCAAATTGTATATGATTAGTTGAGATTTAACCTAAATGTTACTTTGATATTTAAATGTCTCATCTCAACTAAAGTGAGTTTTTCAAACTGCATAATTGAATAACCTATGATTTACTTGTAAACAATTGCTGAGAAACAATACAAAAACAATCTTGGTCGAGCAACTATTCGACCGAGAACATTGTCGGTCGAGCAATAGTTGACCGAACAGGTTACTGTTTTCAAGTTTGCAACAAATGTAATAAAACCTATACAAATAGCAGCATTCTCGATCGAGAAAAACGTCGACCGAGATAAATTCGGTCGACAAACAGTTCGACCGAATCAAGTTCTACTGAACCTGTTTTCAATTAATCTAGATTGCTATCAATTTGTTATTAATGATTGATTTAATGTGAAAATCAAGAATAAGTCTTGGAGACCATCTTTGAATCAAGACATATTGATATTTTTGCAACATGAATTAAAGTATAACATTATGAGTATGAAATCCTTATTGTAAAAATGCTATATGAAGACTGATATTGAACATACTTTATTTATTGAAAAAGTTAATTAAGATGGTTTGTCTTAAATTTGAAAATCCATGAACCATGACTGAGATTATTTTGGTTTATCCTCTACATGTTTTTAAAACTGAATCATGTTGGTATAATCAAGAAAATTACTACTTTATCATAATACACATGGTTTATCCTAAGTATTTCTTGGTCTATCTATGTAGGAACCATGTATATTAAAATTAAATGGTCATAATCATTGTATTTCATGAAATTACATGCTTCTATCTTGATCATTGTATTGTAGATATACTTCTACTGCTCTATCATAATTATTGTGCCATGATCATTATGTTTCATTGGTTTGTATAAAATAATCTTTGATCCATATAAACAAACCAAAAATGGATATTGCTTTTGATCATTATGATTCAGCTCATATTAAGATGCCATTTTGCATAAATAGTAAAACTGCATGGCACAAATGTATTTTAAATTGAAAATCTGCAGAAATTATACTTCACATATAAGTGTTCAAATTAGGAAATCTACAGAAATTGCCTCTTGGTTGAAATCTAGTTTGACCAAGGGGCACTGTGGTTGTAGTCAAGGTCGACCTAAAATAAGCCTGACAAAATGCTCATTTGCACATCATTTTACTGTACTTAATCTTAGTATCTTGATTCAAAATGTGTTTTTGAAAGGTCAAAATCCAATCTTAAAAGCTAGTTATGACCTTAGAATTGCTCAAAATGATTACATTATTACTCCCCTAGAAGATATATATATGTACACATCTAGTCTCTCACTTGCATTAAAAACTAGCTCAAAATTTTATCTACAGCAACTTCGTCGGTCAGCAAAAATTTTCGACCGAAACATACTCGTTCGACGAATATGTCGACTGAAAACATCTCGGTTGGCTATACTTCTCGACTGATACTCACCAAGTAAATGTTGTACAGTCGAACCCAGATATATTTTTGGTCGACAAAATGTTCGACCGAGCCAACATCGGTCGATAACATTGTCGACCGAGGTCAACCTTGTGAACCCCCATTTGCGTGAATTAAAAGGCAATATTCTGATTAAAATAATATATGAAATGAATCAAAAAGGATCCCATTCTTTGCAAATGATTGAAAAATAAATTATGGCTAAATTTGACAATGCATCACTTGTTTTTAAATTGAATATATCTTTAAGGGGAAGCATAGCATACAATTAAGGGGGAGAAATAAAAAGTCATACTAAATGATTATCTTGGATATCTTTTTGAAATGACAAAGGGGGAGAAATAATATAAAATCAAAATCATAAAATAAAATGAGTTTCATAATATCTCGTCCAGCATCCACTTGCAAAACAAGAATGGCTACAAAAGGTAAACTTCAGGTATGAAACTCACATGATTTATATTTCCTTATTTTATATTTAGGAAATGTTTGTCATCTTCAAAAGGGGGGAGATTGTTGGCTAAATTGGACATTATTATAATCCCTTTGTTTTGATGATGACAAACATTTCATTCTTGTGGACCTAATGTGCTACTTGAGTGTTGCAGGAATAAGGTGGATGACAAATACTTGGAAGATCTATATGCTAAAATTGCTTTAAGTCATGAATGTAATCAAATGTAAAAACTTGTACAAGTATATAATGTACAAGTACTTAGATATCATGTAAATCAAGCATTAGATCTTCCCTAGACAATCACAACACTTAGATAGGTCATCCCCTACAATAGTGTCACAAATGCACACTCATACACACACTTATTACTTGATTTAAAAACATTGAAACATAGTTAATCTCGGTAGACAAAATTCTCGATCGAGACACTCTCGGTCGACAAATTCCTCGACCGAGAATGACCCAAGTAGTCGTTAGACACAGCAGACAAAGTAGTTGGGAGTTGGATTAGAACGTTGTAAACACTTGCTCCAGACAGTCCCCCGGTCGACAAATTGTTGACCGAGAAGGACTCTCGGTCGACAAGTCTTCGACCGAGAAGATTTCTGTCTGCAATTTTTAGAGTTAATTAACTAGCCATTGCTAAAGCAACTAAGGTATACCTAACGGCTAGTTAAGCACTAAGAACCCCATAGAAAGTTTCTGGAACATCCTTAAGCATCCATAGGCCATTCCTATAAATAGGACAAGCCATAGGACACTCAAAGTACACTTGTGCAATACTTGAGCTTACATACTTGCAACTGGCAATCTGTTTTGAGAAATTGAGCAACACTAGCACTTGCTATTCATTTCCCTTGCTCCAAATTCGTGTCCTATAGGCTAGCATCTCCTATCCACTAAACCTACACTTCTATACTTATTGGTTAGGAGATCAAAACGCTTGATATAGGAAATCAAGCCTTGGGCTTCAAGTGGTAATTGTAATTTCCATTTCCTTTCTTGTTCTTTCTTATTCTTTGTACTCTCCTTGCTACTCCTAGGGTTGGAGGCTAAGGATTGGAGAGGGTTTGATCTTCTTGGTGAAGAAGGAGATCTTTGGACTACTTCTAGAAGGCTGTCTCAACGGGAAGCTACTTCAAGAGGAAGGCTACTTCAAGGGGGGGGGGGCTTGGAGTTACTTCAAGAAGGTTGCTTCAAGGTTGGTGAGACTACTTCAAGGTGAAGGTTGTCCAAAGGGTGTAGAAAGTATTGTAATTTTATGTAATATCCTTGCGAGGTAATAAAATTGAATACTTTCAAAATCTCGGTTGGGTAAGCAACCGGGTAGTGGATTGACTGCCTTAGTATTTGCTAAGGTTGGAACCACTCTGAACACCTTGTCTCCTTCTTATTATTTCAATTGTGGTTGTTTGAGTTAAATTATTATTAAAATATCATAAAACCCTATTCACCCCCCTCTAGTGGTTTTTCATACTTGAATTGTTCAATCTGTTTAATTGATTGTTAAATACTCCAACTACTTATTTATCTACTTTTTAAAATGTTGTAATCAATAAGCGTTGTTGGAGGTTATATCTCTTGTTGGGACATGGGTCTTACCCTTGTGGTTCGCCACATCTTTTTAGGTAACCGACAGTGACGACAATAGAAATGTGGAAGTAAAGAGGAACTACAGTTATGAATCTTTGAGAAAGTTGATTAGATATCTAGTGTGTCCTAGAGTCGTCCATGTACTCTCAGGTCCGGGCTGGAAAAGTTTGTATATGGTGTTTCAAATGAATCGGAATTTTATTAGCATGTTAATGCTTGTTTGTGTGACATATACAAATATTGTTCTCCTGTGTATATATGTTGTGACTAAGGCGATAGACCAATTTGTATCAAATTCTTAGCATAGTATGGATAGAATAAAAATGTTGGGCTCTTATGCAAATGTTTTTTAATGAGTGTTGATGTTGAAATCAGTTTTAATTTACCCATATTTTTGGGTATGTGATTAATTAGTGATTGATTCTGTTTTATGTTTTGAGTAATCTAGTTTAGAGTAACGACTTCTCACAACAATGGTGGCAATCGCCTCCTTTCTTTACATTACCTTTTTCTATGAGATCTAAAGACTTGGGATTTTGGCTAGATTCAGAACCTATCTTAGCTTTGCCTTTGCCTTTGCCTTTGCCTTTACACTTCCCCTTTGTCTTATTGATCATCATCACAGACTTGGGCTTGTCTTTCTTAATTTGTGTCTCCGATGTTCTCAACATGCCCAACAACTCTGTCAATGATTTTTACAAAGTCGTTCATGTTGTAGTTCATGAAGAGCTCATTATATGACTCTGGAAGGGACTGTAGGATCATGTCAGTGCCCAACTCTTGGCCTAAGGGAAATCCCAGTCTAGCAAGGTTCTCCACATACCCAAAAAGCTTGAGCACATGAGGACCTACTGGATCTCCTTCTGCCATGGTACAATTGAATAACACCTTCGATACATCCAATCTCTCGTCTTGCCTAACCTTGGAACATGTTCTTGAGATGTGTGACCATATCAATTACATTCATGTTCTCATGTTTCCTTTGCAACTCATAGTTCATAGGAGCATAACATCAAACACTTGACATCCATGGTATCTTCAGTATGCTTCGTGTAAGAATCCATGTCATCCTTTGGAGCATTTTGAGGTGGTTCCTCTAGTTCCTGTATTTCTAGGATATAGAGCTTGCGCTTCTATGCGAGAACAATTCTCACCGTCATGAACCAGTCGTAGAAGTTGTTCCCATTAGTTTTGTCCTTCTCAAGGACCGACCGTAGAGAAAAGTGATTGTTTGTTGTTGTCATTTGGTTCTACAAAAGAATTTGCAATTTTGTCAAAACTCATTTTGATTTGATTTAATTTGATTAAAATTTAGGCAATAATAATTAGGTCTTTAATTAATTATTTTTCTCATTATTTTGCATAAATTGACAACCCTCATGTATCAATTTTGAAAATTGCAGCAAACAATTTTATAATGAGCAAAGCTCCAAAATGATTCAATTATTACTCGGCCTACACCAGCGTCCATAATCAACCATTAAGGTAGGCAATCATGCCAATTGCATCATATGCAACTCCTGGTTAGATGATATGCACAACTCCTTGCCATAATCATATGCATGCTTCAGGGCCTAGACGCTCTAAAAATCGTCAGTTCATCCTAACCCAATATCCCATATGATAATAATGCACTCTGATTTGGTATAACCTACATTATTACCATCACACTTCTACGAGGTAGACGGCGCACCACACTTTGGTGTAACTTGGGCTTGGTCGAACAAGCTTTTCATCTGTATTTCTATTGGAAAGCATCTTAGACTTAATATGTTTGATTGAGGGGTTTTATATATCATATATATAGACATATATTGTATCCAATCAACACAAATATAATATGTATCATATACATGCTATATCCCACAACATAAACATGCAATATAAAACAAAAAGTGATGTTTATGGCCATATCTACATGTAATTTCTTAGAGCCATAAGGAATTACTACCACCTAGGTCAATCATCACATCTCATGTATGAACCTATTGTTGGTGTAGACTTATGCTAGCCAATTTGAGTAGATCGGTTCAACGCTTGAACCGGTCGTCTCGCCTCTTGGTCGATCGGTTGGTCCTCCTGTACAACCAATGTTTGGACTCATTCCAAATGGTCGGTTGGGCCTCCAAGGATGGTCGTTTGGCCTCCTATCCAACCGATGTATGGATTCCTTTCAGACGGTCATTTAGGTCCACCAGACAGTCGTATGGTTCTACGGGTCTGTCCTCCTTGATCCTCCAGACGGTCGACTTGTCTCATGAATTGGTCATCTCAACCAACGATGAACATATTCAACGTCGTTGCAAGAAAAGAAACTATCCTATTGCTACTTTATTACATTGAATAAGAGAAACCTCGAGTTACATTTGAGGGGATCAAAGGTAGGAAATCATTAAATTTACATTGGGAAGAGAGAGGTAGAGGCTCAATACAGAGATCGAGATAAACAAGAACCAAACCATCCAACCACAAATAGATAAAAGGTATTGTCCATAACCACGCTACACATTCACCATCAAAACCATTTTTAGGGTGACGCATGTAAATTTCATATATATATATATATATATATATATATATATTTGGGATTATGTAATCTTTGATCAGATATGCATATGAGAGTAATTTAATTTGCGTATGCAATAAACAAACCATAAGAACCAAAAATCTTATCATATCGATTATCCTAAAATATAGTAAGTTGACGTGGATCAGATACCATGGGAAATACAAGCACATAATATAGCATCAGAAACAAAACTTTTATCTATCTATATTCCCATAGCAGCAAGATCACGTCAAATACTATAAAATAGGAAGGATGGTTTTAGCGAGTTATACCTGGTCATGGAGCAAGTCCAATGACAAAACTTGCTTCTTTGCAAATGCTAACTAGTTACTCTTAGATGGTGGTTGTGGCAGCTCCTGGTCTTCACCACGAATAGCATATGCACAACCTCTATAGTGACTTTGATGGTCTTCTCCATGGACTGTAGGTTGACTTTGCTCTCCGAGCAGCAACCAAAGGACTCCTGCCTCTAGAGTAGTCCATACAGACCAACTAGAACTCCTTTCATTCAATAAGAACGGATAGGAAGGAGTTGTCCCTCCCGTTGGTGTACTAGTCACCAATCTACTCTCCCACAATGACAACTATCAGTTGTTCTCTCCATTTGGCTATCCCTCCCTGTCGGGTAGGACTTTCCAGGGCTCTCTTGGTTACCACAACCGAAGAGGACAACGGTTGTCAGAGGAACTAATTCTCAGTTTTCTATTTTGTACTTGTGCTCTGGGAAGCCCCCAGTAACCCTCTATTTATAGTAGAGGCCAAGGTCAGGGTTCCCAATCTCTACAAGATTGCGTGGGAGAGAAAAGGACCGGAAGAACTTGAACTTTTGCAACCTGTGAGATGCCAAGCGGTCATCTGGAACACCCAAACGATCATCTCGCACTTCCAAATGGCCATTTGGCAGTTTCCCAATTGGATACAAATTTGGCAATTTTGATTCTAATTAATATCACATATTAATTTTCTTGCACTTCAAGTATGTGCAATCAAAACTATGTGGGAAACATCCCAAACCTTTGTTTGGCCCAATGACCTGTCTCACACAAGCAAAATTCCCATCTCACTCACCCAGGAAGTTGTCTGGTGAGTTGAGATGAATAAGTCAATTCAATCATATCAAACTGATCGGTTCAAGGGCAAAACTAAGTCAATTCAATCCTCAATCGGTCTGACAACCCAAACGGCCATTTCAACACTTGAGATGACCGTCTAGCATGCCCAAACAGCTGTCTCACTCAGTGAGATGGTCATTTGGTAGACCAGTCAGCCAATTAGTTGATCTAATGTGTGAGTTGAATACCTAAACACTTTAGTAATCAATCCAATTGTTGTTCAAGATAAAACTCCTCTTCTAGATGAGTTCTTATGTGTGTGACCCTATAAGTCCCATGTCACATTGGCAGTGAATTTCCATAACTAGCTTATGACATCACAAGCAAAGAGTGGTGCCTAGTTGCACATCACTGCCACCCAAGTGAATGGAAAGTTGGAGAACAACTTCAACCTACAACATGCATAAGGTGTTGCAATGATTGTATAATTCCTTTGTCCATGATATCTAGGATGAAATCAAAGCATGGAAGGTCATCCTCTCAACATTCAATCCATGTTCCTTGAAGTAAGAGTAGACTGTCTGAGATAATGTGACCTCAATGTCATATATTGATTTTTATGTGCATGTGCACGCGTTTCTCAGTCTCGCTAATCAAGTGGACATGATTTCATACTCCAGTAGGAGGGACAAATATCATATCTATCACTCACAGTCTATCCCCATGTGTCAAAGTCACCCAATCATCACTGTTATAACAACCCATGTTTCAAGATTGTATTCGATGATGTCAAAGCGTACCCAATGACATGTGATGAGTATAGTGATTTCAGGTCTAAGAATTACAATCACCACTTTCACTATGAGAGATGATTGTGACCACCACAACCATGTGTCACTCTCAAGGTGGGTCTATCTGATACATTGTTCCCTAACATGTATATGTGTGCTTGATTTTATATTGACATATCATGCCTAATGAGATTTAGCCATCAACCAACTCACACTCTAATCTTATGTGTTATTGTTGTCTATCAACCCTCGACAATAACAACCGACCAGGGACATAATGAGAACATGTATATGTACTCTTAACATATGTATGTTCTCATGCACAAGGTTAGTAACTTGACAACATACGTCATTGAATAATATAATTCTCTAGACATTCACTCTGTATCCTTGTTATCTCATAACTAAGTGAAAAGGATGAATTGGAAGCTTGTCTTTTATATATGTTATTATTATTAATCAAATCTTTTTAGGTAATTATGCCATGTCAATCATCGTATGATTGGAACTGTGGGCATACCTTACCAACATAGCATGTGAATATAGTTTCTCTCTCCTCTTAGAATAGTTCTATAATGTTGGTTGATTGAGTGTCATAACTTGTGCATGCTAAGAATATGGCTAAAGGAAACTAGATGATGGCCATGAGCCTTGATGAGGTACCCTAGAATTTTACATATGTGAATGTGCACACTTGGTTATAATTTATAGTGCTTAGCCCTAATAAACTCCAAACTTTTGGGAGGAAATGAACTAGAGATTAGTAATTAAATAGTGTCATGGAACCTTATGTGGTTAAGTATGAAACCCTAATCCTAAATTGAGGGGACATATAATGTACTTCTTACATTGCCTAAAAGTGTTTAATATGAGGAAATAGCAGTGAGTATTCTCTCTCTATTTGTATAACGTTAATTTTGCAGGTAAGATGATTATCATAGCTAA
This sequence comes from Alisma plantago-aquatica, assembly GCA_963693085.1. Taxonomy (NCBI): domain Eukaryota; kingdom Viridiplantae; phylum Streptophyta; class Magnoliopsida; order Alismatales; family Alismataceae; genus Alisma; species Alisma plantago-aquatica. The sequence continues at coordinate 944,991,711 of OY856410.1, read as the reverse complement.
TGATTGCTATGTTGTATATATGATGTAATACAAGTAATGCTTATATGACTGATGAGGCATGATGTGATGATTATCAGAATTAATGGTTAATAAAATAAAGGTGATGCTAATATGCCTGATAAGGCAAGATGAGACAACAGTGAGTTACCAGAATAATGTGATTGGTCTTATGACCTAGTGCAAGCTTGATGCCTAAGTGAGGTTATATCCTCCAGTGATTTAATAAGGGATTATTATCCCTAGTGATGTGATAGTGTTGATTAGCTTGATATGGAAGTGTTAATAGTTGATAATATTGATGGCCTTGTTTAAGGCAGTGATACAGTGTTGCCATGAGATGATGTAACAAGTTCACACCTTATACGTTTTATATCTTCGGAAGTTGTTTTATAGTTATGTTTGCTAGATTGAATTAGGGTTTTGTATGTCCACTTGTGTGATGGAGATTTAATTCATCCAATCGGCATAACTAATAAAGTGAAACCTTAATCATGTAGTTTCCCTATACCATAGATCAATCTTCTGCGTCAGTATCTAGTTGGATGGTGAAACGAGTAACTTCTGCGGGAAACTCGGAGTACATATTGTTGAATGTGTGGGGTACAATTGGAGATATCTTAATGTATCCTTAAATTGTTGAAATAATGGTATGATGTTTTATTATAAGAATGACCATGCATGAGCTTATTCTCTAGCGTTGTGCCATGTACCAAGGTAGGCTAGTTGTTTTATAGGACCATAGCTTGGACTATGAGTTGTTGTCTTTACAGAACTATAGCTTCAGGTATAAGTTGTTGTGTTTGCACTCTGACTATATGTCACTGTGTTGCAGACTCGAGCTAACCAAGTAGTGCTAGTGATGATCATGGAGTCCAGCCCTTCCATTGATCTTGTATGGTACTGAGTGGTACACCTCAAATCCTCAGGGCATAATAATTAAAGATGTAACACATCCATTTAGCATTACTTCTTAGGGTCACATACGAATAACATTGGATGACTCCCTTGTTGTGTTTCTTATATTGTTTAGTTTATAACAATAATACATTTCCTTCATATTCCTTCTTAAGATAAGAGATGATCTACTATTTAGTGTATATGCCCTAACTACTTCAACTATGATAATTGCATTGCTTATATCATTGAATTGAATCTACTAATTTGTTAAAAGTATAATTTCCTATTTTAGTTATTTGTGCTTATAATAGATGGTGATAGAGAGTTATATCTCTTGCTGGTACATTTGGTCTCACCCTGTGGGTTCCAAATCTTTTTAGGTGGATGTGTCGATGAGATAAAGTTCGTGTGGCTAAGGCTGATAACAAGTGGAGCCATAGTTGTTGAATCATGGATATGAAACTAGTATCTAGTAATAGAGTCCTATGTGTCATCCATGTACACTCAGGCCCTTAGGGATGTTCTGTAAATATTGTACATTGTTTTGTGACTATGGTTTTATGCCATAGTGGTACAGACATGTTTTGTATACATGAGAAGTTAATTATATGTAACAAGTGGTGGCTAGATAGCCAATGAACAATGTTGTGTAAATACTTTTAATATAAATGAAATACAAGTGGCAATACTTTATGGATTCAATTGTGAGTTGTTCAGTTGGAAATTTTGTCATGAGATCGGTTTTATTTTACCCTATTTTGTGGTAATATTATTATTAGTGTTAATTCCGCACTTTGTTTTGAGTAGTCTCATTTGTGTGGCAAAGGGTGTGACATTTGGTGGTATCAGAGATATAGGTTCGCTGAGTCTATAGGGACACTAGGACTAGGACTAGGACTAGGACTAGGACTAGGATGATGTCTAAGTTGAAAGCATGATTAAAATGTGGTGCATACTACCCAACCTAGTATCTGGGTGCCCATGCCAGGTATTCAAATGTTGAAGGAAAGGTAAGTGTGGAACTCTTAGATTTCTTTCTTTCTTATTACTCTGATCAAGTAGTAATTTTGAAACAATCTAAAGAGCATAAAAGATCAAGAATAATGGTGCTATTACCTCCATCTTACTCTAAAGAAGATGAGAACTGCATCATAATATACCTAAACATTAAATGTTTGGTGATTAAAATAGAAAGATATGACACCATGAAACTTAAACATGAGCATAAGTAAGTTATGAGAGGTTCTTGAAGTCGTAATTTCAAGAAGTTATAAAGAAAGAGATAGATAAATATGTGCTAATGAGGTAAGTCAAGGTATAAACTCCATGTATGATGGAGAGAACTTTTGAGATAAGTATAAAGGAAGGAGATAAATAAGAACAAATAATGAATGAGTAAAGTGGAACCTGAGTTAATCTCAGACCAACCTATGTGTATAAGAAAATGTAAGGTGCAATCCTCATGATATGTGAGAGAAAATAAGTAAGATAATCCATGTTCTATATAGAACATGTGAATAATAATGATCTATCTCTTGATGTGAAGTTGTAAAATATGGTAATACATTGGGATATACATGAAAATGATGAACATATAATAAAGAAGGAGTAAGGATATGTGCACATTGTAAAACTCCTATGCTAATGGCAAGGAAATCAAGATGAAACAAGTTAAAATGATGCATGAGTAGTGGTAATCTTATGTAACAATAAAAGAAAGTTAATAACTTGTTAGCAACCCTGAGTGGTGCTATGATGATAATGGAAGTATATAACCTTTGCATTCTTTATTTTCAGGGATATGACATTCAAGTAAGTCTTATATCACCTAATGTGCATGCTTTTGGGGTGATCCTAAGATGAATGCTTTGAGAAGTATCAGTTGGGCTTGGACTTTAGTTCCAAGAGGGTGACATCTGTGAATGATGATGTTTTGTGGATCTTTCAAAATGATAGAATTTTTTTTCTGACATGTATGGTATCGATAGTGATGGCTGAAAAGTTGCTTGGATAAGAATGTAATGTGTTTTGACACATGTGATGGATACCAAAGTGAGGAACCCTAGTATCCCAAAGGTGATAGTTGTATGTAAGTTTGAGAATGTGTTTTCTGATAAGGCCCTAAGTGTTTTGCTTCGTAGAAAGATTAAGTTTGACATTAGTCTGGTTACCGGTACCCAATCTATAGTACCGACATCATATGTTAGGGGTTTATGCACCATATGGGATGACATAGATGAGGATGTAAGAATTAAAATAGACAGTTGTAAGATCTCTTGGGAGAAGAGTTATAAAATATTCTTAGAAGTATCAAGGAATGGTTTGGGTTATTGATACCTCGAGTAAGATGTCTTCATTTTTATCATTTGCTACAGGCATAATTGTATTCTTTAGTGTGCCCTAAAGATGACATGAACCAATGATGAATTCAAGCTCAACATTCGAGTGTGATTCAATGATGGTAGTATTGGCCCTATCAGTCAATGGTGACATGATGCTTCACAGTCGATGGTGGTTCAGATTACCACATGATGGTGCGACTAAGTATCGTTAGTTGCTTTAATTAATCCTTAAACTAATGATTTCTTTGGTTATATGATCCAAGGGTTAAACCTAAATGTCAATGGTTTTGAAATGTTAAGCCTAATCCAATAGTTGTGAATGAATACTATAACATCCAATGGTTTATATTGAAGTCCATATTATAAAGTCTTGATTTTGATAATGAGAATTTGATGGTTGATATCCTTAAACTTGTAGTCTTACCTTTTGCCTCAGATAGATATATTATACTTCCAAATTTGTGGACCTTATAATTGTTACGAGTTAAGAAGGTGGCATATAAGTTAGAGTTGCCACCTGAGTTGTACAAGGTACACATAGTGTCTCTATGTTAAGGAACTATCACTTGACATAGAGTTGATTATACAAATAGTAGGGGTACAGATGTGTGTGGGTGTGTACTATATGGCAAATATTGTGTTAATCTTGGACAAGATCATCATGTTGAATGAAGTTTTATAATATCACTGTGGCATATATAAATCATGTGGAAGTTTGAAGACATGATGCTTGGGAAGTATTTGTCTCTTTTCACGTAGGATTTTAGGGACAAGATCCTTATTAGGGGTTTATAGTTGTAAGGCCCCTGACTTAACTTAATACTAATTTGTGCTTACCTTGCTTAATAGGATGTTTAAAATCTTGCTCTAATCCTTTAAGATGTTTTGTTATCATGTGACAAGCTTAACTTTCAAGTTTGTTCCTGTTTGAATGTTGTTTGTGATATGTTTGCTTATTCATCATCATCATCACCATCTAAGCCTAAGTCCCAACTATGTTGGGGTCAGCTACATGGATCCTAAGCCTCAATCCCAACTATGTTGGGGTCAACTACATGGATCCTTCATTTCCATTCAGCTCTATCATGGGTCATATTCTAATTATGATGTAGAGATTCAAAATCTCTCTTTATAAGCTCTTCCCATGTTAAAAAATTGATGTCTTGTATATTATGGGATTAAGAGAGAAAGATTCCCCCCTACCACACTCGTGGAGGAGGACGAATGCCTGGGAGGGTGGTAAATCAAGGCGGCAACTAGGATTCAAACTCGGGTCCCTTTGTTAGGGGATACAATGCTCAACCACTTGAGCCACTCCTTGTCGGCTATGTTTGTTTGTTATGGACCAAAATGCAATTTACCCATAAGTGAGGGTTATCATGAAAAATGTCACATGAAGAGAGTGTTTTTTATGCTTTATCATCATGAGAGAGAATATGATGCAATGGGGCACCTTGTTTTAATCATGGTTAGTGATGTGACATCTTATGGTAATTCTAAGGTTTGATATAGTGATTATGCTAGGGTTTGATGTTATGACCACTACACCACTTATGGTGAGGGTCATGACCTAAACTCATGCATTCGATGTATGCTATTGATTGAGACAAATTTGTGAGGGTTGGATCAAAACACTTTGTCACCTAGTATCTCGACCACGTACAACGGTGAGCTTGGGTTTCAACCTAGGTATGAAGTGTCTCAACTGAGACAAATAGATGGAGTGTCTCGACTGAGGCAAAAGGGTAACCGGCCTTGGAGGTTGTGACACCATTGGTGGATGAACACAAACATTTCATTTTATGCATGTGAGTTGAGGAAATGCTTTTTTATGAGCATGTATACCTTGATGTGCTATTATGTTGACACATCATAAATCTCTTACTTCCCTCCTCCTTTGGGTATATAACCCCTCTCCTTCACACATGAGCAATCTTTTTAACCCTACACCCTTTCTTCTTACTTGGAAATAATATTGGAGCTTTGGGAGCAAGGAAGATCAGATCTTGAAGCTTGGGTGGCCGATTCGCTTTGCATGTTGAAGATCTAGTGCTAGATCAACTTCTTGGTGGTGATTCTTGGTGAATCTTCTCTTGGTAAGTGATCTTCTTATTTAGATAACTTTTTCTCTTCTAAAACCTCCATCTTATTTTTCATCCTTAGTCGTGGATCATCCATGGTGGTTCATCTTGGAGATTTCTTCTTCACAAGAATCATAGATCATGTTTAACATGGTGAACCCGAGTGAAAGGATGATTCTTTCTCTTTTCCCTTTCTTTCTTGGTTTGACCAAGAAATGTTTTCCCTATTCTTGAACTCTATGGTGACCATGGCTTCTTTATATTCTTGAGGTGATCCATTGGTCTAAGTTGAATCTTGGTTAGAGAACTTGGAGCTTGAAATCTTGGGAGCTTGATTCTCTCCAAATCAGGTGGGTTATATAACTTTTCCCACCTCTTTTATTGGCATCTTAGACCTGATCATATGTTGTTTTTCTACCTATTAAAAACATGTTCCTGATGATAGAGGAAATGATATATTTTTAGGGTTTAATCTTGAAGTACTTTTGAAAAGATTACTGTTTCTATAAACCCTATTTCTTTACCCATAAGATTCTTGTGGTGATTGAATTATTGATGCATCCTTTTGAATTGTTATCTATAGATCTGAGATGCTTGATAGATAGTTTGTTTATCATGAATAATAGATTATTTTGAAGATGATAATATGCATAAAAATTGTGGTTTCTCTCTCTGCATAACCCTTGTTGAGAATTCCTTATAAATGTGTTCTAGGGTTTAAAGAACACTCTTGAAAACAGATGTCACTATGGTTGACATTTGATATTCCCTGATGATACCATATGTTATGACCTTGTTAAGACATGCTATGGTGTTGGGCATGAGGTTGAGACATTCCTTAGTCTCCCCTTAGGTTGACACCAAGAATAGATGGTGGTTTAGACCTCAACAATCGTAAGAGGATAATTGTTTCACACTAACCTAGTTGCTACGTAGGTTGTAAGCAGAGAATTGGCTACACACGTTGCGGGTGGGATGTACCCTACACGTGTCGTGGTCGAGATGTTGCACGCATCGTGGTTGAGACGTTGTGTGCATCGCGTGCGAGAAATGCTCTACACACATCGTGGGTGAGTTAGTTTTATATCCGTTGCAGACGAGAGAGAGACCTTGCACGCATTGCGACCTTACGTGCGTTGTGACTGTGATGGAGTTTGTATGCATTGCGACCACGACCAGTGTTGCGTGCATTCTGACCGCGATAGAGTCTGCACTCATTGTGACCGAGACCTGTGTTGCGTGCGTCGCAATAGTGACAGAGCTCTGCATGCGTTGCGGGCGAGATGACCTTGCACAAGTTGTGGGTCAAGGTGTTGCTACACGCGTTGCAAGTCATGACATCATGTGTGAATGAGTAATGTGGTAAACTTAACTATGTACAAGGGCATTACCTAGCATAATGATTATATTAAGATGAGATGGTTTTAAATGACTATTCATTAATGATAATGCTTAATCCCAATGCTCTCCAAATATGTGGGAGATGATATAATTAGGGTTAGAGGTTGAATGACATTATGAAATCCTAATTGACTAAGTACAATCTGTAACCCTAATCATGTAATAATGAGATACATGTTCTCAATCTAATTGAAGATTGTATCATATGATGGTGTCTTCTCTCTCCTATTTATGTAATCCTAGCCTTATAGGTGAGGTAAAGATAGCCATGTGAGTGCTATGGTGAACCTTATATAATACAAGGTGGTGATTATGAGTACTAAGAGATATGGTGTGTTATCAATTGTGTAGGAATTATATGAATGAGTCTAATGACCTAATAAGTGCTTTGTATATATCTTGATGTGAAATTTTCTTAGAGATGTGATTGAGGGATTGACATCCCATTGTGATGTCATGTAGTTAACAATCTTGTGAGAGATAGTAATACAAGTGTAATGTAATGACGAGACACCATGTTAATGCATGATCAATACACTTATATGATGGATAGTAGTGATACATGCATGGCATCACAAGATGGTAAACCTACATGTGTAGATCATGATGACGGTTAGTGTTGTATATATCATGACTTAATCATGATTCAATTAATGATGTTAAACCCTAAATATGCTCCAAGAAAGTGGGTAGTGACCCAATTAGGGTTTGAAGCTACAATCATAATATAAACTCGAAATGTCTATGTGAGTAAACTCTAACCCTAATTCTAGGGTATGTTACATTTGTTGAATGTGCCTCGATGAATAAAATGTGGATATACTTTCTTCTCCTCCTTGAATAGTTCTATATTATTGGTTGATTGAGTGTCATAACTTGTTGCTGCTAAGAATATGACTAAAGGAGACTAGATGATGACCATGATCCTTGATGAAGTGCACTAGAATTGAACATATGTGAATGTGCACACTTAGTTATAGTTTATAATGCTTAGCCCTAATACAGTCCATACTTGTGGGAGGAAATGAAACTAGAGATGAGTAATTAAATAGTGTCATGGAACCTTATGTGGTTAAGTATGAAACCCTAATCCTAAATTGAGCAGACATATAATGTATTGCTTACATTGCATAAAAGTATTTAATATGAGGAAATAACAATGAGTATTCTCTCTCTATTTGTATAATGTTGATTTTGTATGTAAGATGATTATTATAGATAATGATTGCTATGGTGTATGTATGATGTGATACATGTAATTCTTACATGAGTGATGAGGCATGATGTGATGATTATCATAATTAATGATTGCTAAAATACAGGTGATGCTAATATGCTTGATAAAGCAAGATGAGACAACAGTGAGTTACGAGAATAATGTGATTGGTCTTATGACCTAGTGAAGGCTTTATGCCTAGTGTGATGTTATGTCCTCTAGTGATGTAATAAGGGATTATTATCCCTAGTGATGTTATAGTGGCAATTAGCCTGATATGTAAGTGTTAATATTTGATAATACTGATTGCCTTGTTTAAGGCAGTGAGATAGTGTTGCCATGAAATGATGTAATAAGTTCACACCTTATACATTTTATATCTTATGAAGTTGTTTTATAGTTAAGCTTTCTAGATTGAATTAGGGTTTTGTATATCCACTTGTATGACAGAGCCTTAATTCACCCAACTAGCATAACTAATAAAGTGAAACCTTAATCATGTAGTTGCCTTGTACCATAGATCCAGCCTCAGTGTCAGGATCTAGTTGGATGGTGAAACGAGTAACTCCTATGAGAAACTCAGAGCGCATATTGTTGAATATGTGGGGTACAAGTGGAGATATCTCCATGCATCCTTAAATTGTTGAAATAACGGTATGTTATTTTATTATAAGAACGACCATGTGTGAGCCTATTCTCTAGCGTTGTGCCATGTACCAAGGCGGGCTAGTTGTTTTATAGGACCATAGCTTTGACTATGAGTTACTGTCTTTACAGGACTATAGCTTTGGCTATAAGTTTCTATCTTTGCAGTCTGACTATATGTCATTGCATTGCAGACTCGAGGTGACCGAGTAGTGCTGGTGATGATCATGGAGTCCGACTCTTCCATTGATCTTGTATGATACTGATTTTGACTTAGCAGTGATTATTTGGATTTGAGTGGTATGTATCAAATCCTTAGGGCATAATAATTAAAGATGTAACACAGTCATGTAGTATTACTACTTAGGGTCACATACGAATAACATTGGATGACTCCCTTACTATGTTTCTTATATTGTTTACTTTATAACAATTATACATTTTCTTCATATTCCTTCGTAAGACAGGAGATGATCTACTATTTAGTGTAGATGCCAACTACTTAAACTATGATAATTGCCCTGCTTATATCATTGAGCTGAATCTGCTTATCTATTAAAAGTATAATTCCCTATTTTAGTTATCTGTACTTATAATAGGTGGTGGCGAAGAGTTATATCTCTCGCTGGGATGTTTGGTATCACCCTGTGGGTTCCACATCTTTTGAGGTGGATGTGTCGATGAGATAAAGTTTGCGTGGTGATGCGATGATTTTGAGTCGCATTTATAGACCTTTTTCATATGTGTTTTATGCTCTAATTAGTCATTTTTATGGATAATATTGCATAATTCACTCATTTCGGTCTTTGCCATCATTGTATGTCAAATCCCCTTAGTTGTATCATTTTGAGCATTATTTATCATATTATCATAATTTGTGTGGATTTATTTGGTCTTGTTTTGGAATTTTAGGAAAAACAAGTATCTGCTTCCGTCGATACCATCGACGGAAGTCGATACCATCGACCAAGCCACAAGTTGCCAGCCGAGAGGAGCAGCACAGAGTCGATACCATCGACATTTAAGTCGATGGAATTGAGATCCCTTCAGGTTGCTGGCAAGGAATCCGTCGATACCATCGACTCAAGTCGATGCCATCGACACATTGAGGCTACAGCGTCGTTAAACGACAACAACCGACGCTAAAGAGAGTCGATACCATCGACCCTAGTCGATGGTATCGAGATAACACAGGCACTCAGACGAAAAGAAAAGAAGGCTGCCGCTATAGCTGGGTCGATACCATCGACCCGCGTCGATGGTATCGACGCCGGCAGATATGCGTTGGATTCATTTTGATCTCAATCGGACGGCTGGAGTTATTTGACGACCTAATTAGGGACTTATACCTAATGACGGCCGCCGACACAAGGGGATCATCGAATTTGTCATTGCACAAGTGCCGAGGAAGGAGAGAGAGGAGAACGGAGACCAGAAGCTCATCCCTGTCGATCCGGACGCTGCCGAAGACGAATTTCACCACCGAGAGGCGGGAAAGCTCGTGTTCTACACAAAGGATCCACCGATTCTTCTCCGTTCAGGGGTTTTCCCACTTAATTCACGTTCTTCTTATGAATTCCCCTATTTCTACCATGTATTTGTGCAAGATGAACATGCGAGGCTAAAACCCTCCATCTTTAGGACTGGGAGTAGCCCGGGAATGCATTGTATGACGATTTTATATTAATAATTCATACTTTCTCTCTTAAATCTGTGGTATAGTTTCGTTTTCTCCATATATATTGTTATGCCTGATCACCATAATAATAACTTAATGCCCTTAATCACTTCGACAGAAGGATTAACGGTTGAAAAGAGACGAAACCTACATTAATCGATAAATCCCTTGACAAAGGAGGTGTAAAATTAATGGTGGAAACTAAGAGATCATTCGTAATGCGCTTAGTTTAGGGGAATGATTACTACGACGGTGGAATCAACCTAAACCTAAGTAGTGAATTACAACACGACACTGGGTAATTCTGTTTTCAGGCCACTACCCGGATAGAGAGAAAAGAGTGAGGAATTATATAGAACCTAATGCAATGTTGACCCGCGGTGAAACCGAAATCCTAAAGATATCCTTTTGAATTGATTAAATTAACCTTTAATCGATTGTTTTCTTTGTTTCATTTTATTTTCTTTTAATTTCGACAACAAACCCTACTTTGTCATCCGGCCTAGCTGATTGCAATTAGTTAGTAGGAGTCTCCAATAATTCATGTATCCCTGTGTTCGACTCGGGCCTCACAAAGGCTTGTACTACTCGACGCGTATACTTGTGTTTTTAGCGCGTAGTAAAATACACGTCAAGTTTTTGGCGTCGTTGCCGGGGATACGGCGAATTGCTGGCACTTCGAGTGCTAAGAGCGGCCATTCTAGGCCACATTTTTTTTATTTTATTTTGAAACAACTTTAAATATTCCTAAATTTCTTTATAATTATATTTACTCGTTCAAGCATAGTACTGAACTTGAATTTTCTCATTTCAGGTACTGTGTATGGTGCATACACGTAGTACAGACTACGACAATCGCACACCCGAGGTTCCACCTCCGGGACCTGAGGACGAGGAGCACTTCGAGCAAGAGCACCTAGAAGAAATAAATTCCGAATCTGAAGCAGAAGAAATGGCCGAGCCACAGACCATATGGGAGAAGATCAAAGCCTCTTCTTCCTCAGCTTCAAAGGGGCCTATAAAGAAGCAGGCGGTCAACATACCAACATATAAGATCGATCCGGCGTTGATCAACTTGGTAAAATCAAATGCATTTCACGGGCTGAGGAATGAGGACCCAGTTGCACACATCAGCCAGTTCGTGGAGAACTGTGACATGGTGAAGATCGACCGATTCCCACAAGATGCTTTGTACCTCAAGCTATTCCCAAGTTCCTTGGCAGGAGCAGCAAGAGAGCAGCTACATAACCTCGATGATGAGTTCGTTGAATCATGGGATCATATGGTGGAGGTTTTCTTCGAGAGGTTTTTCCCTCCTGAGAAGACCAACGACATGATTAGGAAGATTCACAATTTCACCCAACAGGCAGGTGAAACATATTCTGAGACCTGGGAGCGATTTCAGGTCATGTTGATGAGATGTCCGCATCATGGGTTGGACAAGGAGACACAAGTGAAGATCTTCTATTTTTCTCTCTCCGAGCATGATTGGAGTAATTTGGACTCAGCCGGTTCAGGATTTTTCCTGAATAACACTGACACGAGATGCTGGGAAATACTGAAGAACATGGCACGAAAGCAATCCTGGGGAGAAAGAGAGAGAGGCCCAGTTGAGCAAGCTAGAGTCGCCAGCGAATCAAAGGAAATAAAAGAGCTTAATGAGAAGATGGATCTTCTCGCAAAGAAGTTACTGCAAAAGGAAGGCAATGAGTCTGAAGATGAGGCTCAAGTCAAGTACATCAGGCAACAGCAAGGGTACAGGAACAATGACTATTCATGGCGAAAGGACAAAAAGTTCTCATGGAAGGATCCGAACAATTTTCTGCAGGATCCGGACGCCAAGCCTGCACCAGCCATAGAGGACAAGAGCACGGAGTTGCTCAATCAGGTCATCAAGCAAAACCAGGAGTTAATGAACACATTCGGGCAACAAATCAAGCAACAGGGTGAATATATGAACCAATTTGGGCAGACTTTGCAGAGCCACGGGGCTCAAATGAGGACTATAGAGACCTCCATGGCGCAGATGGCAGAAGAAATTGCAAGTTTGAAGAAGCCAGCGCATCCGGGTTTTCCGGGGAACACCAATGTTCCCGGGGGAAACCAGCAGGCCAAGGCCATCTTACTGAGAAGCGGCAAGAAGGTGTTGAATCCAAGGACGGATGACACAAACACACCACAGGATAAAGTTGAAGATGCAACCACTAAGGAGCAGCCCACACCTGTCACAGGGCAAGCTGAAGACATAGCTGTGGATGGTAATGAAGAACAAGCTACTGAGGAGGAACCGCAAAAGTTGACACCCTATGTGCCACCCCATCAAAGGGCACATACCGTTCCGGTCCCCTGTCCGAATAGTGCAAAGGCAAGAAAGGTAGATGCACAATTCAAGAAATTTCTGGACAGCTTTAGGAAACTTTCGGTCAATATTCCTTTGTTGGAAGCGATTGAGCAAATCCCGTCATACGGGAAGTTCCTAAAAGATGTCATCACCAAGAAGAGGAAAATACCGGACACGGAGGTCGTGGTGTTGAAGGAGCAAGTGAGTGCTTTCATTATGGGCACTTTACCGCCTAAGAGACAGGATCCCGGATGTTTCAACATTTCTTGTTTTATCGGGAAGTTCAAATTTGGAGAGGCACTATGTGATTCTGGGGCAAGCATCAATTTGATGCCCCTTTCTACATTCAAAAAGCTGGGATTAAAGGAGTCACGACCGAGCAATATGACTATCCAATTGGCCGATAATTTTGTGGTGAAACCTTATGGAATTTGCGAAGATGTCTTGGTAAAGGTGGACTGATTTGTTTTTCCGGCTGATTTTGTGGTTATGGAAATGCAAGATGAGCATGGCAATGAGCTGCTACTTGGACGTCCTTTCCAAGCTACAACCGATATGATCTTGGAAATGGGAAGAGGTCGCTTGACCTTGGGCATAGCGGATGATCGCTTTGAGATGGTCATGCCCACTAGCACTGCGTCTACTAAAGCAAAAGCACATTGTAACATGGTTAAGCATGTGGATCAAAATATCTCACTCTGCCTTGGAAAACCATTCTTGGACATGGCTCATGTGATGAGCAAAATGGATAATGTAACCTTAGCTGTGGACATCATGGAGCAAACTAAAGTTGTCTCTTTATGCAAAGCTGTTGGATTTCCGAATGACGAGAATGAGGACACTCCACCTTCTTGGGAGGATGATGCGATTACTACTTCAGTTGTTGAGGCATATCCGGAATTGCCATTGGAGGCGTGTCTGTTGAATGTCACCTATGATTGGATGCGGAGTAAATCACTCAAGGAGTGTGCCAAAATGCTTCAGATGCTTCCATGTTTCTACACAAGGCACTATGAAGATTTAGGTACACTTCCCCCACCGCTGCAATCATCTCTCATATGCCCGCCTGAGTTGGAGTTGAAGCCGCTGCCCCCGCATCTTAAGTACGTCTTTCTAGTTGAGAAGGACAAGTTACCGGTGATTGTATCTGCTTACTTGAGTACGGATGAGGAGGAGCAACTACTGATAGTGCTCAAGAACCACCGTGGAGCTTTTGGGTGGTCTGTTGCAGACATCAAGGGGATCTCCCCTACACTTTGCCAGCATAAGATACGGCTCGAGGAGGGAGCCAAGCCAGTCATTCAGCCTCAAAGACGTTTGAATCCGAGCATGATGGAGGTTGTGAAGAAGGAAGTCATAAAACTTCTTGCTGCAGGGATCATATATGCCATATCAGACTCGACGTGGGTGAGTCCCACACAGCTAGTCCCTAAGAAGGGGGGAATTACTGTTACCACAAATCTGTTGAATGAACCTGTCACCACCCGATTGGTAACCGGGTGGCGAGTTTGCATTGACTACCGCCGACTGAATGCTGCCACTCTGAAAGATCATTTTCCGTTGCCATTTATCGATCAAATTTTGGAACGTCTTGCCGGTCGGTCGCATTTTTGTTTTCTGGATGGGTATTCGGGGTATAACCAGATTTCGATTGATCCTTTGGATCAAGAGAAGTCTACGTTCACCTGTCCCTGTGGGACTTTTGCTTACCGACGTATGTCGTTTGGATTATGTAATGCACCGGTGACGTTTCAACGCTGCATGCTCGCCATATTCTCTGACATGGTGGAGCGTTGTCTTGAGGTTTTCATGGACGACTTCTCGGTTTACGGTGTGTCTTTTGATGAGTGTCTATATAATCTGGACAAGGTGCTGCAGCGTTGTGAGGACACACACTTGGTCCTCAATTGGGAGAAATGTCACATGATGGTGACAGAGGGAATAGTGCTAGGACACAAGGTGTCTAGCAAAGGTCTTGAGGTAGACCCAGTCAAAATTGAGGTGATTTCCAAGCTACCCCCACCAAATTCTGTAAAAGGGGTGAGAAGCTTTTTGGGACACGCCGGGTTTTATCGGCGATTCATTAAAGATTTTTCTAAAATTGCAAAACCTTTATCCGAATTGTTGGAGAAAGATGCGGTTTTTGATTTCAACAATAAGTGTCTTCACGCATTTGAAGTTTTGAAAGAAAAATTGATTTCGGCTCCGATTGTTCAAACGCCGGATTGGACAAAACCATTCGAATTGATGTGTGACGCTTCAGATTATGCAGTAGGAGCCGTTTTGGGGAAAAGGGTAGATAATAAGCCCGCTGTGATTTTCTATGCTTCCAAAACGCTTAATGATGCTCAATTGAACTATACAACTACAGAAAAAGAATTACTTGCCGTTGTGTTTGCTTTTGAAAAATTTCGGCAGTATTTAGTGGGATCCAAAGTAGTTGTATGGACCGATCATGCTGCGATAAAATATTTGATGGAGAAAAAGGATGCAAAGCCTAGACTCATTAGGTGGATTTTGCTTTTACAAGAATTTGATATTGAAATCAAGGACAAGTCCGGAATTGAAAATGTGGTGGCTGATCATTTGTCTAGGTTAGACAGGGTAGATGAAAAAGATTTACACATACCCATAACCGAGACGTTTCCCTATGAACAACTTTTAAAAATTAATTCTAAAGAACCGTGGTTTGCTGAAATTGTTAACTATTTGGCTTGCGGGATCATCCCGGAAGATTGGTCTTATCAAGAGAAAAAGAAGTTCTTTCATTCTTTGAGATACTATTTTTGGGATGACCCAATTCTTTTGAAGCAGTGCAGGGATGGTATTCTACGCATGTGTGTGCCGGAGATGGAGTACGAGAGTGTTCTCCACCATTGCCATGCGTCGCCTACGGGAGGACACCATGCCAGTTCACGGACAGCAGCCAAAGTGTTGGAAAGCGGTCTTTATTGGCCAACTTTGTTTCGGGATGCCTACAATTTTGTAAGGCAATGTGACCCGTGCCAGCGAGCAGGTAACATTTCGAAGAGACAAGAGATGCCCCTGAATGTATTTCAGGAAGTTGAGGTATTTGACTTGTGGGGCATAGACTTCATGGGACCCTTTGTGTCCTCAAATTCAAATTTGTATATCTTGCTTGCTGTTGACTATGTGTCGAAGTGGGTGGAAGCAATCCCCACAAGGACTAATGATTCTAATGTAGTGTGCAGGTTTGTGAAGGAAAATATTTTCTGCAGGTTCGGGATACCCCGAATGATAATAAGTGATGGGGGCACACACTTCCGGAATCAGAAATTTTCGACACTTTTGAAGAAATATGGGGTCAAACACAACATTGGCACCCCATATCATCCACAGACGCAAGGCCAAGTGGAGGTCTCAAATCAGGATATCAAGAAGATTCTAGAACGGACAGTGGCATCCACAAGGAAAATTTGGAGTGCCTTACTACCGGACGCACTTTGGGCGTATAGAACGGCGTACAAAACACCTATAGGCACCACGCCTTTTAGGTTGGCGTATGGCCGGGCTTGTCACCTTCCGGTGGAGTTAGAGCACAAGGCCCATTGGGCGCTTCGAAGGCTGAATTTGAGTTATGATGAAGCCGGGAGAAAGAGGATGTTCGAGTTGAATGAACTAGATGAGTTACGCATGACGGCATATGAGAATGCCCGCATATACAAGGAGCGCACAAAGCTGATCCACGATCGCCATATCGAGCTGCGCACGTTCAAAAAGGGAGATAGTGTTCTATTGTTTAACTCCCACCTCAAGTTGCATCCCGGGAAGCTGAAATCCCGGTGGAGTGGACCATTCGTAGTGGAAGAGGTGAGACCGCATGGTGCGATTCTCATGCATGATGGAGATGCCATGTTCTTGGTGAACGGACAGCGGTTGAAGTTGTATTTTGGTGAAAATTACAAGAGAAAAGTGAATGAGGTCAAACTCATTACACTTGTGGATGAATGAGATGCTGGGAAGACGTCTAGCCTAAGACGTTAAAGAAGGGCGCTTGTTGGGAGGCAACCCAACCATTGGTACATTAGGATAGTTTAATTATAGTCATAGATTGCTTTCATTTCGTTTAAATTCTAGTGTAAAGAAGATACCTTGATCCGTTTGTTCAATGTGCAGGTACAAGCAAGGTCGATACCATCGACACACTCGTCGATGGTATCGACATAGGTTCAGGTTGACAGCTGCAAAAATCACTCTGAGTCGATACTATCGACGGTCCCGTCGATGGTATCGACAGACCTACAGGCAGGTTGCGCAATAATTGTCGATGGTATCGACATGCCAGTCGATACCATCGAGATCTCTGGAGAAGTTCAGAACGATTTGGCTCAGTCAACTCGATACCATCGACGGCCTCGTCGATGGTATCGACATGGTCACAGGTTGAAGTGAAAAAGTGGTGGTGTCGCAATGAAGTCAAGTCGATACCATCGACACCCGTCGATGGTATCGACAGCCATGTCACCAATCCGCGCAAAGACATCGACGGCGATCGCGAAGTCCACGTCAGAGATCCGGGTACTGCGTCGATACTATCGACTTGCGTCGATGGTATCGACAGGTCAGCAATCCGGGTTTCACGATCCAGCAATCGTCATCCGTCGATACTCGCGAGGGAGGCGGATAGCATCGAGACGTGTCGATACCATCGACCCGCGTCGATGGTATCGACGGGTCGACAGTAGCGCCAGCCAAGTCTATATAAGGAGAATTGCAACGTCATTTGACGTCACACCTTCAGAGCAAACTTCCTCCTTTGCGCCGAGCACTCCCCCAAGCCCTCCAAGACTGAAGATCAGCAACATCGAGCAAGGATCTTCACTGAGCGGAGAATCACTTCTCCATCTTCCCCGAGCTCTCTTCTTCTAATCCCATCTTTCTTGCAACAATAGTGCACGCCGCCGGATCATCGTCCTCTCGCGCGAATCCCATGGAGATCGTGGAGTTTGTGCCACCCCCTACTGCTTCAGTTTCACGTCCGCGCCTGGTTCACCCATCCGCGGAGGTGAGGAAGGTCTATGAGGAAATCATGAAGCGGAAGATCGAGCCGACCCGGTATGTGGACCGGGGAATGATCCGCGATCTTGGATTCGAGGCCAACTTGGCCTATGTGGTGAAGGGTCAAGCACGCCACACCAACAGAAGGCCAGACGAGCTGGAGTACCATGTGGATGGGCAGCCGTTCTTCGGTGAATGGCCCACCTACAAGGAATTGGTGGCGGAGTTCATGGCGTCCCTCGACGTCTGCGTCGTGCCCAACGACGTGGTTGCATCGGATCGTGAGTGGATCAAGGGCCGGGTATCGTTTCGGCTGTTCAACATCAACTACAACATCACTCTTAAGCAGTTCAACAACATCTTTAACTGGAACCACTCGCAACATGATCACCGGCGCCCAGATTCCTGCACCGACTACGACAAGATCTTCACCGAGCTAGTCACAGTGCCGGCGGGCAAGACAGTGAGCTACCACAATGCTGCGGTAGCAGACTTCGAGCATCCCTTCGTCCGGGTCTTACACCGGATGTTGAGCCTTACGTTCTTTGCTCGGAGTGATTTAGCATTGAGCAAGTTTCAGGAGAGTGACCTTTTCTTCCTCTACATGCTCCTGAAGCGACAACAATGCAACTGGGGTGCGTTTTTCCTGCAGCGCGTCCTGGCGGTGAAGAGGAGTACAAGGAAGGCTCCGATCCATTTTGGTGGGCTCATCACCAAGTTAGCGCACTACCTCGGGCTCAACTTCTCCACCATGACGTCGATTTCCATGAGGAGTAAGGTGAACGTGCAACATCTACACCGTTCAAACCTTATCCTTCTACGGGATGGGTTGGCGCACGCACACTGCCACGTCAACCATTCTTATCAGGAGTGCACACTGCTGGACGCCGTCTTCCACATCGAGGGCACACAACACTTCCGGTGGCTGATCATAGCCGTCGAGTCCGATGAAGAAGAAGGCGGTAACGACGACCAAGAAGGCGAGGCTGAGGAGGAAGAGGAGGCAAACACACCTCTTCGCGCACGCGTAGCACCCGGAAGCGTCCTAGGATGCATCCGGGTGCGTCTTCATCATCACAGCCCCCGCCGCCATCACCACAGCCCTCGCAGCCAGGCGAGGATGCCTACTCAATGCAAGGCATGTACACGATGTTGCAGGACATACATCAGACACAGCATCAGCATCTAGAAATGTATACCGGTATTCAGGATACTACGAACCGGTTACTTGACAACCAAAGGGCGATGTTCGAGAATGAACGTCTCCTCCTCGACAACCAACAGCAGATACACAACCGGTTGCAAAGGATGGAGATGCAACATGAGCCCTTTTATGACCACTACTGGAGTCAGAGCTACTTTGGAGGCTATCCACAGCCTCCGCCGAGGACCCATTACGATCCGAGCTTCCAGGGGGAGTATCCTTCTTGGGATCCTACGGCCCCACAGTACCCACCTCTGCCTCCACAAGAATGATCAGGGTATCTCTGTTCCACTCTTAAGATTGTTTTTGACTATGAGGCCATAGTCGAATTCAAGCTTAGGGGGATAGTTGGAACAGCTCTATCTTTTCTTTTATTGTTTTTAGTTTTTAGCAGTGTTATTTATTTCTTGCATTTTTAGTTTTGGTAGGATACACGTGCTATCTAGTGTAACTGTGGATGTCGTAAAAGTTTGTCATCTTGCTGTTAATTCATGGGAAATTTAAGGAAAATTTAAAAAATTTTGTGTCTTTGGATAGCTTGACTTGGTTGTCCTTGGGGAACTGTTCCTACAAAAATGATTGATTATGTCAACTTTAAAACAACATTTCACACCTATACTCCTTTTGACTCATGAAAAGTGGATAGTAACGGTTGTTTGAGCCTAACCTAACCAAATGGTAATGAGACCTTAATTGGATGTAAGAGAGAGAACCCTCCAAACCACTACACAAGTCAGTAAGGAGGGACACATAATATCTTTCTAAGGTTCAGTCATTTAATCTTGTGATCATTCCACGTAATTTTTCCATAATCCACCTAAGAGTTGGAAGTAAAGTGCAGTTTCAATTCCTTCTTGTGTGCATAGCATTTAGATAGGACTTGCATTGATATTTTCCATACGTTTGCATAAATATATATATATATATATAGGGATTCATGCACATTACTTTTAGGTGCATGTCATGTAGTTGCACTCATGATTTTCATGCATAAAGTACACCATGTATCTCAATTTTTCCTCAAAAGTGATCTAAACTGTTCCATACCTTCAAAATATTGCAAAGATTTCCAAGCATGGAGTAAATAGCCCAATACACTTATATCTAAGCAATTATGGATACGTGGTCTAAAGTGAAGAAAAAAAATTCTGAAAAGCTGAAAAAAAAAGAAGTTAGAAGAAAGTGGAAGAAGAGGGAGAAAGGAACATGATATCACTCGCATTACAGGAAAATTGAGTACATGTGGCTTAATTAGATTTCCATCTCAAAGTGGGGTGGAAGGTTAGTGCACGCATCATTTCACCCAATTTTAGGCATTAGGGCATTTCTAATGTGCATTTGCATCATTTAGGACATTTTTGTTTTATACATGTTGAATTTGTACAATACTTCCAAGTTCTTCCATGAACCACCCATTTCCATCCACCCGTTTCTCGGATTGGTAGGCCACCGTGAATTTCTCCTCACTAATGATTATTAGGAGAACTGCTTCCATGTAGATGGTAGTTAGGGTGAGCAATGTAGTGTAGGCAATCACAAGATGCACCAATGCTGAATCGGTGAGTTTTATTATGTTAACTGCCTTATGTGATAGTGTTCATCAGTTTTAAGGATAATTTCTCTTATGGATAATTATTGTCGCCTTTAGGGTAATTACTGTTCTGTGGTTAGAGAAGGCCGATTTGAGAATGTTCAGTGGGAGTCACATGGGATGTTGGGTTGGTGTGTTGATTTTTAGTTGACATCTGCAATTCTATTCTTAAGGATTAGTTGCTCGAGGGTGAGCAATGTTTAAGCTTAGGGGAGTTTGATGCGATGATTTTGAGTCACATTTATAGACCTTTTTCATATGTGTTTTATGCTCTAATTAGTCATTTTTATGGATAATATTGCATAATTCACTCATTTCGGTCTTTGCCATCATTGTATGTCAAATCCCCTTAGTTGTATCATTTTGAGCATTATTTATCATATTATCATAATTTGTGTGGATTTATTTGGTCTTGTTTTGGAATTTCAGGAAAACAAGTATCTGCTTCCGTCGATACCATCGACATCGACGGAAGTTGATACCATCGACCAAGCCACAAGTTTCCAGCCGAGAGGAGCAGCACAGAGTCGATACCATCGACATTTAAGTCAATGGCATCGAGATCCCTTCAGGTTGCTGGCGAGGAATCCGTCGATACCATCGACTCAAGTCGATGCCATCGACACATTGAGGCTACAGCGTCGCTAAACGATAACAACTGACGCTAAAGAGAGTCGATACCATCGACCCTAGTCGATGGTATCGAGATAACACATGCACTCAGACGAAAAGAAAAGAAGGCTGCCGCTATAGCTGGGTCGATACCATCGACCCGCGTCGATGGTATCGACGCCGGCAGATATGCGTTGGATTCGTTTTGATCTCAATCGGATGGCTGGAGTTATTTGACGACCTAATTAGGGACTTATACCTAATGATGGCCGCCGACACGAGGGGATCATCGAATTTGTCATTGCACAAGTGCCGAGGAAGGAGAGAGAGGAGAACGGAGACCAGAAGCTCATCCCTGTCGATCCGGACGCTGCCAAAGACGAATTTCACCACCGAGAGGCGGGAAAGCTCGTGTTCTACGCAAAGGATCCACCGGTTCTTCTCCGTTTAGGGGTTTCCCACTTAATTCACGTTCTTCTTATGAATTCCCCTATTTCTACCATGTATTTGTGCAAGATGAACATGCGAGGCTAAAACCCTCCATCTTTAGGACCGGGAGTAGCCCGGGAATGCATTGTATGAAGATTTTATATTAATAATTCATACTTTCTCTCTTAAATCCGTGGTATAGTTTCGTTTTCTCCATATATATTGTTATGCCTGATCACCATAATAATAACTTAATGCCCTTAATCACTTCGACAGAAGGATTAACGGTTGAAAAGAGATGAAACCTACATTAATCGATAAATCCCTTAACAAAGGAGGTGTAAAATTAATGGTGGAAACTGAGAGATCGTTCGTAATGCGCTTAGTTTAGGGGAATGATTACTACGACGGTGGAATCAACCTAAACCTAAGTAGTGAATTACACCACGTCAGTGGGAAATTCTATTTTCAGGCCACTACCCGGATAGAGAGAGAAGAGTGAGGAATTATATAGAACCTAATGCAATGTTGACCCGCGGTGAAACCGAAATCCTAAAGATATCCTTTTGAATTGATTAAATTAACCTTTAATCGATTGTTTTCTTTGTTTCATTTTATTTTCTTTTAATTTTGACAACAAACCCTACTTTGTCATCCGGCCTAGCTGATTGCAATTAGTTAGTAGGAGTCTCCAATAATTCACGTATCCCTGTATTCGAGTCGGGCCTCACAAAGGCCTGTACTACTCGACGCGTATACTTGCATTTTTAGCGCGTAGTAAAATACACGTCAAGTGGCTAAGACTGACAACAAGTGGAGCCATATATGTTGAACCATGGATATGCAACTAGTATCTAGTAATTGAGTCCTATATGTCATCCCTGTTCACTCAGGTCTTGGGGGGTGTTTTATGAATATTGTATATTATTTTGGGGCTGGGGCTTTATGTCATAGTGGTACATACATATTTTTTACACATGAGCAATTGATTATATGTAACGGATGGTGGCTAGATAGCCAATGAACAATGTTGTGTAAATACTTTTAATATGATTGAAATACAAGTGGCAATATTTTATGGCTTCAATTGTGAGTTGCTCAGTTGGAAATTCTGTCATAAGATCAGTTTTATTTTACCCTATTTTTTGGTAATATTGTTATAAGTGATAATTTCGCACTTTGTTTTGAGCAATTTTGTTTGTGTGGCAAAGGGTGTCGCAATAAACACAATGTTGAAGGGCCTTCTCTACCTAAAGAATAAAAAGAGATTATATTGGAGATAGTAGACGATCACAATGTGAACAAGGTGTCATGGAAGAAAAAAACATATGTCAAAACTGATTTTGACTCATTTTATTTGAGACATAATGATTAGATGAAGAAGAAGCTAAAAAGAAAAATAATAGATAAAGGTAGTATTGATTGTTTCCTGACATAGTTAACATCACTGTATGGGTCCTTCCTAATGAATGACATTGTCCAACGTCTATTTTGACTTTGGTTGCACCACACTCAGTGTGGGCGTAGAGGCTGATATGAGTCATCTCATGTTATGAAGGTACATACCTTATTTGGATACACAAGGATAATGTGTAATTTAACAAAATAAAGGTAAAAATCCATACAACTCTCCCACAACTTTTCATATGTACTAAGGAAAAGGACAATGAAAAACTAAAGGTGAAAATTCCACTGATCTCACCCATTCCTTTTCATATAGTCTTTACACAGGGATCAATATATAAATTTAAAACTAAAAGAAAAATTGCATCTGTACCCTTCCGTGGTCTTAGATGACTTTGTTAGTAAAAGACAACAAAAGACTAATTTGTAAATAAAAACACATTGTGACAGAGTGAGTTTTCCAAAAACCTTGTTTATTTTCTCAATTATGCTCACTAATAGCCTTAAATCATTTAATCTTAAGTACATAATCTTTTTGGACCCTCCATTTCAAAATGTGATGATTAGTTTGAAAAATATGCACTATGTGACACTTCAACTATGATAATTAATCCCATTGACCAAAGTAGTACACGAAAGGATATAACTTCATTATATAGCCCCCAAACGTTTCCTAAAAACTCTACACACCTCGCGAACCTATGGACATTACTATGATTTTCTGGGATTTATTGAAGTTTTATGTACATTATTTCATCTAAGGATGTTTGAACCTAAGTTAATCGGATTACATGTAACATTTCAAATGTCACACAACCTTTTCTTAAACAAGGCACGGATTACTTACGTGGCCATGCATCCGGGCCACCAGATCATCTTGATCGCGGATTGGGGAGCATTCAATGGCTGGAGAAACATCCTTAACCTCCCAAAGACCCAACCTCAGCTCCAACAGCCTGAGCGGCTATCCTCGATCACTCGTGACTTATCTACACTCTCGATCACGATTCTAGCGGGATATTTTCCCTCTCCTCACTGAAATGAACCCATCGATAGCTCACACGTCACCCCTAACCCTCAAACCGTTGAGAACGACCCCTCCTTCTATGCAAATCTCACCTGATGGCGACACCCACTTTAGGGCTTCCTGACACACCCACTCTCATACTTAAATAAGGACTCCATTAGCACCACCTACCTCCCTTTAACCATCCTTGACCCCAATTGCACCCAAACCTACCTCAACACCTCCACCCTCAAGCTACCTTCGCCTCACTGACCTGGAGCTCCTCCCTCACTCCAGGAACCTCCACCCTCCAATCAACTGAGCTCGTATACTCCAGAGACCTCGACAGGAGAACTGCTCCTTTAGTTGGAACAACAGGGTACCAGAGGTGCAGGCCAACAAGCACATGCAAGCAAGCTCAAAGCCTCCATCACTGGCGAGGTTGGTGACGTCTCTGAGTATCTGGGAGCTTGAAAATCCATCATCAGACCTCCATGGATCTTACTCATCCCTCAATCCAACCGGAAGGGAGGTAAATCTCTAAATCCTACTTTCATTTTCTCCACCTATGATTGATCAAAACCCAAGTTTTTGTCCACCTCCGATGACCATCTCAGGCTCATTGGCACCGACAAGGCCATGCAAAGTCAACTGAGACCTCAATATAGCCCTGTTGCCCCATATCTTCCTCAAACCATCACCCCTTTCACCCTTCGCACACTTCTTCCATGGCGCGAGCAATAGATGAATTGGGCTAGTGATATTCCCGATCCAACCACACTTGTCACACCCAATAATGTTGATCCCATGGGCATTCCTGACTTTTCTCACACCCCCGCTCAACCTACCTAGCCTGGGCTGGCTCACAGGTTAAGAGGAGGATCTGCAAAGCAAGATCTCTCATGTGATCTGTAAGGTCTGACCACCTTTTCCTTTTTTATTTTCTTTTAAATCCTCTAGCCTTTTTATGATTGGCTAACATTGTAAAATTGGTAGTAAATAGCTCCAATATCAGATAAATTCCCATAAAATACCTAGATTCTCAAAAAAATGAGTAGGATTTGTATAAATTACCACTTGTGCATGAATCCAATCCTAGAGTCAATATACCCCTATATGTCTTAATTTATGTTCCTTTTATAAATTAATCAGTGAAAAATAAAATGTGACGATGAATATTAGCAATCTTGTAACTCTGGGACATAAAAATATAGCCCTAGGTTCTTGGACCCGAAATCCTTAATTGATAGCCAATAATAGATTTTCACACCCTAATACTACATGAATGGTCTATTCTCTCTCTTTCAATGATGGTGACTAAGGAAAAATTAACCATCCTAATAGTGAATGCATACTCTAATCCCTAACCTAAGGATCCTCTCTACAATACTCTGATCTAAACCTAAGACCTTAAATAAAAACCCTAATTAATCCAAAACCCTAATATTAGGTGTTGAGAACACATAATGATATTAGGTCCTTATTTCTTTCAGGGTGATCTACTCTTTATTTCTAGACTTGTTGAAATCCAAGATCTGAGACTCAAGGTACGTGGATATAATTATATGACTAGTTTTGCTAGATGATATAACTATGAGTACTTGCTTGCATTTAGTTGCATTAACTTGCTTGGATGTATATCTATATATTAGTACTCTTCCACATTAAACACTAAGAACATTAAAGAGAGAGAATGAAATCTAGTTATTGATGGTTTTCATTAATCTCCCTATTAGAGAGGGAAATCATTAATGTTGACTAGCACCTCCCTAGTGTACATGGTATATAGGGAGATCCCTAGAGTACAAGGTACACGAGGAATAGGACCAATAATATATGTGATTTATGTGCTAACTCCACCATAGTAATGTATGATCATTGAAATATGGAAAAAACTTGGGTTTACTTGATTCTCCGTTTTAAATAATATTTTCATTTCCTTTTCTTATTTCTTCAATTATTTCCAATATGCCAACATAGTATTAATATCTTTCAACCATGTACTAACTTTATGTTGATTGTTTGTTTCTTGTATTTTCTAGGTACAAAGAACAAGTAATGCACCTCAAAGTACCTGAAGACATTAAATAATATTCATAGAGGATGATTAGCTAGATGGCTACCACTCATCTTTATTTCTATTTAGTTAGTTGTTTCATTTTTTTAGATGGTGTGTGGGATGTCTATGTCCTATATTTCTTTAAGAACTCATTTCTTCTTCCAGTGAATAATGTAATATAACCTTTTGTCCTTATGAATGATGGTTGTGTGGCTACTTAAATGATGTTTGTGAACAACGATCCAACCTCTTATTATATACTAGTTAACAATCACAATCCCTTATATTATCCCTCTTGACATCTTATATATATGAGTGTACACATATCTAAGGAATGTCATCATGGAAAGTATATAGGAATTGGGGTCTTCACACACATGGTACCTTCCCCACTTTTCCTATAAGTATATATTCAAATACAAGGATTAATTTGTGACTTATAAAAACAAAACAAAAAATTACAAAGAGAATCCTTAGTGATCTGCCTAATATATATATATATATATATATATATATATATATATATATATATATATATATATATATATATACACACACACATATGTGTGTGTGTGTGTGTGAGTATTATAAGTACTAGGTAGTGTGTTTGCATAAGATTATGTTATATTACAATATACTCACTACCAATCCAGTAAGTATTCTCATGTAATATTAACTCAAATTGACTATACATTACTATCTTGTGTCATGCTTAACATCTACTTGAACGAAAGTTGTCTAGTAATTTTAACAAGAATTAGTAGTTCTCTCAACATGTTTTTACTAATAGCTCATTCAGTTTGAAACCAACATGCTTCATTGGGCGTAACTTGGGCCGTTCCCACCCTCAGAAGGTCCGAATCACATTAATGAGAAATGCGTGTGAAATTTATACTAGACCTTTATATCTTTCTTGTAATTAATGGATTGCATTTATGTAGTTTTTGGACTTCCAAAGATATGGGTAGAGAGAGTAGGGATGGCAACACTACTATAAAAAATCATACAAGATGGCGACGCCACATTTTACACCACATAACCGCACCAAATGGTTACAGTGTAGATACAATTTTAAAATTTTAAAACCGCTGCTGTGTGGTGTGGTTATGGTTCCAGAGAAAATAATCATGGATAAAATTACACCACAATTAATTCATTTTTACATATATATAAAATTCTGATTACATTATTTATTTTTATTCTGGCACATACTACTACTAGATCTATACCGTTAAATGACATTTTAAAAATTAAAACTTTTGATCACGTGAACCAATTTTTTTTGTTCTTTTGTTATATAATATGAGTAGAACATTGTTGTTTCACATTTTCTAAAATCTTCGTAAACTTTATGTATAATGTCATTAAGAGTAATAAATAATCTATTCCCGATGTGGTGTAAGTGACGCGGTGCAGTGCGATGTGGTGAACCGTGGGGTTTTGATGGTGCTGATATGGTTTCTCATATCAAACATTGCAATGGATATGATACAGATATGATGTTTCACTTTTAACTATGGTGCGGTTATGATTTTGACATAAATCGTATGATACCCGCTACTGCCACCCCAAAAGAAAGGGATAACAAATATTAAAATAATCTGTTAGTGTACTTATATCATGGATTTAATATAAAAGTAAAAACGATGAAGGCTTTTTCTTCCAAAAAGTTTGAAAGTAAAAAAAATAGGCGTTTGGTGTTCATACACGTAAGTTAAAAACAACGGTTTCTCGGCTCAAATAACAAGGAAAAAAAAACTCTTATGTAATTTTAGTTTTAATTTTTTCATTCTGTCTGCGAGGATCTATTTTACCCCATCCACGGTTCACACTCATCTCTTGTATTTTTGTTGCAGAATTGCTGTCAACGTTGAGCTTGTTTCCTTTTTCATCCTATAAATTATCATTTAATCTATTTTTCCTGTAGAACCGCTGTCATCGTTATGCTTGCTTTCTTTTCGCCCTACCCAGTAACGTACACTACCAAGTACTTATTACAAAAAGGTATATTTGTTTGGGGCAAAAAATCTATTGTGAAAAGGTATATTTTCTTTGGCCCAAAAATGCTGAATATATAGGAACCCGCCAAGCCGTCGGCCCTTTGTCCGAAATATTTTCTTGTTTTATCGGTAAATAGAGTCGACTTTACCGACCGAGAAAACGGTGTTTGTCGGGAGCAATATTTTGTTTACGCGTCCCTGTATTTTTCCTCCAAAAAAAAAAAACTTCACAGGTCTGGTCTTGTTACGGTTACCACCGGAGTCCGCCTCCGTCTTCCAAGGTTCTGCTGTCGGTCTCGTCTCCCCTCAGTCAACAGCAGCAGCAATGGCGAGATCCAGCGCCGATGACCAGGAGCTACGGCGCGCTTGCGAGGCGGCAATTGACGGCGCCGGCAGCGGCAACAGTAAGGAGAAAGTGGAGCTCTCCATCCGAGTTGCCAAGGGCCGCGGGATCTGGGGCAAAGCTGGCCGCCTTAACTCTCGACATATGGCGAAGCCTCGAGTTCTTGCTGTCACCAGTACGTCCACTCTCTCCTCCTAAATCAACTCCACTATATTCTCTCGTGATTGCTCCTTGTTCGTCATATTACCACTGCCCCTCTGACGGTATTTTCTTGTGGGTACTGACCATATGTGGGCTGGTGCGATTTTGGGTCCTCTACGCTGTTTCCTTGTCACTCGCAGAGTTTAGATGCGTGATTCTTATCCGTCAGCGGTAGCTGATAGTGATTCCGGTGTTAGAGTTGCTAGGTAATACTTAGAACCTATTTCTCTGCTAGTCAATGTAATCTGTCAAGTATTTTAGGCAGTTTCAGGTGCTTGGAAGTCTAGGACCCTAAACTTACCAAAATGCCAACTGGGGATGGAGCAGAATACTGCTGAAGCAATGTCATTTAGTTAAATATTTATGTTTGTGCATTGTGTTTGTCCTGCGACAGTGCCAGATCCTGCCAGGACATTGCAAGCGTTTTGTTGCCTACATAAGAACTCCCTGATGTACGATATCAGGAACAGAAAGTTAAGCTTGTAGTTGTTCTGCAATAGTTCTTCCTATCTCGTATGGTAGAATGGATCACAGAGATGTGAGAGTAACACTTGAGCGGCTCCTAAGCATATTAATTGATAATGCAATATCTTTTCTATTTATTATACGAGACTATTGATACGCCTATATGCTGGGTGTTGACTGTCATAAACTCAAGCCTCTTATCATATTACGTTTTGGCTAGGCGTGATAGTTTTCACAAGTGTGTCAAAGGTTAGAGGATAAAAGACTCAGTTGTCTCATTAGTAGGCGATACATTTTCCATATTGGGCAATATGACTCTATCCAAAATTGATCATAGTTCTAGATGAATACTGCCAACTCATATTGGTTACCATGACTGTATTTATAAGGAGCAATTCTGGATCGTACAGTGTAGGGCAGGATACGAACTGCTTATATTTAAGCAATACAGCCGGGAAACTTGGTTTTAAGGTCAAGAAAATAAGGCTTAGCCATATTGACCATGACAATTTATTTTGAAACCACCCCAACTGCTCGGTTTTTCAAAACTTGGCTGTGTTGGCTGGTACCTCTTACCTAATAAAGCCATGATGAAACTTTATTGCTGTATCGTGGTGACGGATGAGGCGTTAGCCTCGATGCTTTCGACGCTTCTATCACAAAATTGTATGAGGCATACACGAGCAAAGCATGGCGGGGCATTGAAACACATGATCGTTTGGGTTACGACAATGGAAACATCAATGCCCCAAGGATTAGGATGGGAGGAGAAAGCCACAAGTTCTTTGCTGTTATTGGAAACATGGAGAAAGGGATGTGAAACAACATTAGTGAAAGAATGGGAGTGGAGTGGTGTGGGGGTGTGGTAGAGGCGGAGTGACTACATTATCCAAAGTGTGTTTGCGAGATGTAGGTTGTAGGTAAGTTTCTACCTTTTGGGCATGGTGAAACACGTCGTCCAATTCCATTTCTCTTTTAATATCTCAGTGTAAACGGTGCACAAAATGAGCGGCCAATTGTCAATTAGAATCATTGTGGACGCAACAATTCTTACCTCCTCAAAATCGTTCCATGTACTTTTGAACATATAATGATCCTTGGTAAGGTTCATCTAGTCAAAAAGAAGTTGGCTCTGACATTGGGACGGCAGAAAGCACTCATGTAGCTTAGTCTTCATCTCATTCCAAAAGAGGATCGGAGGTTGACCAAGATGATTTATGTCACGTTGGACACCTTGCCATATCACTTGGCTGACCCTTTGAGTTTCATCTAAGCATGTCTAATCCGTCAGATGTATGTCATGTTATACTAGTCCAAGTAGTCTTTCAAATTAGCAACCCAATCGAGAAAAGGCTTGTAATCAAGCTTACCGTGAAAAGTTGGTGCATCTGCCTTGACTCGTCAGATGATGTCATTGCAAGGCAGTGGTAAGCTCCCAGGTGATATCGACTGTAAGGGTTATGGAGAAATGTAGGTTCATGAGGAGGCCATGATAAACATCATGTCCATGAGGAAGAGGATGGGGTCCAGGAGAACCATGGGGGTGGAGGTGGAGCCATATGTGCTGTCGACCGATGATGTTGTGTGTAATGGGTTGTGGGAAGGAAGTATGGAGCATGGTGAGCGGGTGGAGGGGGATATGGTGGTGCACAGGGCACGTGGGGAGCAGCGGGTTGGGATTCATAATGGATAGAATTATGATATGGTGGTTGGCGGGGATGGGATTCCTTGTAGGTGTACGGGGAATAAGGATCAGGTTGTGCACATGGGTCCTTGGCGCCAAAGTGATGGTACCCATGAACGTCTTGAGGCGGTGGTGCATAAATTTGTAGAGTAGTAGGATTAAGGGGAGTTTGGGGTGCATTCCCAGGATTTGGTGGCATTCCATACCCCATGTAAGGAGCCGAGGATTGACTAACATGGAGGCTATTGGTCTGTCGAATGGTACAAAGCTCAATCCTGATATAATTAACCGCTTGACCAAGTGTGTTAAGGGTATAAAAAGGTAAGAAGACTTGAAGCCAAGATTAGGATTGAGTTCCAAAATTGGGTTTTCATATTTATTGTCAGACATCATGATTGTACAACGAGATAAGCAAAAAGCATTACATTTCTATGTAAAACTCCATTAACGAGATAAGCAAAAAGCATTACATGTCTATGTAAAACTCCATTCTTCAAAAGAAAATCAAAGCATATAGAAAATATGTGAGTAAAGAGGCACGCATAACAAGGATAACCTTGCATGAAATGGGACTTGGCAACTTTGTGGAGGGTAAACAAATACACAACCTATGGACCTTGTGAACAAATAATTAGGGTGCTGCAATAGCGCAATGCAGCGTGTGTGAGAGGAGCAATATGCTACCCCTCCTTTTATAATAACTCAACTGAGAAATTTACGTAAGAGTCCAACAGTAAAGATAAATGACATAATGAAATATTAAGAATATAAAACAAATAATATTAACACTCCCCCTCAAGCTGAAGTGTACACATTATGTATGCCCAACTTGCAACTAAGACTCTGAAACATTGCTAGACCCAGTGGCTTTATAAGAACATCAACAACTTGGTCTTCAGATCTGACATGAGTAGTCACCACTTTCCCATTCTTGATTTGATCTCTGATAAAATGACAATCAACTTTGATACGTTTAGTGCGTTCATGGAAAACTGGATTTTTGGCAATATAGATAGCAGCTTGATTATCACATCTTAGCTCTACATGAGATATCATAGGAATTTACAATTCAGAAAGCACGGATTGGACCCACTGTAACTCACAACAAGCATGAACCATTGTTCTGTACTCAACTTCCGTGCTAGAATGAGCCACAACATTTTGCTTCTTGCTCTTCCATGTGATAAGATGATTTTCCAAAATGGTACAATACCCAAATGAAGACCTCTTGTCATTCATATTACCAGCCCAATCTGCATCTACATAGCCAGTAAGAACCAGAGTAGATGGAGGAGTTTTAGGTCTATAGTATGTGATCCCTTTTCCAGGAGCTCCTTTCAGATACCTCAAAAAGCGACAAATTGCTGTCGAATGTGAGTGCTTTGGTGAGCTCATATGCTGACTCACCACTCCTACTGCAAATAAAATGTCATGTCGAGTCACTGTCAAATATATCAATTTACCAACGATCTTCCTATAATGCCCTGGATCTGAATAATTAGCATCATCAACATGTTCTTTTAAATGATAGTCCATAGGAGTAGACACATGATTGGATGCATTCATCCCTGTTTCATGAAGTAGATGCAATACATATTTTATTTGAGACAAATTAATACCTGTATGTGAGCGAAGTACTTCAATGTCTAGAAAATATCTCAATTTCCCCACACATATCTTTCATATGAAAGTGCTTCTGCAATCCATCCTTCACCTTGGATATGCCTACAGAGTCATTACCAGTGATAACAATATCATCAACATATACAACAAGAATAACGAATCCAACAGAGGAACTAGAATAGAATAAGGAATGATCAGTCACAAAATGCGAGAAGCCCATTCGTAACACAACAGTATTGAACTTGTCAAGCCAAGCTTGAGGAGACTGCTTCAACCCATAAATGGCTTTCTTCAACCTACATATCGTTTGACACTCCCCCTGAGCAACAAATCAAGGAGGTTGCTCCATGTATACTTCTTCCTGTGATCACCATGTAGGAAGGCATTTTTGACATCGAGCTGAAAAGGTGGCAAGTCAAAGGTGGTAGCCAGAGATATAAGAATCCTCACAGAATTAAGACGAGCCACAAGTGAGAAGGTCTCAAAGAAATCAATACCATATGTCTGAGTATATCCTTTCGCCACCAATCTAGCTTTCAATCTCTCTACAGAACCATCTGGATTATGCTCGACAATGAATAACCATCTGCATCCCACAACATTCTTATCAGCAGGAAAATCAGTAAGCTCCCGAGTTTTATTCTGAATAAGTGCAGACATTTCAGAATTCATAGCATGTAGCCAACCAACATCCTTCATAGCATCAACATGGCTCTTTGGAATTTTCACAGACCCAATTCCAAGAGCAAAAGAACGAGCCTACTTGGATAAATTGGACAAACAAAAAATATTCGCAATAGGATGTCGAATAATACAAGTGCGAATACCTTTGCAGACAACAATGGGAATATTGAGATCAGATGGATCTTCAGGATTTTCTTGAGCAGAGGAAGATGGGGGAGGCTCATCGACTGGAGTCGCTACCTCATCATGATCTGGTCTGCTTCGTCAATGATACACCTGAGAATATTGCTGAATTAAAGGATCATCACCAGATGGCTCTTTCCCAAAAATGGTAGGTGGCACTCCCTCACTATATTGCGGTGGAAATACTCCCTCACTGATTGGTGATGATGGCACTTCCTCACTTTCACACAATTGCTCCCCCTTATTGGAAACACTAGAGAATATATGGAGCTGACTCATGGAAAGTGACATCCCTGGAGACAAACATGTGACGAAGACTAGGACAATAACATTTGTAACCCTTACTGGTGTTGGAATACCCAAGAAAGAGAGTCAGCTTTAGGATCAAAATTGTGGACAAATGAGGTACCACCAAACACCCTAAGAGGAACAAGAAATGGCTCCCGAAAAAGGGGTGCGTCCTTGAAGAACGGAAGAAGGTTGCCTATTAATAAGAAAACAGATGGTCAGTAAAGCATCTGACCAAAATCTCTTAGGAACATTAGATTGGAACATGATCGTCCTGGTAATATCAAGAATATGATGATTTGTCCTCTCATCTACCCCATTTTGTTGGGGGGTATGAGGACAGGACATACGATGTACCATTCCAACTGAACTACAAAACTCAACCGTAGCATTTCGAGCATATTCCAAAGCATTATCAGACTGGAGCATTTTAATATTGCAATCAAATTGAAGCTTTATTTCTTGATGAAAATGTTTGACAATGGACAATACAAACTCTCGACTATTCAACAAATAGATCCAAGTCAAACGAGAAATCATCAACGAAAGAAATAAAATATCGGAAACCATTTTAACTACTTTCTTTTACAAGACCCTAAACATCACTGTGAACGAAATCAAACGGATGAAGAGCCCGCTTATTGACACGACTTGGGTAAGACAACCTATGATGTTTCCTAAATTGACAAGACCAACACTCTAAAGATGACACATGTGATAATTTTTTTTCTAACTTTCACAGACTCTCCAGAGAAGGATGACCATATCTGTAGTGCCACAGTAAGGGATAACCGCTCAACAAGATGGCAGGAGCCGGAGTAGCAAATACTTGACGAGCCCCCCCACCAATCGTCCTCACGCTCTTGAGATCCTATAATACAAAACAAGGACCAAACGCCACTGTACAATTCACAATATCAATTAATTTTACAACACCGAGAAGATTGAATGGAAATTCAGGCACATAATGTACAAATCTAAGGTCAATCTTAGGCGTAAGAGAAACATATCCACTAGCTAATACTTTCCGCACAGATCCATCAACTAAAGTTACCGACTGATGTGGGATATATGAGTGAATCGAGTGCAGTAGTTTCCTCATACCAGTCATATGGTGAGAAGCTCCAGAATCAACTACCAAGGAAGAAGTACTGGAAGCTAATAAAGAAGAAGCTGGATTGCCAGTAGAAGAAGCCAAGTGAGCTGAGGTAGATGCTCCCATGTTCAGATGCTAAGTGGCCAGAATAAATCTATCATATTCTTCTTAGTGAGAGTGATCCCAAGGGCTCCAGAAGTAGATGCAGTAGTAGTAGTAGCAGCAAAAGGTTCAAATGACTCATTGCCTCCAGAAAAGTGGGCTGTCCCAACAGGTAGCACAGTTGGTCTTTCATGTTTCTTCCAACACTTCTCAACCGTATGTCCTGGACGACCATAGAAGGTACATCTGGGCCTGGTGGACCCTCCCCATCCAACATCTATACGTCCTCCTCTAACTGCAACAACAATAGATGTGAGACTTACCAAAGGAAGGAGCCACAGTGGTTTGTACAAGTTCAAAGTTGGATTGCATGATCCTGGAGTAGGCTTCCTTTAAGCTAGGAAGTTGATCAACAACCAATATTACACTTTGTCCAAAATTAAAAGAGGAACTCAGCCCATGTAAGAATTTGGCAGTAATCAAGTCATCTCTATCTTTGATCTGCTCTTGAATAGAATAGGATGATAAAAGCTCAGTTCTTGGGCAATAGACTGAACCGTCCCAAAATATTCCTCCAGTGAGCTGTCTCCTTGTCGCTATGCAAAAAGACGATCATATATCATGAATTGATGAAGGACATTATTCTCTTAAGAGTTGTGCTTCTTAACAACATCCCAGATCTCCTTCGCAGTGAAGTAGAACATGAACCTAGCAGCAATACCAGGCTTCATACTCCCCCACAACCATGTTTTTACCAGGCTATTGTTACGCTTCCACTATGCATATCCCTTGTTAGTGGCGGCTAGATGATCAGAATCCACATGCTTTGCCTTATCTCTAGATTCCAGCACTGTGTGGACAACATTCATCCATAACAGAAAATTCTTTCCATTCAGCTTGATAGAAGGAATATGTGACACCTCGTTGTAGACAACATGAGCTTTATTGTCCTCCATTATTCAACTGTGATAAGGAGATAGAGACGGAGAGATACACGTCCCGTAGGCGAAAGATGTGACGGAAAGATACGCGTCACGTTGAGAAAGATGTGACGGAAAGATACGCTTCACGTTGAGAAAGGGAGTGACAGAGAGATACACGTCACCCGAATAAAGACAAGATGATACGTTTCAGACGCATCAACATCCTCCAAGTGAATATTTCCTAATCACACATGGAGAAAATGTGAGAAGGAAGTTTCTATGTAGACGCGGACTGCTCGGCTTGGACTTTTAGAATTCCGTTGGATAGATCCGAAGCTGCCCGCTCCTTCCGGGTGAAAATCGGGTCTTGGGCAACCTCCCCCTGCTTGAAGGAGGGCTGCCTGGAGATTGTCGACCGGCTGCTCAGCGGTGGCGCCCCACCCGGAGGCATCCTGCTACCCCGCATGGCTTGCTGCCCGCCGGTGGCGGCCTGCTACCGGCGGCGGCCTGCCCTGGTTAGGGTTGGCTGCTACGCTTCCCTTTAATTGGGAGGCTCTGATGCCATGTGAACAAATAACTAGGGTGTTGCAATGCAACGTGTGTGAGAGGAGCAATTTGCTACCTCTCCTTTTATAATAACCCAACTGAGACATTTACATAAGAGTCCAGCAGTAAAGATAAATGACATAATGAAATATGAAGAATATAAAACAACGAATATTAACAAACCTGTTGCAAGTGTACTAAATCTACAATAGATTAACAAAAGCACAACTAGCAAGTGATCAAGTGAATAAATGCTACCCAAATCAAAGTAGAATCTCTCCTGCATTGCTTTTTTTACCTTGGATTGATTGTGGCTGAGGTTGATGGTCCCTTCGAAAGTGTGATGTCTGCTCCCAATCCATGGATCCAACTCTGCGGTGTGTTTCAGGGCGTTACCTATTGGCGGCTAACTGTGGCGGACAACTTCTAGTGGTTTTTGAATGCGGCGGACGGTGGCAACAGATACTGCGGACATGACGGGTGGTTGACGGCTGGCTATGGTTGGTGGTTGGTGGGAGGAAGGGTAGGGCAACATCTACTAAGGTAGGGCAAGAGCAAAAGTCCTAAGCGCACTTAGGGTTAGGCTCTGACATCATCTAATCAAACCCTACATGAAAAATAATAAAAAGACAACTAACGGGGAAAGGAAATAACTCATACTCTTCAAGTGTGTGTTCTACGGACGTGGTACAACTTCTATATAGGCACATAAAACATGGATAGGTTGGGCGGTAGCCAATGTTGGACTAAACCACATGGTTTTACAAAATTCCAAATAAAAAGGAAAATAAAACACGGTATAAACCAAATGGAAACCAAAAAACTGAGTAGCAGATCGTAGACATCTGCGTTCATGAGTACATAACTGTGGTGTAAGCACTACATCAATTGTAGGCCTGGTTGGAGCATCGATGGAGACCCATGAATACGAGGAGTTCTTGATTGAGTGGGATACAAGGAATGAGGTCATGCAAAGTGCTAAACTGGGGAGTGTGTTCCATCATATCCCAAAGAATAAGTGAAAATAAGTTTGATTCTAGTTGATAGTTGGCTAATTGAGTGCAGAAGATGATCATAGGATGGCCTTAACTTAAATAGCCCATACTTTAGCAACTTCATGGGGAGGTAATGAAGACACAAATATGCTTGGTTTACTTTATCTTTGGTCACACATGGGATGGCTGAGAATGTTGATTGAAATTCATGATTAGGGCTGTCAAAGTTACTTTCATACCTATGAACCTGACCGGATGGACTTTCTAGCTAAATGCTGAATATGTAACTTATGCTTCTATTTTGTTTAAATAGAAGTGCAGATGCTTGATAAACTTGTTACTCTCTCAACTGCTCAGCTACGACAGACACGACACTAACTGAGTTGCATGTACTGGTATAAAAAGACGTGCGGAATTGAAAGAAAAAGGTGAGCATGTAAGCTGCTTGAAAAACTGTGAGTAGAAAAAAAGAGAAAACAAACAACCTAATTTGATAAATTGATAAGCAAACAACCAAACAAGAGAAGCAGGCAGCAAGCGGTAGGATGAGCTGAATGATAGACATGTACACTCCCTCTTAACTAATACAACAGGAAAAAAGATAGCCTAACATGATAAACAAACTACTAAATAGGAGAGGTGATGAACAACTAAAGATGAAATGCAGGCAAGCAAGCAGTATTATGAGTTGAAAGACAGTCAATATGATGGGCTGAAAGATAGACGCATGAACTCCCTCTTATTATATAAATATAGATACATATTTCTTGTCGGTGATAAATGTATATTCTAGAAATGTCCAAATGAGCTCAAGTTAGCTACACTTTATTTGTTGAGTGAAAATCAATATATTATGGCTGGATGTTTATATTTGATGAATCGAAAACGTAGAAAGGTTGGTTTCTATTCGTAATTTGCTAGAATTGATTCTAGCCTAGTTTGACTATACACACACATGCTTTTGCATATGTCTATTAAGTCCAAACTGCGAAATCCAATTGCATCTACCATTCTTTACTCTATTTCCTATTTGCTTTACAGTTTTAGTGCTTGCTTCTATTGATGAAAGGAAAGCTAATGATTTCTTTAGATGCATGTTCTCAACCAACTTAATGCAACATTCACTAGTCATTTTTTTTGCATACAGCAAAGCATGCCTCAAAAGGTGAGAGGACAACAGCTCTTCTTCATGTCTTAAAATATTCTTCTGGAGGGATTATTGAGGTACAATGCTCAGAATTTAATTTTTAGTATTTTTTAATTAATACTTTTGTTCCTACATAAAAGACTTAACAATATTGTGGAGAATTAGTGTTTAGTTTCATTGAAGTCAATGTCACATCTTTTCTTTTAAGATTAAGTGGATATAGATTTTGTGCAAGTAATATGTTTCTCTCATCTCCGGCCAGAGTAGCCCGGCTGGTTGCGGCTCGGTAAGTCCAGATGAAGGACCCGAGTTCGAATCACGCCGAAGGCTCTCTGCGAAAAGTAATTGAATTTAATTGGGCGCGGGAGGGGGTATCCGGACCACCCACTGCTCATGTCCTTTGGGTTTACATTGCCGGGGTGGGGTCACCGAAGTGGCTGCTCCTCGGGGGTGGTTCCCAAGTAAATAAAAAAAATATGTTTCTCTCCTGATAACTACTTTGGCTGTTTATTTTTCATTTGCCTATACGACATGTAGCTTTTCAATATTTAGAATTAGCAAAATAAAACTTTAAAGAAGTTAAAGGAGGTAAATATGGGGTCAAGAAGGCGATGTCCGCGCTTCGGCAACGGGGCTGTGCTCAGAGGACTACTCGATTTGAATTTTACATGTGTCTTATCTAATGTTGTCTATGCGGCTAGCAATGGCCTTTAGGACTAGACTGCTTGCCTAAGCACCCTTCTTTACTCCCTAAATAGTCTTTTCAATAAATGAAAGTAATAATTAGCTATTTATGCATATTGTGGGTGTGAAGCAACCTGCATCGAGTGTCGATAGTATCGAGATCAGTTCAGGTTTAAGTTGAAGCAAGCTGCATCCCGGTCGATACTATCGACACACATGTCGATAGTATCGAGATTGGTTCAGGCGCAAGACAATATTTTGTCGATACCATCGACACTCAAGTCGATGGTATCGACACCGACACAACGGAGGAACGGCAAGCCAACGACAGATCTATTTTGCTTATGAAATTTAGTTTTTTATTCTTTTTCTCTCTTTGTACCTCATGTACTTACCCTAATATATATATACAAGTGTGTAGGCTCAAGCCCTACTCACGTTTGCTACATCTTGCAGCCGACATGTGATAGGTGTTCCTGTCTTCTTCCTTCTTCATTTCTTCTTACATGGTATCAGAGCGGAGATCGATCTAGGGCTTCTCCTTTCTCTTTCTGGAGGATCTCTCCAGGTCTCTCTCTCCTTGACGGCCGGCTGCTTCCCACCCGTCGTCTTGGTGTAATCCACCTGCTGCGAAGAACCACCGTTGGCTACTCTAGGTCTGCGGTAGATATCTAACTCTACCGTAGCCACTATCACAAAGCGGTTGAGGATCTCCAGGTGATCCAACGATCATCTAAAAACACCACCGGAGGACTAGTTTCGTCTCAATCATCATCCTAGTCACACCTCCTCCATGTGTGATTAGGAATGTCTTTTGGAGGCTGTGAATGCGTCAGTAACGCATTTCTCCTTGTTTTTCTTCTGTATGTGACGTGTATCTCTCCGTCACCACA
Organism: Alisma plantago-aquatica; assembly: GCA_963693085.1. Classification (NCBI taxonomy): domain Eukaryota; kingdom Viridiplantae; phylum Streptophyta; class Magnoliopsida; order Alismatales; family Alismataceae; genus Alisma; species Alisma plantago-aquatica. The sequence continues at coordinate 944,951,929 of OY856410.1, read as the reverse complement.
TCTTCTTTGACGTGTATCAATCCGTCATATATTCCGTTCTACAATGGAGGATATCAAGACACCTATGATCTACAACGAGGTGTCACCTATCGCCTCCATCAAACTCAACGGGAAAAATTATCTTCTATGGATGAACGCCATCCACACCGTCTTGGAGGCTCGTGACAGAGCAAGGCATGTTGACTCGGGTCCCAAGGCATCTACTGACGCAGGGTATGCTGAATGGAAGCGACATGACAGTCTTGTGAAGACTTGGCTGTGGAATAGTATGGAATCTGCAATCGCCGCAAGGTTCATGTTCTACTCTACGGCTAAGGAAATATGGGACGCAGTGAAGCAACATTACTCTCAAGAGAAGAATGCTCTCCGTCAGTTTATGATCTATGATCGTCTGTTTGCTGAAAAACAGGGTGACCGATCTCTTGAGGAGTATTTTGGGGCGATTCAGGCTCTTGCTCAAGAGCTAAGTTATTATCATCCTGTGACTGTTGCAGAACAGATAAAGGATAGAGATGATTTGGTTACAGCCAAATTCTTATCTGGGCTTAACTCGACTTGTAGCTCCGCTCGGAGCGTTATCTTGGCTACTGATAAACTACCCTGTCTTGTGGAGGCTTATTCAAGGATCCATCAATCACTGTTTCCGTTGTTCCTGATATACCTTCTGGAGAATCTCATGTGTCTGTTGCTGCTGCGGTACGAGGAGGACGCCCCGGTATGGGTAGAGGGCGTGGGACACGTCCGAAATGTACCTTTTGTGACAAACCGGGACATACAGTGGAGAAGTGTTGGAAGAAACATGGAAGACCTGCTGCACCACCTGTGGGGGCAGCACATTGTGCCACCACCACAGGATCCTCATCCTCTACAACTGTGGGTACTACCTCTGGCACCGACATCACTCTCACTCAAGAAGAATATGATCGGTTCATTCAGGCGACACAACACATGAGTATGGGGTCATCATCTTCTTCATCGGCAAATCTGGCATCTACAGCTGGTAATCAGGCTACATCTCTCATAGCATCTGGCTCATCCTCATCTTGGGTGGTTGACTCTGGCGCCTCACAACATATGACTGGTATGAGGAGATTGCTCCACACTATTGACTCATCTATTCCTCACCAATCTGTTACACTGGCATATGGTTCAGTGAAAAGAGTTTTAGCTAGTGGATCTGTCTCCCTAACACCTAAGATTGATCTTAAATCAGTTCACTTTGTGCTTGAATTTCCTTTTAATCTTCTTTCTGTTGCAAAACTGATTGACACTCTAAAATGTTGGGTAATATTTGGACCTTCTTGTTTTATATTATAAGATCTCAAGAGTATGTAGACGATTGGTGGGGGGCCTAGGAAAGGTGATCTCTACCTTTTCAACGGTGACAGTCTACCTCGCCAAATGCCTGCTCCTGCTCCATCTATCCTGTTGAGTGGTTCCCCTTTACTATGGCATTGTAGATATGGACATCCTTCTTTGGAGAACCTGCGGAAGTTGGAACCAGATTTGTCCCAATTATCTTCCTTAGAGTGTCAGTCATGTCAACTGGGAAAGCACCATAGGTTATCCTATCCCAGTCGAGTCAATAAGCGGGCTTCTTGTCCCTTTGAGTTAGTACATAGTGATGTGTGGGGTCCTGTAAAAGACCAGAGTTATAATGGTTTTCGTTATTTTATCTCCTTTGTCGATGATTTCTCACGCATGACATGGATCTACCTTCTTAAAAGTAGAGAGTCCGTGTTGTCTATTGTGAAACATTTTCATACTGAAATTAAAGTCCAGTTTGATTGCAATATAAAAATTCTTCAGTCTGATAATGCTTTGGAGTATGTTCAAAAGGCTATGTCTGATTTTTATAGCTCGGTTGGTATGATTCACCGCACATCTTGTCCTCACACCCCTCAGCAAAATGGGGTGGCAGAGAGGAAGAATCGCCATCTTCTTGATATTGCTCGATCTATTATGTTTCAATCTAATGTGCCCAAGAAGTTTTGGTCTGAAGCTCTTTTAACTGCTTGTTTCTTGATTAATAGGCAACCTTCTTCTGTTCTTCAAGGACAAACTCCTTTTTCTATATTGCGTCCCAAGGACTCTCCCTATCCTATTCCTCTTAGAGTGTTTGGTTGCACTTCCTTTGTCCATAACTTTGACCCTAAGACCGACAAGCTGTCTCCTAGGTCCATTAAAACACTGTTCCTGGGTTACTCCACTACGAGCAAAGGATACAAGTGTTACTGTCCTAGTCTTCGCCGCATGTTTGTGTCTAGGGACGTCACTTTCCATGAGACCACTCCATATTTCTCCAATGCTATGAGCAAGGAGGAGCAGTTGAGAGAGGGAGAGCCACCAAAAATACAAAATGAGAGACTAGCACCATCGGTGCAGAGTGAGGGAGTGCCACCTATCATTCCGGATGAACAAGCAGGAGATAGACCTACCATTGAGCATTACACACATGTATACCATAGGCGAGGCAGGCAGGATCCAGAAGAAGTAGCGGCACCAGTCCCTGAGCCCTCATCATCGCCTTCTACTCAAGAGAATCCTACAGAGACATCAGATCTGAACCTTCCTATTGCTGTTCGGAAAGGTACTAGGTCCTGTACTATTAAACATCCTATTACAAATGTATGTTGCCTGTCTCATCTGTCTAAGCAGGCCCGTGCATTCGCTATTGGGATTGATTCTGTGTCTATACCAAGAAACCATTATGATGCTATGAAGAACAGTGGCTGGACACAGGCTATGCAACTTGAAATGTCAGCTCTCTCAAATAATGGTACTTGGGATCTGGTTGATCTTCCTGCAGGAAAGAAAGTAGTAGGTTGTAGATGGGTTTTCACTATTAAACACAATCCGGATGGATCAGTTGAACGGTTGAAAGCCCGATTGGTTGCAAAGGGCTACACCCAAACCTATGGTGTTGATTTTTTTGAAACATTTTCTCCTGTTGCTCGCCTGAATTCTGTGCGGATCATTATTTCTCTTGCTACTATCTTTGATTGGCCACTATTTCAGCTGGATGTAAAGAATGATTTTCTCCATGGTGATCTACAGGAAGAAGTATATATGGAGCAACCTCCTGGGTTTGTTGCTCACGGGGAGTGTCAGAAAGTATGCAAATTAAAAAAGGCTATTTATGGGCTGAAACAGTCACCTAGAGCTTGGTTTGACAAGTTCAGTGAAGTTATTCTTCAAATGGGTTTTTCTCGCTCCAAGACTGATCATTCCTTATTTTACTCCAGCTCTTCCCGTGGATCCATTATTCTTATTGTATATGTTGATGACATAGTAATTACTGGCAGTGACACCATGGGAATATCTCGTGTCAAAGAGGGTTTGCAAAAACACTTCCATACAAAGGATCTGGGCAAACTAAGATACTTTGTAGGCATTGAAGTGCTTAGATCTCATGCAGGTGTCAATTTATCTCAGAGAAAATATGTGCTTGATTTGTTACAGGAGACAGGCATGGCTGAATCTAAACCGGTATCTACACCAATGGATTATCACATCAAAGAGGTGGTTGATGATGCTGAGTATCAAGATCCAGAATATTACAGGAGAATAGTGGGTAAGTTAATATATCTAACAGTCACCCAACCTGATATTTCATTTGCTGTGGGCGTGGTCAGCCAATATATGCATTCTCCGCGACAATCACACTGGACAGCAGTCTGCAGAATTCTGAGGTATCTGAAAAATGCTCCCGGTAAGGGTATCACATATTCTAGACCAAAGGCACCTCCATCTACTCTGTCTCTCACAGGATATTCAGATGCTGACTGGGCTGGTGATCATACTGATAGGAGATCTACATCAGGCTATTGTACCTTTCTAGGTGATCATCTTATCACATGGAAAAGTAAGAAGCAACATGTGGTTGCTAGATCTAGCACTGAGGCTGAATACCGTGCTATGGCCCATGCATGCTGTGAATTAAAATGGGTCAAATCTGTTTTATCTGAATTACAAATTTCTCTTCTACCTTCTATGGAGCTCAAGTGTGACAATCAATCTGCTATGCACATTGCCAGGAATCCTATCTTTCATGAGCGTACAAAACACATAGAGGTTGATTGCCATTTTATTCGTGATCAAATAAAAGACGGCACAATTGTGATTCCATATGTCAGGTCTGAAGATCAACTAGCAGATATTCTGACAAAGCCTTTGGGTTCAGCAATCTTTCAGAGACTCTGCGGCAAGCTGGGCATACACGATGTGTACTCTCCAGCTTGAGGGGGAGTGTGAAGCAACCTGCATCCCGGTCGATACTATCGACACTATGTCGATAGTATCGAGATCAGTTCAGGTTCAAGTTGAAGCAAGCTGCATCCCGGTCGATACTATCGACACACATGTCGATAGTATCGAGATTGGTTCAGGCGCAAGACAATATTCTGTCGATACCATCGACACTCAAGTCGATGGTATCGACACCGGCACAGCGGCGGAACGGCAAGCCAGCGGAAGATCTATTTTGCTTATGAAATTTAGTTTTTTATTCTTTTTCTCTCTTTGTACCTCATGTACTTACCCTAATATATATATACAAGTGTGTAGGCTCAAGCCCTACTCACGTTTGCTGCATCTTGCAGCCGACATGTGATAGGTGTTCCTGTCTTCTTCCTTCTTCATTTCTTCTTACAGTGGGTTCTTCTAAAGTAACTTACATGCATATTAGTGTGTACAAATGTTACAAAGGCTTAAACTTTTGGATAGCATTCAAAATGTTGAACACTATGTTTTCCTATATCCCTCAATTGATATAAAAACAACGACTAGCTCACAAATCCATGGTGAACATATGTGCCCGCTTATGCAGTTCATTGGCCGCACCACAAGCATATGTGGCCACTGGCCAAATATGTGGGCATATGCAGCTGCTTTTCAAAGCAGGAGTATATATGTACTTGTTTGATCAATGAATTTTATACAATTGTATTGAAATCTACTTATGCACTTACATCCACACCCATATATACATTCGAAATAGAGTAGGGATGGCAAAGTGCCAGCATCCACGCCCACCACCATCACTGTACTAGATCCATTGCTATAATAATGTCTGGTGTCCGTGCCATAATTGGAATGGATGTTTAGAGCGAGTGTGCATGGAATATCAATCACCATCCACTCTAATTCGAAGCTGCTAAAGTTTATGCATTTTTATCCAACCTTTCCAGAAATGACAAGGTCAACAAAAAACAGATAATATTTATTATGAAAATGCAATCTACCTCCTCGAATCTTATGCCTCCCTGTCCTTTCGCAATGACCACACTGTCCTGCCAAGCTGGATAGCATTAGGTATTGTGCCGTAAGTGTCTCTACTTATGTTTTCAACACATTCAATTTTCTACACGAGTAGCAACAACAACGTAACTAAGAACCTTAATATCTGTCCTACCCCTCATTGATGTGTAATGCCCATCACCCATCCAGGATCAGTGGGAAGATGATGCTCAACCACCATCACGGCTCTGCTTTCGAGGTCCATGGGTCGGCTACATGATGTCTCATCAACCGTGCCACAACGGTAACACACAACCATGCGTCGACTTTCTTCTAATGTCAGCATTGTAGCCAATTGAGAAATAATAAAATGTTGTATATTGAATTGATTCGATGAATAAAAGACGTACATCCCTGTCCTATATATAGGAACAAAGGAGAAACCCTGAGACTTGGGACACAAGTAATCTAAACGGGCCGAGACACTAAAGGCCCACTAACTAATTAACTTATTAACTAAATATGCTAATATATACTCTCTAACACTCCCCCTCAAGCTGGATCATGTGTGAAACACATGTCTACAGGGCTCGATAAAATGATAAAATAAGTGATAAATGAAAGAAAGATAAATATCACTCCCCATACAAAATTTGTTACTCCCCCTAAATCATATGATGACGACGCCTCTTTTCAGTTGTGTTCTACAGGCTGGAGATCCTCGAGCTTTGAAGAAAGTCTTTTGGAGTGCATATGGAAGGAAGAACATCTAAGCATGGAACCTGAATGCTACAACAGAAATTCGCCTCTTTGGAGCAGACGATCATCAATACCATGACTACGCCATCTTCACTGGAATACGTACTTAACGCGACACGAATGCGGATCTCCAATGACGATGTAACAGTAGTGGATACTTCAAAGCGTTTGACAAACGTGCATAACGTGGCACAAACACGAGATGGACGAGGTGCTGATGATACGATGCATGTACCATAACTCTGGCGCATGAACCTTGGGGGCTTGACAGGAAAGGAGATCATCCATCAAGAAAAGGCCCAAGTAGATCAGCAGAAGGTGATGCTAAAACAACAGATGTAGCTCGGAGAAGACGTGATGAAGCAACTCGGTGAAGATATAACTGGATGAACTATCAACCTTGCAGGCTTGAAATTGTTGAGCTTCTGAGAAGTCTGAAGAAGCACCCATCCGTTTCTCAAGAATGCAACAAGAGTGATCAACTGAACCACCATTAACACCGAAGGAAGGGGAAACAAGAGGGCTGAAATATGCATAGCAAACTCTTGTCCTGACATACATAATGCGGTACAAACGCGAGAAGCTAGGTGTCAACGATGCAATGGAGATCCTTCAATGCTGTCTGGAAGTGGAGAACAAATGTGCGGAACGATACGAAGCTCCATGAAGAATAACCTGGAATATATATATCATCACTCTCATCTCTCTCTCATACTCTCCCTCATACTCTTCTCGTGCTCTCTCGCTTCTCATACTCCTCTCTCTACCCCCTTCACACCAAATACGACGAGAAGGAGTATATGATGCGGAGAAATGGATATAGGACCCCCCTGCACGTGGAAAAGGGGATACACACATGATAGGTGGAAGGGTGGGAAAGGAATTGGTGGAATTGAGAGGAACTGTGAAAATGAGAAGTACAGTATGCAGAGTTTGGAAACCGATAATGGGAGAGGAGATGCTAAATGGGTTAATGTAAGATCCGAGTAGGAAAATTAAAGGGATCTAATCTCGATCTAAAACGTGTAGGGGTGGAGTCCCCGCAAAAAGTTTTTGACCATGACATTTTAGAGGATGTCAGGAACTTGGGAGAATATAGAACAATTGGGTGTTATGGCATGGTTGAATATGGTGGAGTGATGAAAAGCAATAGCTTGTATGATCAAAGCGGCAACAGTAGGACGCAAGATGGAGCAGTAGTAGGATGGAGGCTGGATGATGGCGACGACGACTGTTTGATGTTGTTGCCGAATTTCAGCAGTAACTAGGTGATGACCGACTACCGTAGGACTTGGCCATAACGGAGGAGATGATACCGGCTCTGATGCGGCTTCGGAGATGTTGCAAGCCATGAGGCTGTAGGGGGAGCCAAGTACGAAACTTCTCCATAAGCGATGGTGAAGGCTGGATAGATGATGACAACGACGACTGATCCTCGGGGGCGCAGCGGCGATAGTTGCTCCTGCTTCTGTGGTCGGCCACAACACTGTTACTGGCCGACGGCGGCTTGCTGGCTGGATACGACGACGACGTGATGCGAGGGACCGATAGCGATGGCAGTGGCTACTGTTTGCTGATCGGCGGCCGATATTGTTGCTGGATGTCAATGGCGGATGGAGATCTTTGCTAGGCGGTCGGCGGCTGCTATTGCTGCTGCACTAGTTATGGGCGGCGGTGATAAGATGATAGTTGCGCCTGCGCGGTTGGAGACCAGCGGAGCTGGTGATTGCTACTGACAGCGATAGCGCTGCTTGTTGCGGCGGCTACTGTGATCGACGTCGTCGACATCAGCTGCTACGATGACAGATGGCCGAAGATTGAAGATAGCCGGGAAGGATGACGCTGGCGTACATAAAGAAGATCAGATCTTTTAAGAAAGAGGAGGATAAGCCATGTAGGACGGGATATGCCTGGCGGCCGGCTGGTCTAAGCCATGGAGATGGCGACAGCCGCCCGCAGGCGGAGGCACTCCTCCTTGGTCACTCTTTCTACGAGAGAGAGATGGCGGCTACAGTTGCCTGTGCGCGAGGAAGGGAAGGAGGTCCTCATACAGAGTCGCACACGGCGAGCAATGCGGGGGACTGGAGAATGGGGAGAGGGAACTCCCCGGGGGCCGATCAAATACGAATTTCTTACTTCATTTTTCATTGGGGATTGGAAAGTGGGGCGCCTGGTCAAGAGCCCGGCCGGAAAGGAGAGGGAAGTGGGGCGGCGGCTAGGTTAGGGTTCCTAGGAGCGAACTTGCTCTGATAATTAACCTATTATATTGAACTTGCCATGTGAGAAATAATAACATGTTGTATATTGAATTGATTCGATGAATAAAAGACGTACAACCCTGTCCTATATATAGGAGTAAGGGAAAAACCCTGAGACTTGGGACACAAGTAATCTAAACGGGCGGAGACACTAAAGGCCCACTAACTAATTAATCTATTAACCAAATAGGCTAATATATACCCTCTAACAGTGAATGGGGAGAGTAGATAGGTTGTAATGTCCACCAATGATTGCCTATAGACGACTCATGGCTTTTGGATCCCATCATCCACACGTCTCATATGTTTTGTATGTGTACCTTACTTAGTTTCCACATCTCTGCAAAAGGTGTACGTATCCCTCTCACACTTGAGCAGACAGATATGTAAATGTTGTTTGTGCTACTGATGTGTAACTAGATGCTTGGCATTTTCCTTTGCAATTTTATTGACAAACATCTTATCACCTGGAGAAGTAAGAAACAACCATAGTTGCTCGATCTAGTGTTGAGGCAGATTATCAAACAATGCTGATGCATTGTGATCTATAATGGGTGCAATCCATCGAGTGAATGTGGCTTCTCAACAACTTCTATCACTTTGAGCAGGCAGGGCCGTTCATATTGCAAACAACCTTGTTTCTGATGAGCATCAAACATATTGAAACTGAATGTCACTTTGTCAAAGATATAATCATATCAAAGAAGGTAGGCACTCATGTGCGCACAAGGGATCAGCTCATAGATATCATCAAGAAACCTCTATAGTTGTCTCTTTCCTAAGATATGAGTAGCATGATGTGCATACTCCAACTTGAGGGGAAGTGCCAAAGTTAGTAGTCATACTGGCTCTCTTTATCTTCTAACTCACTTCCTAAATAACAAGGTCTTGTAATTTATATTTGTGATTCAGTTGCGAAGTTGCCTAAACCTAATTTGCGACACATTCAATACCCTCAACAAACCCGTCCCCATGCAAAGATCTAGGAACACCAACTGATGAAACAGAAAGACATTTGTAGTTTAAAAAAAAATATGCTGCGTGCAAAACAAGACAACCTATAAGAAGTAAGAAATATGAATTTACCAGTTTGATGCTCGTAGAATCATTCTTGTATCCAGTGCTAACGTAGATGGAGGTATCAGACTCAAAACACAAGGAACAATTCCTGAAAATATAGGAGGTATCTCCATAATCAATTTTCAACCAACAGTTGCTATGACTAGTATCGTGAGTGAGGACGGTCAAGTCTCCATTATTCTTTGACGTATGGGTTCCATATGGACGATTGTTAAGTATTTGATCAAGTTCATGTTGTCTATGCGGCGCCCTCCAGGCCGTGGCGCTCAACAGCCTAGATGACCTAGGCATTTTTTAATAATTTAAATGTCTATAAATATTGTAAAATGTGTGCATATAGATTTGGATATATCCACATATATGTTTTAATAAGTCTTATCTTTATTGATATCGTCAAAGCTTAATCAATCCTAAACGCCAAAAAGGCACCTCACATGACCTAACTTGATTTAAATTAGACCTTCATGAGACTTAACTTGCTCTGATTTATTCTAAAACTGACCCGTTGAGAACTAACTTGCCCTGTTTTGCCTTAATATGACCTAAGTTGAGCAAAAACAGTCCTACTTTCCCCAATATCGGCCTAATGGAGCAGAAACAGACCCCTGAACCCAATCAGACCTAATTTGACTTAAAACAGACCTAACTTGAACTAAATCCAGCCCAATTTGACTTAATACTTATATCCGATTATACCTAAAATAACTTAACACTGCCACTAAAGTGACTTAAATAGCACTTACAAGGCCCTAGACCCATGTAGGCTACTAATGAGCCTAGCCACCCAGAATCGGGACCCCCCCTCAGCTCCTAGGGCGTCCTACAGCTATGGCTCGTGATGTGAAAGAGTAATAGTGTTGTTGGATTCTTTTCCAACATAAGTAGGCATAGCAGTAGAAGAAGAATCTTCAAAAGCAGATATCTATCTGGTCCTGGCTTGCTTAGCATGCTTTTCTGAACCTTTTTATTTCAGTATAATTAATTTTTCATAGTAGTGGCAATGACCCGGACCAGAGGTACTCTGCTGTCAATCTGCAGCTCTTCTTGAGCGCACGGCCTTTGTTTGCTCGACCAAGGTCTCCTCTAGAACAAGCCACAAGCACATAAGCTAAGTTAATGATGCTAGAGAGGACTAGATGGGTAAATGCTGCAGGTTGTAATGGACATCGTCTTGACTCAGGTACCACAGGACATCACTGGCAAGAATTTTTTCAAACATGCCAGCATATAACTTGGGTAAATTGGACAGCGATGAATCAATTAAAATTATAATGTTACTTCTAGGAGGGTGCCGAGTTTATGCAAAGCATATGCCCGTTTCATCTCAGAGGCTCAAAATCAGAAGTGTAATCATGAAGATTATCACCACGACAAGTTTCAGTTCTGGTAGAGTTTATTTGTTGGAGCGATGACCAACAAAATCTAGATCACTCTACCATAGGTTGACAAGCCAAGGTGTTGTTGGTTTGCTGATTTGCATTGTCTAAAATTAGTAGCATCAATGTGGAGTCATCAATCTACTAGATGTGGTAATAACTTCCCCTTGGGATCCTTTGTTGTGGAGGGTTGCTAAAGGAGAATTCTAGTCAGATGACGTCACTTTCTCATCGAATTTAATTTTATAGGAGAAGGGCGACCCTGCAAATGATAGTTCTTTTTGTCACTCTCAACTACAACCTGATAAACTTTTGATCATGAAGCCACTGGAAAGCGCACGAACCTGATGAGCAGTTAATCCTGGAGGCACTGCACAAGTACAATTACAAGTAGCAGGAAAGACAAGCAGACTCAAGCAGGAAGAAGATGCAGACAAACAGAAACATGAAGTTCAATAACAACACTCGTAGGAAAAGTTGAACATGAACTTCAATAACATCACTCGTAGGAAAAGCCAATGCCAAGGAGAAATTCATCAGCACTTGAATTACAACAAAGTAGCAGCGAAGGGGCTATAGGGGCACAAAAACAGTCACCCTAAGGGAAACTATTAGGTGCTGTTGTATGCAACTGCTGATGTAACAACAAACTTTGTTGCACAAGCAACAACTTGTGGCCCCAGTGCCGCTGTGGCAGGAGCATGGTAGGTGGAGGGTGCTGCTGGTGCTGTCTGGGTTGTTGACCGCAGCAATGGTGGGGGGCAGTGGTGAATTGGTGATGGCGGAAAAAAGAGAGAGGAACAGTGGTGGCATGTGGATGAGGGGACATTTTTCTCTGATACCAAATAGAAACTGGGAATAAGTTTTTTTCACTTTACATATACCAATAGAATTTTTCCGTTTACTGAAAGGGCAAAGGAAGTGGAAAAGACCATGGGTATAAAAAGAAGTAAACAAAATTAGACAGTAAACATAGCAAAAATCTAGTAAATATACAGCGGAAGACTATTATTGTTCAATCTAACCAGACTTCGTATCACAATCTAGTATCTAAAAGTCAAATTTATAGAAGATCTGCCAATTGTTTATAATATAGTATCTAAAAGTCAAATATATAGTAGATCTGCCAATTTGTTTATAATATAGTAAATGTTGTTGTTTTTTGTGAGAAAGATTACCGAGTGCTTGTACCTGCGACCTTCTGTAAAACCCATGAGGGTTTTAAAAATCAGAAGTTGAAAAACGTTAGCAGAAAGTTGATAGGCTGATTGTTTCCTGATATCAATGATGAATCTTGGTTAAGTGATATTCACTTGATTATTTTAGTTGAATTGTTTGCCCTACTATGACGATCATTGAGTAATTAGAACACATGGCCAACTATTCTTACCGTATACCTATATTGTTAGTACTCTTTGTACTAAAAAAACCAAATAGTTGATTGCTTGATGAGCGTTGTGATGAGTACAAAGGTAGGAACAAAGCATACGATTTTGGTGCCGTTTCAATGGGATCCGGCTAGAAATTTGGAAAAAAATTCAATTCTCTTGACAAGCTGTTTATCTGGACATTTTGAAGCAAAATAAAGTAACCGATACACATGCACGTGTTAACCTAAATTCTTTAATGCAAGGAAATGGGGTAATTATCTGAAGATCCAAATGAGTTTGTGAAGCTACAAAAATCAGATGTAAGAGATGCATCTTTATTTAAAACAATACAGAAGTCATTGTTTAAATACACTATCTACAGGAAACTAGGCTGACATACGGAAGTCATTGTTTAAATATTTATAAATACATCTAAAACTTTTTCTTTTTGTTCAGATCTGCATCAATTATGTCAGGGGAACACTCCGATGGAATGAGAAAAACTTCAAACATACTGTTGAAATGTCGAAATTTTGCCAAGTTCACAAATACATGTTTTTTTTACAGATTCCATAAAAACCGAAAGTTTGGCAGGTTTATTGAAATTTTGAACCTCGTTAAAGAGTGGATGTTATGATCGAAAAGTTTTGAATTCTCTTCCATCAATTGTTGTTTTGTTATTGGGCCATGGAATAATCACATGCAAGCCACTTAGAGAAGATATCTGCCTCTGACATAATTTAGGAGGTTATGATAGTTGAAATCTTCAGTGAAGCATGATATAGGGTTTAGACATTTTTTTTTAGAGAAAACAGGGTATGATAATCTTCTCCCTAGCTTGAAAGGGAGTCCTTACAGGGAGAATCAAGATTACTTTTATTTTCAGTTGTACCCCTGTATGGCAGTAATCTACTGTCACCATTTGGAATATCAAACATCCTATTTTTTCCTATAGGGGCGTTGATTTGCTTGTAATGCAATCAAGTAGTCTGGGTTCTTCCAATGAACTATAGATCAAAATAATAATCCTTATTAAAAAGAAATTTCTTGCCTATCCAGTTCACTTGGATTGCCTTGGGCATGATGGGAGAAGTGTTGTAGGTAGGAAGAGAGGAGATACCATCCTGTTGGACAAGTTTAATAGGTGAAACCTGAACTTGCTTCATTACTCGTCAACTCCTACGAGACGTTCCTAATGTCTGTTTATCTCTTGGGATTAATCCCAATTGAAGTCAACTGATAGAAACCCGAATCCCACTTGAAAGTATCTGGTCATTAACTTGTCATTAATAAAATGACTCAAAGCTCCTAATTTACTTTACGAAATAAAATTCTATATTTTTCATCTATTCACTCTATCTATGGGGGCCATATTACTAATGTAGCCAGGGCGTTGATGATAGAGATCTCATCCTAGTACTTAGGAACAAAACAATCACATTGTAATTTGATACCCATGTTTGTCTCTTCTATGCTGTCTTGATCCTTCATTTTGAAACAAAAATGAATTATTCAACACTTGCTTTCTAGTTCAAGTTCAAAGTCATGTGCACTATATATCACATTGCAGTTTTTATATTCTTTACTTGTTTAAAAATTGCTTTTTAGTAACTTTGTCTATTATTTTTTGCGGTTCATTTAGCCTGCTAAGCTGTACAAGCTGAAACATCTTTCAAAAATTGAGGTTGTCCCGAATGATCCTAGTGGCTGCACCTTCTTTCTGGTATGTTTGCAAATTTAGCTTCTATATATGTAGATGCGTAGGTTTTTTTAGAAAACAACAGGTATTTATTTGAAGTCTCATGTGCAGGGTTTTGACAATCTTCGAAGCCAAAGCGTAGCTCCTCCTCAGTGGACCATGAGAAACATTGATGATAGGTAAAGAGTAAAGAACACTTATTCTGCAGGTTGCCTTTTTTATGAATGCTTCTTAGTGTTAATTTTGTTGGACCACCTTTCTCCAATAGATAAATTTGTTCTCCACAGGAACCGACTTCTTTTATGTATCTTAAACATGGGTAAAGAAATATTAGGCCATCTTCCCAAAGTGGTCGGCATAGACATTGTGGAAATGGCTCTTTGGGCAAAGGTACCTTGATACTCTCCCACTATTCTACTTCCATATAAATTAAGTAAACTGCGATGTTTTCTACAACAATCTTGTTTCTCTATCTTCACTGAGGTGAAACATAATGGATACCTCATGCACGGCAGCTGCTATGAGTTAATGATGGTATGTATTACTTGATCAGGAAAATACACCTTCGGTTCCGAGTCAAACGATCACTCAAGATAGGTCTGTTACCTCTGCTACCTTGTCAGTGGCTCAAGATGACTCAAAAGTTACTGTAGAAAAGGACCTTGTGTCTCAAGCTGAAGAGGAGGACATGGAAGCTCTTCTCGGAACGTCTGTCTTTCTTTTCCTGTCTTCCCTAGATATATTTTATGACATCACCTTTATATGAGTTCAATAATTGTCAGTAGGTAAATTTGAAATGTTAACACTGGTCCGTGTATCAATTTTATTTTCCTTTTAATATACTTTAAGACTTTAAGCTATGCATGACTATGCTGTTTTCTTATCTAGTAATCAATATTATGAAACATCAAAACTTTTCTCGAATTTAGACCCCACATTCTTGAAATGTCTCATTCATGATATAGGATGTCGACTCTGTCGACTTTGAGGGGGGGGGGTTGAAAGCAGAAGTTTGTGGAATTTGAGGAAGTTGTAGAATGAAACTTGACGCGATTAGATGAAAAAGTTATTCATATAGCAACGAAAAGCGATTGAAATCATCAAAAGAAACATCATCAACTTTAGCTAAAAACCATAATGTATGTGCCTTCTTCGATAATAACTGTGTAGAACAAATGTTTAAACATATGGGATTTAGTAAAGTAATTTTTAGTACAGGGAGACAAATATAATGACAACTAACAAGTCACATATTACAAACTTACAATATAACACAACAAACAATAAACAACGTAAAAAGCAACACCAGCGAAGTGAAATGCTGAATATTCTTTCGAGTTTGACTAAAACCATGACGAATGTCTTGCTCACTCTTTGTACTGTCAAATTTACCCAGAACTTGCTATCATGCTATCAACTCTGAAGGCATGCTGCATCTAGGCCATTTCTTGAGAGTGATTTAGTTCGTAGTCAGCTACACATGCTGCAATTAGGATGAGTGTGTCTGTAAGGCATCCAAACTGAGCATAAGAAGAAAGATCAAAAGTCTATATGATTTCAATCTGGTAAGAATATTAGAATCACGAGACAAAGCTATCTGCATGTTTTCATATCCAAAATGTGTGCGGGTCGTTTCAATACTAGAGAGAAAGAGAGGATGATAACTTTGCCACTGAGGCCTGTCACCAACTAGATTCACTAGAGGACTAGGGGTAAATGAATTCTGTGTTGTATATTGGATGCTCGTCCCGTGAGATTCTCTATGGGTTAGTGGCCCTTACCAAATTGATCAAGAACACTTTTAGTCCTATCCATGGAATGAGGTTTCGTCGAAATCATCGAAATTTCGCTCGAAATTTCGATTTCGATGCTATGTGGTACCGAAACCTGCGACTATTTCGATTTCGATGAGTTTCGCCAAATTTCGACGATTTCGATGAATTTCGCCAAATTTCGATGAATTTCGCCAAATTTTGATGAAAATTTCGATAATTGCAATCCTTGTTATTGTTGATTTTTGAAGAGGAGCAGAGGGGGATTGGGGTCATTTCACCATTTAGTACTCATACATAGTATATTCTTATAGTATATCATAATTGCATTGCATTTCCCTAATATTTGCTATTCAAATTATTAAATACTTATGTGATGCATGCTATTTTAGTTTCTGCAATGTGGATGACATGTATCCTAGTGGTGATTTATTAGACAATGAGGGTGCTAGGAAGCCAACCACACCAACAAATGATGATTTAGCTTGGAAACATTGCACTAGTATTCTTGGGACCAATGAAATGGTTGACTATTGAGTCAATATCAGCAACAAACTATAAACCCAAGTAAAATGTGTGGGATGCCCTACATATCCAATATTTGATATTATAACACGAACAAGTACATGCATGTATATAGCTCATACTTACAAAATTGCATAACTTAATTCCTACATTTTGTCATCGAAATCATTCATCGAAATCCTCAAGAAACAGGACAGTTCCCTTACCTCCCACATGAAGGACCCCCTCCCTAACCTACCCCCACATAAAATTTTATTGCATAAAACGATGCATTTAGGTGTAGATATCACACCTGTAAAATTTCATAAATTAATTCATTCATTTTGGCGTCGAAACGGGCACAATTGCATTTATCGAAATTTCTGTCGAAATTTCCATAAATTTCGATTTCCATGCTGTCGAAACGGTATCGAAATCGGATACCTCGTTCCTTGGTCCTATCCCCACACTCTTTGGCAATGCTCAAGTGCCATGCTACATCCATCATTTCCCATGTCAAAAAGCTAGTCCGGGAAAGTAGATCCTCATGCATTGCTACTAAGATGCCAAGATCTAGGGGTGAGCAGAATTTGGTTAATAACCGATTAACCGAATGGTTAATTTGATTTGTATAATTTGGTTAATTTAATTCGGTTAATTGGTTAAACGGTTAATTTGTTGGTAATGTTTTCTGTTTGGTTAACCGAATTAACCGAATAGCCACATATGTAAAAAAATATATCCTAGACATATATATATATATATATAGAGAGAGAGTCAGGCTAGAATACACTCGAGTGTATTCTAGCCTGACTCTCTCTCTCTCTCTCTATATATATATAGGGTAACGATCCAGTGAGAAACATATCTGGTGAGAGCATGAGAGGCATTTAAATAACTCTCCACATAGATCAATTTTTCGTAATCCAACCGTACAGATTACAAGTATACCTTAATATCTACCTTCCTATCAAATTTTATCACCATCTAATTTGTAGATCATTCACAACAACCAAATATTTTTCGACGCTCTATATTGAATTTCAGGCTGACCGTTGGATGTAAAAAGTGTATATTGTACATATGGACATGTAAACAATGTCTGATTGCAGTGATTTTTTGCGAGAAGGTAAATGAAATTATGCTTTTTCCATCTATACAGTTGGATTTAAAAAAATAGTTACTAATTTGTAGTTATTCAAATGCCTCTCATGCTCTCACCGTAGGACGTTTCTCATTGGATCGCTACCCTATATATATATATATATATATTTATATATTCATATATAGTTGTACTTTTAGTTCAAAAAACCCCTACATTTATATAGTTTTCAAATTTTGATGAACTTTATAGCGCTATATTTATATGCAATTCTACTATAATGTAACAATGGTTCCAATTTTTAAAAATATATTCAAACAATATTAGTCAAAGAGTGTTATTTGGTTAACCAAATTAACCAATGGAATTAACCATTAACCGATTAACCATAACCGAATTAACCGACACTAATTCAGTTAGGTTAATGGTTAAATTCTCAAACTACAAATTAACCATTTAACCGAACCGCATTAACCGAATGCTCACCCCTACCAAGATCCCATAGACTACTAGGTTATCAATTGATGAACACACCCTGTTGTGGGGCAAGAATGGTAGTTTTTGCCTATGTCCTCTTTCCTTTTCTCTGATATTTATTCTGAATCATAGAGGGAATGTTTACTTCTTTTCCTAGGTTTTGTGACCTAAAGAGTTAGCAAAGGGGGAATGTTTACTTCCCTTTGGATTTCATCCTATAACATATGATTAATCTGTCGGGGCTTAACTTAAGGACACCTTACATTCATGTGTAAGAAATGGCCTGGTGAAATCACCTAAATCTTGCTTAACTATTGGTTGTAAATTTGCTTGATTCCTTCTCAGAATTGTATTGTTGCACCTCAATACCCACTGGGCTTGCAATTAGAGATCATGGTTACCACTAGACCGACCAACATCTAAAACATGATCTTCAGCCTTAATATCATTCATCTATGCTTACAATGGGTCATCATTATCACTAACATAATGATAAATGTGAGCTCAATCTAGTAGATCCTCAGCCATAAAGTCTTTTATTGACTTGCTGAATCTATCGTGCATATCTTTTTTGTTCAACATGCTGTAATCCACATATACCAACATGTGCATCTGTTTTCCCCCCAACTCATTCCGTTTTTGTGTGGATGAAGTTAAATTTGCTCCAATTTCTTTCACCCCCCAAACAACAAGTGTGTGGGACAGCATTTTGATGGCTACATTTCTCAACTCATCAAGATTTAATTCCATACTCAATCCACCATTCAACTGCACATGAAATCATTTCAGGATCATATCATTTTAATGGTGACATTGATTATCATAGAAGTAGTACAATGAAGGTATGAATTCCCTACCGCGTGACATCTGGTCCCTTGCAAATACAACATTCCACATTCCACAAACTCTCTGTGCTTCCTAATTTCTTAATTTGTTTTTGGGAAGATAGAGTTTGTGCTTCCTTGAATTTCTTAATTTGTTGTTGGGAAGATAGTACAAACATTTTGGTTTAATCATCATATGACCTTCCAAACTTTATTGTATCACTAATATACTAAATACCAAGTAATAACTCGCATGTCCTCTGGCTAGTAATGCCTTGTCTTTATTAGGGTAGATCTTGTCTATCATCTCTTCTAATGCCATTTGTAGATCTACTCCTACGCATAGTTAAGTGCTATTTTAGAACCTTGGGTTGAGGTAATAAACTGCATATCAACGATGATTATAGTATAAGTTGCCATGTAAAAAACTATAACATGATAGAAACTTA
Organism: Alisma plantago-aquatica; assembly: GCA_963693085.1. Lineage (NCBI taxonomy): Eukaryota > Viridiplantae > Streptophyta > Magnoliopsida > Alismatales > Alismataceae > Alisma > Alisma plantago-aquatica. The sequence goes on along the minus strand of OY856410.1, from coordinate 944,933,021 downwards.
ATTGTAAATTGATTTGAAACTTTACTAGCTTTATGCAAGGGATGAAGAAGCATTTGCTACCTCCTACAACTAATTATCTATGTGTATGCTTGACAAGATCTTGGTCCCATTGCCTCCACATGTTCTATCATCATGCATTTGCCTTTAAATATACAAGGCTTGCAAATTTCTTTGCCGGTATTCTTTATGGCGTAGCACATGCATAAGATGGGTCATTGTCGTTAAGAACCTTAATATCCTTTTATCATATTGGCCATCATTGAGGATTTTCTCGACACTTGCTTCATGTGGAATTCTGTTGTTAGGATGACGATCTGATTGATCAATTTAAAAAATATTCTAAGAAGCCCTTCTTTCTACTCCATCACACTTTGTGGATCAATGTGGCAAAGCCCGTGATGTAGGACATTAATTCTCCATCACAATACCTTTGCTTCTCATCATTGATAGAAGGAAAGAATGATTATAGTTGAAGTTGCTGACTCTTTTTACATAATTTTATCACCATGAAACAATTTATTTTTTCAAGCATATAAATCAAGTTGTTAGCATTACTGCCTATTTAGTATTGGGCGGGAGCTCACTTATGTAGTATCTCTTTTGATTGTCCTCACTCAGATGATCTATTTATCACTTAAGTATCCATGTAACTCCCTATGCTCCCAAGGAAATTCATCTTTTTAAACCATTCACATGGTATCAGATCAACTCACTCTTACAATCTAATCCCATCAATCCCTCCTCTCCCTCATCCTTCTCAACCCTAGTTGCCACCTCCCTCCCCATCAGCAGCAAAAACAAAAGACCCAACTGTTGCCATCACCGGTAGCAACAACGAAGGCCACTATTGTTGTCAGTGGTAGCAGCCGCAGAGGCTGCCTCCACTAACAACAAGTCAACAACAACCAAGGAGGCCCACTGCAGGGGACAAAAATGACTCTCCGTACCATTCTCGATGTGAATGCTACGTCGAAGCCGTAGTTGCGACTCTAGGAGGCACCAACGTCACCCTCACATGCGGTTCTGACCCAACAATAGGAGCCAACACCCTCCTTCTGCTCATCCTGTAATTAAAAAAAAAAGGAAAAAATGACCCCTTAGTTTTAGAAAAAGAGAGGGGTCAAAGTGTAGCTTTTTCTTCTTCCCTCTCCATGCAAACCCCCTAAACGCATGGGTGAGTGCTTATTTGTCTAATCACGGGGTAATGATCCTACATGGCTACATCATATTGGATTTTGTTTGTTTTCTTCCTACCTACAAACTATTTTGGTAGCACTTTTGTCTTTTATTTACCAAGCTCCTTTTTGTAAGACAATATGTTATTTGTACTTCTCCATCTACTGTGCTTGAATATCGATAACTTGCTCTTTCTTTTACCATGACAGGCACCGACAAATCATATATGTTCTTGTTAGTGTTATTTTCTGTTATTTACCATCTTTGTGATAGCTAAATGGGCTGACTTTACTTAATTCCGTTAATGTTGATCTAGTTTATGTTATGTTGTGTCTCTGGCACACTGTACCGTGAGACGAGCCTATATATATGACTCTCAGTGATTGTACCTGTTTAAGAATATAATAAGAATTTCTCTTCATATGGTATTAGAGCACTTTATATAAACCATAAGGGTTTAGGGAGGAGCAACAACTAGGGTATAGCCACCATCCCCTCCTCTCCTCAGTGTCGCTGCCCCCTCATTCTCTTCCCTCTCTCCGTCACCCTCTCTCCCACCCCTCCTCTCTCGCAATCAATGCGCCATGTAGCTGCATCAATGGTGATTCGTAGCCCCGCAACGCGCTGCACATTGATCGTATGCTGCAACCTAATCTTCCTATGACACATATCTTGTCAAGGCTACCAAGTACCACTTGGTGGTCTTCTTATGGAAATTATTTCAACGATAGTAGCAATTGAGTTGGTGACTCAGATGATCTTTGCATGTTCCTTCGACATACTTCAAGATACAGGCTCCAACCTAGTCACTGCTCCAAACGTTTTAAAAATCCGATGTTTATCAATCTAAGGGAAGCTTCAAAGTCAAAGATGTCGAAGACATTAAAGTCCGGGAGAGTTCACATGTCGTGCAAAGTCTATTTTCTTTTTCGTTTGTGTCTGTCTCTATTTAAGTCTGTCTTGTCTATGTCCAAGCTGGTCATGTGATTCTCCCATGCTCCAGCTTGTGGGGTAGTGTTAGAAGTAATAGTCATATCAAGCAACTATATCATTTCCCTTCTACATACTCTATCTAGAAGCGACACACATGGTATTCAAGCAACTAAAGAATATCTTGAACAACCCTTTGTTACCAAGGATCTACGAAAACTCATATATTTTCTAAAAATCGAGATTTTCCACTAGATTTCTGGCATCTGTCTATCACAATGCAAGTATGTCCTTGACCTCTTAAAAACATGCATGCTTGGTTTTAAGCCCACAAGTACCCCTTTGGATCTCAATACAAATTAGGATGATGAGTTGTCTCCACCCTATTTTTGACAACCATCAACTTAGAAAATTGGTTGGTAAGCTGATTTATCTCGCTGTCACTCGAGGTGACACTACTTATACTGTAGGACTTGTCAGTAGGCATCTGGATAAACCTCGACAATGTCACTGGGATGCTGTTCGTTACATTCTTATATATTTGAAGAATTCTCCAGGGAAAGGATTATTATACCGGTGACATGGACACTATAAACTCAGTGGTTATTCTAATTCAGACTATTCTGGTAGCAATGTTTTAAGAAGCGGGAAGCGGGAGGCGTGCGGACAACACCTTGTGGTCGCTTGAGCGCCAGGCGGGCGCTCAAGCGGGCGCTTTTTGAAAAAGCGGGTGCTTTTTGAAAAAGCGGGTGCGAAGTTATTACATAATTTAATAGAAAATTACACATATTTCTATGTAAATAATATATTTTAGGGAACTCCACATATCTGAACACCTTACCCAACATAATAAAGCACTCAAATAGTTTATGTATAGTGTATCAAAATATGCCAATATACATTAGGTACAAAAATGCAGTATGCAGTTAACATATAATCTACTAGTGTATGTTATGTATTATAAAGTCATTTATCATACAATACATGTACAACAAAAACATTAATTATGCTACAACACTAATGTAATGCACTAATATATTAAGTATAATACAATTAAACATACTGATGTCAACAAATAATTATTAAAAAACAAAATAGAATATAGCACCAACCCCAACAAATGAGAAAAAAAAGCATCCAAGTAGTTTATGTATAATGTATCAAAATATACTAATGTACATTAGGTAAAAATACAATATGCAAATAACATATAACATACTAATGTATGTTACGTATTATAGAGTCATCTATCATACAATATGTGTACAACAAAAACGTATTAATTATGCTACAACAGTAATGTAATGTACTAATATACTAGTACAATATTATCAATCATACTGATGTCTACAAATAATTAAAAAAACTGAATAGAGTATAGTAGCAATACCAACAAATGAGAAAAAGCAAAAAAAAAAGAATTACCCTTTTTGGGCCTGACTTTGGCCGCCCAGACCAAAAGCGGGTCCAAGCGGCAGCTCAGAATTGACCTTCAGGCGGGCAGTTGAGCGGTTGAAGCGGGCTCCAAGCGGCCGCTTAATGGCAATCCGCCTGCCAGTCGCTTCAATTTTGTTTGGAGCGGCTAGCCCCTGTTGCCGCTTGAGCGGCCGCCTAAGCGAGCGCTCCATCCGCTTTTCAAAACAGTCTGGTAGTAGAAGTTGTTAGAATGTCTATTTACTTAAGTGTTTTAGTCTATTTACTTAAGTTATGTTTAGTCTAGATTCGTAATATGGGCCCAATTGTCCATTGGCCCATTAGGGTTTGTCTAAGTGTCTATATGCTTCCCCCTTATCCTATTTATAGGAAAGGATGATTGCCTCCTATCTATTAAGCAATAAGAAAAAACCTACTCGTTTGGGGTTCTCCCCACTTATATCGTTTTTCCACATGGTATCAGAGTAGCCAGTCTGGTGCTGCCCCTAACCCTAAGAGAGAGAGAGAGAGAGCACAAAGGAGAGATGCCTCCCCTTGCGGGCACTGCCGCCGCTAGGCACTGCTGATGGCTGTCCGCAGGGATTTTCCATCCTTGCTTATCCTTGGAATCGTCTCCTTCGAGCCATCTCCGTCTTCATCAAAAAAATCATCCTATGAAGTTGCTGGTATCTAGATATGCAAGGGTCGCAATGCCTCCGTCAACCTTGCTTGCTAGTGAAGCCGCCACTATTCTATTTGCCACCATCATCACAGATCTACACCGCCATTTTCTTCTCCGCCACTGATCTACTTCATGCTACCACCATTGAGATCTAATCATAAAGATCTCTCTTTTCTGCTGATATTGGGGATACATGTCCCCATATTGCTATGGTGGAGATCCAGAAGGATTTCCCCCTCTTTTGCTGTTGTCTCTGTGGTTTTTTTGATGCTGTTTGCCACCAACATGACGTGTTGCTTCTAGACACGACGTGTAGACGGTGCTTCACGACTTTGTTTATTGTATTTGGACACGGTGTGTCACTTTTGGACACGACGTGTCATCCTTTGACACGGCGTGTCGCTTGCTTCTGCCTGAGATTCTGTCAACTGATACGGCGTGTCGCCTGCTTCTGCCGGTGCTGACTGATGCTACTGTGATATCTGACACGGCGTGTCGCCTGCTACTGCTACTTCCTGTGCCACCTGACACGGCGTGTCCGCTGCTACCTATTGCTACATCTTGGCGTGCTATAATGATTCTATGATATGTCAGAGGTATCTAGACATGACGTGTCCCTACTTTCTCTTACCAACAACAATTATCTTCCCGTTTTCAGCAGTTTTATAATTTTGTTTTTACACCCTCCGGTCTACCAACCCTACATTACCTTTGCCTACCTCCTCAATACTTGTTCCACCTCCATATACATATTGAACCTATTAATCCTATCGAGTAACATTTCGGTAGTGTATCTCCTCGTTCTACGGAGTTTACATTCCGGTGGTCTTTTTTTGTTCTTCTCTATTTTCTATTTTTTTTTGACCTACTCTATCAAGCAATAAGAAAACCTACACATTTGGGTTCTCCCCACTTATATCATTTTTCTACAGAAGTGATAGAAAGTCCACCTGTGGCTACTACACTTTTGTTGGAGGAAATCTGGTCACATGGCGTAGTAAGAAACAAACAGTTGTTGCTTGCATGTTGGGACCCACACTCTAATCAACGCACAATGCTCTTATTGATATATATATTCTAGGTTTCTAGAATGCACAAAGCAGGAAGCGTGCAGAGTGCCCCCTTGAAGCGGGAAGTGGGTTCTGAAGCGGACTAAAGCGGGATTTTGAAAAAGCGGTCCATATTGTTTTAATTAGTTCAGAAAAAAATTAGTGATTGCCATACTACTAACAAAAAGAAATATTACTCAACAATCAAGCATTCTAAATAATATTTTACTGCGTCAAATGACTTTCATAGATTAAAAAGTGTCCTAATTACGAAATAGATGGTTACAAGCTAAAAACACTCAAATATAAAAAAGCCATAGTCCTCACTCCTAGAACGAGTGAATACAAAATCTTCATGTAAAGAGGCCTCAAGATCTTTGTCACTATCCATGTTGTCATCATCGCTATCAGATTCAACATTATCATACTCGTTTGCTTTCTTCTTTCTTCTTTGCATCCAACTTCAAAGTAGTAAACCCATAGTTATCAAGGCAGGCTCCACATATCCCTCAAACCTAGGCGCCTAGGCGTCAAAGGTGTGCTGGTCAAACTGGGTGGGCTGGACGGGCTAGGCGTCCGCTTAGGCGGTTAAGGCAGAAGGCCTAGGCGCTTCTGCACACTGCTGCAAACAAGTCAGTTCTTATACTACTCTTCCTTTAATTTTAGTACTTCCTCTTGTGTCTCCTATTCTAGCTTCTATCCTTTTCTTTTTCTGGCAATTGCTCCTGCATTTCCTATTCCTGCCACTGCTGCTTCTTAATTTTCTGTGACTTCCTGCTATCTCCCCTCTTACTGCTATCTCCATGTTACTATTTCAGAAATTAGCACCTGTACAGGATCTCTTGCTCCCACATCTACTAAACTACTAGTACTACTATTTGCAGGTTTTTTTTCTATTTTTCTGACTTATTCTTGCTCCTACTTCTCCAACTACTGCTGTTTTAATGTTTGCGATAAAGTTTCCTGATCTCTTCTTTGTCCCCCCTAAATCTCCACCAAAAACTCCTTTACAACTGATTTTTTTTGTTTATCCAACTTCTTCCTCCTTCACGTCTCCCCTACTGCTGTTGTGCGTTTCTTTTTCTAACTTTTCCTACTAGTCATTTGTATTTTTATTTTCTTTTTTTCTGTTTTCTTTATCCTTCAATTCCTACTTATCTTCCTCCTATTGTTATTCGTTCTCTTAATTCTCCTTCCTATGATCCTCCAAATACTTATCAATAGAAGTTTGGCATATGACAACATTTAATGAACAAATAGTTACAAAGCATGTAGTATCATGTGTATAAATAAATAAATATATTTCTGAAAATAAATAAATAAAAATAAAAATGTCTAGAAAAGTCTAGGTGGCGGGGGGCGGTCAATAGCTCAAGTGGTGCGGCTCAGTAACACCTCAATGAAAGGTCCCGGGTTCGATTCTTGGCGTCCGCCGTGGTGCAACAATGGCTGACATTTTACTGGACACGTCGTGGTGTCCCCCCAATGACACGGCTGGTCCCGGGGTTTACTCTTGGCTGGGCGGGGTCCAATAGTGGCCGATCCCGGGAGGGGTTCCTCGTTATAAAAAAAAAGAAAGAAAAGTCTAGGCGGCTAGGCGCCCACAGGGAGAAACCCACTGCCTAGCTGCCTTGTCAACCTAGAGTAAACCTTGTGCTTTTCCTGGTCTCTGACTCTTCTTCAGCCGCATTAGCCTCTGTAATTGTTCCCCAAGTTACTCCAACACCTGTATAGATTTCTTCCTCATCCGGGTCTTGATGTACCATCCAATCTTTAGCCTTGTCTCTATCCTGAGACTCTATAGGATCATAATCCTTTTCATCTTCGTCCTTGCGCTCCTTCAGTTTGGCAATTAATTGAATGAAGACCAACGAATTCAAGCCTCTTCACATCCAACCTATTTCTCCTTTTAGTGTGAATCCATGCTAGAAATAAAAAAATATAATATTGTATTCATATATAATTACATTATAATAGCACATACAAAAACTATTTTCCCTTTATAAGGGCCCCTTATATTACCATCTAGAATGTGCTCCAATTTCTCTCAAATCCTGAAGAGGAACAAGTTAGATTTAACACTCAGATGACAACTTTTTGCAAGGTGTACCGCAACCAAAATTTATCCACTACTCAATTGCAAGATAAGTGTAAATTGAAGTTAGTAAAGCGGGTCATACAACCAACCATAAACTTAAATGTAATGACAAACCTTCTCTAGCCCATACTTCGATCCATGTTGGTGTCATTTCATTGTCTAACAACAGCCAAAAGAACTTAGACCCATCTCTATACACTCGTAACTCCTTCATGACGATGCTATCTTGGATATGCGACTCATGGTAGAATGTCTCAATGCATTGCGTGAGACCATCCATAATTGTACATGCACTATTGACCCGAGGGTCTTTCCAATACAAAAATGGGTTCAAATAATAGTTTATATTAGTCTGAATGTTAGCGTAATATCTAATTTCATTACATTAATGGCACAAAGGAGTGGTGATGTTCAACTACCTGCAACATGTAAGGCCCGATTGAGTTTGTTGTCCCATTTATCTCTGACTATTTGAAACACTTGCTTGTGAAGCGGCTCGTCATCAACTAACTTTTCATCTAGCACACCAAGCACGTAGATCATAGCTGATTGTATATAGTCCATAGCGGGTGGTTTCTCCCCATCAACCAGTCGTAGAACATGGACCAACGGTTTGCAAATTTTAAGCACCAGTTGAACTCCTCTCCAAAATTGGGACCCACCAACTATAATTGCAGCCTAAATGTCCTCATGAGTCTTTGAGAATTTGCATTTGAGCCTTTCTTCATAAACAAACATCGTTTTTAAATGTAACATGTTTTTCCAGAGACTTTCCAAGCTTGCAAAAGCTGTTGCAAATCTAGTGACACCCAACTTGAATCACATTCCAAGAAGCTTCTCATGATACTCGAGTTAAATGAGGTTGTTGATACATATTGTGAGTGCTTTTGCCTTCTAATAATATTTTGCATCCTATTCAACTTTCCAATCACCTTCAACATCAAGTTGTCAGTGTGTTGCACATAGAGTCCCAAAAGATTATTGGTCGCTTCTTCAGTTGGCAATCCACAACAATATTAGCTGGAGTGTTGTCACTAACCACCTGGACAACATTCTCTTCTCCTACTTCTTCATTAACAACATCAACAAGGTTGAATATGTACTCTACATTGTGTATTTTCCCTGAACAATCAACTGCCTTGAGAAAATAGGACCCAAAATGGGTATTGACGCACATATATTATGAGACTTCTATTGTGCTTGTCTGTCCAAGCATCTATCCTCAAAGAGCATCTAGATTGCTGCTATTTTTCCCTATGTAGTGTAAGGGCTTCTATGGTAGCTTCCGCCTCCTGCCTGAGTAATGGTTCCCTCAATTCATGATAAGATGGTCCCTTCAAATCAGGTCCAAACTGACCTACAACTTCTAGCATAACTTGGAAGCTATTGAAGTTAACGATATTCATTGGAATCCTAATTAGAAAAAACAAGGCAAGTATATATTACAATTTATAAAAAAATAGTGTAATAATTAGGGTTTTTAATTTGAATCTAGTATTTGAAATTGTATGAGTACGAATCAGGGTTTTACCGGCCTCATAAATCCATCGAGCTGAATATTGACATGTCCTAGCCCTGTGCTCTTTCCCTAACTTGTCTTGTATTGTTGACTGCTTTGATGACACCCTTTCTTTGACAATATCCTCTGGATTTCAAAGAAAAAAGTGTCAATTTGACCTATAACCTTTGGCTTCTATCTTTTTATCCCCGATGTCGACAATGTCATCGACACATTTGTCAATTCCTACCTCACCATGCAGATCCTTCAACTCCTGAGCCCTCTTGTTCTTCTTCACAACAAACTTGTCTAGATACTCTATAGTTTCCTCTTTACCTTGGGACTAACCATCTCGCATGCGTCAACATCTCCACGTTGGCCTGCAAGATGTTTCTTGAATTGAAAGTTCCCACCCGTCAATAGATGACCACAGAATTTGCATGCTACTTTCTCCCTTCGGGCTGGATCTGGAAGAGTGCAATACTTCCACCCGGGATCATTTGACTCACCCGAAGTTTGATCACCATAGTCCATACTAACCGTGATAGAAAATAGAATAATCAGCAGATTGATTTTCAATTAGAATAAGTGCATATTAGCTTATAGCAACTTGTCCAAGTAGCCATGTAATCATAGGATCATACATATTATCAGGAGAAGTATGGAGCACTATTGATTAAAAAGAAGTAATTACTGATATTATTAGGAAAACAATACTGATATTACTGATTATTACCTAATAGAATGTATCAATGTACTCGTGCAATTTTTTTTTGAAGAGAAGTACATAGCATATAGAGAGAACAACTGATATTACAGGAAACGTATCACGACATGCAATTACAGACTGGATGGATAATTTTCTTATTTGCACTTCTTATGCAGTATAACAATTTCTAAGGGAACAGAGAATACAATCTAGTTTTCTGAGGGGAACAAGGAGCATGAAGAGAGAACAGTCTAAGGATTTTGTCATCCTACAGTAGTTGTCAATCTTAGTTTTCATACGATAGTTTTCTAAGGAAACAGGGACTAGGGAAGAGGTTAAGGGAACACGGAGAAAGGAAGTGGTTAAGGGAACAGGGAGAAAGGAAGAGGGAAATGGGAACATACATAAAGGAAGTGGTCACGGGAAAATGGAGAAGGGAAGAGGAAAAATGGGCAATAGGATCTTTTCAAAAAATTGAAAAAGAAAAACAAAATGTTCATGCAATTGCAGAATGGAAGAGGGCGTTACATTAAGAGAAGTGGAGATGTGGTTTGAACATGTAAACAAATAAGCACACAACGAATAAGAGAATACATACCTGTTGGAAACATTTTCTGTTCTGAAGTCAATGGAGAAGAAGAGGACTCTCGAGCAAGTTCTTTGAGGAAGGATGATGGTTCCTTTTACTTGTACGGTGCTTGACACACCTTCCTCCTTCAGGGCCGGCCTATAAAACCCTTGAGTTTGCTACTGCGATCTGCTTCACAATTATAGCTTGGCGGCAGTCTGTCGGCTGCAATCTATTGTATCTGCTAGTGTGAGAAGAAGGGATCTCAATGGGATTGATTTTATAGGAAGGAGGCATGATGTAGTAGGGAAGGGACTGACACTCCTAATCAGGAACAGGAAAGCAATCCGCAGCCATGGCCAACTGGGACTTGAATCCTGGCGGCGGCAGTCTGCATTGGAACAGGAATCGGGGAGATGGGTGCTGCGTTTCTGAAATCATTAAAGTTTCTGTTAATTTTACGCTTTAGTCCCTGTATGGATTTAGGCGGCCGCTTTAGTGGGTCCAGTGAAGCAGGCCAAGGCCGGATTAGATGGCCCAAGGCGCCCGATTCAGGTCCAACTGTACCCAAGCCTGCTTAGCTTAGATTAGGTTGAATGCGAAAGCGGGCCGCAGTGGGCTTTTTAATCGCTGTATATATGCTTTATGCTATTTATGCTTTAGACTTGGTCTTTTTTTAATTACCTTCTATCCCATATCTCTTAGTTCTGTTTTTCACCTACTCTCTTATCCTATAAAAGAAAATGCTTTGTAATTGTTTAGGACACATCAAATCAAATTGCTTTATCTACAACTCTCAAACCCAAGTTTGTAATGACTGAGAACCCATTGCATGACATGATACATTGAATGAAGCTGAGGGCATGTTAGTTTGTGGGCTCGCATTGGAAGTAAAACATAGTGAAAAACCAAAAGGCCCTATCCTAGCGTGACAAAATGCAATCAATGCAGGGTAAAACAGGAAAGTCGGGTGCATAATTGTTCGTCCATAACGCGAAAAGAAACAAATAAATGTGAATGAAAATTGCATCTGGATCGTATTTATGCCAAATCGCATCACCCATGGAGGTCATAGGCATCATCCTCACTCCTAGTTCAACGAGCCAAGGCTCGGGCGGGGAGGTGGTGGTACGAATCGCTAGGAAACCACGATCAAAAGAGGATTCGTGGGGAAGGAATACCTGGTACACTGTCGAGTTGAGGATCAGGGTAGCTTCCTGAGTCTCGCGGGTGCCTCTTGTCGAGGAAGCAACATCAGAGGAGGCCTAGAGTTTTGGCATGATGAAGCTCCTAGAGCTTTGAGGGTGGCAACATCTAAGATGGGCTAGGTAAAATCCATCGTTTGACGGTGCATGAGATAAGTTCTTCAGATGCCAAGGATGGTGTAGGCAGGAGTAGTTGGGTGGAGGGAACGAGAGCGATGGGGGTAATCATCGAAAGTTGAGAAGGAAGGTGGAGTTCGCGAACTAGGCTAGAGGGCACCATGGTTTAATTGTAGGGAGTCAAGGTTACTAGAGGTCCTAAAGCTTTAAGGGCGACAATGTCTATGAGGGGGCTCGGTATATCTCATCGTTTGTTGGTGCATGAGGTGAGTTCTTCAAGTGCCAGTGATGGTGTAGGACGGAGTAATTGGCTGGAGGGGACGAGAGGCGATGGTGGTGATCATTGGAACTCATGAAGGAAGGTAAAGTTCTCAACCTAGGCTAGAGGGCACTGTGGTTCAATTATAGGGAGTTGCGGATTACTAGAGGTATGGTGATGGTTTTAGGATAGGTAGGTTTATAGAAGTGTGTTGGATTGTTGTTTGCAAATGGCAGGTGAGAAGGGAAGGGATAAAGATTTAGGAATTTTCCTCATACGGAAATTCCATGGCTTGAGTGGCTAGATCCATAGGTGAATGGCGAGAGGAGTCCAATGCAAAAGTTGTGAATAATGATGCCCAAACAAGGGAGATAGGAATTGAGGAAGATCGTGTTCTCCAACACAAAGATTTCACTTGTTAGAAGACAATCTTTGAGGTCGTGCAATAAGGAGAGAAAGGGGTAATGAATGGGTAGTTGAGAACAACCGGGTGGGGGAATAAGAACAAAAATCAGACCACAACATAAAGAAATGAAGACAAAAATGATACAGTTGGATCATAAGATCAAAAGATCCAAATAAAATTGCAAAAAAAAAAACTTGATTGTGGTATTTAACAAATAGTTTTAGCCCCTTTCTTTTGTAATTTAATTTATATAGAAAACAAAGTCCAATCAATATGAAATATGCACCATTAGTCAAATTTTGTGCCTAGAATATTATAGTGGGATGATTTCAGTTTTGAAGAGTTTAAGACGAAAGTTGCCTAATCTAATACTACTAGTAATCTTAAAATTAATTAGGAAATAATTTTTACTCAAAATTTCAGTGTCGATCTAATTTTTCCGCTTTCTTGTCAAATATATTTTATGAAAAGCAAACTGTGATGTTTTGGTGGTCAAAACTTATCATTTTAGAAATCTAGGCATGCAAGAGAGAAATCTAAAAGGGAAGATTTGTCTTGAGTTTTGGTAACTTGATCAAATATTTCTCGATTAGCAATATGAGCTGATTACATGGAGAGGGCATTTTAGAAAATTTTATTTTTAGCCAACTAAAGGCTATATTTTTGGGATTTATTTTCATGAAAATAATTTAAAATACCCGTTCTTTTTAGGCTTAAGCTACAAATTAGACTACCTTTGGTCAAAAGGTTTTACTTGGCTAAGAAGTAAAATCACCTTGACAAGAGGGCTTTTATTTCTAAGAACTATATATATAGGAAAAAGGCTCTTAATACGTAGAAATATAACACCTGAAAAAGAAGATCATGATGTTACATGAAGACTATTCTACTGGGACGATTTCATACATACATAGGAAACCTTAAATACTTCATGGGCATTGAGATTTCCAAGTTGAGATATGGGATATCTGTTTCACAAAGACAATAAGTTGTATGGAGATTAGAATGCTTGTTACTAGACCTGACTATTTTCCAATGGATCCAAAAGCCAAATTTTCTATGGAGTACGGGGAGCTTCTTGATGATCCTTCATGATATAGATGACATGTTGGAAAGTTGAATTATCTATCTATCACTGGCCTGATATTGCCTTTGCTACCAGTGTTGTGAGTCAATTTATGAAGAAGCCCTATTACGTCACCTAGAGGTTGTAATGCAAATTCTGAGTTACATGAAAGGGTCTCGTTGCAAGGGACTTTTGTAACAGAATCATGGCCATATGAAGGTACATGGTTTATCAGATAGCTGATTGGGCATGTTCTAGCATTGACTTGAGGTCTATCTCTGGTTAATATGTATTTTTGGGAGGAAACCTCTTGTCTTGGAAGAGCAACAAGCATGCAGTTGTAGATAGATCTGGTTTACCGTTTGAGTACAGGGTCGTGGCCCTAGCAATATGTGAATTGGTATGGATTTGGTGCTTGTTAGAGGGCTTGGTTTTACTCAAGATGCTCTTATGGATCTGAAATGCAACTGCCAGGCCGTTGTCCACATTGCTCAGATTCTAGTCTTCCATGAAAGAACTAAGCATATTGAGGCATGTTGCCATTTTCCAGCTAGGTAAGAACCAGGAGAGCTTGATTCTGTTTCACCATGTTTTGAGATGTCCAACTTCGATGCCATCTCCGATGGTCAAAAAACAAAATGTAGAAATATACAAAAAAGTTTGACATCCATTCCTATCGACACAAGATTTCAAGACGATATCAACGCAAATAAAGGAATTATGTCACAAAACTTTTATTAGGATGATCTACATACATAAATACGCTAATTATGCAATAATGTCATAAATAGATATTGTTGGGGGGGCTTCAACACATGAGTGAAAAGATACAAAATTTATCCAACGGGGATTTTGATTATGCAATATATACATATATACTATATAAGATAAGTCTCTGACTTTTATGAAAAATTGACAATTTTTCATAATTCAATAGGCTCTCGAGTATTCAACGTGGTTAATACAGTTGGTCGTCAGTTTTTTACAATTTTATACGATATTCCGTAATTTATAAGATTTTTCATGGCTTTTCGTGATTTATTCTTATAAGCCGCTTGCTCTTTTTTGCAAAACCACATACAAATAACTCCCTATATACACTAAACCCCTGAACCCCAATCTCCCAACAATCCATGCTGCTTCATCGTCATTTCCCTCATTCCTCCCCTTATTCTATGTTGTTGTGTCTGCATCCTTGACTTAATATGTTTCTCTTCAATTGGCAAATAGGAAATCCCTCTCTTAATTTTCATACTTTTTTCTCGTTTTGCCTCTTATATGTCATAACCGTTACCACGTATGCTCAATGTTTCATTAATGATATTGTTGTTTCACATGTTTCTCTCAAATTGTTATATGCATTATTATTGTTCAACTTATTTATTGTACATACATCATAATCATCATCTAAGCCTCAATCCCGACCATGTTGGGGTCGCCTACATGCATCCTTCTTCTCTAATCAACTCTATTATGGGTCATACTTTGATTAAGATGTAAAGATTCATAATCTCTCTTTATAAGCTCTTCTTAAGTTAATTTAGGTCTGCCTCTGCTTCTTTCAATTGTGCTTGACTCAATAACCATGCTTTAAATAGGTGCATTTGTCCGTCTATGCTGCACATGTCGAAACTATCTTAGACGGCTCTCACGCAACCTGCCCTCAATGCTGACCACCCTCACTTTGTTCCTGATATAGTCATTCATCAAACGATCTTTTCTTTTCTTCCCATACATCCATCTCAGCATACGCAGTTCGGCCATATTTATCTTGTTGAGACCTTGTTTCTTCACTCCCCAACTCTGACTCCCATATAACATGGCTGGCCGTATAGCTGTTCTATAAAACTTGCTTTTTAATATGGAGGGATCTTTTGGTCAACTACTGGGCTAGGTTGGCGCAGGTCATCAAGGGGGCACCAGCTGCACTCCATTTCAACCATCCTGCCATGATCTTGTGACAAACATCATCTTGAACATCACCCTCCCTTTCAATAATTGAGCCCAAGAAATGAAACTTGTCACATAATGGTACACTCAATCCATCCAACTTGACCGCATCATTCACGATTCTAGATTGGCTAAAATTGCAATGCATATATTCGGTTTTGCTTCTATTAATTCTAAATCCACTAGATTTCAATGCATTTCTCCAAAGTCTAATTATGTCATTCAATATTTCTTTTGTTTCATCAATCAACACATTGTCAACAACATTGTATATATATATATATATATATATATATATATATATATATATATATATATATATAGGGGATGTATTTGTTACCCAATTGGGTACCTAATTTAGTGACCCAACAATTCTGGCTACATCTAAGCATTCTCTTACAGTTTTGACATCATTGTCACAGATTTTCACTCCTGGTTGCAGTTCAGGGCAATGTTTTTCTTCATAAATGTTATTTTTACTATTTTTGGCGAACACAATATAAAAAATTGATGTTGCATTACAAGTTTGGTCACCTCATTACCAGTTTGGTGTCTTTCTGTTACAAAGCTGGGTCTTCGGGTAACGTTACCCGACCCAAATAACAAATATATGGCCACATATATATATATATATATATATATGTATGTATGTATACCCCCCTGGGCGTCCGACCTCCGCTACAGGTTGTGGGAGAGGAGGGGGGAGAAATCTTTGTCTCTTAATTCCCCCCATATATATTATATATATGACTTATTTCCGAATAGTTGACCGACCTTTGACAAAAAAAATTGTTTTCCTTGATTTTTTCCGGCCAGCCGATATTTTGCCGAATCCTGAGCTTGTCACTGTATATATATATATATATATATATATATATATATATATATTCTTATGCAATAATGTATAATATCTTATATCTTGTATGCAATCAAATAATACCATATTAAGTCTCAAATATTAGGTTTTATTATTACTTGATTTTTGTGAGCTTACATACCTAAAACTTTTGCCATAGCTAAGTGAATTTTTATATTGGGTACCCACCAAAAACAAACTTTTGACTGATATTTTAAACCATGGTTATCAGCTGTCAGGTTTGGGTTCGTTTGTTGATTTACTTACAAAGTCCCTTAATTGTTGTCAGGTTCTTTTTTTTATGTATGAGTTGGGCACATATGACTTGTGTGCTCCAACTTGAGGGGGAGTTTTAATCAAGGAATAAGGTTTCGGCGAAACCACCGAAATTTCGCCCCAAAATACCGATTTCGGTAGCATCTGGTACCGAAACATGCGACCATACCGATTTCGATCGAAACTGCCAACAAGATTGCATTTATCGAAATTTCGATAAAAATTTCGACGGTTTCGATGAATTTCGCCAATTTCGAGATTTTTTGTACACAAATTGAAAAATTTCGATGGAAGTTTCGATAATTGCAATCCTTTGTGTTATTGTTGTTTTTTGAATAGGACTAAAGGGGGATTGGGGTTATTTCACCATTTATTACTCATGCATAGCATATACCTATAATATATCATAATTACATTGCATTCCCTAATATTTGCTACTCAAATTATCAAATACTAATATGATGCATGCTTTATGCTATATTTTATTTTCTTCAATGCGGACGACATGTATCCTAGTTATGGTTAATAGCCAATGAGGGTCCTAGGAAGCCAAATACACAATAAATCAATGATTTTACTTGGAAACATTGCATTAATGTTCTTAGGGCCAATGAAATGGTTGACTGTCGAGTCAATATCAACAGCAAACTATCAACCCAAGTAAAATGTGTGGGGGACGCCCTACATATCGAATATGTGATGTTAGAGCACAAATAAGTACATGCATGTATATAGCTCATATATTGCAAAATTACATAACTTAATTCCTACATTTTGTCATCGAAATCCTTCATCGAAATCCTCAATAAAAAGGATAGTTCCCTTACCCCCCCACATGAAGGACCCCTCCCTAACCTACCCCCACATAAAATTTTATTGCATAAAACGATGCATTTAGGTGTAGAGGTCACGCCTGTAAAATTTCATAAATTAATTCGTTCATTTTGGCGTCGAAACGGGCACAATTGCATTTATCAAAATTTTTGTCGAAATTTCCATAAATTTCGGTTTCCATGCTGTCAAAACGGTATCGAAATCGGATACCTTATTCCTTGATTTTAATATATAGGGGCTTACTTGTAATTATTTAAAGACTCAGTGATGGAATTATAAATTCCATGTATATACACATATACACACACATTTCCCCAATGATGAAAGTCCCTTATGATGAAAGTCCCCAATGATGAAAGTCCCTTAATTGTTGTCAGGTTCTTTTTTTTAATGTACTGAGCTGGGCACATATGACTTGTGTGCTCCAACTTGAGGGGGAGTTTTAATATATAGGGGCTTGTAACTATTTAAAGACTCAGTGATGGAATTATAAATCTCATGTATATACACACATACACACACATTTCCTCAATGATGAAAGTCAAGTCGAGGGCTTCTCTCCCTCTAATTGATGTGTCATTACAATACCTACTGATGGTGTATGGTTTTGTTAAATGCTTCTACCGGATGACAAACTTGGAGAGGGCTGCCTTAGATGATATGTACATGTGCAAAGAAGAACAACTCATGATCCAGCTCAAAGTAATGTTATTGAATCACAAAAAGTTATAAGAGGGAAAGACATGCCTAATTTATTCGAGGAGAGCTGAGAAGGTGATAATAGGAGTTATTGTATCTCAATGAGAATGACTCAAAACAGAGCTGAATGGGTCTAGACAACGTTCTTACCCTTTTCTCTAATGCTCATGGAGCTAGACTTTATGATGTGTGTGTAATAATAGATTTTGATTTTGGCTTTGATCAACCAGAGTCCAGCAATTCTGGAAAATGCTTGAGTTGAGTCCATAAAATCTTTCCTTAGACGTGATGTAGGAAAAATGTGACCACACACAAAAGTCTAACATGGTTGGGATTGAGGCTTAGACATCTATGCCGTCTTATTGCTCGGTAATGACATGACAATAGTTATGTTGTCATATGAATAAGTACTTCTGTATGCTGATATTTGCATGTGATTGGTTAAAGAAATTTTGGATAATGACACCAACTATTTTTGATCTAGAAAATGTGGTGATCCATGCTCCTTGGTACGATTTTGTTTGGTAAATTGCAAAGTCAAGATAATATAACTGTTACTTTATGACATGTTTGCTGTTGATCTTACTGATTGGGAAGAATCGGACTTATGCAGGTATGTAATGGGCATTGGTGAAGCAGAGGCATTTTCAGAAAGGCTTAAGCGTGAGCTTCTAGCCCTGGAAGCTGCAAATGTTCATGCACTTATAGAAAGCGAGCCATTGATAAAAGAGGTCATTCTGTTTCCTTATCAGAGGCAATTCCATTTCATTGTGGCGGTCAAATTATTGAAAATATGTCTATCACATTTATTGTTGGTAAAGTCTATTTACAAAAATCGTTATATATACCATAACTATTTGTTGGTAAGGCACATCTACGAACATTGTTGTAGTTATCATGAAAACCGGTTATCTTTGTTTTTTACTTTCGCACGTACTTTTAACATGTCAGAAGAGTGAGTACCAAAAAAACCATGTCAGAAGAGGGTTTCTAACCCTTCATTGATCATAATGGCATCTTGAATTTTAAGCCATTTAAACTTTGGAATATCTTATTCACCACTAATCCAACCATGTCTATCGTGCAGGTTCTTAATGGACTAGAAGCAGCTAGCAGCCGTGTTGATGATATGGATGAATGGTTAAGAATTTTTAATGTGAAGCTTAGACACATGAGAGAGGACATCAAATCGGTATGTGGGACATAAACGTCCAAAGAAATTCCTCACTTCCCTGATAGAATTCTTTAACCTAGTCATCTTTATCTATTAGCCCATTCTGTAGGGAGTCTTAAAGATTACATTTTCTAACATCATCAGTTTATAACATACGAGTTTGAGAAGCACACTTGTTCTGATCCTTAACTGTTTGTGAAAATCCTGAATAACTTTTTGTCAATTCAAATACACATGCCTAAACTGTTGCTTGTCTTATATTGAAAAGTAAATGGAAATGGCGAGAAACCCTGTGCGGTATATCTAATCTAACTATCTAAGCTATGCTGTTTGGCATCAACTGTGCATGAAAACAAACTCTCACTCATACCAAATTTCGTTTAAAATTTTCATCTAGTTGGTCAGTGTCTCATATCTGTTCGTCTGCAAACTAAACTTGTGCTTTGCTATTTCTTATTCAAGGAAAACCCCTCTACTTGTGTAGAAGTAGAACTACCCCCAAACTACTGTTCTAACATCCATCCATATAAGAAAATTATGTGCCTGCCAATAAAAGAGCAACGAGATGGATTTCACTTTTTATTTTGACAGGTCTTGGACATTGTGTATGGCGTAAAAATGAGAAGAACATTTGGTGTAGCTCTTTCGAGTAATTACCATTATCTAGGCACTTTCCACTTCCAAACTGAAATAACTCCCAAATATTTGTGTGTAACACTAGCATATGATACATGCACTTCCTCAGTAGTAAAATCTGTTTTCTGCCATTTCGCTACATCATATCATATCAGATTAACGCAGTCCTAGCCTAAGACCTCTCTGTAAATGCTATAGTTTGGTGGTTTTGGCTTCCCTCATGTTGCTAAGTATGGTGAGGTATATATGTACTATTCTCAGAAGTGTCTAACTATATTCCTGCCCAAGAACCACCTCTTGAAGGATCGTCGTGTCTAGTCCAGTGGCCTGTTCTCTGTGCATACAAACATACGTGCTGTCAGCATCAAACAACCTGATGCCTTGGCATGCTCAATCCACATGCCAGTCATGTTTGTGGCCTCCACGTTCTTGTACTGTAACCGTTATAAATTAGAAGACTTGCCTTTTTCCTAGTTTATGACCATATGTGTCGAGTCTGCCGACAACTCATAATTTGTTATTTCTGTATTACAGTTTTTTTTTTTTTTGAGGAAAGGTAATGTTTATATTGAATTAAAACACATCAAGCAAGCGAAGACCTGCTTATGTGAAGTACCAACTGATTGTTTGTGAGGGGAGAAAACGGAGAAAAAAACTGAAGCATAAGCAAAAGAGCAAAGTTTGGCTAGCGGGGGGAGGCACCCCTTAATAAAATCTCCTATAATGTTAAGCATCCAAAACGATAATCTGATATGAACCGTCTTTGATTTTGCTTGAGTCACAGTAGTTGTTGCACCAAGCTGACCCCAGCCTCGTCATCCACCATAGCTTTCAGATCACAGAGAAAAGCAGCTTTGGATTCACCTTCTTCCAAATCATCCTTTTTTTCATCTGTATTACAGCTTTATATGTCCTAAACATATGTTTCACCCATTTATCATTTCTTTTATCGTTTTATCGAGTCTTGTAACCTCCAAGCTTTGGACATGTGTTTCACCCATGCTCCAGCTTGAGGGGGAGTGTTAGAGAGTCTATATTAGCCTATTTAGTTAATAGGTTAATTAGTTATTGGGCTTTTGTATTTCAGCCCGTTTAAATTACTTGTGTCTTAAGTCTTAGGGTGTCTCTCCTCTCCTATATAAAGGAGAGGGCGTCCAGTCTTGTATTCAACCCATTGTATTCAATATAATCTTTATTCTTTACAATAACCATCAGGAATATACATAGTAATGCATCTATTTGGATCTGCAGGGGCCGAAGCCCCCCCCCCCCTCCAAACTGGTGCCAGAGCCCGGATGACCCAAGAGGTTGGTAAATACGGTTGCGCTACCCAAGAGGTAAGTAAATACCTTGGGGGCTTGACAGGAAAGGAGATATCATCCATCAAGGAAAGTCCCAAGTAGATCAGCAACAGGTGATGTCGAAATAGCAGATGCGGCTCAGAGAAGACGTGATGAAGCAGCTCAGTGAAGATCAACTGGATGAATCAACCTTGCAGAAGTAGATTGGCAGGCTTGTTGAGTTTTTGAAAATCTGAAGCACCCTCTGTCTCATGTGAATGCAGCTGAAGTACACCATCAACACCTGACGTACATAATGCAGTACGAACGCGGATAGCTCGGTGTTGACGTTGAATGAAGATCCTTCATTGCTGTGTGGAAGTAGAGAACGGATGTGCTAAACAATGCGAAGCTCCATGAAGATAATAGTCTGGAACATATATAGCCTGAATACATATATCATCTCTTCTCATACTCTCTCTCTCTCTCTTCTCATATCTTCCTCTCCTCTCTATCCCCCTCCGCACACCAAATACGAGGAGAGTGAGTGTTTGGTGTGGAGAAATGGATATATGACCCCCGCACGTGGAAAAGGGATACACACATGATGGGTGGGTGGGAAAAGAATTGGTGGATTTGAGAGAATTATGTGTATATGGAGAATGAAACCGATAATCGGAGAGAATATGCTAAATGGGTCAATGTAAGATCTGAATAGAAACATTAAATGGATCTAGTCCCGACCCGAAAAGGGATTTGTTTGGCCCGTTATGCTTAAAACTGGATCCGATTAGCCAAGGGCAGATCCGATTCAGGATCTGAATATCAACATGCATCTGGTATATGGGGGCAGTACTAGGGCTGTTTGGTAGCGGTAGAGAGTGATGGGTGACCGTCCTTCAACCAAGGATAGGCGAATACGTTGGGGCAGCAACAACGAGACGGAGAGCAGCAGTGGAGCAACGACCAAGAGCATGGATGACGGCGGCGACTGAATGGTGTGATCGGTGGCTTGGGATATGGTTGTTGGATGATATGACAGCAACACAGCAGCAGGACAAATGACGATGATTGTGTCGCTCAACTGATGTAGCACTTGGCCACAATGAAAGATGATACTAGTCTCCTACACGGCTCTGGAGATATTGCATGCCATGAGGCTGCATGCGGAGTCAAGTGCGGAGCCTCTCCTTATGAGACGACAAAGGCTGGAGCTGAGGACATCAGGGCGATGCAGCTGTAGATGGTTGCTGAATAATGCGAGTGCGATGGCGTCGACGGATGTGGATGGCGGCTGCTTCTGGGCGGCGCGGCGACGGCGACGATGGTTGCTCCTACTTTTGTGGTCGGTCGCAACACTCTTACTGGTCGCCGTCGGCTTGCTGGATGGATTCAGCTACAGATGGAGATCTTTGCTGTGCGCTGCTGGCCGCAGTAGTTGCTGGTATTGCTGGCCGACTAATGTCCTGGCAGGCTGTGGCTGCAGCTACGGTTAGTAACCGGTAATGGCTTGACGATAGCTGTTGATTGCACCGGGACGGAGGTAGCTGGCGTACGGAAAGAAAAATTAAATCTTTAAGAAAGAGAAGGAGAAGCCATGGAGGCCGAGATGTGCCCGGCGGGCGGTCGACCTAAGCCATGGCTACGGCGCCCGCCCGCAGGCGGGGGTTCTTCCCCTCGGTTGCTCTTTGGAAAAGACGAGCGGCGGCGGCGACTAGGGCTGTGTGCGCGCCAGAAAAGAGAGGGAGGAGCGGCGGCGGCTAGGTTTCCCTCAGGAGCGAACATGCTCTGTTCACGCAGGAATTACTATTCACTCCGCAGTACTGTTCACCGCCAGAGTTATTGCTCACGCTATTGTTACTGTTCACGCCTCTGTTTTTGTTCACCGCTCTGATACCATGTAAAGAATAAGATTATATTGAATGCAATGGGATGAATACATGACTGGACGCCCTCTCCTTTATATAGGAGAGGGGAGACGCCCTAAGACTTAGGACGCAAGTAATCTAAACGGACTGAAATACAAAAGCCTAATAACTAATTAACCTATTAACTAATTAACCTATTAACTAAATAGGCTAATATAGACTCTCTAATAGTTATATCTAAGTTGTAACAATTATATTTGACCTAAATCACACCTAACATGGCCTAAACTAGACCTGATTGGCACCAATTTGACCTATGTTGATCTAAATTGGGCTTAATCTCGCCTACTTTGACCTCAAGCTAACTTAATTTTGCAAAGCATAAACTTCTAGACCTTAACTTTCTCTAATTTACCCCAAGTATATCTAAATGAGACCTTATTTGGTTAAATCAGACCAAGTTCCCCCAAATTAAATGTGTTTCCCCCAAATCATACTTGTTTTCCCCAAATCAGACGTGATTTCCCCAAATTTGACTTGATGTGGCCTAAATTAGATCTAATTTTGCATAACATGACCTAATCAAACCTTACTTCCCGTAGTTCACCCTATACTAAATTTAATGAGACCCAATTTGGCGAAATCAGATATGATTTCTCCAAATCCGATGCATTTCCCCCAAAATACACCTATCTTCCTCAAATCAGACTTAAATTGCTAAATTTTGACCTGATTTAGCCTAAATGGGACCTATTACAACCATAAAAGGTGATCTAATTTAACCAAATCCAAACCCAGTTTATGCCAATTCAGCCTGGAAATGGCATATTTTAGGCCTAAAGGGTCTTAGACGCCCACTTTGAGGCGCCTTGCCTAGCGCTTAAGCGCACCTTGGCGGGCGCCTTGATAACTAGCTATAATAGAGGAATACATCAACGACATGATTATACATTGAAACTAGTAATACAACCTTACTTGGATATTTTGTGGTTCAGGGTAAGATTAGGTAGAATTGTTGTGGGTTTGGGTTAGAACGCTATGAAATGAGGTAGTCAAATCGGTCATTTTTTGAAATATTTTGAATCCACTTAGATTTTGCGTTTGAGAATCTGGGTTGACTCTGGGTTCATGGGTTTGGGTTGGGGATTGAAAACCCCAATATAAGGATTAAGGACTTCATTGAGGATTTTATGTACGGTTAAAATAACATGCATTGAAGGGTAATAATTGGATGAGGTGCATAAGGGTGGATGTATCATGATTGTCTTTGAATAACTAATACAACAAAATTTTCTCTAATCCTCATTCAACATAGAAGAAAATTTACAAAGCATGCAATGCTCTTTCTCTTATCGAGATCTTAAAATCTAAAGATTTAGGGGGGATGAGTTGTTTCAACGTTAATCCCAAAATGAGAATCCAATCCTCAAGTAAAAAGGGACCTTGTAGATGATTCAATGATTTTGCATGACTACATTGAAGGAAAGCCTACTAGGTTCTAGGTGCACTGCCTTAAATTAGGTGTAGGTTTGGTTGGTCTGGATATGGTGAAGATGAACGCAAACTTCCGCCACTGTGTTTCGAGTGGTATCTGCAAAACTCAAAAGAGGAAGGCTCTCCATAGCTTTAAAACACTTTGTAACTCAGTTTATCACCCACTCATAGAGTAATTATTCCAGCTTCTACATCAATAAGAGATTTTGCTTTAGCTAGGATGGATGCTCAAAGATTAATGGATATTAGGGTCCTCCTTGATATCATGAGGAAATTGCAAAGGATGCAGACTTTTCCTATCTGGACCGGACATCTTCAACAATTTTCATGGGGGTGGTCATTGAGAGATCAACAAGTTGTATCCTCATTCCCGTGGGCTTCATGTTGGCGAGTCCCTATTTGTTCATAATGATAGAGACATGATGCTTATGCTAGCGCCTAGGTCCATGAGTCCGGTATTGCACATAAAATCTTCTATGTAGCATGGTAACCAAATGAGCTTGGATCTTTCCATTTCTTGGGCATCTTGGCTTGCAATATCTTACTGACAATGTGTGCAAGCTTGACAGTCTCACAATCGTCCGTAATGTACTTCCTCGTTGACATCTCCATGGGGAATTTGGAGTGTACAAACATCTCGACAATTGCATCCACGAATGAAATATTGCGGTGAAGCTTCTTTAGGACGTCAATGAATTTTGGGAACCGCTTCTCGAGGTGATATTTCACTACACACTCTAAGAAAGAAAGGCACATATGGATGTATGGTAGACACGTGTAGGAGAGGACTTTATCCCGTGATTCTTGCCTTGAGCGTCAACATCTTTGGGAAAGAAATGCACATATAGTAGACACTTGTAGGAGATGATTTTATCCCGTGATTCTTGCCTTGAGCGTCAACATCTGTGTGAGTGTCCTTCTCGCCTTCTTCAATTGGTGTAGTTTTGTCTTTGGCTTGTAGATCCTTTCTTTTATGTTCTGTCACCTCAAGATTTTGCTTCCCACTTCTTTATAGTGATCAAAGAAGAAAATGTCCGATTTCGACGTTGTTTCAGTGGCCACAAAAATAGAAAATTTGAAACATTTCAACAGAAATTTTGATAGATGCATTCCTGGTGTTTTGACAACCAAATGATTGAATTATTTAATGATATTTTACCAGATGCTCTACTAGTGTAGTTCTACTCAAATATGTAATAATATTTCATGTCGGATATGTGGGGGTGGGGCTCCTCATGTGCGAGTGAAGGAAGATGAATTGTTTCGATGGGAATTTTGAGGTCAAATTAAATGGTGAAATGAATGAATTAAGCCATTATAGTTTGTAGCACAATATATAGACTCAAAGACAAATTTATGGCACATAATATGATCTAGGATGATAGGATCTCTAGGTAGGATGACAAGACAATGTTGCCGTGGTACGTGAGTGAGTATTGTAGAAGCATGAGACTACAACGATTTACGCATCTAATTGAAGCATGATGGTTATCATCCTCCTTGTTGATTATACTTATCAACATATTGGCTCCAGTTTATTTTATTTTATACAAGCATAAATGTGTTTGGCTCCAGTTTATTTTATTTTATACAAGCATAAATGTGTCTCAATGTGTTCTCTATATGCCTAGTAGTAACAAAATGCCTGTTCATGGATTAAATCAAGCATTTTTCTTGGTCGTGTGCTGAGCCTAGAGGATACAACCATGTAGTTAGAGGTGTGATTGATGATGGCATACATACAAAATATCTTGATGGTCATGCTAATTGTGCACACTGTCATTATAAAACTTGTGACCTCAAAAATGAAAGCTAGTGGGTCATCATAGCCATAGATACAACTCCTAAACCCATTTTTAAATATTTCCTTCATAGATCTTTATAGAAGTGGGAGAAATAGGAGAGAGAGGTAGAATAAGACTAGGAAGAGAAGAAGCATAACTTAGATTGCCCCTAAAAGCCTAAGGAGTCATATAGTGAAATCTACAGACATGGTACCCCGTTTCTCAAAATATAACCTATGCTTCTTGAAATTTCGCCGAAATGTAGACGAAGTGAGCCTTTTTCATCGAAATTGACCTAATTTTGTCAAAATTTGAAAAAACCATCACCATTTTTTTTTTTTTTTTCTGGAAAATTTCCCTACATAAAGACGTCTGGTCATTTATATATCTTATGGCTGTCAGCATCAAAATAATTGGCGAAATTTTGCCAATTCTGACAAAATTTTAAACTATGATAGTGATGGCTTTGCACTGCTCTTATTGATTGGTGTTATGCTACTCGAAAAGTTGGACTTGTATGCCTTAAATAGAGGGCAACAGTTGCGGTATTTGCTTTGCAAGTTTTTCAAGATTTTCAGGCGTCTTATAAGCACTTGTGTGACTTGGACATTGAGGGTCCTTTGTTCTGCCATGAAAGCTTTAAACTTTTGAAAATCATTCGAGCATTGGGCTTGAAGTATGACTTTGAGTTCTCCCTTCAAATCCTTCTAATCAAGAGCCAAGCTCTTTATGAATCCGTTAATAAGTCTAACTTGGAAATTAGACCATCATGAGGAATAACATTTGCCTTTATAACAATCTTTATGAAGGAATAGATTTCGTCCCTCCATCTCAATTGGTGTGATTTATGACCATACCCTCGACGATCTTTGTCCCATCTTGTTTTGTAGTCCACCACTGACTACGACATCAAGAAGGGTCTTCACCAGGTATTGCAGCCTGTTGTAGAATGAGTGAAAAAGCATCCATTGCTCCAAGTCGTGGTGAGGACTTGCTCTTCCTTTGAGTGAAGTTCATGATCTACCCCCTCAGATAGGCGATACGGCTCGACGTGAAGAATATGGTGATGATCGCCTTGATGGGACCGTCTCATATCTCTATGGGGATATTATTGTATCAATTTCAAACCTGATCTAGTAGAGAAAAGTTGAATGCACAGACACAGAGCAATGTGGCTGAGAGGCATTGATCTTGAAGTATCACATAGGTCAATAATTGCTGCATATGCTCGTTTGGATCTTCATTGACCATGCTAATTTGCTAGGTCATTTGGATGAGGTTCATCTTATCTCAGAGTTGTTGGCATCGGTTGTGGGCTTGATGATCCCAGTCACGATGAGGTTGATTGTCGAGATGGCACAGTCGCTGAGTGCTTTGTCTCCTGCCATCTTGTATGTTCCTTGCTTCTTCCTACATCGAACGTGCAACAGAGTGCATTTAATCTCTTGATCATAATTCAAGAGGTTCCCTTAACTAGAAATATCACCTTGTGCAACAATTACCTTGCAATGAAATATGAAGGTTTTCACAATTGTCGGAATATGCATATGACTAATATATCAAAGAATCAATGTAAAAAAGAGAAACTAATACATGACTAAGTATATGGGTAGCCTAGTCTAGCCCGACTTAGGTGATTAGATGTTTCCATTGCTCCTGGCATGATAATAAAATTTTGACAAGACTAAGATTGTGGGCCTTAATTAATTAAAGTATAAACTGAAACTGTATTTCACAACCTCGATGTCCTGTGAGAGAACTAATGCCAGTGTCTTACTTCATGTTTGATTCCACAAAGAATAAGGATGCTTTATTAAATTATTAACTGATTATTTAGGTGTATCAATTAAGAGAATGAATTATTTAACCAATTATGTTCAAATAAACATAGTAAAGCAAGTAAATTAGGAATTAAATAAATCAAAGAAAGTATTATGGAACAAAATAAGAGAAATTTTAAATCTAGGGTCTTGCCACTATGAAACTTTGAAATTCTAGTTAACCAACACACCATAAAACCCTAATTGACAAGATGTGAAGTATTTGCTTAAACCGTTACCAATTCCCCTTTGGATCTAGAGGAACACGTATTATTGAAGAGAAAGATAGATTCTCACTATAAACAATCTCTCAGTAACTCATTATGCGCACAATTCTACCCACAATTCTTACTTTTACTTTTGTATATTAAAGAATCACTTGTTTTCTTGGTTAAATCTAAACTCTCCCCACAAGTTGTTCAGATTACTAGATCAAAAGAGATGACAGGAAAACATCCAAACAATCATAAAGAAGAAGGAAAATGATTATTTTAACTAAACAATTAAATACATGGAGAGTTCTACAATACTAGAACTCTGTTCCATGGGGTTATGCCCCATGCCTATCTAGAATAATGAGTCCCACTTATACATGAACACTATCAGAAAATGAGACTTTGGGGTAATTGTTTACTATTATAATTAGATACGCTAACCACTTTCCTATATATGTAAGAGGGGACACATATTAAGACACAAAACAAACCCTAATGGACTTAAATTTCAAACATTAATGGACCAAATAGAATTGAGCCCTTTTACATAAATTACTAAAACACGCACATACTCTAACGATTGCAATAAACATGTAGACATTTGAGATACAAACCACAAGGAAAATGATATGGAGAAGAAAATAAAGAACTTCATAGTAGACATGGAGGGAATCTCTATACTCCTGTTTGTTGACTCAAGGACTGAATTGACTAAACCTTTGTTTTGATGATGACTAAACCATTCCACTTATTTGTGTCTAATGCTTCTACTTGAGTGATTTCAGATTAGGTATAGACACACTCCAAATGCCCTAACTTGCGCATATCAAATTGGAGAAAAGACAAGCCAAAGTCAATACAAGTGCACGCTTTTGGAATATGATGTAAATCCATTAGAATCATGTTGTAAATCACTTGTAATGATTGGGTGACTTGTAATTAAGCTTAGAAAAAATCAGGAGCACTTAGATCGAATGTTTAAGCACTCAAAAGCCATTTTCCAAAATTCACATCAGGCTGTTCATCGGTCGAGTTGCAAACTCGACCGATCCTGATTGGATCTTGAAAATGACTTTTGATCGGTCGAGTTTGCACTTCACAGAACTTGACCGATCCCTCTACTGACCAAAAGTGATTTAAGTGAATTGGTCGAGTTACCCCAGGACAAACTCGACCGATGGCTTAAATTGATCTTGTCTTTTAGTGGGATCGGTCGAGTTACCTTTATAGAAACTCGACCGATTACACTGTATGGAAAAGTGCAGAAAAGTGTTTCTAGCCGTTGTGGAGTTGCAACAATAAAAAATATATCCGTTGCAAGCCACAAAATGGCTAGTTTTCGTTCTTAAGTGTTCCCAAAGGCTAAGAGGCATCCCCACCTATAAATAGGACCCCTTGGGCTTCATTCCAAGGTTGAGCATTCAATGCAAAACTCTATATGAGGTTCCTATTCTATAGTTGAGTGTATCCTACAACCTCCTCTCTCTCTCTCTAAGCTTAATCACTTGCTACATTCGTTAGAGTGAGTAGGAAATCTGTAAGAGAGCTAGTCCTATATGTATATCTTGTGAGGCTCTCACTTCCACCACATCTCTATCTCTCATTTCAACCATGAAGATGAAGGTTCTCTCTCTTGGCCAAGAGAGGTGAAGAAGAACAAGGGAAGGCATCCCTTGGTGAAGATCAAGGCTGAAGACTTGGGAGCAAGAGTGGATAAGCCCTTGGTGAAGACAGAAGACTCCTTGCTCAAGTGGGTAAGTCCTTGGTGGAAGCTTCTCTGAGTGAAGGTGAAGTCAAAGGCTGAAGATCCAAGAAGAGTGGAAAAGTCTTTAAAGGCGGAAGACTTGTGCTTGAGTGGGTAAGACCTTGGTGAAGGCTGAAGACTCTTGCAAAGTGGGTAAGTCCTTGGTAAGGTGGATACTCTTTGTATTGGATAGGTAAGCCCTTTGGTTGGTCATGTATTGTAAGCCTTATGAATGAATATAAGAGTGCAATGGTTAAGAAATCCTAGAGGTTGACCTCTCTAGATAGTGGACTGACTCACTTCTAGTTTGAAGTGTGGAACCACTCTAAATAGCTTGTTAATTGGTGTATGTTCAATCTCTCTCTCCCTTGCTATATATATTTTAGTTGCACTCAAACTTGCTATTTAGCAACCTTATCTTTTGATATATCTTGAAGGTCTAATGAATTTTATTTAAGTGCATTCAACTCTATTTACCCCTCCTCTTGAGACTCCAATCACCCATCTAGGATCCAACACTGTTTTGACTAGTAAAGATTATGAAATATGCAAGATCTTTTTCTTCTCATTCCTTACCATGGAACTAAAATTCGGTGAAGTTGGGCGAAGTTTCGTTGAAGTTGATTTTTTTCGTATATATTGTCGTCCCAACTTCTCCGAAGTTGTCAAAGTTTCCTCGAAGTTGGCGAAGTTGGAGCAAAGTTGAGACGACCCAGAACAATAATTCTAACTAGTGCCCTCACGGCCGTATAAGGCATAAGTGTCGTCTCCAACCCTCTTCACATCTTCTAATATCAACTCATATGTTTGTTGTTGCCACTCTTTGCTAGAGAGGGTCTTGTAACTACTATTTGGTTGTATATTGTAGATAATACATATGTTCAACACTTGAACTGTATTTGTATGTGTATTGCACGTTTAACCATTGCAAGCAACACATTGTATTATCAACCTATTTAGGGCTAGAGAGTCATGAATCGTGCTTTTGTGTTAAATTAACAATTGTAAGATAGAGGTATAACATAATTAGAAGTTTTGAATCAAATTTTCCTTCAAATTCACATCATTTTCTTCAAAAATCGGCATCGAAGTTTGTCGAAGTTTGCGTCTAAACTTCCTCGAAACTTTCTCGAAGTTTCCACAAACTTCCACTTCCACACCTGGCGAAGTCGACATGAAGTCGAAGTCCTGCACCATGTTCCTTACTTTGCCCGGTTGTTTCTCCTTCCCAAGCACTTACTCCTGACTCCAATACGTGATATCCTCCTATTAGTTAAGGGGATGCATTTATAACTTTTGGAGGCTTGTGTCTCAAATAATAGGGTGTTTGGAGGAAAGTCTAATCGATGTTTCCGTTGTCTAACAGCCCACTTGATCGTCCTGGAGTCTAATCAATTGTCTGGCTGCTGTCAGGGTGTTTGTAGACACTTTAGTCAATCCACTGGAGCCTAGTCGACTGACTGGAATAATCTGGCTTCTTTGTGTTGGTCCCGGTCAATTCATTGGCAATGTAGTTGACTGATTGGATGTCAAGTGAACTTTTGAAGTGTATTTTATCAGTCGTTTTGGCATCATAAATGGTTTCAATGACTATCAAACTTCAATTCATCATTGTTGGAGGTTTAAGAAACCCTCATGACGTGTCAGTGAGGTCCTATTTGCGTTTTGTCGTGACTTCTCTTGATTTCTTCATCACTCAACCCTGAAATCATATGAAAAAGAGCAATTATATATCAATTGAGAAAGCTCAAGCGAAGATGAGTGATTATGCTGCTCTAATATGAAAAATTGGAGGTAATGACTATGTAAAATACACCTGGGCATATATCTTGGGCTTGGCATAAAATGTTTCGTTTGTTGAAAGGACACAATTTTGACAAAGATTCATGTCTGGATAACAAACCAACCGAAGTTGCAAAGTCAAAATTTCATGTGTTTAAAATGTCTTGGTGGAGCTATATTTTTCTCTGATGTGATAGTTGTGTGCTCATTTGTAATTAATAGTCTATACTACATGCAACCTACAAAGTATTTCAGGTTTTGTCCATGATCAAAATTGTAGTCAATCCTATCTAAGTGGTCATATTACAATTAATATAGGTTGAATGTATGTTTTATGTAAATTACTCCGTCCTGGAATTTCGTTCCAGGTTTCCACAGTTCCCCTCAAGGTTTAATTTCTATGGTCTCTTGACTTTATTTTGATGGAATTTCCTTTGAAAACTCAAAGCTTCTTAAATTCTATTATCAAACATTCCATTTCCATGGATGAGAAATGGTGTCAAATTTTACACGACATGTACCATTGTTACTAATTGTCAATGGGACTTTTAGGACTATTCGTGGACTGAATCGATCCATATTAGTGGAACTCAGCATAACCTTCCTAGTAGGAATACCATGTGTAGTCGGTCATCTCAATATGTGTAGTAGAGTCACTAGCCACAAGATTGGCCCA
The DNA here is from genome assembly GCA_963693085.1 of Alisma plantago-aquatica. Classification (NCBI taxonomy): domain Eukaryota; kingdom Viridiplantae; phylum Streptophyta; class Magnoliopsida; order Alismatales; family Alismataceae; genus Alisma; species Alisma plantago-aquatica. Next base: position 944,900,757 of record OY856410.1, on the reverse strand, counting down.
CTTGAGTAAATAAATCCCTTGATAAAACCAAGTAATGAAACTGGTCCTTATTGAATCTGTTTTAATGTATCAAAAAGTCTTAACTAGAGCATATTTTAATACTGCTAGACAACAATGAGGCATACAAATAGCCTGCGGTTATGTGGGTAAGCATTTGCAGTTGTGTTAGGATCTAGGCAAGTGAGATGCTTCCTTAGTGTTTCTATACGCATATATCAAAGAAGCTGCTTTGAACTTCATTAGTGTCATACATTGATGGAAAAAAGTTCTCAAGGTGGCAGAATGATGGCCTCTAGGACAGGGTCCCTAGCCATCTAGGCATCATACACTTTTTTTCTTCGATTGCTTTCACATATATTTTACTTCATTTACACATATGGTATGTGTATATCTATGTAATTTTTTCTGAATTTAATTGAACCTAATTTTTCTTGAAACACACCTGAAATGTCCCAGATAAAACCTACATTGCCTTAAATCTACCTAATCCAGATGTAGTTTGATCAAAAAGGACCTAAATCAAAACGTAAATCAATATTATTCAGCCTCCGGTTGGGCCTAGAGAATCCTAGATGCCTAGCTAGACGAGCAGGTTGGACCTGGATGGTCACAAACATGCTCTAGTGCCTAGCTTGCCTAGGCAGCACCTGGATGGGCACCTAGATAACTCTTTGAAGGATGCTACCATAATTAGAAAGGCATTCCCTTTATGATGCCTAAAGACCAAGTGTCTGCTTAAGTGAGCAAGTTCCTTTCCAAGAGCTGATTTTTTGCCTTAGTTGACAAGCTATTAGCTATGCATGAAAGATGTTTGTGCCGCTGAATGGAGGAATTTTACACTATATATTTATGCATTTACTTATTTAGTTCCCCATAGTTTACTCTTTTGTCTATTTCTTCATCTCTCTTGTTCTTATTGTAACACAATTTTCCTACTTATATAAACGGAAACCTATCTTTTGTTTGTTATGTGAAGCATGGAAAAGTCTTTTAGTTCTAACATGATAAATGTCTTAGATTAGTTTTGATTATGAATTTAATGTATTAAGTATGTTATGCCTTCTTGTTTGCCTTGGAGTAATTTACAATTATGATATACTTCATTTTAAATAGATAGAATCTCGTAACAACAAACTGGAAATGCAATCTGGAAACAACAAGGCACTCCTCGAGGAGCTTGAAAAGCTACTGGATCGCTTGCGCATCCCCCCAGAGGTATGTTTTTATAGTTTATCCTATTTATATGTAAGGTTTGGATAGCAAGATCAAAATTGTGTCCTCTTGGCAGTATGCAGCAGCTCTGACTGGAGGATCATTTGACGAATCTCGGATGCTTAAAACTGTTGAAGCTTGTGAATGGTTAACTGGTGCCTTGTCTGCACTTTCAGCGCCAAACTTGGATCCATGCTATACTAACATGAAAGCAGTAATTTTTTATGTGCCTTTAACTAAGTTTCTACTTTAGTAAAGGTCTAGAAAGTGGCATAAACTTGCACTATTGCTATTGATCTAAAGCTGGAACACATTATCTGACCTAGTCTTTCACATAAGACAAAATTTAGTAGTAGGAAAGCAATTCTATTATCAATGTATGTCACTGATATTTTTCTAGGTGTGTTCTCTCAGATGTGGACGGCTTCTTACTATATTACTTGTATGATTCATGTGAAGTGTTAAATGAGAAAGACAATCAAAATTCTAGTACAAATCTACTCTCATCACAGCCCTAACAATTAACATCTTCATCCTGGTGTTTTGGAAAACTGAGTATACACCAAACGACATGTTAAGCGAGGGCAACACTGAGTATACACCAAATGCTAGCGCATGTGGTTTTTGATTCTTTTTAATTATATATGAATAGACATGCATAATTATTGAATATGAATTCATAGATATGATGAGCTTGGATCTTTGATACAAGCACACTGAAGGGAAGAACGAGAATAGATCTAACTTTAGAGCGAGATGTTATAAACATATAGAAAAATGTTGAGTCAACTAACAAATAAGCATGTCCGTGAACATAACATCGCATGCCACATAAGCACGTGGAAGAACTTGTAAAGTAAAAAACTAGATTTTCTTTGCCAATGGCCAAACTTTATTATGATAAATATAAAACCATGGAACATAACTTCGATAAATTTTGACAAATTTTCGCCGAAACTTCAAACTTCGGCCATAGGTGAAGTCGAATCCCAAATACTTCGGCCTTGTCCAAACTTTGGGGCGAAGTTGACTTTTTTTGTATTTTCGTCTCAACTTCTCCGAAGTTGTCGAGGTTTCCTCGAAGTTGGTGAAGTTGGATGAAGTTGAGACGGCCCAGAACATGAATCCTAACTAGTGCCCTAAAGGCCATATAAGGCATAAGTGTCGCCTCCAACCCTCTTCACAACTAATATCAACTCCTATGTTTGTTGTTAGCGCCCTTTCCTAGATGGGTGTTGTAACAACTATTCGATTGTATTATTGTATATAATACATATGGTGAACTGTGTTTGTATGTGTATTGCACATTTGACCCTTGCAAGATATAGAAGAATTAGAAGAATTCTATTCAGTGAGTAAAAGAGTTTACAATCCATTCTCTTTTATAGGACAAGAGAATAAAGCCACAAGTAAAACTAAGCAATATGGGATAAAACACAAGTAGAGTAAAACACAAAATAGCACAGAAATAACACCTCTTTACTCTCCCTCAAGCTGGAGCATAGATGTCGAACATGCCCAGCTTGTCCACTAGAGTCTTGAAGCGAGCCTTGGGTAAAAGTTTGGTGATGATATTTGCCACTTGGTTTTCAGTGCGAGGTATGGGGTACATATGCGTCCAGAAAGAACAAACTCCCGAACAAAGTGACAATCCACTTCTATATGCTTTTTCGTTCATGAAAGGTTGGGTTGCTCGCAATAAAAATAGATGCCTGGTTATCACAGAACATTGGAATAGGTTTAGAATCAGTGATATCAAATTCTTTAAGAAGGCTTTGCACCCAGAGAAGTTCACAGGCAGTGTGAGCCATGGCTACCACTGTTCGCTTTTTGCTACGCCGGGTGACTAGGTCGCCACCAACAAGGGTGCAATATCCAAAAGTGGATTTCCGATCACATTTACTTCCTGCATAATCAGAGTCAGAGAAACCAGAAAGATTGCAATGCCCATTCTTCTTGTATAATAGACCTTTCCCTGAGAGCTTTTAAGGTATCACATAATGTGATAAACAACGTCCCAGTGACATTGTCTAGGTTTATCCAGGTATCTGCTTACAAACCCCACAACAACAGTCAGATCAGCTCTCGTAACAGTGATGTAGATGAGCTTACCAACCAGTTGTCTGAATTGGTGATGATCAACATAAGGTGGGTAAGTGTCATCATCCCAGTAAGTATTTGGGTCAAGAGGGGTGCTGGCTGGCTTGCAGCCAAGCATACCTGTTTCCTGTAAGAGGTCCAGAACGTATTTTTGTTGAGAGAGACATAATCCTGCAGATGATCTGGATACCTCAATGCCTAAAAAATATCACAGCTTGCCAAGATCCTTGGTGACAAAGTGTTTTTCTAAATACGCTTTAGTAGCCTGGATGCCCAAAGTGTCATTGCCAGATAATATAATGTCGTCTACATAGACAATAAATATAACTAAGCCAGATACAGTTTTCCTGATGAATATAGAGCGACGAAGACAAATTTGATAAGAATCTGACTCAGCTTGTCAAACCAGGCGCGAGGGCTTTGTTTGAGACCATAAATAGCTTTCCTTAGCTTGCGAACTTGCGAGGAAGACTCCCCTTAAGCAACAAAGCCCAGTGGTTGCTCCATGTAAACTTCCTCTTGCAAGTCTCCATATAGAAACACGTTTTTGACATCCAGTTGAAACATCAGCCAATCTTTGTTTACAACAACAAAAATGAGAACACGAACAGAATTGAGCCTTGCGACTGGAGAAAAGGTCTCAAAGTAGTCTACGTCGTAAGTTTGTGTGTAGCCTTTAGCTACCAGGCGCGCTTTCAGGCGTTCAATAGTGTCATTCGGTTGATATTTGATAGTAAAGATCTAGCGGCAACCAACTGTAGGACAGGTGGAAGGGCGATCTACAAGATCCCTAGTCTTACGATCCGAGAGTGCCTGCATTTCAGCTTCCATGGCTTGTCTCCACGCAGGAATAAGGAGCGCTTCTTTGGCATTTTTTGGAATGGTTACAGAAGAGATAGCAGCAGCGAAGCACGCAAAACTGGAACTCAGATTAGAGGATGAACCGAAATGACTAATTGGATGTTTAGTACATGAACGAAGACCTTTCCGAAGATTAATAGGCAGATGTAAGTTAAAATTTACCTCAGGTGTGGAATGATCATCCGCTGAAGGAGGAATTAGTTGTGGAGGGGCCATGGAGGGATTCGTCTTCTTGGATCTTCTCTTGTAAACCTGCAACTGTCGTTCTTCAGGTGTCGGCTCAGGAGGTGGATCAATATCCACAATATCAGGTAACGACGTGGGTGCCAAAATGTCACTAGATAACGATGCCCCATTATCAAAGTCAAAGGATAGATGCTCAAAGAAAACGACATCTGCACTTACATACCATTGTCGCATGATAGGATCATAACAACAGTACCCTTTCTGGGTTCTAGAATATCCCAAAAAAATGCATTTGGTGGAGCGAGGATCAAGTTTTGTTATCCCAGGACGGAGGTTTTTGACAAAGCAGGTGCACCCAAAGATACGACGTGGAACAAAAAAGAGTTGTGCATCAGGAAAAAGGATGTGATAAGGAAGTTTATTTTGCAAAACAGAAGACGACATGCGATTGATGAGATAGTAAGCCGTAGAAACAACCTCAGGCCAGAAACGTTGAGAAACTTGATAATGAAGGAGAATTGTGCGAGCAACCTCTAGGAGATGACGGTTTTTCCGTTTAGCAACTTTTTTTTACACTTGACCTAGCTACCACTGTTTGCTTTTTGCTACACCAGGTGACTAGGTTGCCACCAACAAGGGTGCAATATCCAGAAGTGGATTGCCGATCACATTTACTTCCTGCATAATCAGAGTCAAAGAAACCAGAAAGATTGCAATGCCCATTCATATCATATAATAGACCATTCCCTAGAGAGCTTTTAAGGTATCACAGAATGTGACAAACAACGTCCCAGTGACCTTGTCTAGGTTTATCCAGGTATCTACTTACAAATCCTACAACAACAATCATATCAACTCTCGTGAGTGATGTAGATGAGCTTACCAACTAGTTGTCTGAATTGGTGATGACTAACATAAGGTGGGGAAGTGTCTTCATCCTAGTAAGTATTTGGGTTTAGAGGGGTGCTGGCTGGCTTGCAGTCAAGCATACCTGTTTCTTGTAAGAGGTCCAAAACATATTTTTGTTGAGAGAGACATAATCCTGCAGATGATCTGGATACCTCAATGCCCAAAAAATATCGCAACTTGCCAAGATCCTTGGTGACAAAGTGTTTTTCTAAATATGCTTTAGTAGCCTGGATGCCCAAAGTGTCACTGCCAGATAATATAATGTCGTCTACATAGACAATAAGTATAACCAAGCTAGCTGCACTTTTCCTGATGAATATAGAGCGACTGAAGCCAAATTTGATAAGAATTTGACTCAGCTTGTCAAACCAGGCACGAGGACTTTGTTTGAGACCATAAATAGCTTTCCTTAGCTTGCAAACTTGCGAGGAAGACTCCCCCTGAGCAACAAAGCCCGATGGTTGCTCCATGTAAACTTACTCTTGCAAGTCTCCATATAGAAACACGTTTTTGACATCCAGTTGAAACATCAACCAATCTTTGTTGACAACAACAGAATTGAGAACACGAACAGAATTGAGCCTTGCGACTGGAGAAAAGGTCTCAAAGTAGTCTACGTTGTAAGTTTGTGTGTAGCCTTTAGCTACCAGGTGCGCTTTCAGGCGTTCAATAGTGTCATTCAGTTGATATTTGATAGCAAAGATCTAACAGAAACCAACTGTAGGACAGGTGGAGGGGCGATCTACAAGATCCATAGTCTTGCGATCCGAGAGTGCCTGCATTTCAGCTTCCATGGCTTGTGGCCACACAGGAATAAGGAGCGCTTCTTTGGTAATTTTTGGAATGGTTACAGAAGAGATAGCAACAGTAAAGCATGTAAAACTGGCACTCAGATTAGAGGATGAACAGAAATGACTAATTGGATGTTTAGTGCAGGAACGAAGACCTTTCCGATGACTAATAGGCAGATGTAAGTTAGAATTTACCTCAGGTGTGGAATGATCATCCGCTGAAGGAGGAATTAGTTGTGGAGTGGCCATGAAGGGATTAGTCTTCTTGGATCTTCTCTTGTAAACTTGCAGCCGTCGTTCTTTAGGTGTCGGCTCAGGAGGTGGATCAATATCCACAATATCAGGCAACTACGTGGGTGCCAAAATATGACTAGATAAGGATGCCCCGTTATCAAAGTAGAAGGGCAGTTCCTCAAAGAGAATGACATCTGCACAATCATACCATTGTCGCATGATAGGATCATAACAACGATGCCCTTTCTGGGTTCTAGAATATCCCCAAAAAATGCATTTGGTGGAGCTAGGATCAAGTTTTGTTATCCCGGGACGGAGGTTTTTAACAAAGCAAGTGCAGCCAAAGATACGGGGTGGAACAAAAAAGAGTTGTGCATCAGGAAAAAGGATGTGATAAGGAATTTTATTTCGCAAAACAGAAGACGACATGCGATTGATGAGATAGCAAGCTGTATAAACAACCTCAGGCCAGAAACGTTGAGAAACTTGATAATGAAGGAGAATTGTGTGAGCAACCTCTAGGAGATGACGGTTTTTCCGTTCGGCAACTTTTTTGTTGCTGTGGAGTGTAGGGGTATGTAGTTTGGTGGAGGGTCCCCCGGAATGAACAAAAATATGTAATTGATTTTTGCATAAATTGAAGAGCATTATCGGTGCGAAAAACTTTAATGGGTTTGCTAAACTGTCTGAATTTTAGGAAAAAATGTCCTAATAGTGTCCAAAATAGTGCTATAATCTTTCAATAAAAATAACCAAGTAGCACGACAATAGTTGTCAATAAAAGTCGTAAAATATTTAACTCCAGAATGGCTAGTGACAGAATAAGGGCCCCATATATCCACATGAACAATGTCAAAAAGCCTTTAGATACAATTTCTTTCTTAGCAGGAAACACAAAGCGGGTTTGTTTACCCAACTGACACAATTCACAAGAAAATATTTTTTCAGATAAAGCAAGAAATAAATGTTTCAGCTTTGCAGCAGACGGGTGGCCAAGACGGTCATTAATGTCGAAAGAAGAGCAATCACCAATGTCGGTCCATCCAAGTAGTAGAGTCCATCTGGTCCCTCATGGCCAAACCAATCCTCGTCTTTGCGCAGAGATCCTTCAAAACACAACTAGATGGATCAAATTTAATTGAGCACTGAAGGCTTTTCATAGTTTCACTGAGAAAAAGAAGATTAACAAGAAATTTTGGAACATATAAGACATATTTGAGATGTATATGACGGGATAAAGGAACGGTCCCAACTCCATGAACAGAAGTCTGAGAACCATCAACAACCATAACCGGAGGAAGCTGAGTGGTTTTAGTAAGAACATAAAATAAATTAATGTCACCGGCCATATGGACCAAGGCACCAGAATCTATACACCATTTATTTTTATCGGTAGATGGACCAACTAGCATTGTAGATGAGCTAACCTCTGATGTAGACGGGAGCTGAGACATGCACTCTTGAAAAGTTTCTCAAATTCGGAGCAAAGCCAAGCAGGTGAGGGTGTAGCTGGAGGTTGATCAGTCGTAGTAGTATTAGTAGAAGTATCAGTATAAACCTGGTTAGCCCAGGCGGAATTGCCGTGTTTAATCCAACATCTGTCTTCATTATGATTGTCTCTTCCACAGAAGTTGTAGAAACGAGGACCAACAAGATGCCCCTGACCTGTTGCAGTAAAAGGTGTGCGGCCTACGGTAATAGAATGACGACCGCCACGACCATGTCCACGGCCAAAACTATAATCAGTAGTGCGAACAACAAGAGCAAGATGTTCCACTACTAGGGTAGAAGATACATATGGTAAACATTGAACACGTTGAAGGACGTCCCGAAGAGTAGGCAGGGGATCACTGGAGAGAATCTAGTCGACGACCCCAGAGAAGGAAGATGGGAGACCGACAATAAATTGGACGAGTTGTAGTTCGCTGCGTTGTCTCTGAGCTTCCTTGATGTCAGCAGACAAGGGATGATAAATCTCGTATTCATTCCAGAGAGCAGAGCACTGGTTATACTAATCTTCAACAGACGTGTCAGATGAAAATTCCTTCTTGGCCAGGTTTTTGAAAATCTCAAAGACTCTCTTTGGATTTTGCTAATGGGAGTAGACATGAGATAATTGATCCCACATTGCCTTAGCATCATGAAGGCAGAGCAAGGATTGGCTGATGCGTGGCTCGTTGCTATTAACTATCCAAGATATAACACCCGAGTCATCTTTGCTCCATTGTACATATGCTTGTTTGGATTTTTCATCCATCGCGACATCAATGTAGGTAGAGGATCAGTGGTGATACAAGAATAGCGGCCTTGCGCTTTGACATACAGGATGAAGGAGGCCGACCAGAAGTGATAGTTGGAGCCATCAAGTTTCACTGTGGTTACACAGAACGTGGAGGTTCAGTAGATGCCATGTCGAACATGGCTGGAGAAATGAAGAGCAGAAACAGAGTAGAACGCAGATGCCGAAGCAACAATCAGAAAACATCAGGATCACCAAATCCAAAGAAACCCGCTATGGGGCAACAGTTGGCAGTAGTGGATCTGACGCATCAGATCATGGATAACCCACTATGGGACAGGGAAGATGGTAGAATAACCTACGCCGTCATGGAGGGATTCAATACTCCACCATGAGGCGTAGGTAGAAGCAACTGAAGAACTTGGAGACTCTCAACGTGCTATCTTGAAAAAAAATTGCCTGGAGACGTAAGGAAAAGCGGAGGAGGAGATGGAGCAAGGGAGGTGGCTAGAGGAGAGGGATGGTGGGAGGGTAGATAGGGGGTTGGTGAGTGGTGGAAGGAGGTGGACGGGTGGTGGGAGTTGGTGGTTGGGCAATAACAACACTGTTGCGTGAAGCTGCAACAGTGGCGAGGAAGGGCCGGGGCGGGGGGGTCTTCGGCGGTGGAGAAGGGGGGGTGGGGGTGTTGTTGGGGTGGTGGAGGGAGGGAGGAGGCGCGCAGTGGCTGGGCGGGGAGATAGGAGAGGTGGGGTGGCTGGACGGTGAGGGAAGAGAGGGCAGGGGGCGGCAGGAAGGGTCGGCGACGTCCGTGGGGGTGGTAGAGGGAGAGAGGTTAGGGTTGAGAGGGGGGGGTCTAGGGCATGGGGAGATTACAGTGGGAACTTGCAGGGGAACATAACTGCTTCTGATACCATATAGAAGAATGAGAAGAATTGTATTCATTGAGTAAAAGAGTTTACAATGCATTCTCTTTTATAGGATAAGAGAATAAAGCCATAAGTAAAACTAAGCAATATGGGATAAAACACAAGTAGAGTAAAACACAGAATAGCACAGAAAAACATATCTGTTTATATCTCTTTACAAGAAACAGATTGTATTGAAGGTCGTGAATCGTGTTTTGTGTTAAATTAACATATATATGATAAAGGTATAACATAATTAAAAGTTTTCAATCAAAGTTTCCTTCAAATTCACATAATTTTCTTCAAAAAAATGGCTTCGAAGTTTATCGAAGTTTGTATCTAAACTTCCTCGAAGTTTCCATGAACTTCCACTTCTACACATGGCGAAGTCAACACACAGTTGAAGTCCTGCACCATGTATAAAACATTGATTAACAACAACAATTTTTTACAATAAGTAGTTCCAAATACAAATATTCAAAATAGACATATAATCATTCAATTAAAAATAGGCGTCTGTATATACTTGCATATGAGACCACTTAGATCACATATGCAGTTAATGGCAGGATAACATATGCATATACGTTGTTGAGAAAAGGTTGAGCTGCATATGTGGCTGCATAAATTGACTTTTAGATACAACTCAGTCCAATCAACATGGTATTTTATATAGAGATATGTGTACTTGTGTTATCTTGTTTCTCTTCTCTATGTACTGACCCTTCTATGCCACTGTGTACTCTTTGTTTCCACACCATGTAACCAGGTTTCCCACGCTTACAAAGTACCATAATAAGTGTTGTCCCCCACTTAATAAGACACAAAATCCTTTCTTGACATGGTATCTAAGAAGGCCTGAAAAATAACCTCTCCCTCTTAACCCTTCCTTTCCCTCACTCCATGTCTGCCTAACACCTCGTGCTCTTGCCCTCTTCCCACATGGTCCCCCCTCCATGCCAGTTGTGACAACCGCTGCTCCCCCTCTGACCCCCTTACCCTAATGCCGCCAGTAGCCTAATTACTTCATCCAATCCCCCTTCCTCCCGAACGCCACCTACAATCTTCCTTCCTCCCCTAACCCCACCAACCCCTTCTGCCTGACCCCTCCCCTATCCACTCTAAGGCCTTCCTTCCACCCCTAACCCCACCGACCCCTTTTGCCTGATCCCCCCCCCCCCCCCCCCCCAATCCACTGTAAGGCCTTCCTTCCAGCGTTGTCTGCAGCCCCCCTACCCTACCCTTGTCACTCCCCTCACTTCCCATAGTTAGATACCCCAACCCCTCCCTCCTTTGCTACTCCTTCCCATCCCTCTGACTTTCCTTTGTTGTCAGTGGAATTTTCATGCCCATCCCTATTTGATACTGTCTACACCCATGCGAATATTATAACCTCTTAATGTGCGAAAATTTTCTACATGTTACATTTTTCCTGTGTCTTCCTTGGATTCCACCTACTTGTCGTTTCAGCCCTATGGCTACCTTCTAACTATATTTATGCTCCTTACCTGACAACCAATGGATCCTATCTGATCTACTTGCTATCACCTATTTGTGATGGTCGCGGTTCCCATGATGGCTCCATTGCCGTGACTTAATGTGTTGCATCTTTCGAAGTTAATCCTGACAACTAGACCCTGTGGGCCCAATTCTTTTGGATCCATGGCCATTATAGCATTTGTCACATCATGAGGCACAACTAAAGGATGATGAAGATCCAACCAAATGGGAATCTTGGTCTGAGAAGGACTCACAAGTCATCTCTTTGATTCCCAATAATATTTAAGCATCCATTGCATGTAACATGATCTTCTCCACTATTGTCAAAGATGCCATGACATTTCTTTCATACATACTTCACAAAATAGATTGTCTCACATATTTTGAATTATACCAGAAACTTAAAAATCTTCATTCGTTTGATTTGACCACTAATTTTTTTGTCATAGGTATGAGATGAATTCATACCACCCTCCAACGATAGACATCTAGGTCGTCCAACAACAATGCAATGAGGTGGAACTTTTCCAATTCATATCTTTGCTTCTTGCTAGTTATGAGACCATTTGCGAATAGATATTTGGGTCTCAACCACTGCCTCTCTTCATGAGGTCCACAACTGACTCTTTGATGTCACACTTATGACTTCATTGTGGCTTCTTCAAATTCACTACCTTAGCCATCTACTCCAACCGACTGAGATTGTGGCTGTGGCTTTGGACTTTCTTCTCTTGCAGACTGAGGATGCTCTTCAACATTTACCTCTCATTGTCACTGGTACTACGACAGCCACAATTGCTATAAAGACAAATGCTGGAAGAAGCATGGCAATCCTAATCTTTGCCAGCTTCCAAATGATATATGGTGTTTGCATGTCTCTCCTGCCTCTTCTAAGTGGACCTTGGATTTGGATGATACCTCACGTATATATGGTAATAATGTAATTTTTTCTTCATTGCACTCATCTACTCACCCATATGCTTGCTTGGCTGATGGGTCATATTCAAATATTGATGTCATGAATGATGTTAGCACTTGCTCTTTACGACATACATATGTATTGTTTACACCCATAATTTGCCTTATTTTCACAAGAAATTGACCCGCAATACATTGTTCTTGTACTTTGTTTCTATGCAAGATCTTCGGATGAACAAGATGATTGATGGGGAATCTAAAGGAAGAAATCGTCTCTACTACCCATAGTGACATTCAAGATTTGACAAATTTTTTGGCTTGCTTGAAAAAGTCGAATTGAGAAAATTCTTCAAAAGATTGTATAAGTTGGGCCAAAGTTTGGTCAACTAATCGGGAAATAATCAATAATAAGTTGGATATATAGATTGTGTCTTTAGGTATCTAAGGATGTTTATACTTTACACGCACACACATTAGTATGTATATGATATATATGGATGCGCACATACATATCTAGATGTAGATGTATGCATACAACATAGAGATCCCATAAATATGGAAGAGACTATTGTTTTGCAAGATGGAAAGTTGAAGCCTTTATAGTTGTAGTGCAGGAGAGGGAGAGGAATACATGATGTCTAGTAAAGTTACATCACAAGAGGGTCACTAAACTTGTTAAAAAAAGCTTACCTTTATGGAAAATGTTTAAAATCATGAAAAAATATGAAAGTTCGTGAAAAATCATTTTCGTGAAAAATCATGTAAGTTTGTTAAAATTGGAAATGTTAAAAGTCGTCGACCTACATTCTATTTGGTAATAATATTCAGATGATCCAAAAATTGTGAAATAAATGACATTTTCCAAACAGTCATAGACTTTTGTCACTAATCTACTACCTAGACAGTGAGTCAGTGAAACCTACTTCCCTAATTGCATCATTTGCATAGTCGACTTCTTATTGGCATCAACGCCTGGGACATATTGCCTTGTCGAAATTACATTTTATTTCTTCGTCCTTATCTTTTACTTTGTAGTGCCAGTCTTGTCAACTCGGAAAGCATCATTGTTTGGTATTTATGCCACAACAAGTATCCCGGGGTTTACATCTTTGATATTTGGTTCATTTTGACATTTGGGGGTCATGTCGCCTAGCCAATCGCAAGGGCATGTGAGATTTTCTAAGCTCATTAGTAATTGGTCCACGTGCTTTCTTGGTTTATTTAATAAAAGGATTTTTTTGAATTTTATGTCTTAACTACTTTTTTAAATGAAGTATCAATGTAGTTTTTTGCCCCTATTAAACATATTTGCACTTAGCATTGACAATGTCCTTGAGTTCATGCATCACGATTGTAAAGTCGCTTTGTACCTCCTATGGAATAATTCAACGAACCTCTTGCCCATATACTCCTAAAAGAATGGTGTTATAGGAAGGAAGAATCACCATCTACTTGATGTAGCACATACTAACATTCTTGAAACTAATCTGCTCAAATAGTATTGCTAGATGCCATTCTTACTATAAACTAATTAACCCATGGCCTTGTATGTCCTAAATAACGCCTTTTCGAATACCTTTCTATACTAATACCACAAAGATTTTTTTTGATGACGTGGGACCACCCCCGAACGAGCGCCGCGACTGTGACCCCCGCTGACGGCGTAAACCCCCGGTCCCCCCTCGCCCACCGACACAACAGGTAGGGGGTGTAAATTCACTCAGAGGCCGAGCTACGTGACTGGATAAGGCTGGCTGGAGCAACACCATCGAGGGGTTTCGAACCCAGGTCCCTACTCTGGGGCGCCCATGCCTCTACCATCTGAGCTACTACCCCCTCGACTCATTGCCTATATTCTATGCACGATCACCAAATGAATCTTGATAAATTATCCCCATGTGCTATCCAATATTGTTTCCTCGGTCATTCTCCTAAAAAAGGGGTATTGTTGCTTTGATCCGATTGATGAACACATGAATGTCGATGCAGATGTTATGTTCTTTGAGGTACTTTATTTTCTCTCCTATATTTTTCCTATGCCCATTCCAACTTTTTTGTGATCCAAAACCCTTTGGCTCCTCTAACTTGTGGTCCATGTTTATCAATGATGCAATGCCCTTCGTAAAAGGCCATCTATTTAGACACACCCCTAGCCATGTCATCTAATTTGTAAGTTGATCCAATATCGATACTAGTTGGATCTATGGCTCAAGAGGAGGGGGTGCATTGAGCTAATAAAATTCTAAAGAAAATATATTAGACCACCAAGATATATCTCAGAATGAGAGATTGCAACAATTACAAATTGTCCCAACTATATAGAGTGGGCCCTATTTGAAATGTTATAGTTCTACTACCTAATAAGTTCCTTCTATTAGGGCTTCTTAACTTAAGAAGCACCTTGTATATTTTCACCAAATACATATACTAGGTCCCTTTTCAGTTGAAGGGTATCCAACTCCTACCCATGTAAGGGCCGGACCTACCAATACTGACCGCCTGTCATTCACTAAGGGACACCTTCCCTTCACTTAAGACTTCCTGCCCTTACAACCTCTCTTAGCCAAGAGAGAAGCAATCACAAAGAGAAAGGGACCGAGAGAGAGAAAAGTCAAAGCCTCACAAGATAACAATGTAGGGCTTGCTCTCCTATAAAAATTAACTTTTGAGTTTTATGTCAAGGCTCGTGGATGCTATACCCATCTTTCTACTAAAGGTCCGAATGTTCTTGATATTATTGCTGATGACAAGACAAAGAAGGCATGTGATCTGTGGTCTAAAAAAGATTCTGGAGTTATGACCTGGATGGTCAACAATGTTGAACCTAAAATCAACCAATCTTTTCTACGACTGCGGACGGCTAAGGATATGTGGGATCAACTCTCCCACATATACTCTCATCAACAAAATCCAAAGGTGTTTGATATCTTCAAACACTTGGCCAATACGGAGTATACTACTACTGATCCTATTGAAGACTACAACAATCAGTGTTGTGCACTTTGGGATGAATTCGATGTCTACCATCCACTCTCCTCTGATATTAAGGAAGCCCAACGACAACGCAACAAGCTTCAGCTTGTTCAGTTCCTAGCTGGGTTACCTCCCTCCTTTGCGGGTCTTGTTGATCAGATTCTCTCCAGTGATCCTCTACCTACTTTACGAGATGTTCTGAAACGTGTACAACACTTACCTTCTGTCTCTCAAGCGTCTTTTGACCTTTTGGATGGTGCTGCCCTTGTTGTCCGATCTGATGATTCTTTCCGTGGTCTTGGTCGCGGTCGTGGTTGTGGTCGAGGGCGCTCTACTCCAGGCGCCGGTCGTGGTTCGTACTCGTCTGGTTCTGATTCCTCATCTACTGAGCAGCGCTACTGCAACTTTTGCAAGCGCACCAATCATAATGAAGACCGCTGCTGGATTAAGCACGGTAAACTTGCTTGAGCAAACCAGGTTTCTTCAAAACAGCCTGACACCCTTTCTTCTCCGTCTGCCCCACCTTCTGTTGATTGGATCAGATCTGAGTTTGAGAAATTGCTCCAAGCCCGCCTGGCCTCCTCTGCTGAGACTTCTACTGATGACAGTTCTGCTCTTCTAGCACAATATGGTAAAAAAACACATAGGTGATTGACTCCGGTGCCACTTCACATATTACTGGCAATCATTCTTTATTTTCTAAATGCATAAAACTTCTGCAATTCCGCCTATCACACTAGCCGATGGTTCTCAAACACTTGTTTCAGGAATAGGGAATATCTATACTCCTGGCTATCTTTCATTACGCTCAACACTTTTTGTTCCTAAATTCCCTATCAACTTGTTATCTGTGAGTAGAACTGATAAGAGCCTACGATGCTCCATAACTTTTGACCCGAATGGTGCTATCTTTCAGGATCTGTGCACGGGGATGAAGATTGGTTAGGGTGATGAGGGACCAGACGACTTATACTATGTGGACACACCAAAGATGACGGCTTACTTGACTACTTCTGTGACCGACATCCAATGGCACTATCGCTTGGGCACCCTTCATCAACAAAATTGAAGAACTTACTACTTGACATTTCTGATTCGGTTTTTCAATGTGAAACATGCCAATTGGGCAAACAAACTAGATCTACTTTTGCCAGGTGAAATTGTATTAGCTCAAAACAACCGTTTGATATTGTGCATGCTGACATTTGGGGCACGTGTTCTGTTTCCAGTATTTCTGGTTTTTGGTACTTTATGAGTTTTATTGATGACTTTTCTAGAACCACCTGGTTATTTTTGTTCAAAGACAGATCTCATATACTTGATACTATCACATCATTTTTTGCTGAGATACGTACCCAGTTTGATAAAACAATAAAAATCTTTCGTACAGATAATACCCTTGAGTTCATTCAAAACTCAGTCAATCTATTTGTTGTTGAAAAATGGATACTATTCACTAAACCTCCTGTGCATACACACCCCAATAGAATGGCGTTGCTGAATGCAAGAACTATCATCTTCTTGAGGTTGTCCGTACTCTTCTATTCCACTATCATGTTCCACAACTTTTTTGGTCGGAAGCTGTTTCCACTGCGTGTTACCTTATTAACCGCATGCCTTCTTACCAAGTCCCTTTTCAAATTCTATACCATGATGCACCTCTTTTCACCGTGCCTCGTATTTTTGGGAGTACGTGTTTTGTAAAAAAATCTGCGTCCTGGCCTTATGAAACTGGATCCTCGTGCTATCAAATGTATTTTCCTGGGTACTCTATGACACAAAAAGGATACCGCTGCTATGATCCGATTACCAAGAAGTGGATGGTTTATGCTGATGTTGTCTTTTTTGAACATATGCCGTTCTATTCTTATGTCGGATTTGCCTTTGACACCTGATTTAATTACAAAATCTCCTTTATCTCTGCCTGTTGATACTGCTCTCCCAGATGCCACAGTTGCACATGCTCCTCCATTGACGGTTTATTAAAGAAGACCGAAGGCATTAACTCCCTCTGTGGCCCTCCAAGTCCTCTATCCTCATCTACAAATCCGCCAACACCTCAGGTATTTTCTGACTTGGATATTACTATCAGTTACACAAAGGAACTCGGTCTTGCACTCAACATCTAATTGGGAATTTTTGCACTACTGCTAACTTGGGAACTAATTTTGCAAATTTCACTTTTGCCTTGTCTGCTGTTTCTATTCCTAAAAATGCTGCCCAGGCTCTTCAGCATCCAACATGGCGTCAAGCCATGGAAACTGAAATGCTGGCTCTCACTAATCGACACACTTGGGATTTGGTTGATGCACCCACTGATTGTTTACTAGTTGGTTGCTGATGGATTTTTACAGTGAAATATCAACCTGATGGCAAAGTTGAGCGACTCAAACCTCGTGTGGTACCTAAAGGCTACACTCAGACATATAAAGTTGATTACTTTGAGACCTCTCTTGTCGCTCGTCTAAACTCTGTTCGTGTTCTTACTTCAGTGGCAGTAAATTCTGATTGGCCTTTATTACATTTAGATGTTAAAAATGCCTTAATGTATGGCGATCTGCATGAGGAGGTATACATGGAGCAGCCTCCTGGATTTGTGAGTCAGGGGGGACTCCTCGAAGGTCTATCGCCTGCCAAAAGCAATTTATGGTCTTAAGCAAAGTCCCCAAGTGTGGTTTGATAAGCTGAGCTCCATTCTACAAAAGTTCGACTTTTGTCGTTCTCAGTCAGATCACTCAATGTTTGTTAAGAAAACTACCTCTGGTCTTGTAGTGTTGATTGTCTATGTTGATGACATCATCTTATCTGTGCATTGAAGCTTCTCGATCATCCTCTGGTCTATGCTTATCTCAGCGAAAATATGTTTTGGATCTCCTATCTAAAACATGAATGCTTGAGGCCAAGCCTGCTGGTACTCCCTTGGATCCCAACACTAACTGGGATGACTAGACTTCTCCTTATCCTGACCGTCATCAATATCGCAGAATGGTCGGGAAGCTTATATATTGTGAAACAACCTGCTTCCCGGTCGATACCATCGACAGGTGGTCGATGGTATCGAGACTATCACAGCAACAGAACATCATTCTGTCGATACCATCGACAGACCTGTCGATGGTATCGACAGAAGGTCAGAGGCGGAATCTGGCGATCTGCCCCTTGTCTCTATTTTTATTATATCACTTGTTTTATTGTTTTTCTTGGATTTTCTCCTTTGTACCACCTTGTATCTTACCCTAATATATAAAAAGGAGTGAGACGGCTATTGCCCTCACACACAACAGTTGCACCTAGCAGCCGCCAACATTGTTCGTCTCTCTTCTCTCTCGTTAACATGGTATCAGAGCAAGGTCTGCTCTAGGCCGCCGTCTCTCTCCACCGGCAGTCCCTCCCTCTTCCTTCTTCTTCCTCCTTGTCCGCCGGATCTTCTCCTTCCTTCCTCCCTCCAGATCTTCTCACCGCGGCACCGGCAACAGCAGCTGCGGCTGAGCCGCCGCACGGCGTGCAACCGTAATCTGCCGCTTTGAGGATCTTCGGGTGATCCGACGGCGATCTAAAATCTGAACCAGAGGACTAGTCTCTCTACGGTTATTATCCTAGTCACACATCCTCCATGTGTGATTAGGAAAATCGTCTGGAGGCTGTGAATGCGTCAGTAACACATTTCTCTTTATTTTTTGTGTGACGTGTATCTCTTCGTCACCTCAGTCTTCTTTGTGGCGTGTATCAATCCGTCACACAATCCCGCTCTTTAATGGGGGACATCAAGACGCCTATGATCTACAACGAGGTGTCTCCTATCATCTCCATCAAGCTCGACGGGAAGAATTTTCTTCTATGGATGAATGCTGTTCACACTGTCCTGGAGTCTCGTGACAAGGCGGGACATGTTGACTCAAGTCCTCTAGCCTCTATTGACAAAGGATATGCTGAATGGAAGCGTCATGATAGTCTGGTGAAGACTTGGTTGTGGATCAGCATGGAACCTGCAATTGCGGCAAGGTTCATGTTCTATACAACAGCTAAGGAGATATGGGACGCAGTGAAGCAACATTATTCTCAAGAAAAAAATGCGCTTTGGCAATTCATGATCTATGGCCGTTTGTTTGCTGAGAGGCAGGGTGACAAATCTCTTGAGGAGTACTTTGGAGCTATTCAGGCACTTGCTCAAGAGCTGAGCTATTATCATCCAGTGACTGTTGCTGAACAGATCAAGGACATGGACGATC
The DNA here is from genome assembly GCA_963693085.1 of Alisma plantago-aquatica. Classification (NCBI taxonomy): domain Eukaryota; kingdom Viridiplantae; phylum Streptophyta; class Magnoliopsida; order Alismatales; family Alismataceae; genus Alisma; species Alisma plantago-aquatica. The sequence continues at coordinate 944,881,700 of OY856410.1, read as the reverse complement.
TAGTTACGACTAAATTTTTATCCGGGCTTAACCCTTCGTGCGGTTCCGTCCGGAGTGTAATTCTGGCTTCTGATAAATTTCCCAGTTTTGTGGAAGCTTATTCAAGAATACAACAATCTATCTTTGAGTCTGCTACTCCTGATCCTGCTATATCTTTTGGGGAGTCTCATGCATCCGTAGCTGCTGCGGTGAGAGGAGGACGACCTGGTATGGGCAGAGGACGTGGGACACGTCTTAAGTGCACTTTCTGTGACAAATTGGGACATACAGTGGAGAAGTGCTGGAAGAAACATGGGAGACCTGCTGCACCACCTGTAGGGACAACACATTATGCCACTACTATAGATTCCTCTTCTTCTTCTGCTGTGGGAACTACTTCTGGAACCGGTATCACGCTTACTCAAGAGGAGTATGATCGGTTTATTCAGGCTACACAACACATGAGTATGGGATCATCGTCATCATCGTCAACAAACCTGGCATCTACTGCGGGTAATCAGGCTACATCTCTCATAGCTTCTGGCTCTACTTCATCTTGGGTGGTTGATTCTGGCGCGTCATAGCACATGACTGGTATGAGGAGATTGCTCCACTCTATTGACTCATATATCCCTCACCAATCTGTTACACTGGCAGATGGTTCAGTGAGGAGAGTGTTAGCTAGTGGATCTGTCTCTCTAACACCCAAGATTGATCTCAAATCTGTACACTTTGTGGCTGAGTTTCCTTTTAATCTTCTTTCTGTTGCAAAATTGATTGACACTGTAAACTGTACGGTAACATTTGGGCCTTCTTGTTTTGTATTACAGGATATCAAGAGTATGATGACGATTGGTGGGGGACCTAGGAAAGGTGATCTCTACCTTTTTCATGGTGACAGTCTGCCTCGCCAAGTATCTGCTCCTGCTCCATCCGTCCTGTTGAGTGGTTCCCCCTAACTATGGCATTGCAGATATGGACATCCTTCCTTAGAGAGCCTGCGCAAGTTGGAACTAGAGTTGTCCCAAGTGTCATCTTTAGAGTGTAAGTCATGTCAGCGGGAAAACATCATAGGTTATCTTATCCCAGTCGTGTTAATAAACAAGCTTCTTGTCCTTTTGAGTTAGTCCACAGTGATGTGTGAGGTCCTGTTAAAGACCAGAGTTATAATGGTTTTCGTTACTTTATTTCTTTTGTGGATGATTTTTCTCGAATGACATGGATCTACCTTCTCAAAAGTCGAGAGTCTGTGCTATCTATTGTGAAACATTTCCATACTGAAATAAAAGTCCAGTTTGACTGCAATATAAAAATTCTTCAATCTGATAATGCTTTAGAATATGTTCAAAAGGCTATGTCTGTTTTTTGCAGCTCTGTAGGTATGATCCATCGCACATCGTGTCCTTACACCCCTCAGCAGAATGGGGTGGCTGAGCGGAAAAATCGCCATCTGCTTGATATTGCTCGATCTATTATGTTTCAATCCAATGTTCCCAAGAAATTCTGGTCTGAAGCCCTTTTAACTGCTTGTTTCTTAATTAATAGACAACCATCTTCGGTTCTTAAAGGACAGACTCCCTTCACTGTGTTGCGACCCACAGATCAACTCTTTTTTGTTCCCCTTAGAGTGTTTGGTTGCACTTCCTTTGTCCATAATGTTGACCCTAAGGCCGACAAGCTTTCTCCTAGGTCTGTTAAAACCTTGTTCCTTAGTTACTCTAGTACTAGCAAAGGATACAAGTGTTACTGTCCTAGTCTTCGTCGGATGTTTGTGTCTCGGGATGTTACTTTCCATGAGACCACTCCATATTTCTCCGATGCTATAAGTAAGGGGGAGCAATTGAGAGAGGGAGTGCCACCAGTTTTTCAGAGTGATAGAGTGGCATCATCTGTGCAGAGTGAGGGAACGCCAACCATCATTCCTGATTATACTTTTATTCCGGATGAGCAAGTAGCAGACAGGTCTGTTATTGAGCATTACCCACATGTTTATAGTAGGCGAGGCAGACATGTTCCGGAAGTGGTAGCGACACCAGTCTCTAAGCCTTCATCTTCGTCTTCTACTCATGGGATTCCTACAGAAGCATCAGATCTTGATATTCCTATTGCTGTTAGGAAAGGTACTTGCTCTTGTACTATTAGACATCCTATTACAAATGTGTGTTGTCTGTCCCACTTATCTAAGCAGGCCCGCACATTTGCTATTGGGATTGATTCTGTTGATATACCAAGGAATCACTATGATGCTATGAAGGACAATGGCTGGAAACAGGCAATGCAGCTTGAGATGTCAGCTCCTTTGCATAATGACACATGGGATCTTGTTGACTTACCTACAGAGAAGAAAGCAGTGGGTTGCAGATGGGTTTTCACCATCAAACGTAATCCGGATGGATCTGTTGAGAGGTTGAAGGCCAGATTGGTAGCAAAAGGCTACATACAGACCTATGGAGTTGATTTCTTTGAGACTTTTTCTCCAGTAGCTCGTCTAAATTCTGTGCGAATTATTATTTCTCTGGCTACTACCTTTGATTGACCCCTATTTCAGCTTGATGTTAAGAATGCCTTTCTGCATGGTGACCTCCAGGAAGAGGTATATATGGAGCAACCTCCTGGGTTTGTTGCTCAGGGGGAGTGTCAGAAGGTCTGTAAATTGAAGAAAACCATATATGGTTTGAAACAGTCTCCTCGAGCGTGGTTTGACAAGTTCAGTGAGGTTGTACTCCAGATGGGCTTCTCTCGCTCCATGACTGATCACTCTTTATTCTACTCTAGCTCTTCCTGTGGCTCTATCATTATGGCCATAGTCACAATATACTCCGACTTTTTGAAAAAGTCGCGTTTAAAACACGATTTTTTCCCTAGACGTATCAAACAGACGAATAATTCCCAATTTGAGCATAGTCACAATATATTACGTTTTATTCCCGTATTATTCACGAATTTGACATTTTCTTCCCGTTTTCTACTTTTTTTATGTACTTTCTCATTTTATACTATTTAAGACTAACTTGGTTTGAGTGTGTGTATATATATATGCGTGTTTGTATATGTAAATACACACACACACATATATGTATGTATCATGTATGTATGTGTTATATATGTTGCAATAGATGCATAGATATGTACTTACATATCTTGCACTATATGTATTGTGTTATATATATGTGCAATACACACATACACACACACACACACACACACACACACACACACATATATATATATATATATATATATATATATATATATAGAGTTAGGCTAGAATACACTCGAGTGTATCCGGAGCGGAATACACTCAAGTAGTTTTCCATGATGCTATATTTTTTTTTGAAAATCTAATCCGTTGATCTTCTTAAAATCTCGTGAACAACTCATACGCAAAATTTGAGCACATTTGGATGTGTATAGCTCATGTTATGAAGACCGCAAAAATTATGCATTTCAAATTAGTTTCGCGCGTTGATTTTGTTGCCCTTGGATGAGTGACTTACACTCATCCAAATGGGTTCAAAATTTGTATGTAGCCTAGTTATAGTATGACGGTGAAGATCAACGGTTTACATTTTGCAAAAAATAGTCTTGATATGCAAACACACTTGAGTGTACTCATGCGATCCGTACACTCGAGTGTATTCTAGCCTGACTCTCTCTCTCTCTCTCTCTCTCTCTATATATATATATATATATATATATGAATCCTCCGATCTTTTGCCGAATTTTTCCCGAATCGTTGACCGTAATTTTACCGTACGTTGACCGCTTTTTACCCGAATTTCCCGCATAATTCCCGAATCCCGTATTTTTCAGCTCGACCGAACGTATCCTGAATACCGAATTTGTGACTATGATTATGGTAGTATATGTTGATGACATAGTAATTACTGGCAGTGATTCTACATGCATATCTCGTGTGAAGGAAGGGTTGCAGAGACACTTCCAAACGAAGGATCTGGGTAAACTGAGATATTTTTTGGGCATTGAGGTGCTTAGATCTCATGCAGGTATCAATCTATCTCAGAGGAAATATGTGCTGGACTTACTACAGGAGACATGCATGACTGAATCTAAACCGGTAACTACTACTATGGATTATCACATCAAGGAGATGGTTGATGATGTTGAGTACTCAGATCCAGGATATTACAGGAGAATAGTTGGCAAGCTAATATATTTGACTGTTACACGACCTGACATCTCTTTTGCTGTAGGAGTTGTGAGTCAACATATGCACTCACCACGACAGTCACACTGGACAGCAGTTTGCCGGATTCTGAGATATCTGAAGAGTGCTCCTGGTAAAGGGATCACATATTCTAAACCCAAGGTGCTTCCATCTACTTTGACTCTCACTGGGTATTCAGATGCAGATTGGGCTGGTAATCATACTGATAGAAGGTCTACATCAAGCTAATGTACTTTCCTACGTGACCATTTGATTTCCTAGAAAAGCAAAAAGCAGAATGTGGTAGCCAGATCCAGCACTGAGGCTGAATATCGTGCTATGGCCCATGCATGTTGTGAACTACAATGGGTCAAATTTGTTCTTTCTGAGTTAAAAATCCCTATTATGTCTTCTATGGAGCTCAAGTGTGACAACCAGTCTGCTATACACATTGCCAGGAATCCTATCTTTCATGAGCGTACAAAGCATGTAGAAGTTGATTGCCATTTTATTCGTGATCAAATCAAAGATGACACTATTGTGACGCCATACGTCAAGTCTGAAGATCAACTGGCGGATATCTTGACAAAGCCTTTGGGTCCGGCAGCTTTTCAGAGGTTATGTGGCAAGCTAGGCATACACGATGTGTACTCTCCAGCTTGAGGGGGAGTGTGAAACAACCTGCTTCCCGATCGATACCATCGACAGGTGGTCGATGGTATCGAGACTATCACAGCAACAGAACATCATTCTGTCGATACCATCGACAGACCTGTCGATGGTATCGACAGAAGGTCAGAGGTGGAATCTGGCGATCTGCCTCTTGTCTCTATTTTTATTATATCACTTGTTTTATTGTTTTTCTTGGATTTTCTCCTTTGTACCACCTTGTATCTTACCCTAATATATAAAAAGGAGTGAGACGGCTATTGCCCTCACACACAACAACTGCACCTAGTAGCCGCCAACATTGTTCGTCTCCCTTCTCTCTCGTTAACATATATCTTACTGTCACTCGGGCTGATATCACTTCTGCTATTGGACTGGTTAGCAGATATCTAGATAAGCCCAAACAATGTCACTGGGATGCTGTCTGCCATATTCTGAAGTATCTGGAAAGTTCTCCTGGAAAAGGCCTGCTTTACAAGAAACATGGTCAATGTAACCTTACTGGATATTCTGATTCTGACTATGCTTGGAGCAAGATACATCGAAGATCTACATCTGGCTACTGTACTTTTGTAGGTGGTAACTTGGTCACCTGGCGAAGCAAGAAGCAAATTGTAGTTGCTCGCTCAAGTGCTGAAGCGGAGTATCGAGGCATGGCTCACACTACTCACAAACTTTTCTTGGTTCGAGGTCTTCTAAAAGATTTTGGTATCTTTGATGCTAAGCCTATTCCCATGCACCGTGATAACACAACAATTATCTTTATTGCCAACAATCCCACCTTCCATGAACACACTAAACACATTGAAGTTGATTGTCACTTCATTCGGGAAGCTATCTTATCTGGTAAGATCTCTACACCTTATACACCTACTTCAGATCAAGTTCCAGACATTTTCACCAAAATTCTTCCGAAGACCAGACACTCTACTCTGATGGCCGAGCCGGGCATGATTGATATCTATGCTCCAGCTTGAGCGGGAGTATTACTATATATATCTTACTGGGCTTATTGTGTTATGGGATTTAGACTTGTTTAGAGTGTTAGCCCATTTTCTTTTATTCCTCATTACATGTTTCTAGAATTTTCGTAACTCTACTTGTCTCTAGAATATTCTTAACTCTCTTGTCCTATAAAAGAGAGACCACTATAATTGTTTTCATCATCTAATACAAAGCCTTTTACTGTTTTAGAGGTACAAAAGATCTAGGCAACTATTATATTTCCTTGGAATTGTGGCAGTCCATAGGAAAAATCTTAGTTATCAAGGCGCCCTGGGGTAGGCAAGGCGCCTTAAACTAGGAGCCCAACCTATTAAGTGTATTAAGTGGGCGTCTAAGGCCTTTTAGGCCCAAGTTAAGCCATTTAAAGGCTAAATTAGCATGAATTGGGTCTGTATTTGAAAAAAGTGGGTCTGGATTTAGTTTTAGTTTCCAAAAAAATTGGGTCTGGATTTGGTCAAATTAAATCACCTTGAGTAATTTTATGGTTAAAATAGGTTTGATTTAGGCCAAATCAGGTTAATTTTTGGCAAATCAACTCTAATTTGGGGAAATAAGGTGTAAATTGGCCAAATTGGGTCTCATCTAAGTCAATATAGGATAAATCAGAGGAAGGTTGGATTAGGTCATGTTATTCAAAATCAGGTCTAGTTTAGGCCAAATCAGGTGAAATATGGAAAAATTAGGTATGATTTGGGGAAACCGATTCTGATTTAGAGGAAATACATTTGATTTGGAGAAATTATGTCAATATAGGTTAATTTAGGAGAAGTAAGCCCTATTTAGGTCATGTTATGCAAAATTAAGTCTGATTTAGGCCAAATCAGGTCAAATTTTAGGAAATTAGGTCTGATTTGGAGAAAACATATCTGATTTGGTGAAATAGGTCTGCTTTGGGGAAATTTTGTTTGATTTGGCCAAATTAAGTCTCATTTAGGTAAATATACGATAAAGTAGGGAAAGTTCAGGTCTAAGATGTTCAAGTTATGCAAGATTAGGTTAGATTTAGACTAGATTTTTTTTTGATGACCGAGAGAACCCACCCCGGGCGAATCCGACATGGTAAACTCTCGAGGCATGAGAGGGTGTGGTCCGGTCACCCCCCTCCCGCGCCTAATCAGCGTGAATTGCCATTCGCAAAGTGCCTTCGGTGAGGTTCGAACCCGGGTCCTTCATTGGGACTTACCGAGCTCTTACCACCCGGGCTACTATGGCCGGACAATTTAGACTAGATTAGGTCTATTTAGATCAAGATAGGTCAAATTAGGGCCAATCGGGTCTAGTTTAGGTCATGTTAGGTGTGATATAGGTCAAATATAATTGTTACAACTTAGATGTAACCATTAGAAATATACATAGTAATGTATCTATTTGAATATATATATATATATATATATATATATAAATAAACGTTATTATATATATGTGAGAGAATAAAAATAAGCAAAAATTTCGAGAAACGCCTAGGCTCTCCTTGGGAAAAAGGGACCTCCTAGCTGCCTAGACAACTATTGGAAAAAATTGAGTATATTTATCCCAAAGAAAGTGCACCCTAGATCTTTTAAAAGACATCATGTATGTTTTGTTGCTGACCTATTGTTTATCTTGTGCATCAGTTGAATGATCTTTGGAATACTACTTCCGCCCCTCTTAAGGATAAATCTCAATATAAAAGGCGAGTTGGGAGTAGCTATATTTTACACTCACCAGATTAGCATTTCTTTTGTTGTGGGAGTACTCTGTTAGTGACTCAGTTCATGGCTATTCCTAGACAATGCCATTGGGATGCTGTTGGTCATGTACCACTGTATCCAAAACATGCTCTCGGCAAAGGGCTGCGTTACCGCCGCAATGAGCTCTTAAATATTGCTGTCTATTTAGATGCTGACTATGCATGCTCCTGTTTTGACAGAACATCTCCATTTGGGTATCACACCTTTGTTGGCGGCAATCTAGTTACATGGTAGAGCAAGATGCATAAAGTAGTAGCAAAAATATGGAGCAATTGCCCACACTACATGTGAACTGTTGTGGATCAAATCTCTTCTTTTAGAATATTGATATACCATGACGACATCTATATCTATGTATTGTAACCATAGTCACATTATAATCGGCAACTTTTTGAAAAAGTCACGTTTCAAATGTGAATTTTCCTAATCCTTATGTGACGACCGAATAACTCCCAATTCTCAAATAAACCAGTGTATTCCTGTATTATTCATTAATTATATTACTTTGACTTAGTTTAAGCGTATAAACATGTGTGTATATGTGGAAAAGTAAAAAAAGGCTAATCGATATATTGATAAGAGGAATCCCCCTCCTTATATAGGAGAAGGGGGAAGTATACAAACTTTAAACTAAACCCTAATGGGCCGAGACACGCTTGGGCCCATATACAATTAGACACAAATTACTTATTTAACTCAATTAACCAAACTCTCTAATATTCCCCCTCAAGCTGAAGCTTGGAAATAGGGAGATAGACTAAAAAAAGAAGCAAAAATAAAGATAAGCCCAACCCTTACAAGAATTTCTCCCCCTCAAGATTCCCATAAAACACTCATCCCTCAAATACTCCCTCTCAAGTAGATAACACAAAGCATTTATGTAAGCAAGTCGAATTTGAAGTATGTCACAAGTCGCTGCTGCATGTCACAAACAAGTAGTAGAAGCTTCTTGATAAAAAATATGGCATCTGGAGGGGTAGTAAACAACAACAAAGCATCATGGTTTTCATTGCGGTCGCTAATGTCGCAGCCTAGGAATGCTGTGTCACAATAGCAACAATAGTCAACATGCAAACAGAGCACAAACGAACTAGAGAGTCCTGGATCACAATAATAGAAAGTCAACATGCACACAAAGCATGGACAATTTGAGGGTCAATGTGCGCAAAGCACGGACAAGCCGGAAAGTGCTGGTTCACAAGTCCAGAGAGTGCTGGTGCACAGTAGGGGTAGTCAATGTGCAAAGAAAGCACATGCAAGTAAAGAATCAACATGCGCTAAGCATGGACAATGTCAACGTGCGAATAATGCACATGTAAAAAGTAGACAGTAGAGTCGACGTAATAGGATAGAAGACCATCAGTTTGAAAAAGCAAGCAATATACATGAAGCTCCAAATAGTAAGCTCTCTAAGAAGCACATAGCAATAAGCGTCAATAAAACTTTAGAATTTCTTCAAGAAGTGTATAAAGATCCACAAATATATATAAAGTAGCAAAATGTAATCTTCCTCTCCTCCATCTCAACTCTCCTGTATTTCTCCCCCTCACACCAACCACGGAAAGAACCAAGAGTGGCTGGGATGGACAACGATAAAGAAGCGATCCCCGAAAGAAATATAGGACGTAGCACTATCGGGAGGGTTTTGGGGGGGGGGAGGGCTCCCAATTAGGGGGTCCCGTTGCCCCTCAGCCAGGAGGGAGTCAAGGGGAGGCTGCCCCTCGCAGGAGCTCGGTGACAGACCTCCCGAAAAATCAGGTCTACAATGGTTTTTCAGAGGAAAATCGAATGATTGTTTTTTTTATATAAGTCACCAAGTGAAAAATTAAACAAAGATATGATGTCACGTGCCAGAGTCTTGCGCCTGTATTATAATCTCCTCGTAATCCCAACAAATCGATAACACAATAAAATGTAGAACACCAGTTCAACACACCGTTGTCCAGATCTTTTTAAATAAATGCTTCCTCTCTAAAGGAGTCACAAGCAGTAGTGGGCAGCAAGATTTTTTCTCCGTGAGCACAAACATCAACGATAAATACACAATTGTAGGTGGGCGGAAGGCATAGCAACATCAAGCTAATCAACATGGCATAAAAGAGTGGCTGGAAGATCGTTGACTAGAGCACTACAAAATAAACTTTGGCTGGACTTAGCACTTTAGCAGGCTCGTTCCTTTGATTAAATAATACCTTGGGACCAACAACGTGTACTATGGCAGGGAGGTAACTGTTAGGGGTTAATGGGGGACGACATTTCAGATCGCGTAGTCGAAAATCTCGCAGACAGTCTGCATCCTCAGACCCTTGCGATAAAAGTTGAAGGTCTCGATTTCCCAAACCATCAAAGGCATGTCCACGACCTGCTTCCAGGCAGTGACACTTAAAAGGGAACCATGCAGAGTCGCTCATCGAGGGGGGATCTTAACAAAGATCGGTCTGCTGGTGGTTAACGGTAATAGGTGGGATAGCAGGACGACAAGTTTGGGCAGGGCTTCAACAGGTGCAACAGAGTTTATGAGCGTAAGAGATTTGGGATTAGCGGAGTAGCGGCAGAGAGAAGCAAGGCCGAGAGGCAGGACTTGTTAAGATCATTGACGGCCAACATGTTGCCTGGCGGGCGCGGCCAAGCCAAAATAGATGGCAACCGCCTGTAGGCGGAGACAACTTTTTTCCTCTCTCTAGGTTAGGGTTTCTAGGATCTCTGCTTTGATACCATGTGGAAAAGTAAAAGAAGGCTAATTGATATATTGATAAGAGGAATCCCTCTCCTTATATAGGAAAAGGGGGAAGCATACAAACTTTAAACTAAACCCTAATGGACCAAGACACACTTGGGCCCATATACAATTAGACACAAATTACTTATTCATGAATTATATGACTCTGACTTTGCTTAAGTGTATATACATGTGTTTATATACATGTATACTACATATATCTATATGTATGTGTGTATTATAGGTTCATATATGTGTGTGTGCAATATATACGTGTGTATGCATATGTATAATATACGGGTGTGTGTGTATTTGTCCATCCTTTGTTTTTTTTCCGAATCATTGACCGTACTTTTACTCTATTTTGACTGCTATTGACACGAATTTACCACATAATTCCCAATTTCATGATGGCTGAACATTACCGAATTAGTAACTATGATTGTAACGAACGTGCCATGACCTTTATTGCTAGCAATCCAGTCTTATACAACATACCAAACACATTGAGGTCAGATTTCATTTTCTTCATGAGGCAGTTATATTACGTAAGATTGTCACTCCTCTTCCCGACTTGACCAGACAGCTAATGTCTTCACTAATACTCTTATTGGCAAAAGAATTATAAGTCTTTACAACAAGCTGGGCATTTCAGACATCTGAGCTCTAGCTTAAGGGGGAGTCTAGAGATATGTGCATTTCCATCTTCTCCCTTCTCTGTGTATAAACCCTTTTCTGCTACTATATAATCTTTAGTCCAATTTTGTTCCCTATGCTTCCCAAGTACTTATCAGAACCCCGGGCCTCCCAGTTAATAAGACACAAAAACCTTTTCGGACACTTTCCTCAGGGACTTGGAAAATCTAATAATTTGGCATGTCTTGAATGACGCCCTACCTCATGCCAACCAGCTGAAACGTGATGCCAGTTTCCTAGTTGACTTACCATTTGATAGGAAAGGCCCCTACTTATTGTTAACTTTTGCAGGAGTAGCTATAAAACAACATATTAGATGAATACTATAGTGCTTGTTTAATTTGCCACCACTTGGATTCTCACATCAAGGATTTGGTGCAGTGAGAAACCACTGGTTGGTGATTGCAACTACTACTCCATGTTATATGTCAGGTCAGCTACAAGAATATGCTTTTTGCTACTTGTTTCTGATCACTGCCCAATCATAGCCAACTATTTTGCTGAACAGCACCTTTATTTCTCCAAGATGTAAAAGCATGAACATAGTGAGAGTTTGAGCTGTTTTAATTTGAGAAATTGTGTTGATGTCTTGGGATTCAAAATCTGGGGCACATAAACCAAGAATTCCATGACTTAAGTAATACATTAAAAATAAGGAGGCCTCTTTTACACAAGTAATGTGTCTTCTGATCTAGTGGACCATGCTCATCTACAAAACTAGTAGATGTCTTTCTAATTTCACATCAAGATGAGTGTTATGGAGATGGACATGCTGGTGTTTCTGGATGTCAAACTGTTGGACTGGTATTGAATAAAGTAGGAAATGCTGGAAATGGAGTATGAGTTCCAGGCTTACTGTCATTGAGCTAAACTTCGGTGGAGTTTGGCGATTAATCACCCAAGTTGTCGACTTCGAGGGTTGGCAGTCGATTTTCAAATACTTGAGTGGTTTGAATGTCGGGCGAATTTTTGCTAAACTTTGACGAAGTCGACCTAGCTCTACGCTCTTTTGTCCAGTTGTCATTGAAGTCGTCTAAGTTTCCGAGAAGTCTGCGACAATGGGTTGAAACTTAGATGGGCCCAGACCATCTCTTTTGTAATGGCTTGCTGCTATTTGTTGTAATATGGGAGTACCTTATCTTGGCTTCCCACAATAGATATGCCCTTCAAGTATGTTGTGCGGCTGTGTGGACACTTAAAGGCTTAGAGAGTGGGTGATTTTGGAGTCATAGTGGATTCGAAGCCTTGGGGAGCCTTGGAATATTGAAGATTTGAAGTTTGTTGCTGTCTGCTGCATCTCTGGCTTGGTCACTGGAAGAAAATGCTATATTTGAATATAATGCATTTACACATTTGGGATAAATTTGTAATGTATGGCTATTTAATAAATATTGTATAGTATAGTAATTCTATTTTATCAATGATATATATGCTATATTGCACATTTTCTCTGACGTGAGTGCAAAATTGTAATATCTGGCTGCTTAGAGGTTCGGAAGCCGTGATTTTGTGTTATATTAATATATGTAAGCTTGAGTTGTAATATAAGTGGAAGCTTCGACCAAAGTTCCTTTCAAATTCGCATCATTTTCTTCGAATGGCATTGAAGTTCTCAGTGAAGTTTTCTCAAAGTTTCCACAAACTTCCACTTCCACACCTAATGAAGTCGAAGTTCTGCACTATGTATGCTTACTCTATATTTATCTTCTTTTTGATGATATCTTCAGAAAGTTGTGAATGACTATTCTCAAAGATTGGTTTAAATGAAAGTGCTGGGTGTGAATCTTCTGTACTTTGTTTTTACTTGAGCTCTATATGGTACATGAATACACTTTGGAAGTTTTTTGTTAGAAATTAGAGATGTGCTAAATGTGATGTAACTGCATACTTTTCTTTTGGTTGTAAATGAGGCTATAAAATTATGTAACTTGTAAGCATGGTTCATTTCGAAACTGTATGACCAAGACACCCTGTTTATGATGCAAAATGTTGAAAACAATAGCTTTACATTAGTCTGATAAAACTACAGAACATGGACCATTCACTATAGCATAAAGATAGCCAAGCATATGACTTACTGCCAGATAACACTGCTTATTTATGTCGATGTATTGCAGGTGAAGGAGAGGCGAGCTGAACTTGAAAAGTTAAAAAATACCTTTGTTCGGCTAGCCTCTGAGTTCTTGAGAAACTACTTTTCGAGTTTAGTGGATTTTATGATAAGTGATAAGAGCTACTTTTCTCAGGTTACAAGGATATTTGCTTTTACCTCCCTTTGAGAGATATCTTTGTACATGGGAGTCACGGGGCTCCAATTTTTAAATCCTTTTATTTAACAGTCAAAACACTTATTGTCATGTCTTACAGAGGGGTCAACTGAAAAGGCCAGATCATGCTGATTTGAGGTACAAATGTCGGACATATGCACGGCTTCTTCTGCACTTAAAGGTTTACTACGCATCCAGAAGGAATATTGACCGTAATTTCCTACTTATTTAGCCTGTGACATATTTTACAAGCCTTTCCTGTGTCGGGATTTTACATGTCATAGAGCCTTGACAAGAACTGCTTGGGTCCACTGAGGAAGGCTTACTGTCATTCTTTGAACTTGCTTCTTCGTCGAGAGGTGATAATTTCAAGCATGTTTCTTCATATTATTTAATTCGTTTGTTCAAGAATTATGGTCTATGGAAGTATAACATTGATTGAGTTTTGTAATCTGACATAATTTCTTACAATCAATATTTCATGATTTTGCACTTGATTTTTGGCGTCCATGATAATTCATTCCATAACTATTATGAAGTTCGCAAATAAATCAAACATTCTCATTTATATTCTTTCTGTTTATTTGTGAACATTTTGTAAGATTTCTGAAACAACATCTGTGTTATATTATGCAGTCTTCATGAATATTTAGTTAGTAATGACAGTATTTATTTTGAAGAATATGGTATCTATCTGAGATCCAAACCCTGCTAGTTTTCTATTGATCAAAGATGGAAGGATATCTTTCAAGGCTTTCAAGGCAGCTATACAGGGTTATCTTGGACTGAAGAGCCCATGACGGAGTAGCTATAAGGGAGAGCAACTGATGACGGTAGATGCGGTGGAAGAGATTTGACGAGCTGGGCAATCACCTTGAAAGAAGTAGAGATCACCTTTCCTAGATCCCCCACCAATCGTCTCGCAGTTCCTAGGATCTTGTAACACGAAGAAAGAAGCGCCAAATATCACTAAGCAGTTTAAAGAATCAACCAGCTTAGGTACAAACATTACATTAAAAGGGAAGTCTGGTACATAATGTACGTACTGTAGATTCAAAGAAGATGAACCCTGTATAGATCCACAAGCATGTACCCATCTGACCGACCCATCAACTAGAGTCAAAAGAAAATGGGATATACGAATAATAGGAAAGAAGCATGGATCACATGCCCGTCATATGTTTGGAGGCCTCTGAATCCACCACCCCATGTAGAAGATGGGTTCGAAGCAATAAGTGATGTCCCTTGGCACTGAGACCAGATTGGCGGAGGAACCAAGAGAAACTTGTTGAGTGGCCTAAAGGTAGGGATCATACGCGTTCTTGGACATAGTAAAATTTGATTGCTTCTGTCTAGAAGCTCCAGATGTAGATGCTCCCGATGTAGTCTCCGTATAATGTGCTACACCGATAGGGGGTCGACCATGCTTATAATAGCACTTGTCCTCTGTATGTCCAATTTTACCGAAGAAAGTACATTTGTCTCTAATCCAAGTACCAAATCCTCATCTAATACCTCGTCCATTTCCCTTAGTAGCAACAACAAGAGAATCATGATTTATGGAGTTTTGTTCTCTCCTATAGTGATAGAGACTGACTCAAAAGAGGATTGTTGGATCCTCACAAATGCCTCTTCAAGACTTGACAATTTATCTATAGTATGGATAACACTTCTGGCAGGAGCATAGATAGGGTTCAACCCTGATGAAATCTAGCTGTAACCAGGTCATCTCTGTCTCTCATCTGATCACCGGTTTTTAGTGGCTGGTAGAAGCTAAGTTCTTGAGAAATGACTGTATGGTGCCAAAATAATCGTCTAGAGAGCGATTATCTTGTCTTTCAGCAAAAGGCGATCATAGATTGTAGATTTTGAGAGCATTCTTCTCATGCAAGAAGTGTTTCTTTGCACCCGCCGAGATCTGTTTGTTGTGGAATAGAACATGAACCTGGATGCAATCTACGGTTCCATGTTCCACAACTGGGATTTGACCGTACCATTATATCTGTTCCATGTGTAGTAGTTTTTTTCACTCACATCAGGAGGTTCAGACTCTATAATACCAACCTTCTCCTAAGATTCAAGAACGTATGGATGGCATCATTCAGAAGAAGATAAATCTGTGAGTTGAGCTTCACAAAAGTTATTTGTGATTGATCATTATAGACTTTTGTAGCAGAAGTCACTGGCTTTTTGTTCCCCATACCGTGACTGTATCATAATGACTGTAACAACAAAAGTCTTTGGCAGAAGCACGACGTGTGGATAAAGAGACAAATTTCTTTGGACACGCCATGTAGAGTTCTGACTCCGTGTGTAACTCTTTTGGTCGAGGATAACATGCTCGTAGCAACACGTTGTGTAGAAATTTTACACGGCGTGTAAGGTGTTGAAGATGAGAAACAAACTTTCGCCGACACACTGTGTGGATGTTGACGACAGTTGAGGATGATATTTGGATTGCAACATGTCTTGTCTGTCGGACAACACGCCATGTCTGGTGCCACTGATGCACGATCTGGACAAGAATTGATGTCGTTAAGGAGAAAACAACCTCGAGAAGACGCACTCGACGGTGTGATGGCAGTCAACATCAACATCCCCTAGAAGGTTGGGCATTCATCCACGTACGAGGAACATGAAAGGAAAAAGTATAGGGAGGGGGCTGTTTGTCCCTCTCTATGTAACATAATAGACGGTTCTCCTCTCCTTCAAGCAGCAACCTTACTGAAACGGAGACGGAGGAGACATAGGGGCCAACGATGTCTGTCAATAAGTTGCAGCCGACGACGCATGGCGGTGAGAGAGAGGTCACAACGAGCGTAGAGAGGAGAGTGTGAGAGAGGAAGTTGGCGGCTGCTAGGGTTATGTGCCTAGGGCTTGCTCCGATACCACGTGAAAGCATTGAGCCACAAAACCATACCTTGTTGTAGCGGGTTTGCCTTTCATTATATAGGAATAGAATATTTACATAATAGACCCAGTACAAAAGGATAATAAGAAAAAAAAACATAAATAGCCTCTATTTTCTAACAATATATATTTATATGTATTTGTCTATTTATGTGTTCTGAGAATTTTTTTTTGTGAGAGAATGAGAGGCCTTTGAATAGCTGAGATATTGATGTAAAAACATAAATTTTATACCTTCCCTCAAAACGTAATTACAATATTCATTACTCATTCATATGTAGAATTTATATTTACATCTCTTGGCTAATTTGAAACTCAATACGGTGCATTCAAAATTGTTTGTTGATATGCATGATTTAGAATCAATGACTGATATTTGTAGGTAAGTAGAAGAATGGAACAAAGCGTCGACTTGACGGGTGCGGAAGTGGAAGTTTGTCGAAACATCGGGATCTTTCCAACCAAACTTCAACGCAACTTTTGCAAAAATTAAGCTAAAAATAGTGCATTTGCGATGTAAAATTTAGCTCAAAAACAAAATATATGTTTTCATATAGCCATCCATATAGGTTTCCATATGTAGAAAAACACATGGTTAGATGCAGACTTAGGATGCATCAGTCTCATGGTAGTAAGCAGAAATGCGGCTGATGAATATATCTACATAAAAATGTGTACATCTATGGTAGATCTAGTAGAGAGGGGGTAGATCTACTACAACTAGCTTAGAATATTAAAAAATAACATCAAAATTATCTGAAGTTAAGCTCCAACTTTTTAAAAAATAACTATCAAAATTATCTTAAGTTACATATGTAGAAAAACACATGGTTAGATGCAGATGTGCATGCATCTGTTTCGGGGTAGTAAAGAGAAATGTGGTTGATGAGTACTACATAGTAAATTTATGGTAGATCTAGTAGAGAGGGGGGTAGATCTACTTCAACTACCTTAGAATAATAAAAAATAACATCAAAATTATCTTAAGTTTAGCTCCAACTCTTTTCCCCCCTTACACGTCAAACTCCGCAAACAGCTTTGAATGTCCTCAACTTTGACCGATGTCAGGGAAGTTGGGGATTTTTGAATGGACCTGGACTGACTTCGTCGGCAAGTGGGCCGATGTTGACAACAAGGCCCGATATGTCGAGGATGTTTATGAATAGGGGTGTTCCACGGAATGGACATCGTCTTCTGTTGACACCAACAAAATCGTCGACATTTCGCCCGATGTCGTCAACATTTCATACCATTAGTAGAAGCAATTAAAATATTTTTCAATGTTGCATGGTTATTAAGGCGCTAGGTGGTGTCTTGGTCGGTTGATGCCTAGACAGGAGTCTAGGCGCATGGCCTATTCTTTATTCTGTCCACATATTTTATATATAATGTACTATATAAATATTATAAATAAGTGCATGGAAAACTTTTACCAGTTAAATATGCTATTAAAATGACATGCAGAATCAAAGAAACCAGAGCACAAAATATCGCCCAGGTGCCTGCCTTGGAGCGCAGTTCTTTATCCTAATTAAGAGGTGGCCTAGGAAGACCCCCCTTGGGCACCTAGCCACCTATGCGTCCACCTCAACAACTATGCTATGTAAATGAGGTGTGTTTAAGATCATTCAAATCAAGGATGTTTGAAAGTTTCTTCACAAAAAATGGTAATTATGAAAGTAGGAAAACACTATTCAAATCTTTTGATATCATTCAATATATATTTTAGCCATGTCTGATCCAAACCATTTGTCTTTCATCCGGCTGGTTGGATTACATAAAGACTTTATGTTGTCATTGATGCCGAACCAAGATGAATAACAAATTTCCCATACCCATGTGTATAGGCTCCCTTCCCTCTCTCTCCCTCGCCAAAACAATGTGGCACCCTCAAATTCACACCAATTTTTGGATATTGAGCAGCAGCAATGCAACAACACTGTAGCAGCTTCAAAAGAGCCACAACCAAGAAGAAACATGTAGGTGATGCATTATAAGCAGCAATGCGATTTAAAGAAGCAACAACACAACTTGGAGAAGCAACAAATTTATACCTTTCTCCATTAAGCAACCTAGGAAGTCCAGAAGGTTAGAATCCTACATCTGGGCCCCTATCCTATGCCTCGAACATCTAGGCGAGCTCTTAATATCTAAGCCACATTCCTTGAGTAATGCATTTTTCTTTCAAATATTGTGGTGAAATAATATGGTATTTCAGCCACCTTACAATAAAGTTTTGTCAATGAATGTACATTGCTTGATATTTAAATTATTGAAATAATAAACATTTTACATTAATGTTGAATAGGCACGTGAGTTTGCAAATGAGCTCAGAGCTAGCACTAAAGTTTCAAGAAATCCTACAGTTTGGCTTGAAACTGCTTCTGCCCCTAGCCAGTCTTCAAACGGTGCAGATACTTCGACAGTTTCTGAAGCATACTCAAAGATGCTTACAATTTTCATTCCTCTTCTTGTTGATGAGGTCGAATTTTCTTTTGTACATATTTGTATCTTATCATGTTCTTCCATGTTCTTGATTTGATGTCACTGCATTTGAAACTACAGAGTTCATTTTTTGCACATTTCATGTGCTTTGATGTTCCTACACTTGTGCCTGGTGCACCTGCCAAAAATAGCAGAGGTACAGCCAATGACAATGATAGACAAAGTGATGATTTAGGAATTCTGGACATAGATGAGAATGAAAGTAAGTATATAATATTTTTGCTGTTGCCTTTACACTGTAACGTTCTTTAGAGTTTATCTGCCTTAGTAAGTTATTCTATTATTTTTCTGCAGGTGCAAACACTGCAGAGCTTGGTTCTCTAAATGAAGCCCTTAAAGATTTACTCGATGGTATTCAGGTGATATTTCTGCAGCCTGTCGTAACCAAATCATGGACTAGGTGGAGAAGTTAGTAGACAAAAGTCACATAACCAGAATGCTACTGTTTCCAGTCAAACAACAGCTAGAACAATAACAAGTCTTAAGAGGAGCAGTACAGAAACCAAAAATCTTATCCCACAGTACACTAGAGGATATTAGCCTACCTTATCTGGGTCTTTTCTCCTTTATTCGTGAAGGATTCATAAGAAGCTTGCAAGAAATTTTTATCCTCCATATACTTCAACTTATAGAGCCTAGGATATAGTTGAATTTACATATATCCATAGCCTTCTCTTGTCGTATCTGATTTGATCAGGTTTGATAACACAAATTCTACATATATGAGAAGTGCGAGATATCACTACTCAGCCATATTTGTTAAGTAGGATAAACATATTCAATTTTTACCAGACAATTTACTGCTTGGTGAAGACCCTAAAAGAACTGTTTAGTGAAGTGCTTAACGGATAGACCACCATCCTTCCATCATGTTCCCTTTTAACACATTTCCTTTGCTTGATCGGAAGGTAGCCTCCTTATTTTTCTAATGGTATAAGGGTATGGGTATGATTTGATTATGAAGATTCATTCACAAATTGAATGCATTGCAAATTCCGCAAAGAATTTTAAACTCAAAAAGAATACGGATCTAACAATGCCACATCTTTTCCAAGAAAATTAAAATTGGAAAAAGCTTAGAAAAAGCCTTCGACAGGGGGAGGGGGGTCCTTCAAAGCGACATGCTTTTGAGAAGAAAGTGATATTCCCCA
This sequence comes from Alisma plantago-aquatica, assembly GCA_963693085.1. Lineage (NCBI taxonomy): Eukaryota > Viridiplantae > Streptophyta > Magnoliopsida > Alismatales > Alismataceae > Alisma > Alisma plantago-aquatica. Next base: position 944,861,901 of record OY856410.1, on the reverse strand, counting down.
TGTTTTAGACGTAGACAAAGGAGTTGGCATCTGCTTTGACACCATACAGAAATCCATTCAAGAATCAATTAGAGGACCTGGAAGCTCCATATTATGTATCTTGATCCATTAAATAATGTATAATCTATGTGACAACCTTTAAGAAGTGCCTGTTCATATCATATATGTTTTAAGCAGATTTTGAATGCATGTTTCATACGGAGAGGGTAAATAGATTTATATATATTTTTTGTTTATGTAATCAATAGTAGATGCAATTATGGTTATTGTTACCTAAAATCGGCTGCCTAAGAACCTGGGTAAGTAGACTTGTATATATTTTTTGGTTATGGTATCAATAGTAGATGTAATTATGGTTATTGTTACCTAAACTCGGCTGCTTAAGAATCTGGGTACTGCCACACCGGATGTGTGCAGCCGTTGAGTGCTAGGCAAGTAGAATTGATCTAAAATTGACCATGAACTCGCAGTTCCATTCATACGTTGTTACTTTCTTGTAGACTTGCAGTGTATCTCATAAGCTTTAATGAATAATCCAGTAAATACATGGAATTACACATTCAAATGCAACTCACATAGACATATGTGTGAAAACTAGTATACCATCGTTTTGGTAAGTAGAATATTATTCATGTGAGAAATAATAAAGTGTTGTATATTGAATTTATTCGATGAATAAAAGACGTACAGCCCTGTCCTATATATAGGAGCAAGGGAGAAACCCTGAGACTTGGGACACAAGTAATCTAAACAGGCCGAGACACTAAAGGCCCACTAAATGATTAACCTATTAACCAAATAGGCTAATATATACTCTCTAACACTCCCCTTCAAAGTTCAAACTGGATCATGGGTGAAACACATGTCTAAGGTTGGCGTTACAGGACTCGATAAAATGATAAAAGAAATGATAAATGAAAGATAGAAATGATAAAATATAAATATCACTCCCCATACAAAATTTGTTACCCCCCTTAAACAATACGCCCCCCTAAATCATATGATGACGACGCCTCTTTTCAGTTGTGTTTTGCAGGCCGGAGATCCTCGAGCTTTGAAGAAAGTCTTTTGGAGTACATATGGAATTAAGACCATCTAATGCATGAAACCTGAATGCTACAACAAAAATTCGCCACTTTGGAGTAGTCAACAGACGATCATCAATACCATGGCTACGCCATCTTCACTGGAATACGTACTTAACGCGGCACGAACGCCGATCTCCAATGACGATGTAGCAGTAGAGGAATCTTCAAAGCGTCTGACAAATGTGCATAATGTGGCACGAACACAAACGGACGATGTGTTGATGATACGATGCATGTACCATAACTTTGGCGCATGAACTTTGGGGGCTCGACGGGAAAGAAGATCATCCATCAAGGAAAGTCCCAAGTAGATCAGCGAAAGGTGATGCAAAAACAACAGATGCAGCTTGGAGAAGACATGATGAAAGCAGCTCGATGAAGATATAACTGGATGAACTATCAACCTTGCAGATGTAGACTTGGCAGGCTTGAAATTGCTGAGCTTTTGAGAAGTCTGAAGAAGCACCCATCTGTCTCTCAAGAATCCAACAAGAGTGGTCAACTAACCACCATTAACACTGGAGGAAGAGGAAACAAAAGGGATGAAATATGTGTAGCAAACTCTTGTCCTGACGTACAAAATGCAGTACGAATGCGGGAAACTCGGTGTCAATGCTGTAATGGAGATTCTTCACTGCTGTCTGGAAGTGGAGAACAAATGTGCTGAACAATATAAAGCTCCATAATGATACTAGCCTGGAATATGTATATCATCACTCTCATCTCTCTCATTCTCTCTCTCATGCTCTCCCTCATACTCTTCTCATGCGCTCTCTCTTCTCATACTCTTCTCATACGACGAGAGTGAGTATATGGTGTGGAGGAAAGGATATAGGACCCCCCGCATGTGGAAAAGGGATACACACATGATAGGTGGAAGAGTGGGAAAGGAATTGGTGGAATCGAAAGGAATTTGTGAAATTAAGAAGTGCCGTATGTGGAGTTTGGAAACCAATTATTGGAGAGAATATGCTTGTGAATAATAAGATTGTATTGAATTAAATGGGATGAATACAAGACTGGATGCCCTTTCCTTTATATAGGAGAGGGGAGACGCCCTAAGACTTAGGACACAAGTAATCTAAACGGGCTGAAATACAAAAACCCACTAACTAATTAACCTATTAACTAAATAGGCTAATATAGACTCTTTAACACTCCCCCTCAAGCTGGAGCATGGGTGAAACACATGTCCAAAGCTTGGAGGTTACAAGACTCGATAAAATGATAAAAGAAATGATAAATGAAAGATAAAAGATAAATATCACTCCCCATACAAAAATTGATACTCCCCCTTAATTAATACTCCCATTGAACCATTTGGTGACAATGCCTCTCTTCTTTGAAATTGTATTCTGCAGGCTGGAGATCCTCGAGCTTTGATGAAGGTCTTTTGGAGTGCATCTGGAATGAAGAACATCTGAAATGGAACTCAAATACTGTAGCAGTAATTCGCCACTTGGAGCAGACGATCATCAATACCACGACTATGACAACTTCATTAGATTATGTACTTAACGCGACACGAACGCGGATGCCCAATGTAGATGTAGCAGTAGCAGAATCTTTAAATTGTCTGAGAAGACATGCATAACGTGGCACGAACACGAACAGACGATATGCTGGTGATACGATGCTGGTACCATGACTCTGTCGCATGAACCTTGGTGGCTTAACAAGAAAGGAGATATCATCCATCAAGGAAAGTCCCAAGTAGATTAACAACAGGTGATGTCGAAATAGCAGATGCGGCTCGGAGAAGACGTGATGAAGCAACTCGGTGAAGATAAACTGGATGGATCAACCTTGCAGAAGTAGATTGGCAGGCTTGTTGAGCTTCTGAAATCCGAAGAAGCACCCATCTGTCTCCTGTAAATGCAGTTGAAGCACACCATCAACACCTGACGTACGAACGCGGATAGCTCGGTGTTGATGCTGAATGAAGATCCTTCATTGCTGTCTGGAAGTAGAGAACGGATGTGTCTGAAGAAGCTCCATGAAGATAATAGCTTGGAAGATAGCCTGAATACATATATCATCTCTTCTCATACTCTCTCTCTCATACATATTCTTGTTGGGTTTTAGGGGAGGCAGAGAAGGCAGCGGAAATAAAAAAAATTTCTCTCCAAACCCAGTATAAAGGAATCGCGTCAACGTCTATATAGTAGGAAAGATGGTTTATAGAGGCGTACCTTGTCCCTAGGCTTGCTCGGCGACGTTACCTCGCGACTTGCGCGGTCTTCACCTCCGGTCTTGGACGGTGTCTGTGCAGCTCCTGGTCTCACCGGGACTGTCGGGATTGACAGTTGTCCTCCGAGCGGCAGAAGTCTCCCGCCTATGCAATCGTCCACACGGACTGCCTGGAACTCCGATCGCCTTGTCCCACAAGGCACCGGAAGGAGTTGTACCCTCCTGTCGGCGTACTAGTCACCGACACACTCTCCTGCCACCAGTTGCCTTTCTGCAATTGTCTTTCCCTTGCTGTGCCTCCCTTGTCGGGTAGCACTTGCTCGGGCTCTCCTGGTTACCACAACTAGAGAGAACGATAACTTTGCAGAGCAACTGATGTTCTAAGTTGTACTTGAGAAGCCCCCAGTACCCCTATATATATAGGATGGCCATGGGACATGGTTCTCTACCCCGGGCAATGCGGGATTAAAGCAGAAGTAGAAGGGTCCGGAATTTCCACAAAACAACCAACTGCGCCAGCTAAACCGATCGTTTCAAGCATGAACCGATCGGTTGGGGACCTGAGCCGATCAGTTCACACCTGAACCGGTCGGTTGGGACTTCTGAACCGGTCGGTTCACTGCCCTGGTCAGTTCCCGATTGACTTTTCCTCTTTTGTTTCGAATTGATCCAAATACCAATCCTTGTTCCAATCAAATTGGACAAGTGAAACAAAGAGAAATTTCTTGCCAACCTGACTTTCCCAACTCACTTGTTTGGATCAGTTGAGCCGATCGGTTCAACCCTTGAACCGGTCGTCTTAACCTGTCCTGAGCCGATCGGTTCATCACATGAGCCGATCGGTTCACCAACCTGAGCCGATCGGTTCATCACATGAGCCGATCGGTTGGGAGTGCAGACTGTGCAGAATCAGTCAATTACAGTTTCAATCAATCCGATACTCTTATCAATCGGTCCAACACCTTGAACACTATGATACTGAACTATCAATTGATTGAGTGTTTAATTGAACTACTAAACTCCTTTAGTAATCAATCTAAACATTATTTGTGGATAAACTCCTCTTCCAGGTTAAATCCTATGTGTGTGACCCTGCAGGCCCATTTCACGTTGGCAGTGAAAGTCCATAACACTTATGACTTCACAAGCAAAGAGCGGTGCCTAGTTGCACATCAATGCTACCCAAGTGAAATAAAAAGTTGGAGAACAACTTTCAATCCTACAATCCGTGAATGGTGTTACATTGAATGTATAATTCCTTTGTCTCTGATATTCCGATTGAACTCAAGGCATGGAACAGTCCTCCTGTCAACGTTCATTCACTTTCTTGATCTCAGAGTAGATTGGAGGAGATATGTATGACATCAATATCATATACTGATTCACACATGCGTGCGCACGCCTATCTCAATCCTACTCATCAAGTGTTCATGGATATCAAACTCCCTCAGGAGGGACAAATCCCATATCTATCACTCACCCCTCAAAAGCCCCATGTGTCAAAGCCACCCAATCATCACCTTTATAACAACCCATGATCAAGACTGCGTTTGATGATGTCAAAGTGTACCCAACGACATGTGTTGAGTGTAGTGATTTCAGGTCAAAGAATCACACTCACCACCATCACTGTGAGAACTGACTGTGACTACCATGTCATGGTTCCATGTGTCAAACTCACGGTGGGTCTGTCTGGTACACTTGTTCTCTAACAAGTACCTATGTGTTTGGTTTGATATCTCCATATCATAACTAACGAGATTCTGTCATCAACCAACACCACAATCTAGTCTTGTGTGTCATTGTTGTCTATCTACCTTCCACAATAACATCCGACTAGAGACATAATAAGAATGTACAAACTCTTAGCATCCGTATGATCTCATCGTTCAGGTCCTCAACCTGAAAGCATACGTCATTGAGTACTGTCATTCTCTAGACATTCAATCTGTTCTATCATTATCTCATATGACTGAACCAGAAAGAATTAGAAGCTTGCCTTTGATGTTTATCAAATCAATCTTAATGTATCCCACCAATCATCCCATGATTGGCTCTCAGGGCATACATACCAACAATTCTCTCACTCTCTCTCTCTCTTCTCATCTCTTCCTCTCCTCTCTATCCCCCCGCACACCAAATACGACGAGAGTGAGTATTTAGTGTGGAGAAATGGATATATGACCCCCCGCACTGTGGAAAAGGATACACATGATATGGGTGGGTGGGAAAGGAATTGGTGGATTCTAGAGGATTTTGTGATATGGAGATGTGTAATGTGGAGAATGAAACCGATAGTCGGAGAGAATATGCTAAATGGGTCAATTGAAGATCCAGATAGAAAAATAAGTGGATCTAATCCCGACCCTAAATGGGTCAATGAAGGTTGATGCTGAGGACGTCAGGAGATGGCCTGTGCAGAACTCGGTACTACCGAGTTGATGTCGGTAGTACTGAGATCTTTCTGGACGGCGGGTAGCAGGTTGGCGACGATTGATTGCTGCTTGATGGCGATTATGGCTGCTGCTTCTGCAGTTGGCGGCGCTTATGATGCTGCTGCTAGATGGTGATAGTGGCGTTGATGGGCGGCGAAGGCACGGAGATGGCTGCTTGGAGGCCGGCGGTTATGGCTGTTTGTCGGTGACAGAATTGCTGTTGGACGGATGCCGATCGGAGGCTCTAGGAATATAGCGGCACTACTGCTGTTCATGGAATACGGGTATCAGAGGTGGAAGGCGGTGGGTAATGATGTAGCGATGGCAATGGATATGTGATGGCCGGAAAGGAGATCACCGACAATAATGTTTGGATTTGGAAAACATAGATCGCAGGTCGGGAATTAGCGCCGACGTACTGATCTATGTGAAAGTGGAAGGAGAGCCATGGAGGTCGGAATTGCCTAGCGGGCATCCGACCTAAGCCATGGCAACGGCGGCGGTCGCCCGCAGGCGGGGGTTCTTCCCCTCGGTTGCTCTCTGGAAAAGACGAGCGACGGCGGCTAGGGCTGCGTGCGTGTCGGAAAGGAGAGGGAGGGGCGGCGACTAGGTTTTCCTCAGGAGCGAACACACTCTGTTCACGCAGGAATTACTGTTCACTCCGTCGTACTGTTCACATCGGGGTACTATTCACCGCCGGAGTTACTGTTCACGCCGCCATTTTTGTTCACCGCTCTGAGACCATGCGAAGAATAAGATTGTATTGAATTGAATGGGATGAATATAAGACTCGACGCCCTCTCCTTTATATAGGAGAGGGGAGACGCCCTAAGACTTAGGACGCAAGTAATCTAAACAGGCTGAAATACGGAAACCCACTAACTAATTAACCTATTAACTAAATAGACTAATATAGACTCTTTAACAATGCTAAATGGGTCAATGTAAGATTCGAGTACGCAAATTAAATGGATCTAATCCTTACCCGAAAACGACATTTGCCCGGCCCTTAGGAACTTGGGAGAAGATAGAACAATTGGGGGTGATGGCATGGTTGAATATGGTGGAGTGATGAAGAACAATAGCTTGCGGGATCAAGGCAGCAACCGGTGTGGCGCAGGGTGGAGTAGTGGCGGGATGGAGTCTGGATGATGGCGACGACGACTCTTTGATGTTGTTGCTGAATTTCAACGATGACTAGATGATGAACGGCTACCGTAGGACTTGGCCATAGCGAAGGAGATGATTACGGGCTCCTATGTGGCTCCGGAGATACTGTAGGCCATAATGCTGTAGGCGGAGTCAAGTGCGGAGCTTCTCCATAAGCAACAACGAAGGATTATGAGATGATGGCAGCGGAAACAATGATTGTTGATTGCTGCGGCAACAACGTGATGGGTGTCGCTGGATGCGGTTGTCGCTGCTGATTAGCGGTGGCACCTGCTATTTGCTGGAATAGGCAGAGGTGGTGCTGCTGTTGTTCGGTGATTTGTGACTGCTCTACGGTGGCTATGGATGCTGCTGTAGGGGACCAACGACGGCGGATGTACTTGCAGGAAACAACGTTGGGGCAGACAACGCCGACTGTTGTCTTGGCCGGTGGCGACTGTGGCTAGCCGGCGCTGTTGCTGGGCACGACGGCTTGATGATGGCGTTTAATAGCGCGGGGACGAAGATTGCCGACGTACTAAAAGAAAAATTGGATCTTTAAGAAAGTGGAGAAGCCATGGAGGCCGAGATATGCCTGGCGGGCGGCCAACCTAAGCCATGGAGATGGCGACAACCGCCCGCCGGCGGAGGCGCTCCCCCTTGGTTGCTCTCTCTATGAGAGGGGCTGTGGCGACTACGGTTGCCTGTGCGTCGGAGAGAAGAGGGAAAAGGGGCAGCGACTAGGTTAGGGTCCCCTAGGAGCGCACTTGCTCTGATACCATGTGAGAAAGAATAAAGTGTTGTATATTGAATTGATTCGATCAATAAAAGACGTATAACTCTGTCCTATATATAGGAGCAAGGGAGAAACCCTAAGACTTGGGGCACAAGTAATCTAAACGGGCCGAGACACTAAAGGCCCACTAACTAATTAACCTATTAACCAAATAGGCTAATATATACTCTCTAACAATTCATTTTAGCTAGAATCAACTTTGGCTGTCTTTTAGATATTTTGATCTTAATATTGAAAACCTTAATGAAAAATATTGATCTATATTGACAGAACTCTACAAGCACGACGTGCCAGTGCCACCATTATTGTTCAATGCCAGCCGTCCAGCGGTTACACAACGTGTACTTAGAACGGTGATAAAAAGAGTTGTTGTTCAGTTGGACAAGTGAGCTTTTCCATTAAAACATCTTATTCCAATGGCCCTCAATTGTTTCTCTAGAAAAGAAAATGATGAAGGAAAACACTCGACAACCTCTTACGGTCGGGTGCTTGTATTATATATACAAGAGACTTTACAGACTTTACACATAGCCCCCTGACCTTTTCCAACACTTACAAGTAGGTCCCTACAAATACATATTAACACTCCCCCTCAAGTTGGAGCATATATATCATATGTACCCAACTTGTTACACAAGTATCAGACTCGACAACTATTCATGGACTTTATAAACAAATCAGCTAACTGAATCAACTTTTGTTGAATCTTTTCTCACAGAAAATGGCAATCAACTTCAATATGTTTGGTTCTCTCATGAAAGATAGGATTTTGGGCAATGTGGACAACATCCTGATTGTCACATTTTAAGTCCATGGGAGCTTCCTGCATGAAGCCAAGCTCCTTTAACAAGTGGCGAATCCATAACAACTCACATGTTGCTAGGTCCGTAGCTCTATACTCTGATTCTACACTGGACCTTGCTACTACAGTTTGCTTCTTGCTCTTCCAACACACGAGATTTCCTCCCGCAAACACACAATAACCAGAAATAGACCTCCTATCGATGCTAGATCCATCCCAATCCGCATCTGAGAAACCTTGCACCTGCAGATGCCCATGATTTTGACAAAGAAGTCCCTTGCCAGGAGACTTCTTGAGATACCTCAGAATGTGCATAACAACCTCCATACGACCTGTGCATGGCTTATCCATGAATTGACCAACAACACTAGTCGCAAAGACAATGTCGGGTCGAGTGACAGTTAAGTAATTCAACTTCCCAACAAGGCTTCTGTACCTCCAAGGATCATCAAGTAACTTTCCATGTTCCATGGATAATCTGACTTTAGGATGTATTGGAGTATCAACAGGTCTAGCCCCAAGCATCCCCGTCTCAGCGAGAAGATCTAAGGCATACTTCCTCTGAGAAATTGCAATCCCAAACTTAGACTTGACAACTTCTATCCAAAAAAAAGATTAAGACTTCCCAAGTCCTTTGTCTGAAATTGACCTGCAGAAAGAGCTTTAATTGTGCAATGCCATGCTTGTCATCCCCAATATTCACAATATCAACGACATATACCACCAGGAAAATGCTCCCAGAACTCTGTCTTTTGTAGAAGACTGAATGATCTGTGGTACATCTATGGAGTCCAAAACTCAAAAAGAGAACTACTGAATTTGCCAAACCAGGCACGAGGCGACTGCTTCAGATATAGAGACTTGTGAAGATGACATAACAGATCTGACTCCCCCCTGCTTAACAAACCCAGGTGGTTGCTTCATATAAATATCCCCATCCAAATCGCCATGCAAAATGCATTTTTAATATCAAGCTGGTGTAGAGGCCAAGAGTGAGTAGCAGCTAGAGACAAGAAAATGCGAACATATGACATCTTTGCCATAGGAGAGAAGGTCTCTGAATAATCCTTGCCATAAACCTGAGTGTAACCTTTGGGAACTAAACATGCCTTAGCCGATTAACACAACCATCTGCACCCGCTTTGACAGTGTAAACCCAGCGAAATCCAACAACAAACTTGTCATGTTGGCGTGAAAGAGACCATGTCTTGTTAAGGTGAAGAGCTGACATCTCCTCATCCATAGCATGGCGCAAACCTCGGTGATCAAGTGCAACTGAAACAGACGAAGGTATAGAGGCAGAGGATATAGAAGAAATAAAGGCATAATATGAAGGTGAAAGATGATTATATGAAACAAAGTTAGAAATGAATGTTGAATATTTTTAAGAGTGCAAGGTCTAACACCTTTCCTTAAAGCAATAGGAAGATCCTGATGTGGAGGTGGAGAAACCTGACCTTCCGACAAGGAAGCATCTGGAGAAGGAGATGAACTGGCTGGTGTCTCTGCTCCTCCTGCATTGGTACCTGAATAAGACTGTCCACCTGCACCCTTACGATGAGTATATACACGAGTGATCGGTGGCCTAGTGGAATTGGGTGGAACAACATCATGCAGACTACCACTCACAGGAGACAAAGGAACAACAAACTGAACAACATGAAGAGGCAAGACCTCCTCTAAAACGACTGGTGTCATTGACGCACTATCACCAACGAAGGGAGTGTCTTCGAAGAAGGTGACATCAGCAGACATGGAAGCGACATAAGGTAGGACTAAAACACTTATACCCCTATTTGCACTCTAGAGTAAGACACACTTGATGGCCTTGGGACCCAACTTGTCCACTCCAGGACCAAGGCAATGGGCAAAACAAACACAACCAAGCACCTTCGGTGGAACATGGTACAATGGCTTCGTAGGATGAAGAATCTGAACAAGTATGCAATTCTGAAGGATATATGACGAAATGCGATTAATGAGATAAGTAGCAGTAAGAACATCACCCCAAAATTCCTTAGGTACATGCATGCGAGAAGAGTGCGGGCGGTCTCAACAATATGGCGAATCTTTCTTTCAGCTACTTCGTTCTGTTGTGGTGTATGTGGGCAAGATGACTAGTGCACCTGAATCAAGAACCCAATTGGACTTGGATAGCTTCTTTAGAAGCCTGTGAGGTACATGCTGAAGTAGTAACTCTCGGAACAAGAAAGACAACTAAAGACGTAGATTGTTGTGAAGCTCGAATGCACATCAACTGTGAGTACTCCTCTTCAAGCAATCTTGCTTTCTTCTGGGGTAGGACCTTAGAAAGTCTCCTTTGATCTCGTGTTGAAGATATTGATTCGACAATATATTGACAATGTGTTTGATACTAGAGAAATCCTTTCCTATATATAGGAGTGGTTAAAAATCCTAGACATATCCAAGACTTGAGTGAACTCTATTCCTACTAACTTATTTGATTTTGACTTGTTTGAGCCTATAGACACATGCCCATATTACATGACTTATTACCCCTTTTAGATCTAACATGTAGCACGCCCCTCGTAAGGCACTGTGTTTATCTAAACCTATGGTGAGGACTATATAAACGACTATTTAATTGTATCTGATAATATGTCACACACAGTGCATGAGTCTTAAAGATATTTGGAAAACATATCATGTAAATCATGTTGTTCACATCTACATGGTTCATCATCATCATTTCATCCCATTCCCAACCATGTTATAGTCAGCTAAATCGATCATTTTCCTTTCACCTATATAATGTGCCAGATTCTCATGAAGATGTAAAGATTTTAAATCGCTCCTTAAAAGCTCTCCTAGTTCATTTAGGTCTACCTCTACGGTTTTTAATTATGCTCGACTCAATAGCATTATTTTGAGTAGGAGTTTTTATCAGTCCCGTTGCACATGTCCATACCGTTAGAGGCAACCCTTGCATAGCTTGTCCTCAAAATGGGCTCATCAATGGCAAGAGCTATTAAATATTGGCTTAGAGCTGATCCTTGATGTATATGAATCTTCCTATATCTCTATGTGTAGACTCCCCTTCCTTATATACATAGTACATGAGATTTCTCATACCATTAGGTTTAGGCTCCCTCTCCCTCTCTCTAAGAGCAGGAGCTTACACACAAAGGTATGGAAAATTTCATATAACCCAACACATGCAAAGTTTTATTGCATCCACCATGGTTCCAGGCATTGCACGAAGAGGTGATTGCTCATAAGATATACATATATCATATAGATGTATGTGTATGTTTATATTATATATGTATATGTTAGAATTATTGTTATTTAGTTAATTTATGTTATATGGGCCTAGCTGTCTTGGCCCATAGGGTTAAGTTCGCTTCCCTTGTACTTGCCTGCTCTCTTATATAGGAGGGGAATTTGTCGTCTATCAATAAGATATATCTATTAGTCTCCCATCTTATGTTTTTCATGGTATCAAAGCATCGATCCTAAACCTAGAGGGAAAAAGAGAGCCTCCACCAGTGGGTGGATGACGTCTTCTCTTGGCTTGGCCGCCCGCCAGGCATCATCCCTGCCTCCATGGTTGTCTCCTCTCTTCTTCTATCATAAAAAACCAATCTTTTATGAACTAATCTATTGACGCTCTCCATCCCGACCATCACCTACGACTTTGTTTTCCACAACTATGTAATCGCTCAACCCGCCATCGCCATGCTCCACAACATAGATAAACACGGCCGTCGCTAGAGTGTCTCTTGGTCATGGCCCCGTAGGATGCCACTCTCTCCATCCTCCAACCTCCTGATGCCCGAGAGGCTCTGACTTGTCTTCATGCAAACCTACTTTCGGTCATCCCATGCGTCTGCCTGCTCCAAGCCGCACCCGACAACCACTACTCTAGAAAACAACTGGTACCAAGAATCACTAGTCCGTGCTTCCATGACATCTCTCTTCCTTCATGGCTATACATAACACACTAGGTGTCCTCCATCCCTTTCCACTACGCTATGGTTCAATCCAGTGGTATAAGTCCCCGTCGGTGTCGGGGCCATTGGCTTTGACTTCTTTTCTTCATACATCTTTCCTTTATTAACAACCATGTGCCTTCTCAAATGACGTAGTCTTATCGGGATGCCGTGTAACTAGCTAGAATTGTGTTGGTTCTTCAACAACAATCCGCACTAGCAAGGACGCTACCTCTCCGTCATGAAAGTTGCTACAAATGCTTTTTTGTTGATCCAGGCTCGCTGAGGGATTAGTAGTGGCAAACTTTTCATTCAGTAGAAAACCATCTAGTAAAAGTCAAAGCACACACACCCAAAGACATCTTTTAGGTACTATTACTGTTAGAACCGTGAAATTAATAAAAAAGGCCATGGCAGAGAAGAAAAAAGTTATAGACATAAAGTTTGTTGTCTTATATAACGATAAAGATTACTCACAAAAGACCCGGTGCTAGTATAAAAAGCAAAAAAAAAGGGTACTGTGCTATATTTTTTTTCTTCCTCTCTTTTGACAATTTTATTCCCCCATACAACCCCCATGTGTGCATCTCTTTCCACTTGCAGAGGGGTGTTCTCTCTTTTCCACCAACTACTCATTCACTCCTTATTTCGTGTACGGGTATATATATATATATATATATATATATATATATATATATATATATATATATATATATATATATATATATATATATATATATATATATATATATATATATATATATATATATATATATAAGAGTATAAAAGGGAGAGAGAGAATGTATGAAGAGGAAGTGTGAAAGAGATAATATGTATCAATCTAGGCTAATGTCCAGTGTTATCAGAACCGAACCGGCCGGTTCAACCGGTTGAACTGGGAACTAGTGCCTATACCTGTTCGATTTGGCCCCAAACCCAAAAATTCCTTTGAACTGTAAAGAACCGCTCAACCGGCCGGTTGAACTGGTGGAGCGGTTCAGTTTTAACTGAACCGGTTGGGTCTGATTGGTCAGTGATTTGTTGCAGTTTTTATTGATTTTTGCAATTTCTGCAGGTACATGCTACCCTCCTTCCATTTACCCTATTCTTCCTCTTCCTTGTCTTCCTCCTTATCCTCCTTTTCTTATCATTTCAATAGTCTGCTGCTAACGTTTACTTCTGTAGTTGTTGCTACTTGCTGCTGCCTTTTTTTGTTGCATTGATCCTCTTGCAATTGCTCTGATGCCTCTCTTCTTCATCCATTCCCCTAGTAAACGTTTCCATATAGTTAAAATATTCTACCTACCTTTTCTCATTCTTTAGTATACTCCCACCATCCTGACAGTTTATTGCCTATACAAATGCCTAGAGCTACTGTCTATATTTATTTTCTTATAAGGATTTAATATCCTTATGCCAATTCTACTATGGTATCGCCTCATATTAATGAAAGTTTATATGATTACTTCATAATTTGACATAGGTAATGCAATTCCCAATTGAATTATTACCATTTGAATGCTAGTTTTTTATATTCTCCAAGTTTTGCTTACAATTTCCTTGACTTTTCATATATTTTAAAATTTATAAGATAATTATTGCGTCATGCTGACGTCATCGGTTGAGAATGGAGAACCGGAAGCCTCACTGCTTCGGTTCTGACAAACTTGGGCTAATCCAGTGTTATCTGAACCAAATCGAACAGGTTGAACCACGAACAGTGCCTATATCGGTTCTGTTTGGCCCCAAACCTAGAAATCCCTTTGAACCGGTATAGAACCAGTAAACCGAACCGCCAAACCAGTGAACAGTCCAGTTTTTACTGAACCGGCCAGGTCTGAATGGTCAGTGATTCACTGCAGTTTTTATTAATTTTTGTAATTGATGCAAGTACATGCTACCCTCCTCCCTTTTCCCCTATTCTTCCTCTTCCTTATCTTCCTCCTTGTCCTCTTTTTCCTATCATTTCAGTAGTTTGCTGCTAACTTTTGCTTCTGTAGTAGTTGCTACTTGCTGCTGCCTTTTTTTGTTGTATTGATCCTCTTGCAATTGCTCCAATGCCTCTCTTCTTCTTCATCTATTCCCCTAGTAAAGTTTCCATATGGATAAAATATTCTACCTTCCTTTTCTCGTTCTTTAGCATACTCCTACCGTCCTGACAGGTTAGTGCCTATACAAATGCCTAGTGCTACTGTCTATATTTATTTTCCTATAAAGTTTCAATATCCTTATGCCAATTCTACTATGGTATCGCCTCATGTTAATGAAAGTTTATATGATTACTTGATAATTTGACATAGGAAATGCAATTCCTAATTGAATTATTACCGTTTCAATGCTAGTTTTTTATATTCACCAAGATTTGCTTACAATTCCTTGACTTTTCATATATTATAAAATTTATAAAATAATTTATGGCGTCATGCTGACATCACCGGTTGAACCGGTTCAACCACTGGTTGAACCAGTGAACTGAGAACCAGAAGCCTCACCAGTTCGGTTCTGACAACCTTGGTTATAGATTTGATGTAATAGACAAGAATGTTTGGGTCAAAGCTAGCTGAGACTCTTCTTGATCTGAAATGTAAGTTGATGGCCAATCTCCATACTTTTAAAAAATGTTATGCGTTCTACGTTTGAAGAGGTCATTGAATAGAGTATATGCGGTATGCAAGAGTATATGCGAAAGTATATGCGGTTTTTAATTTTTAATTTTAATTATTATATCTATATAAATATACAATAACCATACAGTTACATATATAATTTGTAGAATTACATATTTTAGATGCAATCATGCAAATAAACAATCAAACACAACTTAAATATATACAAGTATACAATAATGAGCTAGATGTCAACAATCATAGATGAATGTAATGTAAAAAAAGAGGAAATGGAAGCAGATGATAGGCTAAATGTAGGTGGTGGTTTTAGTTATATGAAGAATAAAGGTGATGTTAAAAAATTGCCAGCTTAGCAGTCTGACTATTCAAAATTCGGGAATTAATCGACCTTGTATGTGGCTATGCGGCCTTATATGCGGGCATGGTCCGTTTTAGGCACAAAATTCCCATATGCGGTTCGGTCAAGGCCCTAAACTGCATATGCGGCCACATGAACCGTTTTTTGAAACACTGCCGGTCTCTTTGTTTACCAGATCTGAGGACGAAGTAGCTGATATCTTCACCAATACCATGCCTCTTCTGAAGAAATGCTTCTGCAATCTTGTTAACAATACAGAGTGATTGATATTTATGCTCCAACTTTGGAGTATTACAGACCATGGTGTGTAACAGGGTCATATGTGGTCACCTGCTGACCTTATAGATTAGTAGGTATTACCGTATTTGAGCCCCCGGTAGGGCTTTATACGTCAATATGAATCTATACGCCCACTTCCAGATTGTATATTGGCCTTCCAGATTGTATGGGCCTTACATGCGTAATTATTTTATAATTTTTATTTCTATAAATAAAGATGGGACATGCTATTAGGGCATCCCAACATTCTCCATCCACTGTTGACATTACTATCTGAGTGGGTTGGTCCACCGTTGTAGACCAGTTAATCGGGAGCCAGTAGCATGACAGGCTCTTTCACCCGTTCTGTTCCCATGCTTCGGCCTCCTATATGAGCTTGGTTTTGGCCAACATATTGTTGTCAAAGGTTTTCGAACGCTTGGTTGAGGTTTGAAACCTTTTAAGGCTACTATTAGTGATTTAGCATATATTGTTCTCGTCCCCTTCACCTGGGTGTTATTTAATTTCATGCTTCCAAGTTCAGTGCAAAATGCAGTGCCCCTTGAGAAATGTAGTGTTCTTAACATGCCATACTTCTACAGGAGGACTTCTATGCAGTAGTAAACTGGGCGTACAACATTGACCCCTTGCGCTGCATATCGATGCATGGAATTACTGAAAAATACCTTTCCAGTCAAAAAGCTGACGCAGCTGGATTTGTTCGTGTATTACTTGCTGAGCTTAAAAAGAATATATCAAAGCTGTTCAGTAAGGTAGTTTATATTTACAGTTTCAAATACTTTTGCATCTGAACCATCAGGCTTCCATAGTGGAGTATGGAACCATCAGTAGACCCTTTGTAATGATCTCAATCCTGCTGAGGCTTTCTCAAATGTTATTGAATCGAAAACATATTACAATTACAGTTTGTGGATGAAGCTTGCTTTCAGATTGAGAGAAATGAGCGCACAGTGAGATCATATGGAGTTCTACCCTACATTCCCAGGTTGGTAATAACTAATAAGCTTCCTGCTATTGTTGTAAAAACAACGGACTACACGTAATATTCCAGTATGGCACCGAAACTGATACTGATGCATAGCTAAAAGCATTCACCATGTGTATGTGTTTCTCAAATCATAACAAATACTGTAGTGCCTTGATCAGAGCATGATTTGACAGCTGCCTTCTTGTTCTAACTTCTGAGATTAAGTTTTATCAAAGTAGCAATTCTCAACTTTCAACTAACATATTCATATCTTTGATATACGGCTTTACCAATTACCAGTTAGGATTCTATATTGACCAGAAAAAGTTTAGGGTTCTACCTCTGACATCAAATAAAATACTCTATAGAAGTTGCTACAGTTTGGTTATATATCGACATACTCCCATCTTTTATGTTGATAGCAGGGGTTTGGAATGTGATTCTATGCGAGTCGCGTCCAGTATTTGTGATGTTATTTTATAAGCAAATTATCTTATACTAATAGTATAATACTATTTTGTCCAGTAAACCCTTGTATGAGAAAGAAGACTTAACAAACGCTGCAAGCTCGATATTTGCTGCTGAAACCGTCTGTAGTGTAGTGCAATGGTTCCATTTCTAAGCTCTAATAACACCATAATGCATTCTATATCATCATACCAATTGGGTAATTGTCCCTGTGGCATCTTCCAATGTCTTGCATATTTTTGCTATGGAGGTTCTATAGTTTTCAAAGGAATGGAATTACATGAATAGAAAGTCTTGTAACAATCAATCCTGTAGAACAATAGAGCTTGTTGGTCAACAATTTAACTTCAACTGGGTATTCATATGAGAACTTTTGATTTGGGTTTATTGTTGTGGGAATGATGAAATTTTGCATCATTGAGGCTTTCGTCATTACTCAGTATCAGAACAGGAATACAGTGCATTACCAACTAGCTTTTATACTTTCAAAGTAACATTTTGTATCCTTCACTTGATATCTAGCTATTATCAGGTTTCTATTATGTTCAGGTTTGCTGCTCTTGCAACACGAATGGAACAATATATCCAGGGCACATCAAGGGATTTGGTTGATCAAGCTTATGAAAAAATCGTAAGTGTTGCATTCTTTATGCGCTGATGCATTTCATATCTATAAAGGCAGGAGTTTCTGATTAAATTTTATCTTTAGTTGCTTGTTGTAATTATGGTCCTAGATTTGCTACTTTGACGAGATGAACTAGTGAGACTAATTTCTGCATTCAAGTGAAGAATTTGTTTTAGAAAAGATGTTTAGAATTTTATATATTATATCTTGAATTACTGGTATATGTGAGTTATCTCCTAGAACTGTTAATGTGATCTAATAATGATACATGGTGATGTCAGATTCTGAGGCTTAACTATCGAGAATTAAGTCATGCAAGAATTTTAAATACTTTAGGTTCTTCTTGCAGATCACTGTTATGTTTGCGACTTTGGACAATATCGCACAAGCAGATCCAAAATATGCTGATGCTATACTTATTGAGAACTATGCAGCATTCCAAAATAGGTAAGGTTAAGTGCTGAAGCTTTAAATTTCATTATTAAATATTGATGTAATTCTCTTTCTGCAGTTTCTATGAACTCGCTCATTTAGTTACTACACTTGCTACATTTTATCATACGGCAAGCGAATCATATGAACTTGCTTGTACACGCTATGTCTCTGCTGTCATATATGGTGTACGTGTCTTCCCTTGTTCTCAATTATAATATTTCCATTTTAATATCAGAACATAAACTAAGCTCTTAGCTGCATATATTTGTTGATGTTCCAGCAATTTGAAAAGTTGATCGCCTTCTATCAAAAAGTAGAGGATGCATTAAATGTACTTCCACCGGAGGAGGTAACATAATGTTTTTCCCCCATTTGGAAGGCCTTTATTTGTCTGTTACTAAATAAATCAGCTTTACTTTAATATCTGTTACATGTTTTTTTTCTTTCTGTAAACATATATAACGAATGCTGCTTGTTTATTACGTAGCAGTTGCAGACCGTTTATGGTAAGCAATTGTGCAATGTTGCAAAAGCCTCTCATTACTGACATGGATACCCTTTTCTGATGCACATCTAAGGACTCTACTCTGTAGATAAACACACATATACAATATTCCTGTAAAAGACATAAAATTGAAGCTAGTAGTAATCAAGGAATCTTGGTCTTCATACAAGTCATTTGCATGTTTGCTATCATTACCCAATACTGTTGGTCACAAGTAATGTACCGCATACCGTCTTAGTCTCATAAAAATGAAAAACTTGGGAACCTTTCCATTTATCACTCTTGGGTTTTTCTCAATAACAAATCAGCCCACAAAACTTTTTGGTCATTCTAAAATAATGAAAGGCTTCTTATTTAGTGAGTAAAACAAGTACAAGGCACTCTCTTTTATAAGACAAGAGAGTCCTTTCAAAAAAAAAAAATATAAGACAAGAGAGTAAGACAGAGAGTAGAGCCAGGCAATATGGGATAAAAGAAAAGAGGCTATTAGACAACTAGAAGTCTAAAGTCAAAACACACTAAGTAAAAATAACACAGTAAAATATATATACTTCTTAGAGAATAAAAAGACGGGTACATGTTGTATTAGATAAGAGAAACCCTGCTCCTATATATAGGAGGACATGGAAGCGTACAGACATAAGACCAACCCTAATGGGCCGAAACACTTAGACCCATATTACAAACTAATAAAAACAATAACTAAATAACTCTCAACCTAGGAAGCACGGACACTTCCCGGGAGGTGCCGTGGCCGTGTCTGCTGCGTGTCGGACACGGACACGTCGTGGACACGGCCCCGGAGTGTCCAACTTTTTTTTTGAAGAGTTTTTGGCTTGGACACGGCTAGGACACGGCTGGGACACGACTTGGACACGGCTGACCCAGCCCAGCCACATCTAGGTCCAATTATGTTAGGAAAAAAGACTAAACCCGTCCTTGTTCCCTAACCCATTGATATTTGCTCCCCTTCTCCTCAATTTCACTCCAAATTTTCGTTGTTTTCTTACTGTAATCCTGCCCCTCTATCAATCTATGCCCAATTTTTCTAGTAAGTCTTTTTCTTCTGTTTTGTTATAATGTTAACAATAATTGCTGCTGTTGGTTCAGTTATGTAATACAAATCTGTAGTATTTACTGTATTTAATCATACATCATTCTGATTTGGATTTCTTCATTGTTGAATTGGTGTAATTATTGTTTATTTACTGTTCAAAAGTCATTGCGTTATGATTTAAATTGACAATTTACTTTAATTGATTGGAAGCATGGACATGAATGTGTTTACATAAATTTATAAATATCACTAGGCCATGCTTGTTGTATCTGATGGGTTTTTCCTATTTGGATGAATGTGTTTGATGGATGATTGTATGTCTTTTAAGTAAATGAAATGCAAACTCCACA
This sequence comes from Alisma plantago-aquatica, assembly GCA_963693085.1. Taxonomy (NCBI): domain Eukaryota; kingdom Viridiplantae; phylum Streptophyta; class Magnoliopsida; order Alismatales; family Alismataceae; genus Alisma; species Alisma plantago-aquatica. The sequence continues at coordinate 944,841,817 of OY856410.1, read as the reverse complement.
ATTAAATTTCTATAATAGAATGTGTTTATACATCAATAATGTATACATATATATGTGGAAAAAACAATTTGCTGTGTCCGGCCCCGTGTCCGTGTCCTACATTTTTAAAAATTGCCGTGTCCCGTGTCCGTGTCTGTGCTTCCTAGCTCTCAACACTCCCCCTCAAGCTGAAGTTGGGAGAATCCCAAATCAGCTTGCGAACAGAGAGTTGGACCAAAAATAAAGAAACAAAATAAAAAGATAAACCAAGCCCTTACAAGAACCAAACCCTTATAAGAATTTCTCCCCCTCAAGATTACAATAAAAACAGTCATCCCTCAAATACTCCCCCTCAAGTAGATAACCCACAGCAGGTACGCAAGCAGGTTGAATATGAAGTTTGTCACAAGTCGCCGATGCAGGTCACAAACAGGTAGCAGAAGCTTCTTGATAAAAAAAAGTTGTGACATCTGGAGTAGTAGTAAACAACAACAAAGCATCATGGTCTTCATCGCAGTCGCTAACGTCGTAGCCCAGAGAGTGCTGGATCACAGTAGAAAAGTCTAGAGAGTGCTGGATCATAGTAGAAGTAGTGGTCTACGTACAAATAAAGTACGGACGGGTCAACGTGCGAAACAGAGCACAGACAAGATAGAGAGTGCTGACACACGGAAGCAAAAAGTCACGTGCAAAACAAAGCACGAACAAAGTCAACGTGCAAATAAAGAACGAACAACTAGCAGGATGTAATGACGACGTAGATGGATAGAATACCATCAACGCAAATCAGTAACCAACAAACAACATCAAGATGTAGTAGTAGAAATTGAAGCTCCAAAAACCACACAAATATATAGAGCTATGAGATCCTCATAGATAGCAACAGAAAAAATAGATTTCCTCTTTAATCTCTCTTTTATTCTCCCCCTCACACCAACCACAAACATGATCAATGGTTGGAGTGGACAACACAAGTTCTATGGAAACAAGAAACAAACAACACAACATTTTCAGCAATAGGAGAAGAGATTTGATTTTCAGCAACAGGAGAAGAGACTTGCAATGGCTGCTATAGGAGGAAAATTTTATTAATCGCAGCAGGCATGAGAAAGGAGTAGCATGGTATTTCAAGAAATTCAAGAATGCAGCAATTGTGGTCCTGAAACCATATGTACTGTAGTCGCTACAGTAACTGCTGCCTTAGATGACCAGGAAAGCCTGCTAGAACTCTTCCTCTTTACACATTAGAGCAAAGAAGGGTACTACGGGAGGATGGAGGGGGCTCTTGGAAGAGGATCTCGTGGGGAGAAGAATCCCTAAATCCATGCAGCAACTATCAAATCAAATCTCTACTAGAACATGCCACCGATGAGGAGAATGAAAAGTGTTCATAACCCCGTCTTCAAGGCACAAAGAAGAGGCCTTTCTTCTCCTTTAGGCCGCTAGGGGCTGAAGGAAGAGAAGAAAAGTGCTTGAGGCAGCTAGAAACCACAAAGGAAGGGACTGGAAGCTCCATTAACCCCGCCGTGTTACAGTAAAGTACTGTAGCAATACGTCAGAAGTGAAGGAATAGGAAACCATGCACAACAACAACTGAAAGGGAGCATCAACAGAAGCAAAAAAGAGAAGAAAGAGCAACAGAAGCCATGGAATGAAAGAGTGGACAAGGCCGGCTACATCTCCCTCTTTTTTCCCTCTCACTTGATGGCTAGGGTTTTGAATCTCTGCTCTGATACCATCTTAGAGAATAAAAAGACAGGTACATGTTGTATTAGATAAGAGAAACCCTGCTCCTATATATAGGAGGACAGGGTAGCGTACAGACATAAGACCAACCCTAATGGGCCGAAACACTTAGGCCCATATTACAAACGAATAAAAACAATAACTAAATAACTCTCAACAATACTAATACCCCCCCTCAAACTGGAGCATAAATATCAATCATGCCCAGCTTGTCAATCAGAGTAGTGAATCTGGTCTTCAGAAGAATTTTGGTGAAGATATCTACAACTTGATCTGAAGTATATAAGGCGTAGAGATCTGACCAGATCAGACAACTTCTCGCACAAAGTGACAGTCAACTTCAATGTGCTTAGTGCGTTCATGGAATGTAGGATTGCTGGCAATAAAAATAGCTGCTTTGTTGTCACAGTGCATGAGGATGGCTTTTAGAATCAGAAATACCAAAATCTTTCAGAAGGCTGCGTACCTAGAAGAGTTCACACGTTGTATGAGCCATTGCTCTATACTCCGCTTCAGCACTAGAACGAGCTATGATTGTTTGCTTCTTGTTGCGCCAGGTAACTAGGTTACCACCTACAAACGTGTAGTATTCAGAAGTTGATCTACGATCTATCTTGCTGCCAACATAGTCAGAATCAGAATAACCAACATGATTACAGTGCCCATGTTTCTGGTAGAGAAGTCCTTTCCCAGGAGAGCTTTTCAAATATTTCAGAATATGGCAGACAACATCCCAGTGACACTGTCTGCGCTTATCGAGATACCTGCTAACCAGTCCAACAACAGATGTGATATCAACTCTAGTGACAGTAAGATATATAAGTTTCCCAACCACACGTCGATACTGATGATGGTCAGGGTAAGGAGGAGAGTTCTCGTCATCCCAATTAGTGTTTGGATCTAAGGGAGTACTAGCAGGCTTGGCCCCAAGCAGACCTGTATCAGATAGAAGATCCAGAACATAGTTACGCTGAGATAAGCATAGACCAGAAGATGACCGAGAAACTTCAATTCCAAGAAAATATCTCAATGTGCCTAAATTCTTGGTGACAAAATGGTTTTCCAAGTAGCGTTTCGTGGCCTGGATACCTGCAGGGTCACTACCAAATAATATAATGTCATCAACTTAGACAATTAAGATAACCAGACCAAAAATAGTTTTCTTGATAAATACAGAATGATTAGACTGAGAACAGCGAAATTGTAATTTTTGAAGAATGGAGTTCAACTTGTCAAACCAGGCACGGGGACTTTGCTTCAGGCCATAAAATGCTTTACATAGGCGGCAGACTTTCGAGGACTCCCCCTGAAGCACAAATCCAGGAGGTTGCTCCATGTATACCGCTTTGTGCAGATCTCCATATTAGAAAAGCATTTTTGACATCAAGCTGAAATAAAGGCTAGTCAGAATTAACCGCCACATAAATAAGTGCCCGCACCGAGTTAAGGCGGGCGACAGGAGAGAAAGTCTCAAAATAATCCACTCCATATGTCTGAGTGTAGCTTTTGGTGACCAGACGAGCTTTGAGACGCTCAATGGTTCCATCAGGTGATATTTGACCGTAAAAATCCATCGACAGCCAACATGGGAACACTCAGCAGGTTGCATCAACCAACTCCCAAGTATTTCGTTCAGTGAGAGCTTGCGTTTCAGATTCCATGGCCTGATGCCAAGCTGGATGCTTAAGAGCTTGGGAACCATTTTTAGGAAAAGAAACAACCAGAAGAGCAGAAGTAAAGTTTGCAACGTTAGTCCCCAAGTGAGCAGTAGTGTAGAAATTTCCAATGGGATGTTGTGTGCACGTCTGAGTGCCTTTGCATAAACTGATTGGAATATCCAAGTCAGAAAATACCTGAGGCGGAGGTGGGGGTGGATCTGCCGACGAAGATGGATAATTTAGAGGGGCCATGGAGGGAGTTGGAGCCTTCGGTCTTCTTTGATAAACCTTCAGTGGAGGAGCAGGAACACTAGTAGTATCCGGTGAATCAACATCAACAATTAGAGGTAGAGGTGTAGCCGCGAGTAAATCAGATGTCAGAGGGGAGCCAGTAGAAGAATAGAACGACTGATGCTAAAAAAAGACTACATCAACCGAAACTAGGGCTGTAAATGGGTACGGGTAGACCCGCAGACCCGCAAATTCGGACCCTTAAAAAACCCGTCACGGGTCTAATTTTTTATACCCGCATACCCTTGGACCCGTATACCCTTGGACCCGCATATAAGCGGGTCTAATAATGGGTATGCTTGGACCCAGACCCGCTAGACCCGTGTACCCGCTATACATAAGTAACTACTAAAATAATATGTTATATATATCATACTTTACTAGTCTAATTAATATAATTATTGAGATTATATTCTACTCTAAGGTTGAGACTAGTCATATAACTAAGAATTAACTATTCTAGTTACAATAATAAACATCATATGTAAACTTAAAATCAAAATGTCTACTAATCTACATTACTTTCTACAAAAATTAAATGTTATGATCATGACTACAAATATGTAAACAATTACTCAATTAATTTTATTGAATAGAATATAGCATTGTCTAATATAACTATTACATGTTAATATACTATATGATAATAATATCTTGTTGTGTTAAATATATATAACATAGCCATTTCTCTTATATAAACAATATGATGTTTTATAGAACCGCTTACCCGCATACCCGCACCGCATACCCGCTATTATTGCGGGTACGGGTATGGTGCGGGTCCAGGTTTTGTATTATGCGGGTCTAGAACCGGAACCAGACCCGCTAAATTAGATGGGTATGGGTATGGGTATGGCCAGACCCGCACCGTTTACACCCGTAACCGAAACCATCCATTTCTTAGTAACTAGATCATAACATTGGTACCCTTTTTGTGTCCTAGAGTACCCTAAGAACACACACTTGATAGCACGTGGATCAAGTTTGGTTATTCCAGGATGTAGATTTTTAACAAAACATGTACTGCAAAAAATCCGAGGAACAGAAAACAGAGGGGCATCAGGATATAGAATCTGATATGGCACTTGATTGCCAAGAACAGAAGATGGCATGCGATTAATGAGATAGCATGAGGTGGAAACAACCTTTGGCCAAAAACATTGGGGAACATGGTAATGAAACAGAAGAGTGCGAGCAACTTCAAGGAGATGCCGATTCTTGCGTTCGATAACTCCATTCTATTGAGGTATGTATGCACATGAGGGTTGGTGAATGGTACCCAATTTTTGACAGAAACGACTAACAGAGGTTTGCATGAACTCAAGGGCATTGTGAGTGCGAAAGATTTTTATAGTTTTACCAAATTGGGTACTTATCTCAGCAAAAAAGGAAGTGATAGTATCAAGAATATTAGATCTATCTTTTAACAAGAATATCTAGGTGGTTCTAGAGAAATCATCAATAAAACTCATAAAGTACCGGAAATCATAAATGCTAGAAACTGAACATGGGCCCCAAATATCCGCATGTACTATATCAAACGACTGTTTTGAGCCAATACGAGGTTTCTTAGAAAGAGTAGATCTAGTTTGTTTGCCTAACTGGCATGTTTCACAGTGAAAAGCAGAATCAGAAATATCGGGGATTAAGTGCTTCAACTTAGCCGATGACGAATGTCCCAACCGATAGAGCCGTTGGATGCCAGTCACAGAAGTAGTCAGAAATGTAGCAGTCTTCGGTGTGTCCAGATAGTATAAGCCGTTTGGTCCATCATGGCCTGAACCAATCTTCATCCTCGTGCGCAGATCTTGAAAAATAACACCGTCCGGGTCAAAAGTGATGGAGCACCTTAGGCTCTTTATAGTTCTACTGACAAATTACAAATCTATTGGGAATTTAAGAACATATAATGCTTAACGCAGAGAAAGGTGGCCAAAAGTGTGGATATTCCTAAAACCGAAGACTGGTGTCTGCGAACCGTCGACAAGAGTAACAGGAGGAATAGATGTAGTTTTATGCAAACTAGAAAATAAAGTAGGATTGCCAGTAATATGGGAGGTCACACCAGAGTCGATCACCCATGTGTTTTTACCAGACTGTGTTTACCAGACTGTTTCTGGAGATCAATACTGCCATCAGAAGAAGTCTCAGCAGAGGAAGCCAATCGTGCTTGAAGTAACTTTTCAAACTCAGATCTGATCCAGTTAGTAGATGGTGGGGCAGATGGAGAAGCAGGAGTGTCGGGCTGGTCTGAAGTGACTGGATTTGCCCAAGCAGGTTTTCCATGCTTGATCTAGCAACGGTCTTCAGTGTGATTGGTTCGTTTGCAGAAGTTACAGTAGCATGGTTCATTAGTGTTAGAGACAGAGGAGTACGAACCACGCCCTGAGCCTGTAGTAGATCGTCCATGACCACGTCTACGATCGAGACCACGTCCACGGAATGAATCGCCCGACATAACAGCAAGGGATGTCCCTTTAGAGGAATTAGGAGGAGCTTGAGATATAGAGGGAAGACGCTGCACGCGCTTCAGAACATCTCGTAAGGTAGGAAGAGGATCACTGGATAAGATTTGATCAACAACTCCCACAAAGGACGATGGTAAGATAGCGAGAAACTGAACTAGCTGCAACTCGTTGCGTTGTCATTGTCGTTGGATTTCTATAATGTTCGCTAAGAGCAGATGGTAGACCTCGAACTCATCCTAGAAAGCGCAACATTGATTGTAGTAGTCTTCCACAGAGTCGGTATGAGAGTATTCCTATTTGGCCAAGTGTTTGAAAATTTTAAACACTTTCTTTGGATTCTACTGATGAGAGTATACATGGGAAAGCTGATCCCACATGTCCTTAGCCGTCTTCTGTCGGAGTAGAGATTGGCTGATTTTAGATTCAACACTGTTGACCATCCAGGGCATAACGCCATAATCCTCTTTGGACCATAAATCGTAGTGCTTTGTCTTGTCATCAACGTTTGCAGCAGGAGCATCTGGGCCTTTAGTAGAAAGGTGGGAGTAGCGCCCTTGAGCCTTGACATAGAGCTCAAAAGAGTCTGCCCATAAGATTATATACATTCTTGTTATGTCCCTAGTCGGATGTTATTGTGGAGGTTTATAGATAACAATAAGACATAAGACTAGAGTGTGTGTTAGTTGATGACATAATCTCATCAGTTGTGATATATGATATCAAATCAAACACATAAATACCTATTAGAGAATAGTGTATCAAACAGACCCACCTTGAGAGTGATGCACGGAGACCATTACACGGTAGTCAGATTCATCTCTCATAGTGTTGGTGGTGATTGTGTTTCTTAGACCTGAAGTCACTACACTCATCACATGTCATTCGATGTACTTTGACACCATCCATCGCAACCTTGAATAAGGGTTGTCATAAAGGTGGTGCTCGGGTACACTGTGACACATGGGGATGACTGTGAGTGATGTAGATGAGATTTGTACCTCCTACAGGAGTATGATATCATGGCCACTTGATAAGAAAGACTAAAAAATGCATGGCCATTATCATGTGAGTCAATATGTGATATTGATCTTACATATATTTCAGATAGTCTACTCTAGTTCAAGGAACATGGAATGAAAGTTGAAGGCGATGATGAATCCATGCTTTGAGTTCAATTTGGATATCAATGACAAATGAACTATACAAACACTATAACACCAATCACAGATTGTAGGCTGAAGTTTTTCTCCAACTTTACAATTACTTGGGTGGCAATGATGTGTTTCTAGATCTGCTTATTTCTTGTGATGTCATAAACTAGTTATGGGCATTCACTGGCAACGTAACTTGGAACATATAGGGTCACACACATAATATACACTTGGAATAGAAGTTTATTCATGAATGATGGTTAACTTGATTACTAAAGTGTTTAGGTATTAAATTTAAACAACAATTGACTGACTGGACTTTAAATCGACCAGTTCAAGTGTCGAACTGATCGGTTGGAGTATCAGGTTGATTGAAATTGTCTTGGCTGAATATTGGTTGATTTGTGGCATGGACTGACCAGTTCACTGAGTGAACTGATTGACTCAAGGTTCTAAAAAATTGGTTCATGTGATGAACTTCCCCATTCATTGATCAATTTGATTGGATCAAGGGTTAGTGTTGATGTCATGTTGTGCACTAAATTGTATAATAATTGTCAATACAATTGAGATTGGGAAACATGATAGAATTATCAGTTCAAGGGTTGAAGTAATCAGATCACATGCCAACCGATCAATTCTCATGTGAATCGACCATTTTGCCACATGTAGGTTGTGAAAATTTATGGATTTTTGTCCCCTTCAACTCCCGCTCAGACAGGGAACCTTGACCCTTACCCTCCTATAAATATATATGTACGCTTCTCAGACACATCAATTGACTCTGACAATTGTTGTCTTCTCTAGTTGTGGTAACCAAGAGAACCCAAGTAAGTCTTACCTGATAAATGGAGGGATAGCAAGAGAGTGTGGGAGAGCAAGTTGGTGCTAGTACACCGACGAGAAGGGACAACTTCTTCCTACCCATTCATCTAGAATGACAGTAGTTCCTAGTGGTCCATGTGGACTACTATAGAGGTGAGCAGGCTGTTGCCTGCCACTCAAGGAACAAAGTCAATTGTTGTATGTGGTGAACAACCAGGAGGCCGGCGAAGACATTGTCTAGGTGCAACTTGAAGAAAGGCACACACTACAATGAGTGAGTTGTCACTGGACTTTCTCCAGGGCTAGGTTTAACCTTGTAACAATCTTTCCCATTACATAGTTGTTGATGCGATCTACTGTCTAAAGGGGAATGTGGCAGTTAAATTTTTATTTCCTCTACCTTCTCTGTCTCCATATTTCCCAACACCTAGTGTGAACATGAGGGTTTTCGACAGCCCACCCTAACCACATCGTCACATCTCTACTTACAAAATTTGGTGGTTGGATACACCAAGTCAAGGGATACATGAACCTCCTTTCTCGTAAGCTAATAAGGGCCTAGGGAGAGTCACTTCACAATCACAAGTATTATTGTTTATGAAATTAATAAGCACAAGGAAACTGACTTCCCTTCCCCATTGGCCCATCTTATGCATTTAATCAAAAAACCACCCTAAAACTATTTCTCTCACCTATATAAACACCAACAAGAAGAATGGAGGGTCATCTTCACCTCTAAACCACAACTCCACTACTTTCCTCCTCCTTCACCTTCTTCTTCTTCTCCTTCTTCTATGGTCTTCCTCCCAGTCCACCTCATACAAGTATTAACCTGAGGGGCTGTCAAACTCTCCCTACCCTTCAATGTAGAAACAATCCCATCTTTGCTCTTCTCCACATATTATTTCTTCCTTCTTGTAGTTGTTTCATGAATATGGTTTCTTTCATCAAGACCTTAAAATAATAACCTTAAATATTCCACATGCTCTAGTGTCTTCCCTGCATGGATCCCAATCCACATAAAATCCTTACACCGCCACCATCATTCTCATCTACTTTCCTATTACACCTCTTTTAAACAAACTTGTGTAATTAAGATATGGTTTTGAATATGCCTTTGAATGTATTAAGGAAGAACAAAATTGTATGAATTACATGCATCTGATAAATGTTTCAAGAGAAAGAGATTAACGTCAATATGCAACATAAATGAACAGGAAGGATTATGTGGTTAAAGACCAAAGGAATGGTATGTAGCATCTCTTTATGAGCCATAAACATATTACATAAATGGAATCATGTTCCTTTTTTGTGTCATTATCTTTACTCACCTTTCATGATCCTTTCTTAATAAAATTCCCATGTAAAATCCTTCAATGTACCAAATAAAAAACATTGGATTTAATCAAATTCGACACGAGTTCATGCTTAGTCTCTTATAATCGCATCATTCATTTGTTTATTTGGATCATTATTTATCTATGCTTACATAAACAAATGATCTACAATCTATAGATCACCATTAATGTATAATGAAGATCTTTAGTATTAGTATGAAAATAAATTTCATGTTTCTAAAGTTAATTATTCCAATGAAATTCACATTCTTGTCTAAGTCAATTGCAAGAATAATCTATTTTAGCTAGTGATTTTGGCCAATGGGGTTGTCAATATGATCTAATGTGGAACTGTATTAGATATAAGTATCATTTGATTCACTTGATCGATTTTTGTGAAAAGTGAGACTCAAGATGATTTACTTCCATCTTTTATTTTCATCAGTTCAGATTTCAATGTGTCTTGATCTAGTTATACAATGTTTTGGCATGACTGTATTGTCTGCAACTGAGAAAATGATGAAAGATCAAAATGTTGACCTTGTGCTTAAAACTATGTCATTTGATGTCTTTCCTTATTGTTTAGTAAAAAAATATGTATTGTTAAAATTCCACTACTAGAGAGATGTTTCTAGCTACAATCATAGAGCCTTCAAGGAGCGAAAGGTCGAGATTTTTGTGTCATTGGACCTAGATTGTATCCCTGAGATGTTGAAGGGAGGTGGGATAACCTCTCTCTTGCACCTACCCCACCTCAAGGGCAGCCCAAGGGTTGTTGATGTGTAAGATAAATCATCAAAGGTTGTGTATTATGTTCATTGAGGTGACGACACTTGTACTAGGATGCTAGAATATGAAGAGATATGGTTGGAGACCAATCCCACCTTGAGGGCATAACACAGGCTGCATGACTATCCTTCAAGTAGGTATCAAATCATTGGCCTACAAACCACACCACCTATATGCAGTGGGACATATGAAGCTTTGAGGGTAGAATTGGCATACATGAGACCGATGTCTATGGGATAGGGCATTGTGCAATGTAATATCATTGATCGTTTACTTATGGTCTATTTGACCTTAGCTATAGTTTTAGGCTACGAACTAGGTCTAGGGCTAGTTAACAATCCTTTTGGACTGAGTGAGGAATGATAAAATAATATAATTTGTAAATTGTTTCCCTTCTCATAAAGTGTTTTACTTCACATCAAATAATATAGAATGTTCCAACGTTCATACCATTTACTCAAATTTTTATACTTATCCATACTTATGTCTGTCTAACTGCTCTTGCTATGGTTCTTGTTCCCCTCCCAATGTAGGTTAAATAAGACTTCAATATTCATTGTGTTGTTTTTCTAACTAGATCCTGGCGAGAACATCATCAGGCTTATATGTCTGCTTTAGGTGATGTTAAATTATTCAATATCATGTAGAGTGAGAATTAAATAAATGTAACTAAACATAATGGTGATGTAAGCTAAGTCATGTGGAGATGCAATCAATCTTTTTGGTTGTTATATTCAGCTTGATGTTTTTCCATAACACCCTCGGGTCTTACTATCAATGATTATCAGTTAATTGTGGAGGCTAAAGCCTAGGACGTTACATAAATAGTTAAAACCAGGATAGAGCCCTACTTACAGTTATCTTGATTGACTTAAAGTTTAAGGCTTATACCGACATAATCATTTATGTACATGAACATGATCTCATTAAAGTAACATCATAAGCAGGAAGATGTACTTTAACTTGTGCAAATAGACTCATTACTAAATACAACATGTTCCATGACACACTATATACGTTGTATAAGAAGAAAAACTTAAAAAATATTTTAACCCAAGGCATGGACCATTTACATCCATTGTAGCACCCATTATTGGTTCCTAATCCCTCAAGTACAAGACCTAATTCTTAGAAAGATTATGAACATAAACTAATATTCCTAGGTCAATTTTGGGTTCCCTATCCCATCCCAGGCGTGTAAGGGTCACGAATCATTTAACCTTAATTTCATTATATATATTGATATATGAGAATTGAGATTATATACATGTTCAGAGCAATCTTATATGATCTTTTGCACATTTATCTATCATCACACTATTTTCTCAGATATGTAAGGAGATCTAGCCCTAAATAAGTTTCTTGACATCAAACTGAGGAATTAGGCATCAACATATGAATCAAGATCATCAGATGTTACATTGAACATTAGATTTGTTAGACTAATTGATTTATTATGTACATTGGCCTAATTGTCTTGGCCCATTAGGGTTCTCTTATGCTTCCTTGTACTTGCCTTATCTTCTATATATAGGAGGGGAGTTTGTCATATCTCAATAATAGAGTATCATATTTGCCTCCATCTTATTTTTCACATGGTATCAGAGCAACGATCTTGACCTAGGGAAAAAAAAGAGTCTCCGCCTACAGGCGGTCACCTTTCTTTCTTGGTTGGCTGCCCACCAGGCATCATCGTGGCCTCCATGGTCGTATTCCTTCTTATTCTTTTGTAAAAGTTCAATCTTTCAACCTATGCCAGCGCTATACTTTCCGGCCATCACCACCATTACGTTCCTCCTTCAAAGTATCAAGTTGTCCCTTCCCCAAGTCACTACCCCTCGACCTTGATATACTACTCCACTAGCCGATGTCATCCACTGTGCCAATCACATATCCTTCATGTTACACACTTGACTCCCTACCTATCCGGATTCCCCTTCCAGCAGACCGTGCATTGCCTATTTGAGATGGATGAGTGAATATCAGATTGTGTGAATACCAAATTCATTATCATGCAGGTTGCATCCTACGCGGTGCTCAAGCACATGTCCCGCATGTTGCCTCCTGCTGTGGTAGAAAGGCCAAGTGAATATCAGATTCATTATAGCTTCTACGGACACACAAGCTTGTCGTCCCTCTCCCTTGTACATGTTGATCTCGCAATACTTGGCGTGGAGCATTTCTGTGTTCGTGGATTCCAACAGCCTCGTTGCTATCAGGTCATGTTTGGAACACAAGGAAACAAGTCTTTTCTACATATTTCCGCTTAAACGAGTAGATTTTGTTGGGTTGATACGAATTATGTGGTGAACGGTTTGACTACCGTAAAAAACAACAAAGGCAAGCAATCGCCTGATGCATCAGGGGGTCAAATGAATTGCTTACTGGTTATCATTCTTTTATTACTGAATCAATCATCAACTTTGACAAGTTCGGAAGAGAAAAGGTCAAGGAAAATTGTTGTTATGTCCGCAAGGCAAACACCGTCCCATTTCTTTTTTATTTGTATATTGGTATTTGACCAGTTTTTGACCAGCTTTATAAACACTGCCTAATAAAGAACTTCCTAAAATTGCAATTGCTAAGGCTCCTATTGGTTTGGTGTAAGTGATGAGTTCCGTAGAACTCATTTTTTGGGAACTCTAGTTCAGTTTCTGGAACTTCAGTTCCATTCACTTCCATGTGATTGGTTTGTTGTAAGTGTAAATATAGAAATTATTAAAAATATTATTAATTTTTGTTGTATAATACAAATAAGTGAGGATGACAAAGACATTAAAAAAAGAATCATATATGTAAAAAATCATAATATTCTTAAATCATAATAACCATAACAAATAGTTGTTGTGCAGATGTTGCTCCTTTAAAAATATTTTATTATGGTACAATTATAATCTTAATAAAATATTATGATTAAAATCACATTAAAATATTTTTATTTCACTTTGTGCATACAAAGTATTGTAATAATATCTGCATTTCATGTGCTTGTAAACATAAATTTTGGTTCATTATTGTTTTACGCAATGTAGAATATTAATTTTTACATTATTTCTGTCAGGAATTTTTACTATATTACTCGTGCATGGTTATAGCTAATTATTATTTTTCTCATCTTATTGTTTAAACATGAAGAATAAAAACATCTTACATAAATCACATTATTTTCACATGGTGCAATATTTTTTTTCATGATGTTTGTATTTTTATTTTGTATTTTGTATTTTGTATTGATAATGGTAGTTATAATGTTAAATATTTTACATAGTGCAATTATAGTGTATGATATTTTGCCATATTATGTTGTGATTTTAATGTTGTGTATGAAGAATAAAAACATATTACATAAATCACATTGTTTTCACATGGTGCAGTATTTTTTTTCATGATGTTTGTATTTTTATTTTGTATTTTGTATTGATAATAGTAGTTATAATGTTAAATATTTTACATAGTGCAATTATAGTGTATGATATTTTGTCATATTATGTTGTGATTTTAACAACGAACTATACCTCACAATTAATATTTCTAGTCATAAATATTTTTACATGTGTCACTTATAACAAATGAAGAATATAATTGTATAAAAAATGTTGTTAGTTGTCTCGAAACTCGTTTTCCGCTCTTTTTAAGAGGGAACTCAGGAATTGTATTTTGTATGTAAGTCTGTAACTCCCAGGAAGTCACGGAACTCAAGTTCCAACACTTACTTAAAACCAATCATGAAAAACTACTCAAGAAACTCCAGTTCATATGTTTTCCGGACCAGTTACGACAAACCAATCGGGGCCTAAGTGATAGTTGGAGCCGTCTAGTTTGATAGTAGTGACACACAAGTTTTGGGGAAGATCAGTGGACGCCATGAGTGGAAGAAGTCAACACAGGCAGGGGCAACAGGAAGGAGCAACATGCAGAAGTAGCAAACAGAAAGTTGACGCAACAGTCAACAGAAGCATGCAATAATAGAAACACAACACATGGACAGATCTAAGAACGCCTAGACTGGGGGCAGAAGATAATAGTAGGAGATCTGGGCATCAGATCTTAGGAACCCACGGAGGGGCAACAAAAGATACAGAAAAACCTACGCCAACATGGTGGAAGAACTACTCCACTGTGAGGCGCAGGTCGGCAGAGAGCGAGACCGGATTAAGTCGTCAACGTGCCCAAAATGGAAAGTTACCAGAGATGTCCAGAGACCAACGCGGAAGTGAATGAGTGAATGGGATGGCTAACCAGATGGAGAGATGGTAGCGGATGGATATGGTGGTTATGCAGAATAGGGAATGGAGGAAAGGGGGCGGTGGAGGGCTGGTTGGAGGGAGGTAGAAGGGCGGCAGGCAAGCTGTTGGGTGGCGGCGGGTTGGCTAGAGAATGTGGTGTTGGCGGCAGGACTGGTGGAGATGGGGAATGGTGGCGGTGTGGGTAGGGGAGGGAGGGAGGAGATGGCAGTGGAGAGGAGGGGCAGGCTAGGCGGCGGCAAAGGAGGGAGGGGAGGGCCGACGACGACAACTAGGGAAAAAGGGAGGAAGAGGGTGGCAGCTAGGGCTTATGGGGACATGGGTTTTAAGGTTTGGGTGGGAGGGGCTTGGGGAGGATCAAGTGGCTCTGATACCATCTAAAATAATAAAAGGCTTCTTATTTAGTGAGTAAAACAAGTACATGGCACTCTCTTTTATAAGACACAAGAGTAAGACAGAGTAGAGCCAGGAAATATGGGTTAAAAGAAAAGAGGCTAATAGACAACTAGAAGTCTAAAGCCAAAACACACTAAGTAAGAATAACACAGTAAAATATATATACTAATAGTCATGAGCATGGAACATAACTTCGACGAATTTGGTAAAATTTTGTTGAAACTTCGAACTTCAACAATAGGCAAAGTCGAATCCCAAATACTTTGACCTCGTCCAAACTTTTTTTGTGTATTTTTGTCTCAACTTCTCCGAAGTTGGCTAATCTAGGGCGAAGTTGAGACGACCCAAAACATTAATCCTAACTAGTGCCCTAAAGGCCTATAAGGCATAAGTGTCGCTTCCGACCCTCTTCACAACTTCTAATATCAACTCCTATGTTTGTTGTTGCCACTCTTTCCTACAGAGGGTTTTGTAATTAATATTTGATCGTATATTGTATAGAATACATATGATGGTGAACTGTATTTGTATATGTGTATTGCACATTTGACCCTTGCAAGAAACACACCGTATTATCAACCTATCTAGGGCTACATGGTCGTGGATCATGTTTTGTGTTAAATTAACATATATAAGATGATTTTGGCTAATAGGCTCAACCGATTATGGGTGAGATTATAGACATGAATCAAACGACTTTTATCAAAGGCAGATTGATTGGAGACACTATCCTTCTTGCAAATGATTACTTAGTTTTTCCCCAACCCTGTTGGTCCTCAACACGTGTGTGAAGGTAGATCTATCAAAGGCCCGAATTTGTTAGACATGATTACATTCTCTTTCTCATGGCCCAGATGGGTTTTCCCGATTGCTGGCTCAGATGGATTAATGAATGCTTTACTTGTTTTTGTATCTACTAGCAGTATTCGTACATTGACCATACTAATTTTTTAATGACCACGTAACGTAATGGAGGTCCGTAGATTACACACATTCAGAAGTTCTAAGTGTGACATTTCATCAAACGATTACTGTGCCGCATCGCCAACCAATATTCTTCGTAAATCTATATTTATTTCACACAATGAATTTCACGATTGTCGAGATCTTGCTAGATCTGTTCGGTTTCTGAGTTCGAAGCTCAAAACATAGATTTGTCACTCCCCGTGCCTGATGTCTACATCGTCATCTTCTGTGTGAGGTGCAACACATGGTTGCCTCCAAAGAACCCCATCTTTGTCTGGACACACGACGGTGAGGATGATGTCTATTGCGACAACTTCAGTAGTGGAGGAGAACGTGGAGCTCGATGGTGGAAACAGGACAACATCATGTCTTCCACAGTGTTGCCGCTCATTGTCGTCGCACATGTAGCCGGTGCCATCTGCACAGGTGTCCCATGGATCAGGCGTCAGCCTCCTGCAACGAAGATTTTGATTTTGGTAGCCGAACTCAAGATGGACTTGATCACTGGGGCAGTTGTCGCCATGGTATGCTCGTACTGAGACTGGATGGACTTCAGGCACACGTTTCTGTTTTCCAGGGAATAGATGGAGACTGGAGGGACTGTGTCGAGGTCCACAGACTTGACGACGAAGACGGATCCAACAGCCTATGGCAAGGCTGACGACTACGATGGATGCTTTGCGGAGGGATCCCCGTTGAAGGATTTTGACGGCTCCGAATGACCCTTTAACGAGCAGCTTCAAGGTCAGGACCGGTGAGATGAGATAGACGTCATGTTTTGAGAGCAGCGACTAGCGGTTTTAGAGATTAGGGTGGGAATGACGGTCGGACGGGGTAGGGCCGGCAGGCAAGACGCTGAGATTAAGAGATCGAGATTAAGTAAATGGGTCTCGACAAGTCTAAATGGGTCCCAAGCTGGTAAATGGGTCCGAGATTCTTATCCCCATTTCAACCCGTTCATTACTTGATACCAATTTAACTCGTTTTTATTGGGCCGTGGGGGCTGGGTCACAATAGGCATGAGTCAAATGGGTGATTCTGCCATCTCTAAGCTCTAGGTCTTACGATTTGGTACGCTTCTTCTCCCTTTACGGTTCCTCTTCTTTTTTCTCCACCGTTTCCTCTATTCTTCTTCCTCTAAAATCCTTCCTCTACTCTTCTTATCATGTAAATGTCGTGTCTTGTCCTCTGCATCTCTTCTTCTAATCTTCTTTTTCTCGTATTGATCGTGCTCCCCTTCTCTTCTCCCTATAGTGATCATGTCCTCCCCTCTTTGCTTCTTCCTCTAATCTTCTTCTTACACTAATTATGTTCTCCCCTTCTCTTCTTCATCCTCTAATCTTATCCTTCTTGTATTGATCATGCCCTCCCTCTTCTTATCACCCTCCTCACAGTGATCTTGCTGCTCTATTTCTGAGGCGTTGTAATGTTCTATTTCCACTCGTTTTTTGTTGCTAGTTGGTGATTTCTATAACCGCAACCACATTGACGTATATGGATGCTCCTGTGACTATTTGTTAAGTTGTAAACCTCCTAAGATCCTATCTAGTATCCATTATTCTCCCGTTATTAATTGCATACATAAATATTCTTGTTATATTTTGATGGTTATAGTTCTATCTATTCCTTTGCTTATAAATCCACTGATGCGGCAATGATTTTTTCCAATAGATATTGCATTTTATTATTTATGGTTGATCATTAGTTTATTTCTTCATTTTGTGTTCGTTGCTTATGTGAGGCTATGAGGTGTGTCCTTGATCTTTATTCTTGAGAGTTGAACCTTGCAACTTGTTTTTTATTTGATTGAAAAATCATGGATTATTACCTTGTCTCTGTGCAATTGTGCACTCATTCAATCCTATTTTATCATATCTTTATTACATATTTACTTATATTTTTATATATTCTAGTTTTTTAAAATTATTTATGATGCTATGATGACGTCACCAGTTGAACTAGCAAACTGAGAATCAGAGGCCTCACCAATTCGCTTACTGGTTCGGTTCTGACAACCATGGTTGAAACCCAAGAGATGTCAAGTTGTGCTTAGTTTTTGAACCAAGCACATGGAGATGGTTTGAGACCATATATTGCTCTCTTTAGTCAACATACTTGGTTCCTTACCCCCATAACTGGCATATCTAGGTGATAATTCCATGTATACTTCCTCAAGTAGATCACCATAGAGAGGGATTTTCACACCCAACTGGAATGTGGGCAGCCTAAGTATGTTGTGACTGAGAGCACTATACAAACTGAGCTAATCTGGGTGACATGGGAAAAGCTTTAAAAGAAATCCACGTCGATAGTTTGTGTGAATACTTTGGCTACTAGGTAACAAAGGTCCCTTTAGTTGTTTAACGATTCCATAACATTGAATACACATCGACAACAACAATGTTTGTGCCAGGAGGGGTATTAACCAGATCCTAGGTATGATTCACACTAAGTGCTGCCCACGACGTGCTTCCAACTGGGACGGAAAGAAGCATCCTCATAATTTGTTGCAATTGTGGAATAACCGAATAACCTAGAGGTACAAACATGTGAGTAGGTTGAGAGATGCGAGAAAGACAACAAACAACTGAGATATCATGGTAAATAGTATAAGGATACAATTGCGAAGAGAAATCGGATGGTTGTTCGGAGATTTGCAAAGAGCACCCTTATGGAGGACATTTATCAACTTGATTTCTCTGACTATAGTTGGTTGTAAACAAGACACAAAGGCTTTGAACTTTCTGTGGAGCTAACGCGGAAATTATCCAACAAAGGCAGTGGGCAGTGCATCAGTGTAGAAGTAGCAGCAATCACTCATCCTAGAATTCCATCCAATTGTCTGAGACCTCCAAAACTCCTATGGCACAAGTCCATGAGGACCAAAAACAACAAAATATTTGAGATTGTCAACCAACTTGGATGATTGCAACAACCCCCTTCTAGGGGTTGCGACAACAAGGGAGAAGAGAGTGCTTGCCGGTGTGAACAAGGAGGAAGGAAAGTTGAGCATGCGGACGTAGAGGGCAAAAGCATAGGTAAGATGGCGGCGGTAGTGGTGGGATTGAGAGAGGTAAAGGAAGAAGGGTAGGAAGTTGGTGGGAAGAGGTGGTGTAGGTAGTGACGACAACTGTTGAAGAAGCTGATGGTTACAATGACAATTGAAGTGGCTGGCAGTGACTGGTGGTGAAGTGGATGGTGGCATCAGTTGCTGAAGAAATGGACATCAATGATGGTAGGTAGCGATGATAACTTCTGAAGAACTAGATGGTGGCAGCGACTTAGAGAAGGACGGCAGTAGGTGACTAGGGTTGGCCATAGAGAGAAGAAATGGCTTCTTGGGAGCTGAATCTCCCCTTAGGGAGGTCAGGGATGGACAATGCCCATGGGAATAGACAAACTAACCCTTATGTTTTGGGTTAGGTAATGTAGAACCTAATGAATAAAATCTAAGACTAATTATCTAAATCTAAACTAATCTAAAATAACTAATCAAAAGGAATAATAATCATCAAAAGATTTCATTCATCAAGTCTAATTTGCAAATAGCATTACAAAGACTACAAATAGGTGTTTAAACCCGACTCACTACACAACTAGCCAATGTGGGACTAAACCACATGCTTTACAAGACAAACTGGGAAAATATCAAATAACCCCTAAAACACAAGAAAACTGATAAAGCATTATATAAAACTATTAAAAAGGCTATGCTCGTCCTACATCATTAGGTCTAATCTAGGAAGCATAGACACTTCTTGGAGGCTTCCGTGGCAGTGTCCGACACAAACATGCCATGGACATGACATCAGCATGTCCATCTTCATTTTTTTTTTTCAATTTGCAAGGTAGACGGCATGGACATGCCCGTGACACTTCCCGTACATGACAGGCCCGGCCCTCATAAGACCCAATTAAAATATAAGACAAATAACACTCAACCCCCGGACTCAACCAAACTTAACACCTCACCAAAGCCCTAATCCCTACCTCAGAGAGATGACCAACAAACCTTCCCCTCCAATCACTGTTGGCCCTAACAAGAATGCAGCAATTGCTTGAAGCCACCACAAGCAGAAGCTGCTTGAAGCAGGCACTGGCACAAGCAGTATTTCCCCTCTAGGTAACTCCTTCCTCTGTTTTTTTTCTCTAGTCCTTTTTTGCCTCCTCTTTTTCCTACTTCATTGGTCCTCCAATGTGTTCACTCTCCACCTGCCTCTTCCTAATCTATCAAAAACTCTCCTTCCCCCTTTTTCCTCCTCTACTGATATGCAGTCATCCTGTTTTACTGTTGTGTTCTACCCTCCATTCCTACATGTCTATTAAATGTGTTAGCCTCTTGCTTCACCACCATCACCACCATCAATACAGTCCTCCATCGCTACAATTTCCCTCCCTTTCCCTATACTCCACTCCACCACGGTATAGTAACTATTAAATTGATACTGCTGGGTTTTTATTTCAATATTTGTCTATAATTGATTTCTAATGATTTTTCTATAGTCTAACATTCTGTGGTATTCTGATATATTATTTTGTTTTGTTCTCATGTTCTGTTTGACTATCTTTCTTTGGAAGATATGACTTTTGAGTTCCTCACGTTCTGATTAAATATGTTGTTAATTTTAATGGGGAACCAGGGTTCAGGTTTGTTAAAAAGCACAAGAGTGTACTTTTTCCTATATACTTATATATCGGATCTAAGAGAAGGTTCCTTCTCCCTCTCTCCGACGCGGGCAGCAGAGCCAAGATGCTCCCGAGATGGGTAAATCAGCCTTAGTTCCCCGCTGGGATTCGAACTTGGGATGCTTCATGAGGCACCACCGGACCCGACCAGTTGGGCTATTGACCGCTTGGTCTATATACTTATATATGTAAATAAGGAATTATGTATGCCATTCGGGCCTCACTTTAGGCATTGGAACTCTGTTATAAATTAATATTTCTTGATATTCTACTTCAACATTTTTATATCACTGTATGAAAGAGCTAGGTATGCACCTAGACAGATCCCCGTTGGGTGCCTTGACACCTAAGTCAGGGTAGATGTTTTCCTTAACAGGCTAGTCACTGAGTAGGCTAAATGAGCCTTCTTTGCTATGGAATTGATCAGAATCCAGCCACCTCTCAATCCTCATGGTTGGGTGTGAGGTAACTGATCTAATAAAAAGTTTATGCATCTCTCCTGGAGGAGCCATAGATACCTGTAAAGTTCTAGAAGCAATTTGTAAATAGTCCTCTTCATTCTTGGGTAATGAAGCATCGTCCCATATCCGATATTGGTTCTTTAAGCACTTTGTAATGCCACATCACTATTAAACTACCACCAGCTTCTCTGGAACCCACTTTACTCCATTAGCAAACTACGTTTTGTGTCTGTTCAGAATGTGTCAACTTAATCTTCTAGGTTTTTTTCCTTGAGGCAAACCATATTTGGCTTTTCTTTCATGATCAAATCCTCAATCACTCTTTTCTTTCTCAAATTGCATTCCCCTTGTGTTTGTGGACATATTTCACTGACATCTTCTTGTTAACGGAAGCCCATGTATTGTTTTGGTTCTAAATATCCAACTATAGTAATCTTTAGGGGTTATCATATAGAGAAACTGTTAGGGCTTGGGAAAAATTACATACTGAAGAAAGCCATATATAGCTCTGAACAAAGAATTTACATTTGATCCTGTTTTGATCAACTCTACGAAGAGATTATTCGATTTGAGTTTTTCAGATCTCTTCATAATCACTCTCTTTTATTTACATATATAGTACTGGTTAAGGACTTCATTTTGACATAGGCATATAACTTTGTGGAGACTTCGAGGAAGTTATGAAGAAGTTTTTAGGCAACCTTCAAAAAAAATTCCTATATTTGTAAAAATATGGTGACATTTGATGAAAACTTTTAATAGTGTTATAAATCTCTTCATATATGTGTAACATAGCACAATCTCACAAATATACATTTGTGCACTCTCTAACCAAGTAGACTCCTAAACCCTAATTCACATGATTAACAAATGAGAAACTAAAAAGATAAGACAAAGCAATATCACATTGCAGCTACATTGTTAAATTTAATTACCAATGCTTCACATTCTGAAAATTATAATGCAAGATTTCATATTCGAATAAACCTCGTATTTGTAAAAAGGTAGGTTTTTAAACTATGGGCCTGGAAAAAGAAAAATCAAGATAGTTTCGTTTGTGGTAGCTTACCATCACAAAACCATACTATACAATTTCACATAATTATATGTATGAAGCACACAAGCATATGGGTGGCGATCATGCATATAAACTAGATCTAAGTTATATCCAACTAAGATACCATAGAACAAAATTTCGGTTAAATTGTGAAATTTCAGTCGAATTTTTTTTTTTTTTTTTACCATCAGGCATCAAAACATACAATCGGATATCAAAAAGTACAAATGTAGGGAATGGGATGTAATTTTGCAAAAAGTTTACCCCTACGTGCGAAATTTCGCGAAACAAGGGAAAATTTCACAATAAAAAGTTCAGATTGGGCCGTAATTTTGCAAAATGGCATAGAAACGAAGCTTAGCTTTTGAGAAATTTGTTTCTAGGGCTGCTACTACATCATGGGTATTTTGGCAATTTTTTTAATCTCTTGCTTCTAGAGGCTATTTTTCTTAATTCTTGGGTATGTTTCCCATATCCCCAGATCACCTATACATTACCTTCTTCAATTTCTAAACTCATTTATACAGATCTAGAAGAATACTCTGAAAATAAAAAATTTCTTTTTTGAATCTTTGTATAAATGTCCCATGTAATCTATTTAAATGTTAACACTAGACTTATACAAGTTGCAGTTCGTAAGTTTGTAACTTGTAACTGTACGTTTTTAAATTTTAAGCTATAACTTGAAGTTTGTAACTGTCTAACATACTTGACATTTCTATTCATTTGTGCACTCACTGATAAAGACATGGATCCCACCTTGACCTCTAAACATATACTTTTTTTATATGGTCTAGTGTGTTTATGTCTAAACTTTGTGTTTGCAAAATTTCATAACTTGATCCCTTCACTTTACCTTAGAATTTGCCTTTGAAATTCTGTCAAAATTGTTCAGCTTCCTTCACTTAAAATGTGGGAGAGAGAAACACCCTCCCCCCCCCCCCCCCAAAAAAAAAAAAAAAATCCAAATCAAATATGAAATATTATTGCATAATTGAGTAGATCTTGGCGTTTAGATCGTGTTGTATTTGGGCGCCAAAATCGTTAGGGCTGTAAATATTGAAATTTTGGTTGAAATTTTTCTAAATTTCTGTTTCTGGGTCGTTGCATACGGACATTTAATTCTATGTCGGATACAGAAAGATAAATGTAGGCTGTATTTTTTAACATTGAGATAATAGCACACATGTAGACTAGCTCCTATATGTCAAGCATGAGTAACATCATCCCAATTCAGATGCCAAGAAAACAGGTGATAATAGTTTCTTTCCCCTCTACATCAGTCTTATTAGGCATAGACTTTGCCATATCGTCACCAACTTGGAAGACTTTTCCTATAACCTCATCATTCTGTGATGAAACTCTTTGGGCCGTCTTTGTCATCAAAGGACTGACTTTGCCTTGAGTCTAAGTATTGGAGGATCAACTTCGCTAGCCCTCAACGTCAAAGTTTTTGGCTGAATTTTGCCCAATTTCATTGAGTTTTACTTCCGTGTTTAGAGATCTGTTTTAATGGTTTTTATGATAGTATTCCTTAACGTGCTTCTTAAAAGCACCTTCACGTGCAATGAGGTTTGCAGGAAACTTTTAGAGTCATTCTGTGACCAAAGATTGTGGTAGGCTGATAATTTTTTTGGGAGTGAGGTTACTCATAATAGCAAGGACAGGCTGTCCTTTATTCAAAGAATATGTACTTTGAAGCTGGAATGCTGTAATCAAAATGTATTGCTTCTCATATGGATCATGCTCATGAATTTTGTAGAGATTTTTCAGCATATATATCAGATACAAAGATAAAAGAAACTATGGTGCACAAGTTGCAGGAATTCAGTAGCTTCATGAGAAAGTCAACTGTCTTGAACAAGTTTTTAGATGCAGTTCTATCAAATATGCTCATAGAGGTTTCTCTTTTTGAATATGTAGTCAAACTAACAACATGCACAATCATAAGCATTAAACCGTAGCCGTTACACGTCTATGCTTCCATTTGATTATTTAGTTTTGAAGTCCTCTAAGCTGCATCTATATCATCTCTTTATGATTATTGTTTTGTTATTAGGTACCTCATCAGCTTGGATTGTCAAAGATGGATCTGCGGCGAACCGTGAAATCCAGTCTGAGTGGAGTATGTAGTTTACCCCCTCTTCACTTGTTCTCTTGAAAATTTATGTTCTTGGTGGTTTATTAGTTTCTTGGCCAGGTTGACAAATCTTTTCTTGGCATGTATAAAAGACTGCAAAGAAACTTGACTTCTGAGGAATTGCTTCCTTCTTTATGGGAGAAGTGCAAGGTATACACAACATCTGTATTATTTGGCTAGCAAGGACAAGTCAATGATGCCTACTTTCTATTTTTGTATAGAATGTAGCATGTTGTCATCCCTTTCTGTCTGAATTCTTTTTGGGTGTCTGACCTGATTGTCTTGTAATTCACATGTCAGCAGTCCTGTGTCTGTCTTCATCTAAATTTCTTCAAAAAATCCTTTTTGCATAGGGGATTCAGTAGTACTTTGGGTAATAAATCCTATCAGAGATAGGTCTATGAGGTCACATTTGTGTTGCACAAATACAGATACAGACAAAGGTACGGATATAGGATACGTTGAATTTTGGAAATTTAGGATTCTGGTATCGGATGGATACGGCAAAAAAATATTTTCAAAATAAAATATTACCTATTTTTATTCATAAAAATGCAAATAAGACCATCTCACTTTATTCAAAGATTGATAGAAATGAAAAGGGATCTTCCAGGACTTGGCATATTTTGACCTTTGCTCAACATCCTGAATAAAATATTGCGTTTTACTTGGGTGTTCCGTGTTCTATTGTGACTCTTGGGCAAATTTTGATCCCATTACATTAATCTTTAGCTAGTATCCTTTTGTCCTAGTATATAATCCCTTATACTCTTTTTTAACATAGTTATAACAATATTCACTATTGCCACCCTTTCATGCTTTTAGTATCTATAGAGAGAGAATAGAAATTGTATATTGGATGATCAAAAAGGTGTACAATACATTTTCTTATATAGGAGAAGAGAGGAGAGACTAAAACAGAGATGAGCAATATGGGACTAAACTACGTAAGTAAAAGCATAATTGAGGCACATGCTAGGCACATGACACTCAGTGAAACATAAACATATCTCTATACTCCCCCTCAAGCTGGAGCGTAGATGTCGAACATGCCCATCTTGTCCACTAGAGTCTGAAAATGAGCTTTTGGAAGAATGTTGGTGAAGATATCCACTACTTGCTTCTTAGTGTTGAGATATGGAGTGCAAATGCGACCAGAAAGAACTGTCTCACAAACAAAGTGACAGTCGTCCTCAATATGTTTTGTCCTTTCATGAAATGTGGGGTTGCTCGCAATAAAAATAGAGGCCTTGTTGTCACAAAACATCGGTATAGGGCTGAATAGGATATGTCGAACTCCTGGAGAAGACTCTGGACCCACAGAAGTTCACACGCAATATGAGCCATGGCTCGATATTCTGCATCTGTACTAGATCTAGCTACGACAATCTGCTTTTTGCTTCGCCAGGTAACTAGATTGCCGCCTACAAATGTACAATAGCCCGATGTAGATTTACGATCAAAGCAACTTCTTGCATAGTCAGAATCTGAAAAATCAGAGAGATTACAATGGCCGTGCTTCTTATATAACAAGCCTTTGCCTGGAGAGCTTTTGAGATAGCGCAAGATGTGACATACATCATCCCAATGACATTGTCATGGTTTATCAAGATACCTGCTGATGAATCCTACAACGGCAGTGAGGTCAGCTCTTGTGATCGTAAGATAAATGAGCTTGCCAACCAACCTTCTGAACTGGTAGTGATCAACATATGGAGAGTTTTCATCGTCCCAATCCATATTTGGGTCAAGAGGGGTATTGGCTGGTTTACAACCAAGCATACCAGTTTCTTGCAAGAGATCAAGTACATATTTTCGTTGCGAGAGGCACAACCCTACAGATGATCTAGATGCCTCGATGCCTAAGAAATATATCTGAACTTTCTGAAATCTTTGGTGACAAAATGTTTTTCTAAGTAGGTTTTAGTTGCCTGAATGCCCAAGGTATCACTGCCAGATAAGATAATATCGTCAACATAGACAATAAGAATGACTAGCCCAGACACTGTTTTGCGGATAAAAACCGAATGATCTGAGTGGGAACGATGAAAGCCAAAAGTAACTAAGATCTGTCTGAGTTTGTCGAACCAAGCATGAGGGCTTTGTTTGAGACCGTAGATGGCTTTTTTCAGCTTACAGACCTTTAAGGCAGACTCCCCCTGAGCAACAAACCCCGGTGGTTGCTCCATGTAAACTTCCTCTTGTAGATCTCCATATAGAAACACATTTTTAATATCCAACTGAAATAGGGGCCATTCTTTGTTTACAACAATAGAAATCAGAATGCGAACAGAATTTAACCGTGCTACTGGAGAAATGGTTTCAAAATAGTCCACACCGTATGTTTATGTATACCCCTTTGCCACAAGACGAGCTTTCAGGCGCTCAATTGTACCGTCAGGTTGATACTTAATTGTAAAGACCCATCGACATCCAACAATAGGGCAGGAAGGAGGACAATCCACAAGTTCCCATGTCTTGCGATCACATAGTGCCTGCATTTCATGGTCCATTGCCTGTTTCCATGCAGGGATAAGAAGAGCTTCTGCAACAGTTTTTGGAATAGTGATGACAGAATTTGTAGAAGTGAAGCATGTAAAACTGTTATTTAGGTTAGCGGATGAGCAGAAATGACTAATAGAATGTTTGGTGTAAGAACGAACACCTTTGCGCTGACTGAAAGGTAGGTGTAAGTTAGAAGCTACCTCAGTGGTTGTATGATCATCCGCAGATGGATGAATTGGTTGTGGAGGGGCCATGGGAGGAGTGCTTGTCTTGGTCCTTCGTTTGTATACTTGCAAAGGGCGGGCTTCAGGCAGGTCATACGATGGCAAAACCTCAACAACATCTGGCAGTGGCGTTGGTGCCAACATATCACTGGAGAGTGATGCCCCATCATCAAAGAAATATGGCATATGCTAAAAAAAGATCACATCTGCACTAACAAACCATTGCTTCTAAACAAGATCAAAGTAGCGATAACCTTTCAAGGTTCTAGAATATCCCAAAAAGATACATTTAGTGGAGCGAGGATCAAGCTTTTGTTAGCCCCGGGTGTAGATTTTTGACAAAACAGGTACACCCAAAAATACGAGGGGGAATAGAGAATAGTTGAGCATCAGGAAAGAGAATGATGTAAGGTATGCGATTGTGTAAAACAGAGGATGGCATGCGAGTGATAAGATAGCATGCCGTAGAAATAGCGTCTGGCCAGAATCGGTGAGGTACTTTATAATGAAGAAGTAAAGTGCGAGCAACCTCTAACACGTGGCGATTTTTACGTTCAACAACGCCATTCTGTTGTGGAGTGTAGGGGCAGGTAGTTTGATGGATGGTGCCACGAACAGAACAAAAGGATATGACAGATTTTTGCAAAAATTCAAGAGCATTATCGATACGGAAAATCTTAATGGGTTTGTTGAACTGGGTCTGTATTTCAGGTTAGAAAACACTGATATTATCCAAAACTGTGATGCGATCCTTTAGTAAAAACAACCAAGTAGCACGGGAATAATCATCAATAAAAGTTAGAAAATATTTAACTCCAGAATGACTAGGAACACAACATGGGCCCCAGATGTCCTCATGAACAATACCAAAAAGTGCTTTGGAACCAATTTCTTTCTTAGCGGGAAATACAGACCGCACTTGTTTACCCAACAGACAAGATGCACATGAAATGGTTTTTTTTCAGATAATGCTGGAAATAAATGTTTCAGCTTTGTTGCAGAAGGATGACCAAGCCGGTAGTGCCACTGGAGTCCTGTGACTGATGTAGACAGAAGAGCAGACGCTGCTGGTGGTCCATCCAGATAGTAGAGTCTGTCTGGTCCTTCATGGCCCGAACCAATCCTCGTCTTTGTGCGGAGATCCTTCAAAACACAACCAGAAGGATCAAATTTAATGGAGCACTGAAGTTGTTTTACAGTCTTACTGACAGAAAGTAAATTAACGGGAAATTGCGGGATGTATAAAACAGATTGCAGTTGCAACTTTCGAGATAAGAGAATAGTGTCGATGTCGTGAACAGGAGTCTTAGAGCCATTACCAACAGTAACAGACATAATATATGTAGTTTTATTCATGGCAGAAAATAAATTGATGTCGCCAGCCATATGGACATAGACGCACCATAATCAATTCACTATTTGTTTTTACCAGCAGAAGGAGAGGCAAGCAAGGCGGAGGAACCAACAACAGACTTAGAGGGAAGCTGAGTCATGCGTTTTTGAAAAAATTTCTCAAACTCCGAGCGAAGCCACTCAGTAGACGACGTAGTAGATGGTTGGTCAGATGCAGTATCAGTGAAGTTTTCTGCAGAAGCTTGGTTTGCCCAAGCCGGTTTACCGTGCTTGATCCAACACAGATCTTCGTTGTGATTATCGCGACCACACCAGTTGCAGAAGCGAGGGCCAGCAGATTGGCCTCGACCAGGAGTAGTAGAAGATGTGCATCCACCGTTAGGAGGCAAACATCCTCTACGACCTCGACCACGTCCAGATTCAGTAGTACGAACGGCCAGAGCAGGATGTTCAATGGCAGGGGTGGAGGTCATCGACGGAAGTCTTTGAATTCTTTTAAGGACGTCGTGGAGAGTAGGCAGGGGGTCACTAGACAGAATCTGATCGACCACGCCAAAGAAGGAAGCAGGAAGGGCAGCCAGAAATTGGACCAATTGTAGTTCATTGCGCTGCTTCTGGGCTTCTTTGATGTCGGCCGTCAAGGGGTGATAAATTTTGTACTCATTCCAGAGAGCAGAGCACTGGTTGTAGAAGTCTCCACAGAAGTGTCCGAGGAAAAGTTCTTCTTGGCCAAGGTTTTGAAAATTTCAAAAACACTCTTGGGATTTTGCTGATGAGAATGGACGTGAGATACCCACATTGCCTTAGCATCATGAAGACAAAGTAACGACTGGCTAATCCGCAACTCGTTGCTATTAAGAAGCCAGGACATAACACCGGAATCATGTTTGGACCATTGTGCATAGGCTTGCTTGCTTTTTTCATCCGCAGTAGCAACAGGGGAAGCAGGAGGATCAGTAGTGAGATGTGAATAATGGCCTTGTGCTTTGACGTATAGAACAAAGGACACCGACCTGAGATGATAGTTGGAGCCATCGAGTTTAACTATGGTAACACAGAGAACGAGGCGGCTCAACAGAGGCCATGGTGAACAGAGTTAAAGCAACAAGAGAATGAGTTGCGCAACATCAACAATAGTCAGCAGATAAGGAACCTGCTATGGGGCAGTAGAGCAACATCATAGATCTGAAGCATCAAATCAGAAGAGACCCACTACTGGTAAATTGATTGTTAAAGAAACCTACATCGTCATGAGGAAGATCAAGATTCCATCATGAGGCGCAGGTAGAAGAACTCAAAGAGCCGGAGAGACTCTCAACGTCCAATAGCCAATAGCTATGGCTGTCCAAAAACGTCAAACACGTAGGGAAGTGGAGATAGGGAGAAAGGGATTAGAGGAGCAGAGGAATGGTGGTTGTGGTTGGTGGAAGAAGGGGGAAGGAAGCAAGAAGAGGGGATGGTTGTGAGGACAGTAGGAGGAGGGGGCGGCGTCGGGGAGTGGAGGGCGGCAGGTTGGGGAGGTGGGAGGGTTGGTGGCGGCAGGTGGAGGGTGTGGTGGCGGCGGCGGGTGGGTGGGGAGGGGAAGGTGGCAACGACGGCGGGAGTGGTGGAGGGCCTGGCGGCGGGTGAGGGGAAGAGGGGTAGGGTGCTGCGGCGGCCGGGGGGGGATTAGGTCATGGGGGTAGGGTGGGAATTTGCACTGAAAAAAAGGACATGCTCTTGATACCATATAGAGAGAGAATAGAAATTGTATATTGGATGATCAAAAGGTGTACAATATATTTTCTTATATAGGAGGATAAAGGAGAGACTAAAATAAAGATGAGCAACATGGGACTAAACTACGTAAGTAAAAACATAAGTGAGGCACATGTTGGGCACATGACACTCAGTGAAACATAAACATGTCGCTATAATACCATAATCACATATTTCTACAGAGGTGCATGGTCATCACACTCAATTACGAAACGTGTCCTATAATAAGAGATAAAAATTGGATACAAAGAGAGAACGATTAGTGCACATTGGGTACTATAAGGCTATATGATCAAGGGGATGGAGTATACGACCACATTAAAAAACCCCTAAGAACTAGGTGACAAAAAGATCTGGAAATTCCGACAAGATTGAAACTATAAGAGATATTCTTAGCAACATAATACAAGATATTGAATTTGCATTATAATGATTCAAAATTCTAACAATCACCCTAATCAATTGATATCGTCGATTTAATATGACCACTATCATACATTTAATCCATAGTCTCGAGGGGGTTTATTCTAATAACAACTAAGTTCAATCAATAGTGCATCTATAGATTTATAATCAACATTCAACTGGATTTCATTAGTGAACTTCTGAATTAAATTTGTGAGCCAAAGAGTTCTTGAAAAATTTAAAGCTAACTGTTAAAGTGTCTATATTAGTCTATTAGTTAAATAGGCTAATTAGTTTAGTGGGCCTTTATATTCCGGCCCGTCTAGTTTAGATTACTTGGGTCCTAAGTAATAGGGCGTCTCTCCTCTCCTATATAAAGGAGAGGTCGTCAGTCTTTGTATCCAATCTATTCTATTCAATCAATCTTTTCTATTTTAACATGGTATCAGAGCGGGTTCCATCCTGAGAGAACCCTAGCCGCCGCTTCCCTCTCTCTCTCTCCAAGACCGCCGACTTCTCCTTTGCAGCCGCCGCCGCTTCTCTCTCCGAAGAGAACAACCGCGGGCTCTCTCCGCCTGCGGGCGGCCGCAGCCGCCATCTCCATGGCTTGGTCGGCTGCCCGCTAGGCATATTCCGGCCTCCATGGTCATCTCCATTCATCTATTCTTTCATTCTTTCCATACAACACCTCCGCTGCCTATTATAGCAGCCGTCCTCCATCATCATCCGCAACAATCGCCGCCGTAGGCATCCGCCGCGGTAATCTCCTTCCGCCATCTGAAAGCAGCAGCGCCTCGCCACCATCAGCAGCAGTAGCCATCAACAGCCATCTCCACAGAGTCGTCGACCATCAGAAATTGGTTCCCATCCGCAAGGAACAGCCAACTCCACCTTCCGGAGCAGCCGCCGCCGCCGCCGCGTCGATACTATCGACATGAGTGTCGATAGTATCGACATCAGACCAGACGCAAACATCCGCCGACATCTCGTGACGCAATCCGCATCGCCGGCGTCGATACTATCGACAGGAGGTCGATGGTATCGACTTTATCACAGCGACAAGGAGAGAGTCGGTCGATACCATCGACAGTCCTGTCGATGGTATCGACAGTTGATCAGCAGCAAACGACAATCCGTCGAAGGATCCATCTCATGACGTCTTCCGATCAGCCTTCATCGCCGCTTTGGAGAGGCTCCGCCTTGGCTCCGCATGTATCCTCTTGGCATGCAATATCTCCGGAGTCACGCAGGAGACCCTTTGTCATCTCCTATGGTGCGACAAAGTGCTACACCAACGGACGTCATATTTGCCATCATCTGCAAGCTGTTCCTCCACTTCATCATCATCCCGGCGATCTTCATCTTCCATTTGCTGCTATCTGCATCATCATGCTACTGATGTCCCTACGCCATCACCTGCTGTTTTCATCATCATCATTTCATCATCATCACTCTCCACCGCTACAAAACAACCATGTTTACTACCCCCATATGCATTATCCCTGTCTCTATTCGGATCCTTAATCGGTTCTATCTTTTACTAATCGGATCCTATTTTGACCCTAACGGGCCAACAGACCCCCTTTTCGGGTCGGGACTAGATCCATTTATTTTCCTACCCGGATCTCATGTTGACCCATTTAGTATACTCTCTTTGGCTATCGATTTCATTCTCCACATATTACCCATCTCCATTTCACATATTTTTCTCTTTTCAGCCTTTTTCTTACCCACCCACCCATATTCTGTGAGCATCCCTTTTTCACATTGCGGGGGGGTCATATATCCAGTTCTCCACACCAAACACTCACTCTTGTCGTATTTGGTGTGCGGGGGGGATAGAGAGGAGAGAAAGAGATGAGAAGAGAGAGCGAGCATGAGAATATATGAGAGAATGTATGAGAGAGAGTATGAGATGATGATATATGTATTCAGATTATATATATTCCAGGCTAACTTCATGGAGCTTCACATCATTCAGCACATCAGTTCTCTACTTGAGCCAGCAGTGAAGATCCAGCGTCGACACCGTATCCGCGTTCGTACCGCGTTATGTACGTCAGGTGTTGATGGTGTATTCCTTCAGTTGCATTCACATGAGACAGATGGGTGCTTCTTCAGAAGCTCAGAGTTTTATCTTCACCGAGCTGCTTCATCACGTCTTCTCCGAGCCGCATCTGCTGTATCGACATCGCCTGTAGCTGATCCTCTTGGGACCTTCCTTGATGGATGATCTCCTTTCCCATCAAGCCCCCAAGTTTCATGCGTCAGAGTTTTATGGTTCCTGCATCGTATCAAGCAGCAGATCGTCCGTCCGCGTTCGTGCCGCGTTAAGCACGTATTCCAGTGGTGAATTGTTGTAGTATCAGGTCCATTCTTCAGATGTCCTCATTCCAGATGCACTTCAAGGAAGACCTTCAAAGCTCGAGTATCTTCAGCCTGCAGAGTCATCATCACCATATGATTCAAGGGGAATATTATTTCAGGGGGAGTAACATATTTTGTTTGGGAGTGATATTTATCTTCATCTTTTATTTATCATTTCTTTTTATCGAGTCTTGTAACTCTCCAAGCTTGGACATGTGTTTCACCCATGCTCCAGCTTGAGGGGGAGTGTTAAAGTGTCTATATTAGTCTATTAGTTAAATAGGCTAATTAGTTTAGTGGGCCTTTATATTCCGGCCCGTCTAGTTTAGATTACTTGGGTCCTAAGTAATAGGGCGTCTCTCCTCTCCTATATAAAGGAGAGGTCGTCAGTCTTTGTATCCAATCTATTCTATTCAATCAATCTTTTCTATTTTAACATGTTAGAATTGTCCCACACCGCTGAGCTCTGGGAAAGGTCATGGGCTTATAAGGTGTGTGGTCCCTTCACCCATTGCCAATTGGTTTTGGGTTGAATATCACACATTCTAATATGGTATCAGAGCGGACCCCATGAGACAAGTGTGAGGACCACACCCTACCTAAAAAAAAAAAAAGAACAAGTGCAAGCACACAAAAGTGGCTGCACTTGAGGGGGGATGTTAGAATTGTCCCACACCGCTGAGCTCTGGGAAAGGTCATGGGCTTATAAGGTGTGTGGTCCCTTCACCCATTGCCAATTGGTTTTGGGTTGAATATCACACATTCTAACAATAATTTGGAACTAACAGTAACTTACTAATATTAGATTTACTAACAAGAAGTAACGATAAGTTACTTTCAGTAACAAACTAACAATAGTATTATTAGAATGTCGATTGGGTTTATAGAATACTGTCCTCTAGATCTATAATTACCATATGGTAGTCCCAAGACTGTTAAAATTCTTTGAGAGCCAAGAAAGAAAAATTATGATGAATATAGAATTAACACTAAATAGGCACATATTGACAGATTAAATCTGATTTATGCATTCATCTTTGTATCTGGTTTGCTATCCAGATTGAAGCTCTATTTAAAATGGAATATATTAAAAATAAGTGAATTGATAATTATTTGCTATCGAATATTGATGCATATTTTGCGTATGGATTGATACTAGTTTGGTTGGTCAGAACCACCATGTTACCGGGAGATATTAGGTTGAACTTCCAGTTAAATACAAGTAAGTGTAGCAACAGGTAAGAGTCGCTGGAAGGCAAGATTGGTGTGTTTCATTATAAATTATATTAATACACCTGCATTTACCATCACGAAAGTAGTCCATTTCTCAGGCCGTAGTTTGATTGCAATGGCTCCTTAACCATTCTAAACAGTGCAGAAAGGATATCACATAGCTGTTCTCCATTCTTGTTCGCAATATGTAAATAACTATGTTTCAAAAGGCATATCCCATGTTTATGCCCGAAGTGACCAGAACATTAATACAGAAGTGAAATAATTTCCGTAATTACTGTAGGAGTCTGTTAATAAAAAATTAAAGTTACCAGAACAGTAATATATTTCGAGTTCGTCCAATTGCTATTTTCTGAATATTAATAGTGCACTCTATTAGGAAAAGCGCTCACACACGTATACATAATTTTATTTTGCCTGTGTCCGTGACTGTATTATTGTGTCTGCAAATTCTGAGCTTGTTCTTTTGCTTGCATTAGATGTCAGGAATTTGGTGTATTTTAGTTGGTTATTTAATCTGTGGAAACTACAAGTTACCTACCGTCACCACTGGTTTCAATGTGTATTGCAGAAAGTGTTCCTTGAAAAGTACGAAAGCATTGTGCAGGTTATCACTAAGGTCTACCCTGATGAGAGTATCCACTCGGTGGAATACATAAGAGAACTTGCTAAAGAGTCCTAATAATTGTTCATAAGCATGCCTACATTGTGTAGAGCTAGTGTAGTAGCCTATATACACATTCCAAATGTATGCTTACTCTGACATCAATCGACTTCGTAGCTGTGTACGATTCCTTTTTGTATAGCTCTTGCTGAATCAACGGTGCACTCCCATGTAATATTTTGTGTAGTTCAGGTATACAGGATGTAGCTTTTACTTGACAACTTGTAGCTTTCGTTGATGTGGGGTGTAGTTCCAGTACTATTATTTAAGCTTTCCGTTGCTAGCATTTTGAACTCATTTTTATTGGTTCTATAAAATTGCAAAAAACATGTGGCTGCTTCAGAAATATGTCATTATTACTACATTCCAGTGGATTTTCCCCTAATTATTTCACCAAACTTCATGAGAACTTACATGCTTCTATGAGCTGTATTTATAAAAAAAAGGGATTTACTGTTCTTGGGCTGCTAGCGTTCCATATAATTATACAGTAGCTCTATGCCTTTCAACAGGTATCCCTATTTTGTGCTCTAAATCTAAGTACATTTGTTTTGGGCTTTTCCTTTTGTTGGGAGTGGGGATATGGTAAAGATAGCAATGACCATGTAAATATAGCAACGATCCTGTTCTGGTATTCATGTGCCATTAATGTGAAAAACCAACAATTTCATTCGAAAATGATTGACTTATAGTAGCATGTATCAATTACTAAGGTCCACATGAATATCAAGTTTTCTACAAAACGCTAACAAAATATCAAAAACTCTTGAAAGAAAGGCAAATATCCTATGAGGAGAACGTGAGCCCCAAAATGGAATGCCGAAGCATAATCTTTACATGAATGCGAGGAGATGAACGGTGGTGCACCCTACACTCTCACCCACCCCTCGATGACAACCATATATTTGGGCCTAAGCGAATCGATAGGACTGACGACAGATGAAAGGCAGGGCGCTGAATGGATAGGATCTTGAGGACGAGGATAAATCCATGTATTAGGGCCCAAGCAACGTCGAAAGAGCAACGTCGACGGCATGCGAAGACTCTTTTTTGTCGTCTGGCGAAGACCTTAAACCCTATATTGAAATTATTAGAAGGACAGATATACAGGGGATCTGCGTCTGGTGGAAACACGTTATTGGTTAATCCTTTTTTGTTAGATAATGTGATCAGATTGCCGGATAATGTTTTTAAATTCGACGAGATATCTAGAATCAATTTTGTTGGCTGGACAGAGTGGACAGATCCAAAAATTGCAGGTGTATGCTACTATGTGCTTAATAAAGAAGATCAAAGAACAGATTATTACCTCGAAATATAAATCACGGGGATCGGTAATAAATACTTTGACATTTACGCCAACTCATGAGAATTATGTTTTATATCTCATGGTTGTTACTGATGTTATGAGAGTCTCATCCCTCGTCCCAGCAGTGTAAGATCGTCAGTCGGAATGTCTCTATAAGGTGAAGGACTTCAAAAACTGTTTGGGATGGTAGGAAGGAGGGATGAAAACTCTTGTGAAGCGAATGGCAGGCGGGCTAGAGAACATGGTAGCGCTCCGTGTAACGTGTTCCGTCTCCCACTTCGCGGGGCCAAGTTCATTTGGATACAGTTGCTTTAGTTAACTTATGTGGGAATTTTTTTTTTTGAAGTTAATTACTTATGTGGGAATTTTAAATTACATTAAACTGCTTTTCTGCTATGGTTTACTTGTGTAATTTTTTTGATTACATTATACTGCTTTCCTGTTTGAGATTGAGACTGGGCTCGATAATCTTTATAAACCAACTGAGAATCGTACCCAGTAATGGCCCAATAACAGTCAATGGTTAGTGCCGATGCACACAATTATGTATATTAACATGTATTATTACTTGTATCAATGTGTATTCTTACTTGTGCCAGTTTGTACGGTCGAAGTACAGCCGTTATGACCCAACACCCAGTCCAGCAAGCATACCAACTATATCTTTTTTATAACATATCGGTTGTAACATCCTGGTTACTAAATGTGTATTCTTACTTGTGCCAGTTTGTACGGTCGAAGTACAGCCGTTATGACCCAACACCCAGTCCAATAAGCATACCAACTATATCTTTTTTATAACATATCGGTTGTAACATCCTGGTTACTAAAGTTTAATAACTGATGGTTTCCAAACATATATATATAGACTTCATTATGTTTGAACTTTATATGAGGTTATGCCTTGGGTATTTTCAAACGATAAAACCATGTACGTGGATTAAGTGATGTTGTAACATGTCCTGAAACCCTTCAGGGGTGATCCTGATCATGTTCTAAGTATATGATTCATTTTGTGGTGAATATGAAAGAATATTAGTTCCTAATGATCATTTTACGATTATGACATGAGGTCTTATTAATGCCGTTGAAGAATATTTCTGATTAGCTGTTTCAGGCTATGGTTACATGGACTTTCCACCAATATATGTGTTAGGAATATTTATGAGTTGACTTTAAAAGAAAAGAACAAAGTGATTTTGGGTATCTGTATACCAAAACGTTTCAAATATCTAAGATGAGTCATATAATGATGTTTATAGATGGTATGAAACTTTGAAGATTTTTAGAGATCATTTAATGATTATTTATAGATTTTGGATCTCTTTATAAAGACCTCTTTCTACTTACTAGTGGTAGTAGTAGTCCAATAGTCTTAGATTTTGTTCAAATATATATCCAAAAGTTTGTGTCAAGAATGATGAACCTCCATTAAAATTGGGTAGATTTTGGATAATCGGATTAAAATATATATGGGGGATTTGAGTTTTGATTAAGAACAAGGTTTTTTTTATCTAGAACTAAGTTGATAGTTATATAAATCAAACCCGACATCACATGCCCATCAGAAGATGCAATAGAGTTCATGGTCTCATAATTCCCTACTAAGGGTGTGTTTGTTATGTGGTGCATTATGGGGAGAACAATGATGGTGAAACAAAAAATGTTGTTTGTTTGCCATGGTGATAGAGAATCATGGTGAATCCATGGTGAATTCATGGTGAAATTTAGTCTATTTTTGTTTCAATGGAAAAGCATGGTGAAAAAAAAATTTCTTTCAAGACTCCACTACTTATCTAGACATATATGTAAAAACCGATCTAATAAATATAACTCTTAATTGTGTATGGTGTTTTTATATAAAAAAATCCCATCCCTCTTCCTATAATCATTTAACAAACATATTTAAAAAAAAAATTCCCCATCACCATCCCTATCACCATATACATGTTACCAAACAACACATTTTAACAATTTTCCCATCACCAATCCCTTCCCTATCATCATATATATGTTACCAAACAACACATTTTAACAATTTTCCCATCACCATCTCCTTCCCTATCACCGTCTCCATCTCCATCACCATCAACTTTGTCACCTCGTAACAAACACAACCTGAAAGGAGAAAAAGTCGAGAGGAGAGAAGGTTGTGGTGTCTGTTGCAACTCGTGATCCTTGCGAGGCTAGGAACTTAGAGAGTATACGAGATTTCAAAGGGGAACCA
This sequence comes from Alisma plantago-aquatica, assembly GCA_963693085.1. Lineage (NCBI taxonomy): Eukaryota > Viridiplantae > Streptophyta > Magnoliopsida > Alismatales > Alismataceae > Alisma > Alisma plantago-aquatica. The sequence goes on along the minus strand of OY856410.1, from coordinate 944,803,578 downwards.
TCCCTCTCATCCCGGTCTCTCTCCACAACAGTGGAAGCACAAATATTTTCATAGCTGATGGAGAATGCATGCTTCCAATAATGGCTTCGCTAATCTCAACTCTCTGAATATAGCATGGAGCTCACGAAGGCGTGCGATGGCCTTTGGTACATTGGGTTGTGCCACAATACTAACGCCATGATTTGACAACGCTGCAACACAGCCGAGTAGGTAGGTCTCCTAGCTTTTGATGACCTGATAAAGGGTGGGATACCTATACTCTGTGGAACCCAGCTGGGCGACAACTATGACCTAGAGAAGCCAGACGCATGACTCTCTACCTCAAGCTTCTAACATCTTGGTGCACAGTGGCCCTTTTTGAAATCCGCTGATAAGTATGACAGTAGTGGTGGAGTCAAAAGGACAAGCGGAGGTCAAAGCCTAAAAAAAACTTATAATTAAAAATTTATGTGATACACATGGGTATATATATATATATTTATATATATATATATGTTCTACATTTGCATGATTAATTTAGTAGCTTACTTGATTAAGACACTAACTATAGCACACCTTCACTTTGGGGTGCAGGAGTTACACAAATGCATTAATGGATTATTGGGTAGTCTACTGGGTTAACTAAGGATGTGTAGTGTTTGTTTCACTTTGGGTTGTAGGTTTAAATCCCACATACTACATTTTATTTTCATTTTAGCACATCTTTAAAGTTTCATTGACCACCCTAACCATAAAGTTCTAGCTCAACCTCTACATGGCAGTACTTAGGGTGAGGGAGCTCGGGTAATTCTATGAGAAAATTAGAATACATCATTGTCAAAAATTAGGGGAGTCACTATCTTACTCGTGAGAAAATTAAAATACATAGTTGTCAAACATCTCATTGGATTTTTCACAAAGTATGGTATATTAAAGATTCTAATAGGCAATATATCAAATACTAAAAGTGTAGTGGTGAAAATAAAAATCTAAATATTAAAAATTTTGATTCTATCACAATTCATCAACACACAGGGTGTATACAAAGAAAAACTAAAAGAAACTAAACTATCTTTAAGAGTTTGCAAAGGGAAACATGGCTACTCCAATCTATCTCCAGGCAAAAATGACTTCTCTTGTACAGACTATAGCTCAGGGTCACCCATGGAAAGATCTTCTCCATCTAAGGGGCTGGGAACACCCCACAAGAAAAGAGTAGATGAAAACTATCAACAAAAGTGGTATGTGCTTAAAGTAAGAATTGGACTATATATATGTATATATAATACATCAAATTAAAGTATTCAAGGTTCTCAATGGAAAGGTAGGTAGAATATTCAATTGGAAGTCAAAAGGGATCTTCATATAGTAAGATGAAGATATTATATGAAGAACAACAAAGTACAATCATAAATACTTACCTTAACCATTATAGAGAACAATAATAGAAATCATTCCAATCAATTCAATTGAATTCAATTGCATGTGGAATATATAGTAGACTACAATCATCTAAAAGTAGGGATGGAACTCTTGCACGCTTTGTGCCTAGTAAGGAGGTCGGAGCACCCACCTCTGTGTGTGTGTGTGTGTGTGAGAGAGAGTATCTGTGTGTGAGAGGGAGAGTATATGTGTGTGTAGCACGTGTGAGCAGTTAAATCATATATATGCAAGAGCTATTTAATGGGACCCAACCATAAAATGTACTGTTGTGAATAAATAAAGATAGCATACCAAATCAAATGTACATTTAATGTGGAGGCAAAATAAGTTCATTCTAAATATATCATCAAATAGGGTTTCCATTTACATAATGGAACAATGAAATGAAAATAAGAAAATTTGGTGCAAATTAAATAAAGGAAAGCATGATACATCAAATGTAAGATTCAATTAGCAGTTATCAATGATTCAGAGATGACTTAACATCAATGTGAATAAATGATTATCTAGAAATATCCATCTAAAAGCACAAAGGTACTTATAAAGGGAATCACATTAGGAATATCAAGAGAGAGAGAGAGAGAAATTAAGATTGTTGAGCAATATGACTCATAAAGATAATTGACATACCTCAACTTGTGTCTCAACAATCAAAGTCAAACCCTAAGTCCGAGTAGGTTATCCTTCACCTATTATCACATTGAACATATATATATAGATCATTAGTTATTGTGTATGCTTCAAACCTAAATTATCAACTCATATTATTATTAGATTTTGGTTTGAGTTGTATATAACTAGGAAGAGAATATATTCCCAATTCCAACGAGTATTTATTTATAATTTTCTAACTTGTAGATTAATTACTCTAAATGATCTTAGATACTATTATTTACTTATTAAAAAAACTGAGAAGAAGACCAAAAATACATGTGTCACACATCAATATCTTGATGTGTGACTAGGCCAACTTGTAAAATTACCAACTTAAATATCACATGATAGAGAAACAAAATAAATAAATAAAAAGACTCAAATGACGAAGGTGTACATGACGTAATTAATCCATGGAAGGGTAAACTCATGAAATTAAGGTAGAACAACTTCTTCTCCATTGTTAACTCATGAAGAGCAACATCTTGTACCCAATTCATGAAAATCAAAACATTTAACCTCACCTATGCAGATTCATTGGAGGATTCCACCTCCTCCTCTCTACACCAGCTTCAACAAGACAAAGAGAAGTGGTTGTGAGACGGAAGGAAGCTTTGGAGAAACTAACCTCCATGATTGGTCAGTCGACAAAGTGTTGAATCACAATGGGGAGTCAACTAAGGCAAAGCATAAGCTAAGACTTTTGTTGATGACCCAACGTCGATGTTGAAACCTAAAATAACAAAAGAAAAACTTCAGGTTGCGGTATTGTGTCTCGCAATCAAGCATAGTGAGAAAAAGAAGGATGGAAAGAGGGAAACATTGGGATTACCTTCTTTAGAAATATCAAAGGCACAAAGATCTTTACGGTGATAAAAAAGACTTCAAGGGATGATTTCCACACTACATAGTGGTACCCACAAACTCTACCAAGCTTGAACCACAATATTGAGTTGGGAGAGTGGGGTTCATGTTGAACGAGAGAAACATACCATAGGGTATGATTTCTGGGGGTTTGGTAAATGTTGTGGAGCGATTTATTTACAGATGTGTTGGTGATATATGAGAGTCAATCATATTATTATTGTAATGGCACATCTTGTAATTTATTTGATTATTAAGAAAGGCAATTATGATTATTATGCTTATTTCAATATGAGATAATGAATAAATATAATAATATCCTTAGAATGTATGACTCAATGATGTGTGAATTCAAGTTGAGGATCTGAATATGAGATCATGTGCATGTTAAAAGTATTCATTCTTGTCTTAGTTCTTAGCCAGATATTATCATGGATTTTAGGACAATAATAATACACCGTATGTGTGTTGATTGATGACTACATCTCATTATTCATGACATTGGATATCAAATCAAACACATAGGTACTTGTTATGAACAAGTGTACTGGACAAACTCACTTTGAGTGTGATAGATGGAATCCAATGGTGGCGGTTAGAACCACATCTCAGTGTGATAGTGATAATTGTGGTCCTTAGACCTGGAGTCACTACAGTAACTACATGTTGTTCAATGTGCTTTAACATTGCTCAACGTGATATTGAAAAGGGTTTCTATACATGTAGCTCTTATGTGCATAGTGACATATGTAGATTATTTTGAGTGATGTAGATGGAATTTGTCCCTCCCATTAGAGTGATATCCTAGCCACTTGATGAGTGAGATTATGAAATATATGGCCATGTTAGTGTGAGTCAATATATGGTATTGAGTTCATGCATATATGAATAGTCTACTCTAGATCAAGGAACAAAGATTGAACATTAAGAGGATGATGTTTCCATGCCTCATATTCAATCTAGATATTAGAGACAAATGGATTATACAACCATTATAACATTGGTCACAATACAAGTTTAAGTTATTCTCCATCTTCTCCAATTACTTGGATAGAAATGAAGTCTTGCTAGATTTCAACCATTGCTTGTGAAGTCACAATATGATCATGAATATCATTGCCAATGTAATTTGGAGCCTATCAGGTCACACACATAGGATGTATTTGAATAGGAGTATAGTTGTGGATGTGATTGGAAATGTTCCGAATCAAATTGATTACTAAAACATTTAGGTAATATATTAGAATAATATTAGAATATAATCTGAGTTAATTGGTTAAAACATTTAAGCCAATTAATTAGATTTAAATTATTAAGTCAGTTGGCTAATCCTGAGCAACTGACTAGAGTCGGATGACGAAAATTAATTAATCAATTAATATGATTAATTGGTTAATTAATTGATTCCATAATATTCTTTTAATAGTCCACGAGTGACTCATTTTAAATACAACCGCAACCTTTAGTTTTACTAAAAGTTTTAGAAAATCCCCCTTCCTTTCCTCTGCTATTTATACAAGCATGACGATTGAATTTTGAGATATTCTCTTGTACATAAACCCTACCTGTTATCATCTCCAAAAGAGAGAGAGAAGGAGATCAACCATGATGCTAGAACATCATCAAGAAGAAGGCTAATCCTTCTCTTCAAATTAGGAAGCGCGATGTGAAGTTCTAGCCCATCCGAATGGATGAAGTAGAGATACAAGCGCTGAGCTCCTACGCTCTGAGGATGTTGATGAGGACCCTCTATATACGCAAGGAGCGACACACATCACTGCATGAAGGGATGTCGTCAGACTTACTGTGCGGTAAGATATATCACGTGCACCCTATTACTAAATATGCTGTTGTCGACAAGATATGCTAGTAAGATATGTGAAGAAATGTTTTTGTTGTTTCCTCTACGTTGATCTCATCCACAAATCCTAACAAAAATCTTGGGATAGATGGGTTACCGAATGAAGATGGAAATAGGGGATAAGGATAAGATGGTGCGACTGGGATACTGGGGGGGATGAATCATGGTTATGATGGGACCACTCATCTTGACATAGTACATGGAACATAGAGAGAAGGAGAGTAGAAAACAAGGAGGAGATAATAGAGAGAGGGGGATTGAGGAAGGAGGAGGTAAAGGTTGCTCATCTGTAGAGTCCCATGCAGAGAAGGAATCAGGCTAAAAGAAAGTCCAACAAGCACTTGATTCCCATCCAAAGATCTGTGTAGAATTCAAATACAGTGGGGTGTGTGACACACTAACTACAAAAAACCTAAGAAATAATGTGTTACTAGAAATTATGACATGCAGTTTAAATCAAAATAGCTATAGGTTTAATTTACATTAGGAGTGCATAGTTTAGGATTGTCTTCTCCAATTAGATTGAGACTGTAAACATTATCCAATTATGTTGGAACTTGGCAACTAATCTAATTAGGACTCATGGAATCTGAGTTGGAGGTTATATTTAACTATTAAGACTTTCTTTTATGAAATCTAATACAAATAGGTTTTAACTTTATTATCTTGATACGTATTATTTTATTACATGATTATCATCACCATTTGATAGTTAGAGCCATGTTATCCTCATATCATTATCAAAAGGGTCATGGTGCATTGTCTTATGAAAATTTATATATTTTACTTATTAAACCCATTAAGTCCATTCAATAGTAATTTAGATGATGGCACATTAATTGTCTACACTTGCATTATAACATCCAATACTTATCACATTATATCTACTAGTCACATAATTTTTCCACATTTATCATTCCTTCACATCAAATTACTAATCAAGCATACTAGATGTTGCACTAATCATGTATGTGTATTTATTCACATCTAAATGCATATATATCATATTTAAGTCATTAGTTCCATACCATATTAGATATGTAATGATAACACTTATATATTAAGTCATGATTAGGTTATTATGTCCATCCAACGTGTATTATCATATGTTATGTGACTAAAACACCTATTGTTACTAATGTACCATGTATGGTATTAAGAATGTATGCGTTACAATTTATTGATTCCAACTTATTATGTCCATCCAATGTGTATTAGCATATGTTATGTGAGTAAAACACCTAATGTTACTAATGTTATTAAAAGACCTTGTGGAAAGTAAGATGGATGCACATATGATACTTTGTTATTGAGAGATGGTAAACTCCTCTTCTATATAGGAGAGGAGGCAAGTACAAGGAAGTAGGGCTGGGAAAGAAACCAAACCAGAAGATTGAACTCAACCAAACTGAACCAAACCAATCAGTTTGGTTCAGTTTTACAAGGGTGAATGGTTTGGTTTGGTTCCAAAAATATTTGAACCATGACATAGTGGTTCAATTTAGCTTGAAGGTACAATTTAACCAAACCAAACTAAACCAATACATACATATATACATTATTCAAATATATAATTATATTATAAAAAATACTTATATAAAATAAATTTTATGATACTTATCAAGTTTCTATATGTTAATATGAAACAATAATGCCAAATAAATGAAACTAAGGCCTAACAATATTTGACTATGTGGTATAAGGCATCATTATTTGATGTTTGTTGTATACTATATGTTTATAGTTTCTGCATATGTTCTTATTTTACTGATTCTTGAATAGTATATTTTTTAATCTGAAGTTTATTTATCATGCTAGATGCATTCATCAAGATGATGGAAAATAGTTTATTTTTTTCATAGAAGAACTTAATATAAATCTGTATAGATTCTCATTTAATACTTTGAAACTAAACCAAACCAAAACAAACTACAAATCAATAGTTCATTTTGGTTTAGTTTTGAACTAGAGAATGCTTTGGTTTATTTTGAATTTTTTACAAACCGATATGTATGGTTCAATTTATAGTTTTAGTGGTAAACCGAACTATGCTCACCCCTACAAGGAAGCATAAGAGAACCCTAATGGTCCAAGACAATTAGGCCCATGTATATAATAAATTAATTAGTCTAACACTCCCCCTCAAGTTGGAACATGGGTGAAACACATGTCCAACTTGTTAATACATAAAAGGAATATAATAGTGCATGTAAAAAATTATATCCTCTAACAAGAAATGATCTCCCCCTAAATCTTACAATGCAAAAATTGAACACTCTTAATACTCCCCCTGAAGAATGTAGCACGTAGTAGGTAGTAAGCTTTCTTCTTCCCTTGATGAAAATAACATTAATGCAGAAGTAGTGGTAGCAGAATACACTCCTCCTTGAAATTGTAGTTCTCAGACTCGTACAAGCAACCACAAATAAGTTTCAAAATCTTTGACGAGCATCTGGAACAATGTGGATGGTGGAGAACACGTATAGAAGTCATTTGAGTGGCCATTATTGTTGAATTATTTCTACACAAGAAGCACCAACACCTTAATAATGTATGGTAGTTGGGATAAGAGAACTGTTATTGGAACATTGCACCATAGCAGGTGGGCACCTGTTAAAGACATGATAATATAGGAAAACATGCCATAGTAGATGTCAACAACACGGATGAATATATATAAACTGGGCAACATGGTCAAATGACATGGCTTCTTCTCTTCATCTTCTTTCCTCCATCTTGTCTCTTTCCTCTACTCATCTTCCTCTATTCTCCCCCTCATGCCAACCACGAAAACGATCATGAGAGTGGTTGGGGTAGAGAGTCCTAAATATTGGTAGAGGAATGGCGGCACAGAAATAAAGCACTAGTGATATAAAGGCAGGTGACCGGCCTAAATCGCGTGTCTAAAATTGGAGGCGGATTTGAGGTAGTCGAGCTTTTACATTTATAAACCCGAATCCTTCTAGGCCCCCGCAACTTTTCTCACGGGGTCGAAGTAGTCATACGGGGTCGAATACAGGGACAAGGGGGTAGTGTTGAGAACCATAAATCGACACGCTACACTCCGGTAGGTATAAAGAGATATAAATTCCCAGAAGGGAACGGTAAGATGTCACGAAATAAACAAGAAAACTATCTCCAAATGGAGCTATAAGAGAGATTTAAGGTTTTAGTCATTTAGCCGTTTTTAGGGGTTTTCATGCAACAGAAGCAGAAAGATAAAGACTAGAGCTCAGGCAAGGTTCAGAGGATAAGACTGTAGTAAAACAAGCGGTAGCGGTAACACCCTGTACTCCTCTCAGAGCGGGTACCTCTAACCTCTACATCAACACCCCTCTCGAGGTTGCTGGGCTTCAGTTAGAGTGGAACGTTACAGAAAACAGCTCCGTTCCAGGCACTCTCGTACTCCAGAATCGGACCAAACGCTAGAGCCGCAACACAACTCTCGAAGTTGTTGCGACGGGAAAATGGTTCGGTAGCTAATCGAAACGCGATCCAAATCATGCAAGCTAGGGTTCGGATATTAAACAGAGCAGTCATCGAACATTGTACACCACGCATAGAGCTACAAGTAATTGAATCCTTCCATTTCCATAAACATTTAAAGGTCTTAATTCATAGCATAAATAAAGAATTAAATAACAAAATTAAAAGATAGGTGTCGCCTCCTTGATGTAGAACGGCGACAGGGTGCTGTAGCTCTCCTGCCCGATATCGGTCAGAGGCCTAGCCCGATACAGAGGTGTCGGGCGACACACCCTCTCGGGTGGCACGCGCCGACTGGCGACTGCATCGGTCAAGGGCTCTGGCCGATACGCTCATGTCGGACGACACACCCTCTCGGGTGGCACGTTCGATAGACTAAGCGTATCAGGTTGATATCGTGTCGGGCTAAGAGCTAAGCATTATTGATGTCGGTCACTTGTGTCGGGCAGTGATGTCGGCTGATATCGGCCCGCAGTGTCGCCCGGGACGGTCCTAAGTGAACTGTCCCCTCCCTCTCGGGATGAGGAGAAGCTCACCTAGTGTCGCCCGAGACGAACACTGGGGCACGATACGGGTGCTCTCACAGTTTCCTCGCTCAAGCTCTCAACTGTCAGTTGTCCGAATGCGAACTGTTCCGAGCTGTGCGAGCCGTCTTTTCAGCTCCCTGTAGCTGCTATTTATAGTCAGCTGGTTGGTGGGAAGACATGGTGCTCGAAGCGCCACGTAGCTCCCTTGTACGCCGATCGATGGAGATGGACGGCCGATACAAGCATTTCTCGGCGCAAGGTGCTGGCTATTGGTCACGTGGCGGGTGGCACGCCTGCCGGTGGGTGGCTGTGTCGCCCGACGAGCTGGGTTGTCGAGGCAGCTTTGGCTCCCTATCGGGTAGAAGGTGTGTCAGCCGGCACGTTCCTGTCGCGTGACATCTCCTCTTCGAGCATCTTTGTGTCGCCCAGCCCATGTCGGGCAGAGGCTATATCGGGCGTCAGGGAGGCCGATACGGGTCTGAACTTATTCATGGGCCGGAATCGGCCTTATTGCACAAAAGTGAGGAAAATTCTGTAAAAGATAGGAAAATCAGAGTAAGAGCATTGCTTGGCCAATTATTGTGAAAATGCTAATAAAATAGAGGAAAATAGTAGAAAAAGGGTAGTTTTGATAACAAAATAAAGGGCAAAAACGTCACAAAAACTGATGTTATCAACTCCCCCAAACTTAGCGTTTTGATTGTCCTCAATCAATATTTAAACTATATTTTTGTGATGCTTCTTTTTGCTCGAATAACTTTCGGGGAAAGAGGTAAAACAAGTGTAGTAATGCCTTTAGAGATAATGCTGCTTTACTCAAACAAAAGACTACGCATTTCCTAGCCTTATTATTTCAACAAAATTTTTCTCTACAGCTTCAGTGAGACTTTGTTGTATGATTCCGAAGTTAGCTTACGCACCAAACAGCTTTATTTTTGGGGCAAAAAGTTGTGTATAGGGTAGGCTAAGGCTTTTTGGGTTTTTCATTCTTGTTTCCCATCAGTCCATCCAGGTAAGGGTCCGTTAATGGGCAAGTGTTCCCTGCATTCCAAGCCAGTTGGCTTTAGAGCAGTGATTTCACATCCTACGTACCACTGCCCCGGATCTACCATGCCTAAAGATGGGTACTTTTGGAAAATAAGAGGTGTGTATATATATATATATATATATATATATATATATATATTTTATTGGGTACAACTCTCATGCTTTTATTCGCTCTCTCGAGGCTTCTCTCTCTTTTTTTTGGGATTTTGTTGGGTGAGGGAAACAAAGAGATTTCCGCTGTTTGGGCAGCTTTTTCCTTCTCCATACTTATCTCTTAGCTGTTCGCGAGATTATTATATTTTTGAAATTTTTGACATGGCAAAGTATACTCTTTTGTTCGTTTGGAGCAGCATTATCAAAAAGATATAACAGGACTTTGCATCACATTTAGCACAAAGAAAATAAACTTTGCAAAAAGTGACAACAATTTTTTTTTATTACAACAACTTTGTACATATGCATAGGGGCAAAAATTTGTAAAGGGCAGGTTTTTGAAAATTAAAATTTTTATATATATGGCATACATGCGTAGATCAAATATACAGGAAGCTATAAGAGCACATCAGCGTAGAAAGCTTGAAGGGTTTAAAGAAAATTTATACCTCCCTCACTGGCATACGGATACCCCCCCCCCAAACTTACTCCATACTCTGTCCCAGAGTAGAGAAGAAAGCAAAAGTGAGGTAAAGTTTAGCCAGTGAGGGTTAGCTTGCTGATGTACTGCAATATGCTCCTTCGAAGTTGCAGCATGCCATTGGGAGGTTGTCTAGCGGGCTCGCTTCGGCGAAGTAGCGGTTGAGCTTGAGCGTAACCCTCAAAATTCACTTCTGGCCCACCTTTTCTCCACATCTCCGTTGTGAACATGCACGAAAGGACTGATCATCAGTCCCTCATTCAGTTCCCTGGAGTGTGTAGTCAGGGTGGCCCCTCTCCCTTAAGAGGATGGAACCGGGGCGCCTCGAACTTGTTTGGAGGCCTTGGTTGCCGCACTCTTGCTGCCCCTGGAGATGGTCATAAACCACCACAGGGACAGGTTGATAACTGGGTGACTCTCTATTGGAGCTACCAAATCAAGAAAAATCTCCCCTTTCATTGTTGTTGTCGTTTCTGCCCGACAGTCATTGCTGATCTCCGCGCCATTGTTGGTGCGGCTGGTGGTTTGCTCCGTATGAGCTATACCTGTTATTTAAAATCAAAATTTATTTATACGTTAGGCAGATAAAGATAAAAAGAAAAACTTTATTAAAGCATGGGCGAGATGGGATCGGGCGATATGTCTGTCGCGCAGTACAATATCCCTCCCGATACAGGTGTATCGGGCGATAATGTCGCACAGGGCAACTGCCCGACAGGACGCCTTGAAAGAGAACGTGTCGCTCGATAAAAGAAAAACAAGACTTATTTTAGAAATCTGGGTATCGTCCACTAAAAGAAACTCGATTCGATGCAAAATTGGGCGATACGAGGAATGCCGCACGATACGACTCGCCGCCCGACACTGGTGTATCGGGCGACAAGGTCATATGTAGCACTTTACTGCTTCGGGCGATACAATCCTGTAAGGCACATAAACCCGATCAGCAGTGTGTGCTAAAGAAACCTGTGTCGGGCGATAAGGTTATCGGTCGATAGACGTGTCGGTCTATATCTATGTCGGGCGATAAGAAAATAACAAGTCGACCGATACCAAGCGCACGATACAAGACTCGTGTCAGGTAAAAGAAAACGTGTCGGGTAAGAGGTGTGTCGGGCTATACCCTTGCTCATAGGAGACATCGCCCGATACTAGAGTGAAGGCGAGATGGCTGACACACGAGCAAAAGACGGGTCACTGCATGCGTTCCAGGTGGCTGAAAAGTGAACAAGTGAGGTACCCCGACACGATGGTCCCCTCCCTTCGTATTTATACCGAGTTCAGCTGGGGGCAAATCGGTCAGATCAGGGCACACACGTCGACTGGTTAAAACATGTCGTCCCTGAGACGACGGTCCCGTCGGCCAAAGTGAAGGGCATTTACTCCTCGCACGAAACAGATGTCGCTCGGGGATGCTAACTGTCGCGGCGCTTGCGGTGCCCAAGAAACTCTGGCCGATACGAGCGAGTTTGTGCGCCAGCTGAGCGGCTGCCCGACACGGCCTAAAACTTAAAGCAAAGCGGGAAAAAGCATTTGATGGGCAAAACATCATAGGTCAGGGCAGAACCCATCGCCCTCAGACAGAAATACTCGTCAAAGCTTCGGAAAATTAAGCGATGACCCATAAAACAGAAGAGTCGGCACGCTCGGCGCATGCTCTGACTCAGGCCTTATTACAATTCATAAAGTTTGTTTTTGCTGTTTATAAGAAAAATGCAACCTATTTAAGAAAGAAAGAAGAACTCGGGCTTCCTCCCGAGGAGCGCTGGGGTTTGCGTCGCCAGCTCGACCGGTGTAGGATCATCATGTTCAGCCCTTAATTGTACCCATATCTTGCAGGCTGGTCTCTGTCCTCTTGACAAACGCTTCGTCTTCGTAGAACCTTTTCACCCTGTGCCCATTTACCTTAAAGGCCTTACTCGGATCGTCTTTGTCGTAGAGCTCCATCATCCCTGATGGATATATCTTTGACACTGTGAACGGTCCCGACCACCTTGTTTGCAACTTCCCAGGGAAAAGACGAATAGAGGACTTGAATAACAAGACCTTATCTCCTTCGCTTACATCTTTTCTCCTGGGATGGGCATCATGCCACAACTTGGTCCTCTGTTTGTAGATTTTTGCATTTTCGTAGGCGTTCATTCTCAGCTCTTTGAGCTCTTGAAGCTGCAAAAACCTCTTTTCTCCAGCTTTGTCGAGGTCCATATTTAGGAACTTGATTGCCCAAAGGGCCTTATGTTCCAATTCCAACGGCAAGTGGCAGGATTTTCTGTAGATCTGACGGTAGGGGGTGGTTCCAATGGGTGTTTTGTAAGCGGTGTGGTATGCCCATAGTGCGTCATCTAGTTTCATGGACCAATCTTTCCTTGTTTGGCTGACAGTTTTCTCCAAGATCTGCTTGATTTGTCTATTAGAAACCTCTACCTGTCGTGATGTCTGGGGATGGTAGGGTGTAGTGATCTTGTGCTTCACTCCATACTTGCGCAGAAGTGCTTCAAACTGTCTTTCTTCGAAATGCGACCCTCCGTCGCTTATTACTGTTCGTGGGATGCCGAAACGAGGGAAGATGGTCTTCTCGAAGAGCTGGATAACTGACTTGGCGTCGCAGGTCTGGGTGGCTACCGCTTCCACCCACTTCGATACATAATCTACAGCCACGAGAATGTATTGGTACCCCCGGGATGGGGGAAACGGTCCCATGTAATCGATCCCCCATACGTCAAATATCTCCACTTCAATCCAACTTGCCATAGGCATTTCGTTCCTCTTTCCTATGTTCCCCGTGAACTGGCACTCTTTGCAAACCTTCACAAACTGTGCCGCGTCTTTAAACAAGGATGGCCAGTAGAAACCTAACTGCAGCACCTTTGCAGCTGTTCTTTCGCTGCCTAGGTGACCACCATAGGGAGAGGCGTGACATTGCTTCAGGATGTCTGCGGTTTCTTCTTCTGGGATGCACCTTCTGTATAAGTTGTCGGCGCATCTTTTGAAAAAGAGGGGATCATCCCAGTAGTAGTTCTTAACATCTGCGAGAAATTTCTTCTTCTGATTGTACATAATGTCAGGAGGCAGCTCACAGCAAGAAAGATATTTGCAGATGTCTGCAAACCAGGGTAGGCTTTCTTCTTGGGCTTCGGCCGACATAAGAGCTTCATCGGCGTAGTCGTCGTTGATGGGAGGTCCTCTCTCTTTCTCAGTCACAATCCTTGATAGGTGGTCTGCGACCACATTCTCTGCGCCCTTCTTGTCGATAATTTCGTGGTCGAACTCTTGGAGCAACAAGACCCACCTCAACAGTCTTGGCTTGGCGTCTTTCTTTTACATCAAGTATTTTATAGCCCCATGATCTGTATATAACTTGACCTTGGCTCCAACGAGATACGACCTGAATTTATCAAACGCGAAGACGATCGCTAGCATCTCCTTCTCAGTGGTCGTGTAGTTCACCTGAGCTTCGTCCAACGTGCGACTCGTGTAGCAGATCACATGGTGCTTCTTTTCTTTCTTTTGCCCCAGGACTGCCCCAACCGCGTAGTCGCTAGCGTCGCACATTAGCTCGAAAGGTAAACCCCATTCAGGTGCTTGAAGGATTGGTGGTGAGGTTAAAGCATCTTTTAGGGCCTGAAAAGCACTTAGACAATCATTAGAGAAAACAAATTCAACATCTTTTACCAGAAGATTGGACAGTGGTTTGGAGATCTTTGAGAAGTCCTTTATGAATCTTCGATAATATCCCGCGTGTCCGAGGAAGCTTCGCACCCCCGTCACGGATCTTGGTGGAGGAAGCTTGGATATTGCTTCAAACTTTCTTGCGTCCACCTCGATCCCACGCTTCGAGATCTTATGCCCGAGGACGATGCCCTCCCGTACCATGAAATGGCACTTCTCCCAGTTCAGAACTAGGCTTTTCTCCTCGCACCTTTGAAGGACCAATGACAGATTCTTCAGGCAACTATCGAAGTCTTTTCCATAGACAGAGAAATCGTCCATGAAAACTTCTACGATGTCTTCCAGAAAATCTAAGAACATTGCTATCATGCATCGTTGAAAGGTGGCGGGGGCATTGCAAAGTCCGAAGGGCATCCTTTGGAAGGCATAAGTGCCGTAAAGGCAGGTGAACGTCATTTTCTCTTGATCGTCGGGTAAGATGGGTGCCTGGTAAAAACCTGAAAAGCCATCAAGAAAACAAAAGAAATCGTGATGCGCTAACCTTTCAAGAACTTGGTCAATAAAAGGTAGCGGAAAATGATCCTTCTTTGTAGCCTGATTAAGCTTTCGGTAATCAATGCACATCCACCAGCCGGTGATGGTCCTTACCGCCACCTCGTCGCCCTTCTCACCCCTGACCACCGTCATCCCTCCCTTTTTGGGTACTACGTGGATCAGACTCACCCAATTGCTGTCGCTGATTGGGTAAATGATCCCCGCATCCCTAAGCTTTATTACCTCTTTCTTGACGACCTCCTTGAGCATCTGGTTCAGCTTCCTCTGGGGTTGGGCCAGGGGCTTGGCAGATTCCTCCAGGTTGATGCGATGCATGCACAAGGCGGGGCTAAGGCCTCTGATATCATCCACTGAGTATCCTATAGCCCCCCTATGGAGTCTTAGCTCTTCAAGAAGTCGGTCTAGCTGGATGCTCGAAAGATCGGCGTTTACGATGACGGGGTTTATGTGCTCTTCATCTAAGAATTCGTACTTCAAGCCCTCGGGTAACGCTTTTAACTCTGGTTTTGGTCCGGGTGTCTTCTCCTGAGGTTCTCCTTCAAGAGAGACATACATCGCAGACTCTACCGCCACATCTTCCTCTGACAAGCCTTCCTCAGAAAGGCTGAGAAGGTTGAGATGCTTTGCAACCTCAGGATCTTCGAGGTCAGGATCTTTACAGTTTATAGCCCTCAAGAGGGGGTCTACTGTCCGGAAGTCCTCCTCTATCTCCTTGTAGAATTTATTGTAACTATCTGCGAACTGTGCTGATTCAGAGATGGACGGGCCCCTCATTATTTCTTTCAGCTTGAAGTCCATATGGTCGTTTCCGACCCTTAAGGTGATCATCCCCTCGGAAACATCAATTAGCACTCTTCCTGCTGCCAAGAAGGGGCGCCCAAAGATGATCGGGCACCGGGGGTCTTCAGTTGTATCCATGGCTACTATATCGCAAGGGATGAAGAAATCGCCAACCCTTATCGGCACATCTTCGACAATGCCAACGGGTCTCTTAAAGGTGTGGTCCGCCAGTTGAATCCGCATGCTGGTTCCAACCATGTCGGTCAAGCCCACCCTTTGTGCAAAACTTAGAGGCATGAGGCTAATGCTTGCCCCCAAGTCCGCTAGACCTTTGTGCTCGACGTTGTCCCCGATGGCGAAAGGGATTGTGAAAGCTCTGGGATCCCTTCTCTTATTTGGTAAGTCGGGTTTGAGGAAGGCGGACGAGGCGGAAGCTAGCTGCACTGTCTCTATCCTTCCTCCCCTTCTCTTCTTTGTGATAAGGTCCTTGAGGAACTTGGTGTACGTAGGCATCTCCTCCAGGGCGTCAAGGAAGGGGACTTCAAGATGCAGTTTTCTGATCGAGTCCATGAACCTTTCGTGACGCTTCTTCAGATTCACCTTTATTAGTTTGTACGGGAACGAGATCCTAGGAGCGTAGGCATTCCTTCCGCCAGGTAGCTCCTCACGGGAACCTTGCGCAGACTCCCGAACGTCTGCCTGTCTTTCTTCTCCTTCTGCTGGATCTGCACCCTCAGGCCTTTGCTCAGGCTCGGGCCTGGCTTCATCAGGGTGCTCCAACGTCCTTCCATACCTCAGAACTGCCATTACGGCAGATTCAGGGTGTGGGAGTGCTTTTATTGCAGGATTCTTCATCAGAGAAGCCATCTGAGTCAGTCGCTGATCAACCTCGCACTGGCGCGTCTGCAAGCTGGCCATATGGCACTGCATTGAATCCAGAGCCCCAGGGCTAGGGAGTGTGTTCTACACCAGTCGGCTGATGATGGCATCCTGTCTCTTTATATAGGCAGAAAGCTGGCCAACCAAGTTAGGATGGCTTGACCTCTTGCCCTTGCCCTGACATTCATCTGCAGAAAGGGACTGCTCGTAGCGAGACATGTCTCAAAGCTTGGCGAAACAAGTCGCAGATCTTCAGAGTTTCTGAAAAGGCATGGAAAATCAAGTTTAGAAAATTGAAATTTTTAAAGCAAAGTATAATGCTACGAAAAGAAAAAGGAAAAAGAGTGTTGTCAAGCTTATCTCTAAGCTTGAGGCACAGGAGTGTAGTTAGTGGATTCATGTTCGTCTTATAGTACCGCTATTGCCTTGTCCCCGGCAACGGCGCCAAAAAGTTGACCGGCCTAAATCGTGCGTCCAAAATTGGAGGCGGATTTGAGGTAGTCGAGCTTTTACATTTATAAACCCGAATCCTTCTAGGCCCCCAAAACTTTTCTTACGGGGTCGAAGTAGTCATACAGGGTCGAACACAGGGATAAGGGGGTAGTGTTGAGAACCATAAATCAACACGCTACACTCCGATAGGTATAAAGAGATATAAATTCCCAGAAGGGAACAGTAGGATGTCATGAAATAAACAAGAAAACCATCTCCAAATGGAGCTACAAGAGAGATTTAAGGTTTTAGTCATTTAGCAGTTTTTAGGGGTTTTCATGCAACAGAAGCAGAAAGATAAAGACTAGAGCTCAGGCAAGGTTCAGAAGATAAGACTGTAGTAAAACAAGTGGTAGCGGTAACACCCTGCACCCCTCCTCTCAGAGCGGGTACCTCTAACCTCTACATCAACACCCCTCTCGAGGTTGCTGGGCTTCAGTTAGAGTGGAATGTTACAGAAAATAGCTCTGTTCCAGGCACTCTCGTACTCCAGAATCAGACCAAACGCTAGAGCCGCAACACAACTCTCGAAGTTGTTGCGACAGGAAAATGGTTCGGTAGCTAATCGAAACGCGATCCAAATCACGCAAGCTAGGGTTCGGATATTAAACAGAGCAGTCATCCAACATTGTACACCAAGCATAGAGCAACAAGTAATTGAATCTTTCCATTTCCATAAACATTTAAAGGTCTTAATTCATAGCATAAACAAAGAATTAAGTAACAGAATTAAAAGATAGGTGTCGCCTCCTTGATGTAGAACGGCGACAGGGTGCAGTAGCTCTCCTGCCCGATATCGGTCAGAGGCCTAGCCCGATACAGAGGTGTCGGGCGACACACCCTCTCGGGCAGCACGTTCGATAGACTAAGCGTATCAGGTTGATATCGTGTCGGGATAAGAGCTAAGCATTATTGATGTCAGTCACTTGTGTCGGGCAGTGATGTCGGCCGATATCGGCCCGCAGTGTCGCCCGGGACGGTCCTAAGTGAATTGTCCCCTC
The DNA here is from genome assembly GCA_963693085.1 of Alisma plantago-aquatica. Lineage (NCBI taxonomy): Eukaryota > Viridiplantae > Streptophyta > Magnoliopsida > Alismatales > Alismataceae > Alisma > Alisma plantago-aquatica. Next base: position 944,785,707 of record OY856410.1, on the reverse strand, counting down.
CCTCTCGGGATGAGGAGAAGCTCACCTAGTGTCGCCCGAGACGAACACTGGGGCACGATACGGGTGCTCTCGGAGTTTCCTCGCTCCAGCTCTCAACTGTCAGTTGTCTGAATGTGAACTGTTCCGAGCTGTGCGAGCCGTCTTTTCGGCTCCCTGTAGCTGCTATTTATAGTCAGCTGGTTGGTGGGAAGACATGGTGCTCGAAGCGCCACGTAGCTCCCTTGTACGCCGGTCGATGGAGATGGACGGCCGATACAAGCATTTCTCGGCGCAAGGTGCTGGCTATTGGTCACGTGGCGGGCGGCACGCCTGCCGGTGGGTGGCTGTGTCGCCCGATGAGCTGTGTCGTCGAGGCGGCTTTGGCTCCCTGTCGGGTAGAAGGTGTGTCGGCCGGCACGTTCCTGTCGCGCGGCATCTCCTCATCGAGCATCTTTGTGTCGCCCAGCCCGTGTCGGGCAGAGGCTGTATCGGGCGTCAGGGAGGCCGAGACGGGTCTAGACTTATTCATGGACCGGAATCGGCCTTATTGCATAAAAGCGAGGAAAATTCTGTAAAAGATAGGAAAATCAGAGTAAGAGCATTGCTTGGCCAATTATTACGAAAATGCTAATAAAACAGAGGAAAATAGCAGAAAAAGGGTAGTTTTGATAACAAAATAAAGGGCAAAAACGTCACAAAAACTGATGTTATCAGCAGGATAGGAAGAACAAAGCACTACCAGAATAAGCACGGTATAATAGAATAAAAATACTACCGAAATGTTGATAGGTTTGTTTGATGGGAAATATGTGCACGTATGCTATGCAACCAAGATGCAACAAAAAAGAAATATATGTGGAAGCATCACCAATGAGTGTGTAAATCCAAAATAATATTTGTAAGTAGATAGAAGAGAAAAAAACCAGATTTTTACGTGGAAAACCCTCACGATGTGTGAGTAAAAAACCACGGGGCAAACCATGGGCAAATACACTATAAGAATCAAAGATACAATTCTTACCTCTGAGATTTTGACTCAAATATCATACAATATATCGAGAAAGAGAAATAAGAAGATACCACACCGTAGGGAAGATACACACAATTCTACCACACCAGAACTTTCCAGAAAGATGCACTTTTCCACAAAGTACATAGTAATAGATGGCCCGAAGTAGACATCCAGATGCCTTGGCAGTCCTATCCTACTTCCTTTCTTCTTCCCTTTCTTTTTCTTCCTTCTTCCTTTTTTGTCTTCTTCCCCATCTTCACAGTGGAAAAAGCACTGCCTTTTTGTCTTGACAGTTGTCCTTTCTAATTGCCTTTGAATTTGACAATTAACGACTGCAGATGGCTTCAATCTCAATAAGTGGTGGTAGCATGGGTTTTATAGCCCTTAGGCACGCAACGAAAACTTGTTTAAGTCAAACCCTAATGAAACTCTTGGACACTTGGGCTAGAAAGTAGGCCCAACAATCTCCCCCTCCAGTCCAAGGAGGAGTCTTTCACCACAGAATCATCACTGTGAATGTATGCCGCTGAGCTCTTTATAGAGCTCTATCTTGTCTCGTGTCATCACCTTGGTCATCATGTCAGAAGCATTCTTTTCAGTATGGATCTTCTTTAGAATCAACAACTTCTTATCAATCACATCATGAAGCCAATGATATCTCACATCAATGTATTTTGTCCGAGCATGATGCATTGTGATCTTGCTTAAGTCAATAGCACTCTGACTATCATAGAAAATAGTCGGGTCAACCTGATTCATGCCTAACTCTCTGAGAAATCTCACAATCTAGAGATTTCTTTCCCTGCGTCTACTGCTGCAATGTATTCTACCTCTATCGTAGAAGTGCAACACACTTTTTTAACCTAGATTGCCAAGATATGGCTCCCCCTACAAACATGAAAACATATCCAGAGGTAGACTTCCTGTTATCAATGTCAGATGCCATGCCAACATCAATGAATCCTTTCGGAATTGGTTCAGAACCATCAAACATCAAACATGTGCCACTAGCGCCTCGTAAGTATCTGAAGATCCACTTGACCGCCTCCCAGTGATCTTTCCAAGGTTTTGAGAGAAACTTATTTACAATACCAACATCATGAGCAATGTTAGGAAGAGTACACACCATTGTGTACATCAAACTCCCTACAATAGAAGAATAAGGGATCTTGACCATCTCTTCCTTCTTTGCATCAGTAGATGGGCATGAATTCTTACTTAGATTGAAATGACATGATAGTGGATTACTCACGGCTTTAGACTTGCTCATGTTGAATCGCTCCAGAATTCATTCAACATAACTCTATTGTGACAACTACAACTTGTGTTTCTCCCTATCATGTGTGATCCACATCCCCAAAATCTGTCATGTTGGTCCCAAGTCCTTCATCTCAAAGGCTTTGGAAAGCTCCGTCTTCAGTTTCTTCATCAAACTGACATCCTGTCCCACTATCAACATGTTATCCACATAGAGTAGTAGAATAATTAACTTGCCATTGGGAAACATCTTAATGTAAACACATGGATCTGCACTTGTCTTCTGGTACTCGTGACTCTACATAAAAGAATCAAACTTCTTGTACCACTGTCTAAGAGCCTATTTCAAACCATACAAACTCTTCTTTAATCTGCAGACTAAGTGCTCCTTCCCCTTGACCTGAAAACCTTTTGACTGCTCCATGTAGATCTCCTCAGTTAGGCCACCGTGAAGAAATGTCGTCTTCACATCCATCTGCTCATGCTCCAGATCTAGGTTAGCAACAAAGCCTAGAAGCAATCTAACAGAAGTCATCTTCACAATAGGACAAAATATCTCATCAAAATTCACCCTTGGTCTTTGACCAAAGCCCTTGACAACTAGTCTGTCTTTGTATCTAGTATCCTTGTTGTCGTCATCTCTCTTTATTTTGTAGACCCACTTGTTCTTTAGTGCTCTCCAACCCTTGGAAAGTGCCACAAGCTCATAGGTATCATTCTTCTGTAAAGAAGACATCTCCTCCTATATCGCTTGAAGCCACTATACTATATCTCTATGAGTCTATGCCTCATGATAAGTCTCTGGCTTCCCCTGATCAGTAAGGAGAATATACTAAGATGTTGGATATCTGGATGAAGGATGACGAACTCTGTCAGACCTCCTCAGCTGCTGTTCTGAGGACTTTGTCTGGTGATGATCTTTCTCCCCTGTCCAAAAGTCTCTGATTGTGATTCTAAATCACTCAACTATGTGTTTGGAATAGGAACACTCGACGTGCTCTCACTCTGCTACTCAGGATGATCTTGTTTCTCTTCTTTGTCATGTGAAGATTGCACCTGTGAAGAAGTTGAAGCATCCTCATACTCATCAATAGAGGAACTATCACCTGATTCTACAGTCTCTGCATCATCACTCTCAGGCTCTGTAACTATCTGACTCGCACAGAAAGTCACATCTCTGTGTTTTCTCATGGTCCTTTTTATAGGATCCAATAACCTGTAGCCAAACTGTTGATCTCCATTGCCAAGAAAGGTACATGACACTGCTTTATCATCCAACTTTTGCTTCTTTTCCTTTGGAACATGTGCATAAGCCTTGCACCCAAATACTTGTAGATGAGCTTAAGAAGCATCCTTGCATGTCCATACCTTCTAAGGTATATCAAAATCCAAAGCAACCGATGGAGATCGATTAATCAGATAACAGACAATACTCACTGCCTCACCCCAGAATGTCTTTGACAACTTTGCAATCTTCAATATACATCTGACTTTCTCCACTATGGTACGGTTCATCCTCTCAGCTGTACCATTGTGTTGTGGTGTGCCAGACTCTGTTCTTTCATGCCTTATCCCGTGTTGCACGCAGTAATCCTAAAACTCCCTGGAGGTGTACTCTCCTGCATTGTCAGTGTGGATACACTACAACTTTTTCTCTATCTCTCGCTCCACCATGGCATGAAATTTCTAAAAATACTAAAAGACTTGATCCTTGATTTTCAACAAGTAAGTCCACACCTTCCTAGATGCATCATTAATGAATGTGATAAAATATCTATTGCCACCTAGTGAAGCCACCTCAAACAGACTACATGCATCTGAATGAATCAACTGTAGAACATCAGGCTTCACCTTTGATCTTGTCTTGAAAGAAACTCATCGATGCTTTCTCGTCTAATATGAATCACATGAGCTGAGACTGGTGTCCTTGTCAAAAGAAATCAACCCTTGCTTTGATAGCAGCTGCAAGCCTTTCTCACTCATGTTTCTTAGTCGTTTATGCCATAGATCTGTCTGGTGATCCTCAACTGCATTGATACTACCACCTTTGAGCACTTTAATCTGAGTCTTATAAAATGTGCAACATAATTTACCCCGCACAATAACCAAATCTCCCTTGGTGATCTTGTATTTTCCACCACCAAAATCCAAATGGAAACCTTCTCTATCAAAGAAAAAATCAAATATTAAATCGAGCCGCGAATCTAGAACTTGACGAACATCCTTGAGTGTGAGCATGTAACAAACATTTGTCTGAACATAAATGTCTCTTATCCTGATAATTCTAGAGAAGCTGGAATTTCCCATGTTCACCCTCCCAAAGTCTCCCCTCCTATATGGAGTAAAGAAATTATTACTCGGTGAAGCATGATAAGAAGCTACCGTTTCCACCACCCACTCAGAATCATATCATCCTCAACATGCAAACACTGCTCCTGGATTGTTAAGATTACATCATCATCATCGTCCCTTTCATCTGAAATTGCCACTGCAATATTCTTGTCGTCATGCTTTTTGTCTTTGGTTTCAGACCCATGTTTTCTTTTCCAAACCTTACAATCCTTCTTGAAATGACCTGGCTTGCCACAATGGAAGCACCATTTGATCTTTGACTTGGATCTACCACGAGACTTCCTGCGGTCCTGGGACTCACCGCGGCTCTAAGATCTTCCACAGTCTTTGGCTCTGTCAGTTCCTCTACTCTCTGTGAAGTGCACCTCTGACCCGTTGTCGCCAAAGGCTTGTCTTCGAGTCTCTTCATTCAACAAAGTGCTCTTCAAATGGTCAAGGGTCAACTTGCCTTCCTATGCAGAATTGTTGATCGTCACAACAATGTCTCTCCAACTGTCATGTAATGATCCCAGAAGAAGTAGTAATTGGAGTTCATCATAAAGAACCATCTTCATAGATCCCAATTAATTTATAAGGCTTTCGAATGCATTTATGTGCTCAACAACTTGTACCATCCCAGTACTTCAAGTTCACCAACTTCCTCATCAAGAAAGCTTAATTTGTGGGCAGTCTTCCACTCATATAATTTCTTGAGCTTTTCCCACAGATCATTGGCATCGGTCTTCTCTGAGACGTGATGGAACACGAAAATATTCAACCACTTGTGCACCGTTCCAATAGTCTTTATGTTTAGATTCTTCCAACCAGTATCAGAAATATTCCCCGACTTTTGTCCCTCTATCAAATTATACAAATCTTTGCAATAAAGAATATCTTCCATCTTGGGTTTTCAAATTTGTCAATTTGTGCTCTTCAATTTTGTCATCGTTGCATCATCATCCTTCCCCCATCTGGATCTGGATCCGCCCAACTTGGGCTTTTATACTACTTGTTAGGTTTGTTTGATGAGAAATATGTGCGTGTATTCTATGCAACCAAGATGTAACGAAAAAGAAATATATACAGAAGTGTCACCGACGAGCGTGTAAATCCAAAATAATAATTGTAAGTAGATAGAAGAGAAAAAGACTAGATTTTTACATGGAAAACCCTCACGATGTATGAGGAAAAAACCATGGGGCCAACTACGGGTAAATCCACTATATGAAGCAAAGATCAATTTTTACCTCTCGACAGAATTCTGAGACAATATATCAAGAAGGAGAAATAAGAAGATATCACACACTGTAGGGAGAGATCTTCACAATTCTACTACGCCAGAACTTCCCAGGAAGATACACTCTTCCACAAAGTACATAGTAGTAGATGGCCCGAAGAAGATACTCGGATGCCTTGACAGTCCTACCCCGCTTCATTTCTTCTTCCCTTTCTTTTTCTTCCTTCTTCCTTCTTTGCCTTCTTCCCCGTCTTCGCGGCGGTGAAAACACTGCCTTTTTATCTTGACAGCTTCCCTTTCTAATTGCCTTTGACTTTGGCAATTAACGGCTGTTGTTGGCTTCAATCTCAATAGGCAGCGGTTGCATGGGTTTTATAACGCTTCAACGGCAACTTGTTTAAGTCAAGCCCTAATGGGCCTCTTGGACACTTGGGCTGGAAAGTAGGCCTAACAAATGTAATCTCAGTATAAAGAAGAGTCGCACAACCAGGATGGAACCCAGTAGGAAAGCAAAGCACTACCAGAATACGCGCGGTAGGAAGAAAAATTAATGCATTGCCCTTTTTTTTTACTTTATATACAAGCATGGCTCTTTTATTTGCCAAATAAATAAAACAACCAGTCTTTGTTGGTCAAAGACCGATCCGGCTTCTTTCCTTTAGCAATTGCAATTTTAGGAAGTTCTTTATTAGGCAGTGTTTATAAAGCTGGTCAAAAACTGGTCAAATACCAATATACAAATAAAAAAGAAATGGGACGGTGTTTGCCTTGCGGACATAACAACAATTTTCCTTGACCTTTTCTCTTCCGAACTTGTCAAAGTTGATGATTGATTCAGTAATAAAAGAATGATAACCAGTAAGCAATTCATTTGACCCCCTGATGCATCAGGCGATTGCTTGCCTTTGTTGTTTTTTACGGTAGTCAAACCGTTCACCACATTTAATTCGTATCAACCCAACAAAATCTACTCGTTTAAGCGGAAATATGTAGAAAAGACTTGTTTCCTTGTGTTCCAAACATGACCTGATAGTAACGAGGCTGTTGGAATCCACGAACACAGAAATGCTCCACGCCAAGTATTGCGAGATCAACATGTACAAGGGAGAGGGACGACAAGCTTGTGTGTCCGTAGAAGCTATAATGAATCTGATATTCACTTGGCCTTTCTACCACTGCAGGAGGCAACATGCGGGACATGTGCTTGAGCACCGCGTAGGATGCAACCTGCATGATAATGAATTTGGTATTCACACAATCTGATATTCACTCATCCATCTCAAATAGGCAATGCACGGTCTGCTGGAAGGGAAATCCGGATAGGCAGGGAGTCAAGTGTGTAACATGAAGGATATGTGATTGGCACAGTGGATGACATCGGCTAGTGGAGTAGTATATCAAGGTCGAGGGGTAGTGACTTGGGGAAGGGACAACTTGATACTTTGAAGGAGGAACGTAATGGTGGTGATGGCCGGAAAGTATAGCGCTGGCATAGGTTGAAAGATTGAACTTTTACAAAAGAATAAGAAGGAATACGACCATGGAGGCCACGATGATGCCTGGTGGGCAGCCAACCAAGAAAGAAAGGTGACCGCCTGTAGGCGGAGACTCTTTTTTTTCCCTAGGTCAAGATCGTTGCTCTGATACCATGTGAAAAATAAGATGGAGGCAAATATGATGCTCTATTATTGAGATATGACAAACTCCCCTCCTATATATAGAAGATAAGGCAAGTACAAGGAAGCATAAGAGAACCCTAATGGGCCAAGACAATTAGGCCAATGTACATAATAAATCAATTAGTCTAACAAATCTAATGTTCAATGTAACATCTGATGATCTTGATTCATATGTTGATGCCTAATTCCTCAGTTTGATGTCAAGAAACTTATTTAGGGCTAGATCTCCTTACATATCTGAGAAAATAGTGTGATGATAGATAAATGTGCAAAAGATCATATAAGATTGCTCTGAACATGTATATAATCTCAATTCTCATATATCAATATATATAATGAAATTAAGGTTAAATGATTCGTGACCCTTACACGCCTGGGATGGGATAGGGAACCCAAAATTGACCTAGGAATATTAGTTTTGGGTTTGGTTTATGTTCATGAAATGTTCATAATCTTTCTAAGAATTAGGTCTTGTACTTGAGGGATTAGGAACCAATAATGGGTGCTACAATGGATGTAAATGGTCCATGCCTTGGGTTAAAATATTTTTTAAGTTTTTCTTCTTATACAACGTATATAGTGTGTCATGGAACATGTTGTATTTAGTAATGAGTCTATTTGCATAAGTTTAAGTACATCTTCCTGCTTATGATGTTACTTTAATGAGATCATGTTCATGTACATAAATGATTATGTCGGTATAAGCCTTAAACTTTAAGTCAATCAAGATAACTGTAAGTAGGGCTCTATCCTGGTTTTAACTATTTATGTAACGTCCTAGGCTTTAGCCTCCACAATTAACTGATAATCATTGATAGTAAGACCCGAGGGTGTTATGGAAAAACATCAAGCTGAATATAACAACCAAAAAGATTGATTGCATCTCCACATGACTTAGCTTACATCACCATTATGTTTAGTTACATTTATTTAATTCTCATGACTTAGCTTACATCACCATTATGTTTAGTTACATTTATTTAATTCTCACTCTACATGATATTGAATAATTTAACATCACCTAAAGCAGACATATAAGCCTGATGATGTTCTCGCCAGGATCTAGTTAGAAAAAAAACATAATGAATATTGAAGTCTTATTTAACCTACGTTGGGAGGGGAACAAGAACCATAGCAAGAGCAGTTAGACAGACATAAGTATGGATAAGTATAAAAATTTGAGTAAATGGTATTAACGTTGGAACATTCTATATTATTTGATGTGAAGTAAAACACTTTATGAGAAGGGAAACAATTTACAAATTATATTATTTTATCATTCCTCACTCAGTCCAAAAGGACTGTTAACTAACCCTAGACCTAGTTCGTAGCCTAAAACTATAGCTAAGGTCAAATAGACCATAAGTAAACGATCAATGATATTACTTTGCACAATGCCCTATCCCATAGACATCGGTCTCATGTATGCCAATTCTACCCTCAAAGCTTCATATGTCCCACTGCATATAGGTGGTGTGGTTTGTAGGATACCTACTTGAAGGATAGTCATGCAGCCTGTGTTATGCCCTCAAGGTGGGATTGGTCTCCAACCATATCTCTTCATATTCTAGCATCCTAGTACAAGTGTCGTCACCTCAATGAACATAATACACAACCTTTGATGATTTATCTTACACATCAACAACCCTTGGGCTGCCCTTGAGGTGGGGTAGGTGTAAGAGAGAGGTTATCCCACCTCCCTTCAACATCTCAGGGATACAATCTAGGTCCAATGACACAAAAATCTCGACCTTTCGCTCCTTGAAGGCTCTATGATTGTAGCTAGAAACATCTCTCTAGTAGTGGAATTTTAACAATACATATTTTTTTACTAAACAATAAGGAAAGACATCAACTGACATAGTTTTAAGCACAAGGTCAACATTTTGATCTTTCATCATTTTCTCAGTTGCAGACAATACCGTCATGCCAAAACATTGTATAACTAGATCAAGACACATTGAAATCTGAACTGATGAAAATAAAAGATGGAAGTAAATCATCTTGAGTATCACTTTTCACAAAAATCGATCAAGTGAATCAAATGATACTTATATCTAATACAATTCCACATTAGATCATATTGACAACCCCATTGGCCAAAATCACTAGCTAAAATAGATTATTCTTGCAATTGACTTAGACAAGAATGTGAATTTCATTGGAATAATTAACTTTAGAAACATGAAATTTATTTTCATACTAATACTAAAGATCTTCATTATACATTAATGGTGATCTATAGATTGTAGATCATTTGTTTATGTAAGCATAGATAAATAATGATCCAAATAAACAAATGAATGATGCGATTATAAGAGACTAAGCATGAACTCGTGTCGAATTTGATTAAATCCAATGTTTTTTATTTGGTACATTGAAGGATTTTACATGGGAATTATATTAAGAAAGGATCATGAAAGATGAGTAAAGATAATGACACAAAAAAGGAACATGATTCCATTTATGTAATATGTTTATGGCTCATAAAGAGATGCTACATACCATTCCTTTGGTCTTTAACCACATAATCCTTCCTGTTCATTTATGTTGCATATTGATGTTAATCTCTTTCTCTTGAAACATTTATCAGATGCATGTAATTCATACAATTTCGTTCTTCCTTAATACATTCAAAGGCATATTCAAAACCATATCTTAATTACACAAGTTTGTTTAGAAGAGGTGTAATAGGAAAGTAGATGAGAATGATGGTGGCGGTGTAAGGATTTTATGTGGATTGGGATCCATGCAGGGAAGACACTAGAGCATGTGGAATATTTAAGGTTAATATTTTAAGGTCTTGATGAAAGAAACCATATTCATGAAACAACTACAAGAAGGAAGAAATAATATGTGGAGAAGAGCAAAGATGGGATTGTTTCTACATTGAAGGGTAGGGAGAGTTTGACAGCCCCTCAGGTTAATACTTGTATGAGGTGGACTGAGAGGAAGACCATAGAAGAAGGAGAAGAAGAAGAAGGTGAAGAAGGAGGAGGAAAGTAGTGGAGTTGTGGTTTAGAGGTGAAGATGACCCTCCATTCTTCTTGTTGGTGTTTATATAGGTGAGAGAAATAGTTTTAGGGTGGTTTTTTTGATGAAATGCATAAGATGGGCCAATGGGGAAGGGAAGTCAGTTTCCTTGTGCTTATTAATTTCATAAACAATAATACTTGTGATTGTGAAGTGACTCTCCCTAGGCCCTTATTAGCTTACGAGAAAGGAGGTTCATGTATCCCTTGACTTGGTGTATCCAACCACCAAATTTTGTAAGTAGAGATGTGACGATGTGGTTAGGGTGGGCTGTCGAAAACCCTCATGTTCACACTAGGTGTTGGGAAATATGGAGACAGAGAAGGTAGAGGAAATAAAAATTTAACTGCCACATTCCCCTTTAGACAGTAGATCGCATCAACAACTATGTAATGGGAAAGATTGTTACAAGGTTAAACCTAGCCCTGGAGAAATTCCAGTGACAACTCACTCATTGTAGTGTGTGCCTTTCTTCAAGTTGCACCTAGACAATGTCTTCGCCGGCCTCCTGGTTGTTCACCACATACAACAATTGACTTTGTTCCTTGAGTGGCAGGCAACAGCCTGCTCACCTCTATAGTAGTCCACATGGACCACTAGGAACTACTGTCATTCTAGATGAATGGATAGGAAGAAGTTGTCCCTTCTCGTCGGTGTACTAGCACCAACTTGCTCTCCCACACTCTATTGCTATCCCTCCATTTATCAGGTAAGACTTACTTGGGTTCTCTTGGTTACCACAACTAGAGAAGACAACAATTGTCAGAGTCAATTGATGTGTCTGAGAAGCGTACATATATATTTATAGGAGGGTAAGGGTCAAGGTTCCCTGTCTGAGCGGGAGTTGAAGGGGACAAAAATCCATAAATTTTCACAACCTACATGTGGCAAAATGGTCGATTCACATGAGAATTGATCGGTTGGCATGTGATCTGATTACTTCAACCCTTGAACTGATAATTCTATCATGTTTCCCAATCTCAATTGTATTGACAATTATTATACAATTTAGTGCACAACATGACATCAACACTAACCCTTGATCCAATCAAATTGATCAATGAACGGGGAAGTTCATCACATGAACCAATTTTTTAGAACCTTGAGTCAATCAGTTCACTCAGTGAACTGGTCAGTCCATGCCACAAATCAACCAATATTCAGCCAAGACAATTTCAATCAACCTGATACTCCAACCGATCAGTTCGACACTTGAACTGGTCGATTCAAAGTCCAGTCAGTCAATTGTTGTTTAAATTGAATACCTAAACACTTTAGTAATCAAGTTAACCATCATTCATGAATAAACTTCTATTCCAAGTGTATATTATGTGTGTGACCCTATATGTTCCAAGTTACGTTGCCAGTGAATGTCCATAACTAGTTTATGACATCACAAGAAATAAGCAGATCTAGAAACACATCATTGCCACCCAAGTAATTGTAAAGTTGGAGAAAAACTTCAGCCTACAATCTGTGATTGGTGTTATAGTGTTTGTATAGTTCATTTGTCATTGATATCCAAATTGAACTCAAAGCATGGATTCATCATCGCCGTCAACTTTCATTCCATGTTTCTTGAACTAGAGTAGACTATCTGAAATATATGTAAGATCAATATCACATATTGACTCACATGATAATGGCCATGCATTTTTTAGTCTTTCTTATCAAGCGGCCATGATATCATACTCCTGTAGGAGGTACAAATCTCATCTACATCACTCACAGTCATCCCCATGTGTCACAGTGTACCCGAGCACCACCTTTATGACAACCCTTATTCAAGGTTGCGATGGATGGTGTCAAAGTACATCGAATGACATGTGATGAGTGTAGTGACTTCAGGTCTAAGAAACACAATCACCACCAACACTATGAGAGATGAATCTGACTACCGTGTAATGGTTTCCGTGCATCACTCTCAAGGTGGGTCTGTTTGATACACTATTCTCTAATAGGTATTTATGTGTTTGATTTGATATCATATATCACAACTGATGAGATTATGTCATCAACTAACACACACTCTAGTCTTATGTCTTATTGTTATCTATAAACCTCCACAATAACATCCGACTAGGGACATAACAAGAATGTATATAATCTTAACATCTATATGATCTCATTGTTCAGGTCCTCAATGAGAAGACATACATCATTGAGTAATATCATTATTTAGACATTTATTATGTTACATCATTATCTCACAACTCAATAAAACAAAATAAATATGAAGACTACTTTTATTATTAATCAAATTATTTGCAAGATAAACCATTACAATAATCATTTGATTGGTTCTCTAGGCATACATACCAATACTAGGCACCATTGTTGGGGATGTAAGCAGGGGCGGATCTAGGGGGAAACTGGGGATGAAGCCCCTCCCTCCCAAATCAAAATGCATCTATTTATACATCTAAAACATGGACAATATTGTATATATAGTTTGTATTCTAATATAAGCACAAGTAAATTTGTTGCTGAATTGGTACTGGGTTGCTATTCATAGACAATTAACCTAGATTCAAATCTCACCAAGGTATATTTTTTCTAATGTAATTTTCTAGTTCTGTCCCTAGATGTAATAGGGATAGAGGACATCATGTCAAGACATATCTTGCCCATTTGTAAAGCTTGTTTAATATATGATGCATCACTTCAGGATGCTCACCCAGCCTGATGGAAAACCATAGTCAATGTAGACGACAATTAGTCGTCAGTTTGTTTGAGATGGTTGGTTCCAACAATGTACAACTAGAGTATCAATAGTGCCCTATTGATTTTTTTGATAAGAGGATACTAGAGCATCTGGCTCCAATGGATCGTGGTGGAACAAATGATCACTAAGGAAAAAATTGGCTGCGACGTGTTTACAGTACCAAAAATTGCAACCGCTCCACCCATCATTCTGTGGCAAATGGCAATGTCCAATTCCAATGTAGCGTTTAGACGTGGTTTACTTGATGTGGGAGCCCACGATTTGGAATGGGAACCCAACTACTATTGTAATGACCCCACCCCTCATAAACCACCAATTAAGGAAGGCCAAGAAGCTAGAGTCATTATCCCAAAATAGGATCATATGGTTTTGCAAATAATAAAAAATAATTAATAAATTCTACCACAACTAAGCTTAAATGAGGATAAATTTTTTGTTTTCACATACTTTTCAAAAAAATAGGAAAGCAAAACTTTAACCAAGGGAAGGACTAGCTAACTATAATCCTCCAAACATTATTTAGTCTTGTTCTTTTTCAATATCACTTTTTACTAAACATCTGCTTTCCATTAATATTGTAAACATAACTGCATAATATCCTAAAACTCCAACAAACAAAATGTTGGTCTGTATAAAAAGTTATACTGATATGTGGGGGAAACCAAAAGTTTGCATATAATTGTAACAACATAACCACAACAATTATTTGTTACAAAAAAAATTTACATTTTGTCCATAACTTCTCAACCACTTTTACCTAACCTCTGGTATACCCTCTCATAGGGTTTTGTCCCTGAAGTGGACATTAGGATACCTCTCAATCTGGAGCTAGGTACCTCATTGGCCACCTCTCAATCTTGAGTTAGGTGCCATTAGGTGTGACGTCTGTTGCCAAACATCGATTAAGATTAATGCGGAAGCGGTCGTTTACAGCAGATTATTGAAAATCACTAAAAATTAAAACCATTTATCAAGAGATCCATTCACAGGAAAACTCTTTCATTCAGAACCAAAGTAAATCATTATATACTGGTTCATATATACATGTCATGTCTCATTACTTCTCGATGCATACAAGCATTCACTACTCTGTCTCATCTATACACAGGTAGTATAAGAACCTCAGGGCTTGAAACCCAAAATCTCAGATTGAATTATTAAAAGCACTAACTCCTAGGACCCGAGAGTACAGAGATGACTCATAGGACTAACTATACAAAACCAGATAGCCAATATCTCCACCTGATGGATCACTACTATCCTTGTTGTTGTTGCTGCTACTCTTCCTCTACTATAGAGGATCTTCCTCTTTGTCTACATCTACCTAAAAAACGTTGGATTCCACGGGGGTGAGACAATTATAAAAATTGCCCCAACGGGAGATATAACTCTCTGCTAAAACATTATTATTGCAGTTTAATAGAAAAAAACTGAGCATTGGAATCATAAGCTTAACAACAGTTAATTTACTATCTATGCAGATTAGAGCAACATTCTCGCTTAAGATTATCAGTTGTAACTTGATAAACAACATGTATAATATTCAATAAAGAATTGAAGGACATTTATAACACTTATCCATCTAGGATATAAAATCAACCAGTGATTCTCATATTTCAATCTTATGCAAATACGCTACACGGATGATTACATTTTTCAAACATACTTAAGCTCTGACGAGATGAGGTATACCGCTCATACTCCAACCGACCATTGCTAAATCAAATTCGGTACCATAAATAGGTCAATGGAAGAGCTGGATTCCCATGACCTCCCACATCCTGGTCAGTACGGGACCACAAGCAGGAATATGTCAACTGCTTAAGATCGCTTTCCAGGGTATACTGGAAACTTTGCTATAGAGTTATAACGTCAACTGCACTCTCATCGACAATCGAGAGATTTAATATTTATCTCCATCGACCCGACATTAAATATCATTGGGAGATTAATGATACATCCATCCCAACCATCGGGAGATTTGTGATACATCCATCGTGACACATGAAGGATTGAGAGGTTTAATGTTTACCTTCCATCAATCTCTTCACCAGGACGTAAGGATATTTTCGCCCATTTACCCCCACATATTCAAAATATGCGAATTCCAGGAAATTCATAGGAAAACCTATTTCACCATCACCAACTACTAACGATGATGGATCTATGGTCAGAGCACTACATGAACAGATTTCACTTGATTAATTAAGTACATTTTCATATTCTTTTAGCATCAGCCACGTTCTCAAACATAACTTATTATGACAATGCTATAAAGAGACATGTACTATTTTTATCAATTCCTTATCAGTCTTTAAAAGACATTGGGAACTCAGTCCCTCATTTCAATACCGGGAATTCTCATCCCTATACAATCTCATTACCACAATCATATGGTTCTGGGTATTCAAACCCTTAGCTCATCATTGAGCATTATTACCACTTTTCCAGGTAACTATCACCTTCAGGTCATCTGACCAAGGTAAACATGATACTTGCTATTACAAGCATCACTCATGGTACTTGAGGCCCATTAACTCTCTTGTTACCACTTACCAGGCATCAAGGTATATTATGGCACACAAGGCCCAATAAATAATAGTGAATAACATCATAGCTCATACCTGGCCATGACCACCATTTCAGAATACATGCATGGTTAGTGTAGATGATAATATTAACTTCAATTACATATCAGTACCACGCAGAATAAATATGGATTCACTATTCAAGGGTAACACCACTATTCCCTTACTAGGGTTAGGGTTTCCCATTTCATGTCATTTGGGGACATTCATCCCATTACCCAGATCAAGGTTATGGTTTATCACCATATTGCCCAAGATTAGGGTTTCATAAAACATTACATAGTATCACCCTGGATTTGAGTTCCACATCACATCAAACATCAGGGTTTCTCATAAAATCACCCTAAGTTAGGGTTTCACATAAATTCCATCCCAGAATAGGGTTTACATACAATAACCCACAATTAGGGTTTACTGTTCATCCTAATTAGGGTTTCATGTTCCATTACCCATAATTAGGGTTTACTATTCATCCCAATTAGGTTTTCATGTCCATTATCCATAATTAGGGTTTACAATTCATCCCAATTAGGTTTTCTATTCAAGTACCCATAATCAGGGTTTGCTATTCTTCCCAATTTAGGATTTTGCATCACATTACCCTAAATTAGGTTTACACATATCATCACTCTAGATTAGGGCTACATCCTTACCCTGGATTAGGGTTTCACTTAGAATTGCCCTAAATTAGGGTTAGGATTCAATAACCTTGTCAATTAGGGTTTATGCTCATGATTAGGGTTTCATGATATCCTTGCTAAGGATCATTCCCTTAATCACCACATGAATCATATTCATGTATGAATTCCATTCTATCATTCTCTCAACTTGATTAGTTTATATCAACCCTTCAATCAAGTACATACAACTATGATTGACATAGTGTACTAAGTTATTATTCTTATAAACAATTAGGGTTTATCCCTTTAATGGTACTACTCATTTAGGTACTTTTAGGATTTCAACCTTTGTACCTTCATTGATTACCATCACTATCAATCATTAGATCATTGGAACAATCATCATCTTCAATTTCCAAATGATTGAATCATGATTGACCTTTATTTGGTTTAGAGGTTTCATCACCAAACGGTTTTGAAACCGTTTGACCTCAAATGGTTTTGAAACTGTTTGACCCCAAACGGTTTCAAGACCATTTGGGCTCAAACAGTCTCAAGAGCATTTGGGCCAAATCAGTCTCAAAACCGCAAGGGTTCTTTAAATAAACTCGTCAATCAATTGAACATGCTTTGCTACATTGAAACATTCAATCGATTTAATTGTTGGAGTTCAACAATTATTGGCCCTTGGATTTTCAATCCTTCAATCACCACCTTTGACCATCCATGCGGTCTAGAGGTGCTTGATCTCATGCGGTCTTGAGGTTCTTGACCTCATTCGGTTTTGAAACCGAATCACCCATTCGGTTTTGAAACTGAATCACTTCAATCGACCTTGAAAATGATTCCAATCATTCGGTTTTGAAGTGAGTTATACAATCAATCTTGGGTATAATTACCCATTCAATTTTGTGTATCTAACACATTCAGTTTTGAATGGAATTACCCATTCGGTCTTGTACTTACTTGGCCATTCGGTTTTGAAACCGAATCTACTCATTCAGTTTTGAAACCGAATTGGTTCATATGGTTTTGCAAACTAGATGCTCCTATTCTTGATTGAGGTGTATGCTTGTGATGATGTCATCATAATCAACCTACAAACCCACAAAACCTACTGCCATCTTCATGGTAATTGCATCAACTAATCAAAGGTATTGCAAGAAAAACAATTGAATCAATTGAATTGAGAAATTGAGTTCAATAACAATAGTTAAGGATTCAAGTTATATAACCCGCCTTCAATTGAGCTTCAAAGATTGGAGCTTCACGTCAACAATGGTGGAAGAAGATTTTGCAACTCCCCCAAGGCTCGTCCTCAAGTTTTGGAGTGAAAAGATTGGCTAGGGTTGAAGATGGAGTGAAGAAAAGAAGAAATTATGCATTGATTTATGATTTCCACCATGAAATCAAGATGAAAGAAGGTCAAGAAGCTTACCAAAAGGTTGGGGGTCGTCCTCATGGTCCTTCAAAGCTTCCTTGGTAGTTTTGAAATCAAAGGGTGGAAGTGAATTTGAAATTATCCTTTCATTCTATGGATAAATGAGCTTATATGTGAATTTTATTGAAAATTCATTTAGGAGAGAGAAAGTAGGAATTATCCCCTCAATTCCCTTGCCACTTGTCCCCTTTCTTTCCTTAGAGACAAGGCTATCCTATTTGCCTCTTATTCCTCTAAATTGTCCATGTTTTAAAGAAAAGCAAATTAAGCACCTTAACCCTTTTTATATTAATATCCATAAGTGAGTGGATATTTCTTTTTCTTATAAAAAGGTGAGTGGGTTTTTCACCTCCTTGAGATATTTCGTGTCCCTTGAAAAGCACAAGGACGTACACACAAATCTGAATTCAACCATTTCAATTTTGGTTGAAGGTCCTTCAATTATTTTATTTATTCTTGCATTAATTTGAACTAGGGTTTCCATTTATGCTTAAATCTTGATTATTTTAAAATCAAGATTCTCTCTCCTTCAAAGAGATAAAAATGAGACGCCCCACTCATTTTATTTGCTCCACATGATCCCAAGAAACAGTAGGGACCATTTTGAAGTGGTAATTTGCATATTGAACCCTAGGCTTTGGGTAAATTGCACATTACACCAAAACTAGGTTTTAATGCACAAACATTGCTTTATCAGCTCTTTCTTGGTATTCAGGCTATCACAAGCCATACCTGTACATCATCTTCACTCTCATGATGATTCAACATATGAGGAACATGTTATCATGCACAATTTGCAAATAAAGCCCTCAACTTGGGTAATTTGCACTTTAGTCCAAAATAAGCAAAACATTGATTTCATCAATATTCAAAAAGGACTAAAATTGCAATATAATTTCCTCTTGAGACTTAATTACTTTTCAAAAGATAAGAGCAAACATATAATCACTTTTATTAAACAAAACACTTAGGGTTAAAACATAACCCATGTCAGGGATGTTACAAGTTATCCACCCCTTACAAGGATTTTGTCCCCGAAATCATCAACGAAAACATCAAGAGAAAAGAGAAGGGTACTTCCTCCTCATCTCTTCCTCTAGCTACCACGTAGCTTATTCAATGCCACGATGATTCCAGAGAACTTTTACAAGACAAATGTCTTTCTTTTTCAACTTCTTGATTTTTCTGTCAAGAATCAACACAGGTCCTTCAACATAAGATATATCATCATTTAGTTCTACCTCCATAGGTTGCAGAACCAACTCTGTGTCAGGATGATACTTCCTCAGCATGGAAATATGGAACACTAGGTGCAATCTATGCAGCTCAGGTGGTAACTCCAGCTTATAGGATACCTTTCCCATCCTCTCAATGATTGGATAAGGTCCCATAAATCTAGGAGCTAACTTTCCCTTCTTTCCAAATCTAAGGATACCTTTCCAAGGTGAGACCTTGAGATAGACTCTGTCTCCAACATGGAATTTAAAGGGTCTATGATGCTTATCAGCATATGATTTTTGCCGATCCTGGGCAGCTTTCAACTATTGTTGTATACCTTTAATTTTCTCAGTTGTTTGCTGAACCAGCTCAGGACCCAAGAGTTGGTACTCCCCTATTTCATACCAACATAAGGGAGATCTACAACGTCTACCATATAAAGCCTCATATGGTGCCATATCAATACTGTGATGATAGCTATTATTATAAGCAAACTCTATCAAGCTCAGATGTAGATCCCAACTTCCTATAAATTGAAGGATACATGCCCTCAACAAGTCCTCCAAAGTTTGTATAATCCTTTTAGATTGTCCATCTGTCTGTGGGTGAAAGGTTGTACTAAACCTTAACTCTGTACCCAAAGTTTTATGAAGTCGCTCCCAAAAATGACTTGTAAACTGGGGACCTCTATCGGATACAATAGTAACTAGAACCCCATGTAGCCGCACTATCTCATCTATGTAGATCTGTGCAAGCTTATCAGCAGTGTAGGTTGTTTTGACAGGAATGAAATGTGCTGCCTTAGTCAACCTATCAACTATCACCCAAATGGAATCGTGACTTTTGGCTGTTCTAGGAAAACCAACCACAAAGTTCATGGTTACATGATCCCATTTCCACTGCGGTATAGGCAGAGGTTGCATAGTTCCTGCAAGCTTTTGATGTTCAGCTTTAACCTGCTGACACACTGGACACCACATAACAAATTCAGATACATCTTTCTTCAATCCAGAACACCAATACATATCTTTTAAGTTATGATACATCTTGGTGCTTCCTGGATGCATAGCATACATTGAAGAATGATCTTCTTCCAGAACTAACTTCCTTAAGTTATCCACATCAGGTACTACCATCCTATCATGGTAACAGACTACTTGATCATCTGAATCATGGAAGACATCC
Source organism: Alisma plantago-aquatica (assembly GCA_963693085.1). Taxonomy (NCBI): domain Eukaryota; kingdom Viridiplantae; phylum Streptophyta; class Magnoliopsida; order Alismatales; family Alismataceae; genus Alisma; species Alisma plantago-aquatica. The sequence continues at coordinate 944,765,402 of OY856410.1, read as the reverse complement.
CGTTTCTCACTACCATACTCTGATCTAATCTGCTGAACTACAACATCAGCTTGATGTGCTTCTTTAATCTGCTGTCTCAGAGTTGGTTTTATGTGCATCTCAGCTAACAACCCGGCTAACAATGACACTTTAAGTTGTACATTGTTTTACCTCAAGGAGATAAGCATATCTCTCTTAGAGCACACTAAGGAGTTCAACTGTGCTATGTTTAAGGCTGGTGTTGCTGATTTTCTACTTAGTGCATCAGCAACCACATTGTCTTTCCCTGGATGATAATCAATTGTACAATCATAGTCCTTGATTAACTCCATCCAGCGACGTTGCCTCATGTTTAGCTCATGCTGAGAAAAGATATACTTTAGGTTCTTATGGTCTGTGAAAATCTGGAATGTTTCTCCATAGAGATAATGTCTCCAGATCTTCAAGGCATTGACCACAGTAGCTAACTCTAGATCATGTGTCAGATAATTCTCCTCGTGTTTCTTAAGCTATCGAGAAGAAAAAGAAATCACTTGATTATCCTGCATCAACACACATCCTAAGCCATTCTTAGATGCATCACAGAAAACTACATACCCCTTCCCCTGTTCAGGTAATATCAGCACAGGTGCACTTGTCAACCTTTCTTTCAACAACTGGAATGATTGTTGACACTTGTCATTCCAGACAAAAGGAACTTCCTTCCTGGTCAACTTAGTCAGGGGTAAAGCTATAGAGCTGAAGTTCTTAATGAACCTCCTGTAATAGCCTGCCAACCCTAAGAAACTGCGAATTTCTGTTGGTGTCTTAGGTTTTTCCCATTGTAGGACAGATTCTACTTTCTTAGAATCAACACGAATACCTGAAGCAGATATTACGTGTCCAAGAAAAGAAACTTCTGGTAACCAGAACTCACATTTGCTAAACATAGCATACAACTTATGCTTTCTTAGCAAGGCCAAAGCTTGACGAAGATGCTGCTCATGTTGTTGAGCAGCTCTACTATATATCAAGATGTCATCTATAAAGATGACTACACATTGATCAAGAAAAAGTCGAAAGATTCTATTCATGAGTTCCATAAATGCAGTTGGTGCATTAGTTAGTCCAAATGACATAACTGTGAACTCATAATGACCATACCTTGTCCTAAAGGCAGACTTACATATGTCACCCTCCTTAATATGCAACTGATGGTATCCTGACCTCAGATCTATCTTAGAAAAGACGGTTTCACCACACAACTGATCAAACAAGTCATCAATCCATGGTAGAGGATACTTTTTCTTTATGGTTACTTTATTTAACTGTCTGTAATCAATGCATAAACGCATAGACCCATCCTTCTTCTTAACAAAGAGGACCGGAGCACCCCATGGTGAAGTACTCGGTCAGATAAAACCATTCTCAAGAAACTCTTGCAGTTGTTTCTTGAGCTCTGCCATTTCAGCAGGTGCCATTCTATACGGCGTTTGCGCTATTGGTTGCGTTCTCGGGATTAGATTAATTTCAAAATCAATCTCTCGGGGCGGTGGAACACCTGGAAGTTCTTCAGTAAATACATCTTCAAATTCCCTGACTATTGGAACTTCAAAAAGATGAGGGATCTCCATTGTGGTATCAAGCACATGGGCTAAGAACGCAAAGCATCCTTGTCTCATCAGCTTCTCAGCTACCATAGCTGACACAAGACATGTTGGAAGAATCTTTCTATCTCCCTGAAAGATCCATGTGTCACCATTATCTGTGAACACAACCTGCTTGGAACCACAATCCAAGACAACTTTATACTTTTCTAAGGTGTCCATACCAAGAATTATATCAAACCCATGCATTTCAATTGGTATAAGATCCACCCGAATGCGATGTTCAGAAAAGGAAAGATTGCAGGGAGAACATACCTCCCACAACACTATAGATCCCAACAAAGGGGTTTCTAGCAACAAACTATCTTCTCTATGACTGAAAATCATGTCACAGTCATGAATCACTTCTCGAGTGATAAAAGAGTGTGTAGCACCCAAATCAATTAACACAGATACGAAGCAGGATGAATATATATCAGAATAAAATAATTCCATCTGACCTGTCACAACCCTGGGATTGACAACTGCTTCGGGCTGATTCATTGCATAGAATCTAGTCGTTGCTTGCCGTTGACCCTGTGCTTGATTGTTGGATGTTGACGATCTAGCTTGGGACGTTTGTCCACATCCTCTAGTACCACTACCAGACTTCTGCCTTTGAGAGCCTTGCTGACTCTACCTCAGTTGCTGGGTCACATTCCTGACTTTTTTAGGACAATCCCTCACCACATGGCCTTCTCTCTGTAACATCCCTGACCTGGGTTATGAATTAACCCTAGGTGTTTTGCCTAAGAAATGTAATTAAATCTTTTTGATTATCTTTTGGCATGTAATTAAGTTCCTAAGGAACATACATTTTCATTTCTGTCCTTTTTAAACAATGATTGTAGTATTGTTTGGTAATACAGGGACCTATGTGCAAATTACCCAATTAGAGGGGTTAACTTGCAAATAACATAGGTTAAGATGTTCCTCTAATAAAGAGACATCATATGAAGGAATATGATGAGGTATGATGGATTTCCCAAGTTTGGGCACCAAGGTGCAGCTTGTGGAGCAATCCTTGTGCTTAAACCCTAATTTTGGTGTAAAGTGCAATTTACCCAAAATGTGGGGTGCAAATTGTGCTATACACTTTCTAGAATATCTTTTATGACTCTTGACATCATTTAGAGAAGAAAGGATGAGAGGGGCACTTCTATTAAATAATTGGATAAGAAGGATGACCTTTGAAGTGAAAACACCTAGTATGAGTAAGAAGACCCTTCATATATATATACCTTAGTGTGCATATTGGTTTTCTTTACCCTTAGATCTTGAGTTTTGATGGGCCTTGATTAAGTTTTGATAGCTTGAACTTGCCTTATAAATAAGGAGGGACTTGGATGAGAATTACATGCTTTAGAGGTCCTTATGGTGAAAATCAGCCTAAGCTATATAAGCACCTTTCTTTCCAAACCAAGCAAACGTTTTCCTTCACTTCCTCACTTCTTATCTTTCTCAACCGGCCAAAGCAAATCTCAGGAGCTCAAGGGGACGACCAACCTGTTCTAGGTAAGAGAACACCACCTTCTAGCTTGGATTCATGGAGGAAATTGTATTACAAGGTTGAATTGCTAGTTTTCTTACTTAGGTTCCTTGTTCTAGCCGACCATCCCCATCTTTTTCTTGAAGAATTGACCTTGGCCGACCTGTGGAGCTCAAGACGCCATTAAAGGCTTGAAGCTTGGAAGCTTGGAAGCTCTAGGAACCACGTTTGAGGTGGGTTTTATAACTCTAACTCTTAGCTTTGTTATGCATATCTTTGTTCTTGTTTTCTATGATTTAGTTCTTCTTCTACCTCCCTTCTACCTTGCTCTTTTGCAAGCAAAACGGTGGAGGAACCGACCTGAACAGAGGTTGAGGATGATAGGCGTGGATTCCTAGGTCACTTTATGAAACGACCTTGGGCCCTTTTGGTCCAAACGGGTGCAACTCATTTAAGGTCAAACGGGTTCAACCCGTTTGATCTCAAACGATCCTGCAAGATCGTTTGGATCAAAACGACCCCAAGACCGTTTCATAGGGTTGACCAAGGTATGACCATTTGAGGGTCTGTTCATAATGTATTGAATTTATTTCTTACAAATAATTATAATCTAATTCCTAACCAATTGATAGTTGAAGGCACTTCAACACCCTAACCCTAATCGGGTTGAAATTGCTGATTTTAATTATAGATCTTGTTGAGTTTTGGGTTGGAGGATCCAAACGGGTTCAAACCCGTTCGGGGTTCACCCAAACGGTCTCACACTCGTTTAGTGACACCCCAAGACCGTTTGGAGGTCTAGGGTTAAGGAAAACTGATCCATTGTAGGTCCAATTTCAATAGGTTGAAGAATTGATAAAAGTGCTGTTTTTAGACCTAATTAGGGTTCAATCCTAATCAAATCAACTTAGATTTTGGTCAAACTTTGGGCAAACGGTCTCAAGACCGTTTGGAGGTCATCCAAACGATCTCAAGACCGTTTGGGCCAAGTTTGGGCCCAATTGGAGTTCAATTGATAGGTTCAATTACAATTTGTTTCACATTGTTGAGAATTGATGATTAGCCGATTGGAAACCCTAATTGAGTTAGACTTAACCCTAATTGGCTTTCAATTAAGGGTCAATTTGGAGTCCAATTGATTGAGGCTCATCCTAATTGACTCAATCTGTAAGTGGTTAACATGGCTTTGGCCAATTAAAGGCTTCAACATAGGAAACCCTATTCAAACATAACCTATGTGTCACCTTTTATGTTCATGCGGTTTGGACCCAAGTAAGTTCACACTCGTTTGAGTCCAAATGAGTTCACACTCGTTTAAGTCCAAACGAGTCTACACTCATTTGATCTCAAATGGGTTCACACTCATTTGATCTCAAACGGGTTCACACTCGTTTGATCTCAAATGGGTTCACACTCGTTTGATCTCAAACGGGTTCACACTCGTTTGATCTCAAACGGGTTCACACTCGTTTGATCTCAAGTGGGTTCACACCCGTTTAAGATCAAGGGGGGTCCACACTCGTTTAAAGGCCCAAATGGGTTCTAGGTCGTTTGAGGTTAAACGAGTTCAAGGTCATTTAAGAATCAAATGGGTTGAAGGTTGAAGATCAAACCCTAAACCAATTGGAGTTTTTCAAGGTTGATTATACTTAATCACTTTAAGGTGTAAATGGTTCAATGATGATCTAATCTAAACCATAATGGTAACTTAAGATATTAAGGGACTAAGTGATTAATGAATTGACCCATGAGGATGATCAATGGGTAATTTACCAAAATGCCCCTGAGAGGTTTAATTGAGTTATACCTTGTTCTAATCAAACTCGAATCACTTGATAGTGGTGATTTGGTTTATGTAGATCAAAGGGGACTTAACCTAACCTAATCTAAGTGGTGTAGTCACCATCTACTAGTGAGAGGAGAGAGAAAGTACCATTTATGGTGGAAACTCAAGTAAAATACCTTCAATATACATGAATGTGCATAATTAGGGTACGATCCACTTATGAGAGATCATGGAAACCCTAATTATGGTAATTGGTGAATCTTGATCTTATCTGAGGGCTTTAATGATGATGTTTCTCATGCATGGTGATGTAATGAGATTAATTCACCATGAGGTGAATAGTAAACCCTAATTCTAGGGTGATGACATATATTGTGAATAGTAAACCCTAATTCTAGGGTGATGACATATATTGTGAATAGTAAACCCTAATTCTAGGGTGATGACATATATTGTGAATAGTAAACCCTAATTCTAGGGTGATGACATATATTGTGAATAGTAAACCCTAATTCTAGGGTGATGACATATATTGTGAATAGGAAACCCTAATTGATGAAAATCAGGGAATCTAACCCTTGTAAGAATATAAGGGTACAACTCTTGATATGAACTGCTTACTATTATCAGTTGAATTAACCATGCAGGTTTCTATACATGATGGTGATCATATCCAGGTAAGGATTATGATTTCATATTCATTGGAAACATGTTATTAGCTTTATGAATAATGACATATGTTGATGCCTAGTAAGTGGCATCTTATGAGAATGATAGGCTGTAAGAGCCATGAATATCATCAAGGTCATGCTTGTCAAATGACTTGTGATTGGACGATTGAGAAATGCTAATTGATGTGAGTTAGACTTGATACATTTAGTATTCTACTTTCATAGCTGCTATGCTAATGATTAATGTTTGAAAACATATATGATGCTAAAAGAATACTAAAATGTACCTAATAACCAAGTTTAATCATACCATGTAGAGCCCTGATCATAGATCCATCATTGTCAGAATTTAAATGATGGTGAAACAGGTTTTCTTAAGGGAACTCCTGGATCACATACTTTAGAGTATGTGGGGGAATATGGATGTGTATATCCTTACATCCTAGTGTAGGAGTTGATGTTGATGTATCTTAATCCATCAACCCTTCACTATATGTTTATACTGGGATGATGTAACACTATTCTTCCAAGGGAATCTTTTATACTGCATCGATGAGAGATAAACAGGAAATCTTTCGATGGCGAAGAGAGTGCAGAATGCCACTGTGACTCTAATAGCGAAGTACCAGAATACCCTGGTAAGCTATATTAGCAGGGACACTAGATGTCCTGCATGTTTATCCTCATTCTGACTGAGGTAGTTGAGGGTCATGAGAATCCGTCTCTTTCGATGACCTAGTATGATACCGATGCGACTTACTAGTGATCAGTTGGAGCATGAGCGGTATACCTCATCTCCACAGGGCATAATGATGTTTGTAAAACATAATCAACCGCGTAGCATAACTGCTTAGGTTGAACTACGAGGAACATTGATTGATATTACATTGCTTGTTTTTAATATCCTGTTCAAGCATTAGTATACGTGATCTTCATATTCCTTAAATAAAGATGAGTATTTGTTATCAGGCCTGCTGTGAGTAACCTAAATTACCTACTCATGATATTCCTTTGATTGATTTTAAAAAAGTTTCCGGCAGAGAGTTATAACTCTCGCTTGGACAATTATTTAAAATTGTCTCACCCCGTAGATTTCTACCTTTAGGTGAACGTCGAGGTCAAAGGAACCGATCTACAGGTGGACAGCAGCAACAACAGCAAATTCAGGAGCAGCAATGACTTCAGGTGGAAACACTGTGCTGTCTAGTCTTGTAGTCAGAATAGTCTTATGTCGTCTTTGTACACTCAGGTCCTAGGAGTTTGTTGATATGAGAATTTTGAAATCTTGAGATTTTGTATCATGACGTATATAATCACTCGAGAAGTGATTTATCAGAGATGTAAACAGTTCATCTTACTTTTATAAAAGGAGTTTCAGGTTTTTAAGATCTCATTTTCGAAAAGTTTTAATTTCTCATGATTTTTGTGTTCCGCTGTTAAACGAATCGCTTCCGCTATGTTTATCTTGTGTTTTGGAGATCAGAGCCCACACTCTCCCACATCTATAACATGTTACATTTCCCTTCTGTGGTCTGGGTGGTCCTGTTACTGACATTGAGGCTGAGCTGTGAGCCCCCTTCGGTGGTAAACTATGGCCTCTACCCTTACTTGACGTCCATTGCGTCTGGGTATTGAACCTTGGTTGTGGTGTAGACACAGAATACCTTGGTTTCTTAAAACTTCCAGAACTCTATCCTTGGAACTGTGGGTACTCTTTCTTTCCCTTGGTCTGTCGCTTCTCAATTACGGACCTCCCTATTCATCTTACAGACTCCACAAAAGTGGCAAATCTCTCCCGGTTCTCCAGAGCAGACACCAGAGTGGTCAATTCAGCATTCAATCCCTTCTCGAATCACCAAATTCTCTCCTCATCTGTAGATGCCATATGCGGAAAAAACCACAAAAGTTCCATGAACCTAGCTTCGTATTCGCTAATGTTCATTTGTCCTTGCCTCAACCTCTCAAATTGAGAGATTTTCTCATCTAGATACGTCTTGGGAAAGTATCTAGTGACGAATTCACATCGGAATTCATCCCATCTGATCACAACACCAGGTCTTTTGCCTTCCTTAATTGTACACCAGTGGCCAGCACTCCCTTTTAGGAGATATATTGCATGCCTCACCTTCTCATCATCAGGAATCATGAGGATTCTAAAGGATTTCTCCAGTTCAGTCAACCATAGGTCAGCATCCGCTGGGTCGACTGTACCAGCATACTCTATGGCTCCTACCCTCCTAAGCCATTCAAAAGTTTTGTCGGCTCCATGTCTTTCATCATGGGCTGGTTCCCTAGGTGCAGGCAATGGAATCCTATCCGTCATATGGGTCATAGCTGCTATAAACTGTCCAAACATATTTTGGAAAGCTGGATTCCCCATATCAGCTTGGTTGAATAGGGGTTGATCAAGTACAGGCTCCTCCCTATCTTGATCTCTTACACCTCCTCCTAGTGCAGTAACACTGCTCTCAGCAGCATGTTCATCGTGTGATCCATACATCTTTAGTTCTTCTTCTCCTCCTATATGAGCATAAGACACTATCAGACAAACTGGAAGACACTAGAACAGACTCAACAACCTTAATCCTATGTCTCTATAGACTCAGCGAACCTAGAGCTCTGATACCACTAATTTGTGATGTTTGTTTCCAAACATCGATTAAGATTAATGCGGAAGCGGTCGTTAACAATGGATTATTGAAAAATCACTAAAAATTAAAACCATTTATCAAGAGATCCATTCACAGGAAAACTCTTTCAATCAGAACCAAAGTAAATTATTACATACCGGTTCATATATACATGTCATGTCTCATTGCTTCTCGAGGCATACAAGCATTCACTACTCTTTCTCATCTGTACACAGGTAGTATAAGAACCTCGAGGCTTGAAGCCTAAAATCTCAGATCACATTATTAAAAGCACTAACTCCTAGGACCCGAGAGTACAGAGACGACTCATAGGGCTAACTATACAAAACCAGACAGCCAATATCTCCACCTGATGGATCACTGCTGTCCTTGCTATTGCTGCTGCTGCTCTTCCTCTGCTACAAAGGTTCTTCCTCTTTGTCTATGTCTACCTAAAAAACGTTGGATTCCACGGGGGTGAGATAATTATAAAAATTTCCCCTGGGGAGATATAACTCTCTGCAAAAACATTATTATTGCAGTTTAATAGAAATAAACTGAGTAGTGGAATCATAAGATTAACAACAGTTAATTTAATATCTATGCAGATTAGAGCAACATTCTCACTTAAGCTTATCAGTTGTAACTTGATAAAAAAACATGTCTAATATTCAATAAAGAATTGAAGGACATTTATAACACTTATCCATCTAGGATATAACATCAACCAGTGATTCTCATATTTCAATCTTATGCAAATATGCTACATGGCTGATTACATTTTTCAAACATACTTAAGCTCTGACGAGATGAGGTATACCACTCATACTCCAACCGACCATTGCTAAATCGAAATCGGTACCATAAATAGGTCAATGGAAGAGTCAGATTCCCATGACCTCCCACATCCCGGTCAGTACGGGATCACAAGCAGGACTATGTAAATTTCTTAAGATAGCTTTCCAGGGTATATTGGCAACTTCTCTATAGAGTTACAATGTCAACTGCACTCTCATCGGCAATCGAGAGATTTAATATTTATCTCCATCGACCCGACATTAAATATCATTGGGAGATTAATGATACATCCATCCCAACCATCAGGAGATTTGTGATACATCCATCCCAACACATGAAGGATTAAGAGGTTTAATGTTTATGTTCCATCAATCTCTTCACCAGGATGTAAGGATATTTTCGCCCATTTACCCCCACATATTCAAAATATGTGAATTCCAGGAAATCCATAGGAAAACCTATTTCACCATCACCAACTACTGACGATGATGGATCTATGGTCAGAGCACTACATGAATAGATTTCACTTGATTAATTAAGTACATTTTCATATTATTTTAGCATTAGCCATTTCTCAAACATAACTTATTATGACAATGTTATAAAGAGACATGTACTATTTTTATCAATTACTTATCAGTCTTTAAAAGACATTGGGAACTCAGTCCCTCATTTCAATAGTGGGAATTCTCATCCCTATACAATCTCATCACCACAATTATATGGTTATGGGTATTCAAACCCTTAGCTCATCATTACCATTTTTCCAGGTAACTATCACCTTCAGGTCATCTGACCAAGGTAAACATGATACTTGCTATTACAAGCATCACTCATGGTACATGAGGCCCATTAACTATCTTGTTACCTCTTAGCATGCATCAAGGTATATTATGGCACACAAGGCCCAATAAATAACAGTGAATAACATCATAGCTCATACCTGGCCATGACCACCATTTCATAATACCTGCATGGTTAGTGTAGATGATAATAGTAAATTCAATTACATATGAGTACCACGCATAATAAATATGGATTCACTATTCAAGGGTAACACCACTATTCCCTTACTAGGGTTAGGGTTTCCCATTTCATGTCATTTGGGAACATTCATCCCATTACCCAGATCAAGATTATGGTTTATCACCATATTGTCCAAGATTAGGGTTTCATAAAACATTACATAGTATCACCCTGGATTTGAGTTCCACATCACATCAAACATCAGGGTTTCTCATAAAATCACCCTAAGTTAGGGTTTCACATAAATTCCATCCCAGAATAAGGTTTACATACAATAACCCACAATTAGGGTTTACTGTTCATCCTAATTAGGGTTTCATGTTCCATTACCCATAATTAGGGTTTACTATTCATCCCAATTAGGTTTTCATGTCCATTATCCATAATTAGGGTTTACTATTCATCCCAATTAGGTTTTCTATTCAAGTACCCATAATCAGGGTTTACTATTCTTCCTAATTTAGGATTTTGCATCACATTACCCTAAATTAGGTTTACACATATCATCACCCTAGATTAGGGCTACATCCTTACCCTGGATTAGGGTTTCACTTAAATTTCCCTAAATTAGGGTTAGGATTCAATAACCTTGTCAATTAGGGTTTATGCTCATGATTAGGGTTTCATGATCTCCTTGCTAAGGATCATTCCCTTAATCACCACATGAATCATATTCATGTATGAATTCCATTCTATCATTCTCTCAACTTGATTAGTTTATATCAACCCTTCAATCAAGTACATACAACTATGATTGACATAGTGTACTAAGTTATTGTTCTTACAAACAATTAGGGTTTATCCCTTTAATGGTACTAATCATTTAGGTACTTTTAGGATTTCAACCTTTGTACCTTCATTGATTACCATCACTATCAATCATTGGATCATTGGAACAATCATCATCTTCAATTTCCAAATGATTGAATCACGACTGACCTTTATTTGGTTTTGAGGTTTCATCACCAAATGGTTTTGAAACCGTTTGACCTCAAACTGTTTTGAAATTGTTTGATCCCAAACGGTTTCAAGACCGTTTGGGCCAAATCAGTCTCTAAACCGTAAGGGTTATTTATATAAACTCGTCAATCAATTGAACATGCTTTGCTACATTGAAACCTTTAATCGATTGAATTGTTGGAGTTCAACAATTATTGGCCCTTGGATTTTCAATCCTTCAATCACCACCTTTGACCATCCATGCGGTCTTGAGGTGCTTGATCTCATGCGGTCTTGAGGTGCTTGACCTCATTCGGTTTTGAAACCAAATCACCCATTCGGTTTTGAAACTGAATCACTTCAATCAACCTTGAAAATGATTCCAATCATTTAGTTTTGAAGTGAGTTATCCAATCAATCTTGGGTATAATTACCCATTCAATTTTGTGTATCTAACCCATTCGGTTTGTAATGGAATTACCCATTCCGTCTTGCACTTACTTGGCCATTCAGTTTTGAAACCGAATCCACTCATTCGGTTTTGAAATTGAATTGGTTCATACGGTTTTGCAAACTGGCTGCTCCTATTCTTGATTGAGGTGTATGCTTGTGATGATGTCATCATCATCAACCTGCAAACCCACGAAACCTACTGCCATCTTCATGGTAATATCATCAACTAATCAAATGTATTGCAAGAAAAACAATTGAATCAATTGAATTGAGAAATTGAGTTCAATAACAATAGTTAAGGATTCAAGTTATATAACCCGCCTTCAATTGAGCTTAAAAGCTTGGAGCTTCACGTAAACAATGGTGGAAGAAGCTTTTGCGACTCCCCCAAGGCTCATCCTCAAGTTTTGGAGTGAAAAGATTGGCTAGAGTTGAAGATGGAGTGAAGAAAAGAAGAAATTATGCATTGATTTATGATTTCCACCATTAAATCAAAATGAAAGAAGGTCAAGAAGCTTACCAACAGGTTGGGGGTCGTCCTCCTGGTCCTTCAAAGCTTCCTTGGTCGTTTTTCAAGCAAAGGGTGGAAGTGAATTCGAAATTATCCTTTCATTCTATGGATAAATGATCTTACATGTGAATTTTATTGAAAATTCATTTAGGAGAGAGAAAGTAGGAATTATCCCCTCAATTCCCTTGCCACTTTCCCCCTTTCTATCCTTAGAGACGAGTCTATCCTATTTTCCTCTTATTCCTCTCAATTATCCATGTTTTAAAGAAAAGCAAATTAAGCACCTTAACCCTTTTTATATTAATATCCATAAGTGAGTGGATATTTCTTTTTCTTATAAAAAGGTGAGTGGGTTTTTCACCTCCTTGAGATATTTTGTGGCCCTTGCAAATCACAAGGACGTCCACACATATCTGAATTCAACCATTTCAATTTTGGTTGAAGGTCCTTCAATTATTTAATTTATTCTTGCATTAATTTGAACTAGGGTTTCCATTTATGCTTAAATCTTGATTATTTTAATATCAAGATTCTCTCTCCTTCAAAGAGATACAAATGAGATGCCCCTCTCATTTTATTTGCTCCAAATGATCCCAAGAAACAGTAGGGACCATTTTGAAGTGGTAATTTTCATATTGAACCCTAGGTTTTGGGTAAATTGCACATTACACCAAAACTAGGTTTCAATCCACAAACATTGCTTTATCAGCTCTTTCTTGGTATTCAGGATATCACAAGCCATACCTCTGCATCATATTCACTCTCATGATGCTTCAACATATGAGGAACGTATTATCATGCACAATTTGCAAATAAACCCCTCAATTTGGGTAATTTGAACTTTAGTCCAAAACAAGCAAAACATTGATTTCATCAATATTCAAAAAGGACTAAAATTGCAATATAAGTTCCTCTTGAGCCTTACTTACTTTTCAAAAGATAAGAGAAAACATATAATCACTTTTATTAAACAAAAAACTTAGGGTTAAAACATAACCCAAGTCAGGGATGTTTAATTAGGTCTTCCCAATGTGCGGCTTGGCCACTTATGACCTTCCCATACTGGGGCTTGGTCTGACCTTCCCAACCTGTGGCTTGGTCCTTTAGTCATCACCATGAATTTACTCATATTTTCATTCATAAATCCCAGAGGTGGTATGCGGGTTCGAGCAAGTTATAAGCATTATAAGGTGATAGTGATATTCACTTTATAGATTGCAAGAATTAAAGTTCATCCAAGCATTTAATTTCAAGAAATTGATAAAACCTCAGAAATTGTCATGAAACTAAATCGATTAGCCATAAGCGTAACCACATACTTGATTTGGAAGTCTCAAAACTAAGCAAGACATCTAATCCAATCAAGAAGTCCAATCAATCAAGCCAAGCAATAAATCAAGCAACTTGATCCTGAAAAATATTCATAACACCTATTTGTTATAATTGCATCCAAACACCTCTTATTGACTTGGGATTCCATTCTAGGGTTTCTAAGCCCCATGAGGGTATCTTGGTTTTACTTTCCAATTTTACCCTTTTAGGTCAACAAACCCTAAAAGCACTTTTCCATTCAGAAAAACCCTAATTAACCAACTTATCCAAATTAAGGATCTTTATTCACAAATTAGTTCAAGAACATCATTTTCATGCCTTGTTGATTGATTTCCACAATTAAAACCATTAAACCTCACAATTATAAAAATTAGTGTTTTTAAGTCCATTAATGCACTTTTATCAGTATGGAACCCTAATTAGGCAAATCATGAACAATTATCATCCACTTTGATCTAATCCACCCTTTTTATGTCAAAAGATTAAACTTTTCTCATAATATCTAGGGAACATCATTAGATCCTTTAATCTTCAAAACTTAGGGTTTTAAATTAATTAAAACCATAAAAGGTAGAACCTTTACACACTTTTTGAATTACAAGAAAATTTAGTCATCATATTCATTTTTATTGGATTCTGTGGATTTTTCTGATCAATATATAACATGTCCCCGTTGGGTAATCCTACAATTAGTTATGATTTTAACAAGAAAATCATTTTGTTGACCGACCATGGCCCGCCACCTAATTACTTAGGCTATTTTCAGCCATGCCAACGGGGCCAGGATTGAGCCAATCAGCTCATGCCATGGAGACACCACGTCCTGGGGGGGTCACTTAATCAACAAAAAAATGTGAAAGGGAAGTAATACCCTTACCTATTCCACACACGGCCAAGGGTAGAGTCACCCTTTTCCCTTCTCCCATCTTCAACCTCTTGTTAGTAATCCTCTACTCCCAGATGAGTCAACTTAGGAGTTGACTTTGTGCCTCAACTCATTGAAGCAACAAGTGATGATGCCAACACCTCTACCTAACCTTGTCGAGCACGCTGATGGCCTCAATGCACTCAAGGGTAGTCGGAGATGTTGGGATGACAAGCTGAACTTCGGTGAGATCCATGGAGGATGCTAGAGGTTGAGAATAAGGGTATAAGTCAAAATTGAAGGTGGGGTCATGATCTCTCGGGTGTGTGTGCTTGAGAGAGCCTTGGCGTTCTTGCAAAGGGTCTTGGGTCCTCCTTTTATAGGTGAGATCTCTCGGGTTAGATCTGTCTCCATGGTGGTTTGGCTAATTCTTCTAGATCCCTCCAAATCCTAGGAAAGTTAGGATGGATCTATACAGTTGCTTGCCACAAACTCGTTGAGCCAATTTCCATATTTTCACATGCATAGGGTTGCAAGGAAATCGATCATAGAAACATCTCAGTTCTGTCCTGGTTTTTCCCTATTTGACTGGAGGTAAGGGATGACCACACACCATTGGATCTCAGATCCAATAGTCCATGTCATGCACAGTTATAAAAGGTCAAATACATCAATTTCAAAATAGAAAATCGTGACATTGAGATCAAACGGTCCACGTCATGCACACTTATAAAAGGTCAAATAAATCAATTTCAAATTGGAATAGAAAATCGTGACATTTATTGATATTCCTCTCACTTTAGGAATTTTTTAAAAATCCATATCTCCCAAACCACACATCCTTTTAATCCCAAAATTTAAGCAAAACTCTTTAATGACTTAAATACTTGTTTGCAAAGTTTGGAACCAAAACTTAAAAATAAAAGAGACTTTTCTCCATATGCAAGTCATCCACTCAAAAGGCATATTTTATGCAATTAAAATTCATATTTTCTCTTTCTTTCTCTTCTATTTTCTTTCTTTTGATTTTCTTTTCTTATTAGAAACCAAGTGGAATCGAAACTTAATCAATAGTGGTCATCCATACCACTTTCTAGAGAATTCTACATAATTCTCACAATTATCCCTTTATTTCTTTCTCCTTTTATTTATTATGGGATCTCTTGTATCTCTTTTTCCCTTTTATCATCATTGGATTTATCAAATCAGTATGGACCACAAAATCATGCATCCAAGGGAAATATTGCAAAAGAACCCATTCTTTGAAAACAAATCATACAATTTTCCATTCAAATATCTTTTATTTGAAAATTTGCATTTCAATTCATACAAAAAATTTGAGGCTATAACATCCCCCCTATAGGAATTTGCCCCCAAAATTCTACCAGTTAAATAAACAGTTTAGGGTAGGCCTTTTCCATGTCCGTCTTCAGCTCCCATGTGGCTTCATCCTCTCCATGGTGCTTCCAGAGAAGTTTTACCATCTCTATCTTTTTACTCTTCAGCTCTTTCACCTTGATATCCAGTATCCTCACAGGTGACTCAGGGTAAGTCAACCTCCCTTAGAGTTCAATAGGTTCAATGCTCAGCACATGGCCTGGGTCCTTTACATAGTGCTTAAGATTGGAAACACGGAACACATCATGCATCATACTATCCTTAAGGGGTAAGGCCAAACGATAAGTAGCTTCACCAATATGTTCCAAAATCTCAAAAAGACCCACGTATCGGGGACTCAACTTTCCTCTGTTCTTAGCTATAGCTCAAAGGGGTCAAAATTTTAGAAAGACATGTTCACCCAGAGTGAAGTGCAAGTCAGTCTGCTTTGCATCAGCATATGACTTCTGTGAAGCTTGCGCTCTCTTTAGCCTTTTCTTGACCAAAGTGACTTTATAAGCATATAACTGTAGTTCGTCAGACCTCAACAAGGTCCTTTCACTAATATCATCCCAGTGAAGTGGTGACCGACACTGACTCCCATAGAGAGCTTCGTATGGAGGCATCCTGATACTAGCCTGGTAGTTGTTATTGTAAGCAAACTTAGCTAGGGGCAGGTATTTCTCCCATGATCCACCCCAATCAAGCACACATGCTCTCAATAGATACTCTAAAGTCTAGATCGTCCTTTCTAACTGTCCATCAGTCTAGGGGTGGTAAGTTGTGCTAAACTTTAGTCTAGTACCTAGTTCTTCTTGCACTTGCTTCTACAACTTGGAAGTGAACTTTGGGTCACAATTAGAAATAATAGAACTCGGAATACCATGCAGTCGTACTATCTCTCTAATATAAAGTTCAGCTAGATCTGTCACTTTGGAAGTGGATTTTAAGGTGAGGAAATATGTCGACTTGGCAAGGTGATCAACCACAACCCATATTGCATCATGACCTCTCTTGGTCCTTGGGAGACCCACCACAATGTCTATGGTGATCTGCTCCCATTTCCACTCAAGGATTTCAATTGACTGTAGCAATCCACTGGGTCGCTGGTGTTCAACCTTCACCATCTGGCACATGAGACAATTGGCCGCATATGCCGCTAGATCTTTCTTCATTCCAGACCACCAAAAGTACCGCTGCAAGTCCTTAAACATCTTGGTAATACCAGGGTGTACTGTGTAATTAGAACCATTAGCTTCTTCAAAGATATGATTCTTTAAGGAAAAATCTTCAGGAACCCAAATATGACTCTTGTAGAGGATTCCACCATCTACTCCCACTAAGACATTGGTCTGAGGTTTCTTTAATAAACCCTTCATCTTATCAAGCTCTGGGCTGGCTAATAAGGCATCTACCAACTCGGTTAACATGTCTGGTTTGATTTGGATGTTTGCCACACAGATCCGGTCTTCTAACGACTATGGATTCCACCTAGTAAACTCTTCAAGTTTTCTCCTCTGACTAGACAAGACAGCTGCACATATGAGTTGTTCCTGACTAAGAGCATCTTCTACAACATTAGCTTTCCCAAGGTGATAGGTGATGGTGAAATCATAGTATTTCATATACTCCATCCATTGTCTCTATCTTAGGTTTAAGTCCTTTTGAGTCAGGAGATACTTCAAGCTCTTGTGGTCCGTAAGGATGTCAAAAGTGGCTCCATATAGATAGTGTCGCCAAATCTTTAGGGCATGTATAATTGCAACCAACTCTAAATTGTGTGTCGGGTAGTTCACTTCATTGGGCTTGAGCTATTTGGAGGCATAAGCAAAACATGCCTATTTTGCTATAGCACGCATCCAAGCCCCATATTTGATGCATCGGTGAAGATCATAAAACCTTCATTGCCTGGTAGTAGAGTCAACACTAGAGTTATGGTTAAATTTTCTTTTAGTTGTTGGAAGTGAGCTTTACACAAGTCTGACCACACAAACTTCTCATCCTTCCGGGTAAGCTTGGTGAGTGGAAAAGCAGTCTTTGAGAAATCTTTTATGAAACACCGATAATATTCACCCAACCCCAGGAAGTTGTGAATCTCAGAAGGGTTCTTCGGTACATGCCAATCTCGCATGGCCGACACTTTAGTAGGATCCACTGAGATGGTCCCTCCAGATATGATGTGTCCAAGGAACATGACACGATCTATCCAAAACTCACACTTCGAGAATTTCCCATAGAACTTTTTCTTTCTCAGAATATCAAGGACTCTACCCAGGTGGTCCCAATGTTTTTCTAGGTCATTAGAGTAAACCAAAATGTCATCTATGAACACTATGACAAATGAGTCAAGGAAAGGTTGGAACACACTATTCATGAGATTCATAAACACACTTAGGGCATTGGAAAACCCAAAAGGCATGACCACAAACTCATAATGTCCATAACGGGTTCAAAAGGAGGTTTTTGGGATGTCCTCGCTCTTCACTCGCAACTGGTGGTACCCATACCTTAGGTCAATCTTTGAAAGATTCAAGCAGACTTAAGCTGGTCAAATAGGTCATCTATAGGGGGCAAAGGATACTTGTTCTTAATGGTAGCATGGTTGATCCTTTGATAGTCTATGCCCATTCTAAGTGATCCATCCTTCTTGTTCTTCACAAAGATGACTGGTGCTCCCCATGGCGGTGTGCTCGGTCTGATAAAACCTTTGTCCAGCAATTCCTGCAGCTATTTTTTAGCTCAAGCAACTCAAAGGAGGCCATCTTGTAAGGTGACCTAGAAAGAGGGTTTGTCCCGAGAGCTAACTCTATAAAAAATTCGAGGCAAATCATCTGAGAACACATCTACGTAGTCCATGACTACCTCTATTTCCTCTAGGGGTTGCACCTTAGGCTCTAGCTCAGTAACTACTGCTAGGAAAGCTTGACAATCCTTGGTTATCATCTGCTCTGCCTTCAAGGCTGACACATACATGCTGGTGGTAGCATCCTTCCTACCTCTAATGGTGAATGTTGTATGACCTGGTCTCTTTATTCTTATTTTCTTTTCCCTATAGTCGATATTTGCCCTATAAATATAGAGCCAATCCATACCAATGATCACATCAAAGTCGTTCATGTCAAGGAGGATAAAATCTATAGGGAGCTCAAGATCCATGTACTTAACAAGTATCACTGGGGTTTTCAAAAGAGATGTAAAGATCTGACTAATCGGGGTTGTGACATCTAAAACAAATCCTAAATCCTTGATGTTCAAACAAAGCATAGTTGCAAGATTTCTCAAAATGAAAGTAATAGTAGAACCAGAGTCAAAAAGAGCTTTTACATTGTGTCCTCCTCAAGCATGCCTACATTGTTTTTCATAACATATCAGACTATTGCATGCTTAGCTTAAAATAGGAAAAAAAAACTCTAAGTGTTATTACCCTCTATAAATCGATTAACATTAGCTTGAGCCTCTTCATTATCGGTGGTGAAAACTCGAGCTTGTCTTTGCTCTCAAGTAGGTGGGGCTGTGACTACCAACTGGGCTGCTACAGGGCCCAGACCTCTTAGGTCAGGTAAAGGATAGTTGGCTTGGAAGTGTCCCTCTTGCTAGCAATGAAAACACACCTTCTTCTCGAAGTGGAACTTTCCCAAGTGCGACCTTCTACAGTTGTGGCACCTCTGGTGGAGATTCTCGTTGCGGGGCTTCCCTTTGATCCCATTCCTTCCTTTGGCATGGTTGCATCCTTATCCTTTCTTATGTTCATTCCTCGGGCCAAAAGTACCTTTAGTGTAACCCAGTTACCCCATCAGTGGGTTCAGTGTAGGCATCACTATCTTCTTCATGTCCAGGGTAGTGTTGTAGGCATCGGTGAAGTTGGTAGGCTTACTTGCCATCACATGAGGCCTGATGGTAGGATGGAGACACTCCAAAAAGCGGTCCACCCATCTTTCCTCAGTCAACATGTATATAAACCGCTCTAGAAGGCAGAACTTATGGGCAAAGCATGTGATAGATAGGCTACCTTGGATCAATTTGGTGAACTCCCTTTCCTTCTCATTCTTGGCTAATCTTGGGATAAATCTGGTAGTGAAGATGGTTTTGAAGTTAGTCTAGGCCATTGGGTCTTCATTCAGATCTCGACCCATGATGTGGTTCTCCTGCCAAATCTTGGCTGCACCTTTTAGAAGATGAGTGGGAAACGAGACCTTCTTTCTTAGATACACTTCCAACATGCGGAAACCATTATCCATCACTAGAATCCAGGCATCGGCTTTGTCAATCACCTCAGTCTTATCTTCTCCCCAGAACTTCTCAATGTTCAGCTTCACAAAGTCCAAAATGGTGGCTCCAACTCATTGACAAGATGGTAGTAGCTCACCATCTTCACCTTTGGCTATATCATTGAGGGCTAAGGCACTAATGGCCCCAATCAACTTCTTCTGTTGTTCCATCCAAAGGGCATCAGGAGTATGGATCACAATAGCTGACCCAGAAGTAACTACATGGTCAAACTTGGGCTCATCTTCCACCATCAGCTCCCTCTTTTGCTCATTCTCTTTGTTCAAGTTGTCGAAGCGAGTGGGTTTTGGGTCCGCATCATCCTCAGAGGATGCATCAAGTCTCTACCTCTTACTGGAAGCTTCTTCCTCCATAGCCTTCCTTCTTTTCTCTAGAGGCCTTCTCTTCATATGAGAGAGTCTAACATCAACGTTCTCCTAAGGGGTGTCAATGGGGACAATGACAGTCTTGACACATGCCATGTTGCTACACATAAGCATGTAATTAAACTCAGTCTAAGTTTTATATCATTAAAACTTATGTCCATGTCATTTTTCTTCCATGAGTTTTATTGTTTGGTGGAGGATTTTGTAATTCTTAACATTCTTAACCCCAAACTTAAGGAGGAGGTGGAGAGAGAGAAAGCCCTAAGCACTTAAAGTTTCTCCAATGAAAAGGGGTAAAGAAGGGATGAAAGTAGATGAGAAGACCTAGATGTATCTTATTTCGAATCAAATCCTCATATTTTGGCCAGACAGTCACACAGATTCTGGAAGTCCTTGTAAACCAACTAGCAGGGCAGTGGAAAATCTTTCCAGCCCTCGGATCGTGATCCTTTTATAGACACCTCCATCTTTTAAAAATTCTCTAATAAATCCCTTGGGCTCTAAAGAATTTGTAAATTTTAATAATTATTACATATTATATGGAAAACGACCAAATGTAATGACCCCACCCTTCAACAACTCCCAATTAAGGAGTGCCAAGAAGCTAGAATCGTGATCTCAAAACTAAATCATATGGTTTTGCAAATAATAAAAATCAGTAATAAATTCTACCACAACTGATTAAAGTGGGACAAAAAAATTCTTTTCACATACCTTTCAAAAAAATAGGAATTCAGAACTTTAACTAAGGAAATAACTAGCTAACTATAATCCTCCAAACATTATTTAACCTTGTTCTTTTTCAATGTCACTTTTTACTAAAGATCTACTTTCCATTAAGCTTATAAACATAATTGCATAATATCCTAAAACGCCAAAAAACAAAATGTCGGTCAATATAACAAATTACACTAGTATGTGGGGGAAACCAAAAGTTTGCATATAATTGTAACAACATAACCACGACAATTATTTGTTACAAAACAAAATTTACATTTTGTTTATAACTCCTCACCGTTTTTACCTAACCTCTGGTATACCTTCTCATAGAGTTTTGTCCCTATACCAGACATTAGGCTACCTCTCAATCTGGAGCTAGGTACCTCATTGGCAACCTATCAATTTGGAGTTAGGTGCCATTAGGTCTTCCCAACCTGGGGCTTGACCACTTATGACCTTCCCAGACTGGGGCTTGGTCTGACCTTCCCAACATGGGGCTTGTCTTCTAGTCATCACCATGACTTTATTCATATTTTCATTCATAAATCCCAGAGGTGGTATGCAGGTTTGAGAAACTTATGATACTTATAGGGTGATAGTCATAGACACTTTATAGATTTCAAGAGTCAAAGTTCATCCAAGCATTTAATTTCAATCAAATGGCAAAAAGTAGGTCTCGGTTGATGACATTAGACAGGTCACATATTATTTGAATTTCCCTATGACATGAACATTTTTTCCATTTGCACAATAAAACCTCAGAAATCTCTGTGAAACTAGAGTTATTAGCCATAAGCATAACCACATACCTGATTTGGAAATCTCAAAACCAAGCAAGACAACTAATCCAATCAAGAAGTCCAATCAACCAAGCTAAGCAATAAATCAAGTAACTTGATCCAAAAAATATTCATAAAACCTAGTTGTTATAATTGCATCCAAACACCTCTTATTTACTTGGGATTCCATTCTAGGGTTTCTAAGCTTTCCTTAGGGTTTCTTGGTTTTACTTTCCAATTTTACCCTTTTTAGGTCAACAAACCCTAAAAGCACTTTTCCATTCAGAAAAACCCTAATTGCCCAAATTATCCAAATTAAGTCTTTATTCACAAATTAGATCAAGAACATCATTTTCATGTCTTTTTGATTGATTTCAATTAAAACCACTAAACCACACAATTATCAAAATTAGGGTTTTTAAGTCCATTAATGCACTTTTATCATTTTGGAACCCTAATTAGGAAAATTATGAAGAATTATCATCAAATTTGATCTAATCCATCCTTTTTATTTCAAAAGATTAAACTTTTCTCATAATATCCGAGGAACATCATTAGATCCTTTAATCTTCAAAACTTAGGGTTTTAAGTTAATTAAAACCATCAAAGTTACCACTTGTACATACTTTTTTAATTATAGGCATATTTAGGCCAAAAATTCATTTTTATTGGATTTAGTGGATTTTTTTGATCAAAAACCATATATAACATGTCCCCATCAGATAATCCTACAATTAGTTATGATTTTAATAAGAAAAACATTTTTGAACAACCATGGCCCGCCATCTAATTACTGAGGCTATTTTTGGCCACGCCAGCGGGGCCAAGCTTGATCCAATTAGCTCATGCCATGGCGACACCCGCGTCCATGGTGGGGCTCTCTTAACCAACCAAAAAAACATGAAAGGGTAGTAATACCCTTACCTCTTCCACATGCGACCAAGGGTAGAGTCACCCTTTTCCCTTCTCCTATCTTCAACCTCTTGCTAGCTATCCTCTGCTCCCAAACGAGTCAACTTAGGAGTTGAATTCATGTCTCAACTCACTGGAGTGATAGGTGGTGATGCTGAAACCTCTGCCTAACCTTATCGAGCACGTCGATGGCCTCAATTCACTCGAGGGTAGTTAGAGATGTTGGGATGACAAGACGACCTTCAGCGAGATCCAGGGAGAATGCTAGAGATCAAGAACAAGGGTCCAAGTCAAAATTGAAGGAAATGTCATGACCAGGGAATTTCTTGTGTGTTTGCAAGAGCCTTGGCATTCTCACAAAGGGTCTCGGGTCCTCCTTTTATAGGTGGGATCCCTCAGGTTAGATCTGCCTCCATGGTGGTTTGGGCAATTCTTCCAGAGCCCTCTAAATCCTAGGAAAGTTAGGATGGATCTATATGATTTCTTGCCATGAACTCATTGAGCCAGTATCTAGATTTGTACATGCATAGGGTTACAAGAAAACCAATCATAGAAACATCTCAGTTCTATCCTAGTTTTTCCCTATTTGACTAGAGGTAAGGGATGACCATGTGTCGTTGGATCTCAAATCCAATGGTCCATGTCATGCGTTCTTATAAAAGGTGAAATAAATCAATTTCCAATTGAAATAGAAAACCATGACATTTATTGATATTACTCTCACTTTAGGGATTTTTACAAAATCCATATCTCCCAAACAACACATCCTTTTAATCCCAAAATTTATGAGGAACTCTTTAATGACTTAAATTACTTGTGTACAAAGTTAGGAACCAAAGCTCAAAAATAAAAGAGACTTTTATTCATATGCAAGTCATCTACTCAAAAGGCATATTTTATGCAATTAAAATTCACATGTTCTCTTTCTTTCTCTTCTATTTTCACTCTTTTGATTTCTTTTCTTATTAGAAACCAAGTGGAATTGAAACTTAATCAATAGTGGTCATCCATACCACTTTCTATAGAATTCTACATAATTCTCACAATTATCCCTTTATTTCTTTTTCCTTTTATTTATTATGGGATTTCTTATAACTCTTTTTCCTTTTATCATCATTGGATCTATCAAATCAGTATGAACCACAAAATCATACATCCAAGGGAAATATTGCAAAAGAACCCATTCTTTGAAACCAAATCATACAATTTTCTATTCAAATCTCTTTTATTTTAAAATTTGCATTTCAATTTGTACAAGTAAAAAACTGTGGAACAACACTACAATGCTACATTTTTTACATAATACCTCACTCTTCAGTTCATTTAACCTCTCATGCTAATGTTTTTTAGCAAATAAATCTATAAATCATCTCAGATTCATACCAACACCTGGGACTTGCAAAAAAATGTGTACAAAACTTACTTACAAATAATCTTGACACATGCAATAGAAAATACAAAAAGTAGACAGCCCCAAATCATCTAACACATGCAACATAACATATCAATAAGATGATATTTGATAAGAATCTATTCAATTTCAAAAGTTTTAGTATGAACATACTAATAAGAGCATATTATTCATCTCCATTCCAACGTTCTTCTCCACTATAGATCAATAAGAACATGCTATTTGATTTAAAATGTATACAAGAATACACACTTCATGGCATTTTGAATAACAAATTACACTAATTAGAACAGAATATTCATCTTCAAAATATCCTTTTACAACTGAATTCCAACCACAAGTTATGCTAGTGAGATCACACTATTCATCTCCACAATATGTTTTCTACATCCAAATTTCAGAAGCCGTGTTATCTCATTGTTGGTATGTGTGTTTGTATGTCAACATGATTGGTGTCCACTATCCTAAATGTGCAAAAGTAGAGCAAAAAATCAAAACAAAAAAGAGGCATGAGACTAGTGAATGGACCAACAAGCCACGACAGCCATTAAGAACCAAGTGAAGAGTGCATGAGTTATTTTGTTATGTAAGGTGGAGTAAATCACATATGATAGGTAATTTAGGGGAATTTAAGTTAGACTGACTAGCATGAATATTATATAAACCTCCCATAATATCCAAATAAATAGCTCATAGAAATTGAGTTTGTTTAAGGTATAGTGATTACTTACCTCATAACACACTAATAACCCCCATAGTTGTTAAATATTGTTCAAGTGTTCCCTTCCAAATCTATTACAGATTAACAACTATACACTAGAGCATTGAAACAACCATAAAAAAGTGACAACATGAAAGATAAATAAAACAAAAGTAGAATTTGAGTTTTACATTCACAAAGAGTATCTTCATCTTTTAGCATACTAATGAAAGAGCTTGATCTGATTTCTTAATCTATATAATGAGACATATACACTTTTCAATGAATATATAAATTAATAGATAAGATAAACAAAATTACCCTACCTCCTTTTAGGCCACCATTTTTCAGCCAACTTTGTGAACACATCAATGCTTAAATTGTTAAATGGTGGAGTCTGCTACAATGTGGATCAATCACCCTTCTTGATATGCTAAGGGCCTAATATGAAGTTGCAGTTGAAACTGGAATTGCTAGAAAATCCTTAGCAATTGATTTTAAATTTGGTTAAGAGCCACCATTTATTTTCCACCACAATAAAACATCAAAATCTGAAGCTTGTGGGGCAGTATCATTTTCTAAGTATTTTTCTAATTCTATTTTAGAATGACTGGATTGTCTCTTCAATTCCTTCATAAAAGCATCAACTATAGGCATGTCATCATGACCACCATCTTGAGAGGGTACTAGAGGAATATCAAACTGTTGGTATGTATGCCCAGAGAGACAATCATGTGATGATTGTTATCATATATTACATAAAGGATTTGATTGATAATAATAAAGGCAATCTTCCAATTCATTCTATTTCACTCAGTTATGAGATAATGAGGAAACACAATGAATGTCTAAGGAATGGAAAAATACAATGATGTATGTCTTCAAGTACGTGACTTGAATAGTAAGATCATACAGATGTTAAGAGTATGTACTTTCTTATTATGTCCCTAGTCAGTTGTCACTATGGATGGTAGATAGACATCAATAATACACAAGATTGGAGTGTGGGTTGGTTGATGATAAAATCTCATCAGTCATGATATGTGATATCAAACCAAACACATAGATACTTGTTAGGGAATAGTGTATCAGACAGACCCACCTTGAGAGTGACACATGGAAACCATAAATGGTGGTCATTGTCATATCTCATAGTGAAGGTGGTGATTGTGGTTCTTAGACCTGAAGTCACTACACTCATCACATGTCATTCAGTATACTTTGAAATCATCCAACGTAACCTTGAATAAGGATTATCATAACGGTGATGATTAGGTAGTTGTGACACATGAGGATTGACTGCGAGTGATGTAGATGGGATTTGTCCCTCCTACTAGAGTTTGATATCTAGGACACTTGATAATCTAGACTAAGAAAGGCATGTGAATGCACGTGAATGAATACGCGATATTGAGGTCACATATATCTTAGGTAGTCTACTATAGGTT
Source organism: Alisma plantago-aquatica (assembly GCA_963693085.1). NCBI lineage: Eukaryota > Viridiplantae > Streptophyta > Magnoliopsida > Alismatales > Alismataceae > Alisma > Alisma plantago-aquatica. The sequence continues at coordinate 944,739,299 of OY856410.1, read as the reverse complement.
CAAGGAACATGGATTGAACGTTGAAGAGGATGATGATTCCATGCCTCGAGTTCATTTTGGATATCAAAGATGAAAGAATTAGACAATCACTGTAATACCTAACATAGATTGTAGGTTGAAGTTGTTATCCAACTTTCCATTCACACGGATGTGTGACTAGGCACCACTCTTTACTTGTGATGTCATAGACTAGTTATGGACATTCACTGCCAATGTGATATGGGACCTATAGGGTCCCATACATAGGAATTCACCTAGAAGAGGATTTTTATCATGAATGATAATTTAATTGATTACTAAAGTGTTTAGGTATTCAATTCAAGTAATAGATCAACTGGCTGAACTCCCAACTAACTAGTCCAGGTGTTGAACCGATTGGTTAGAGTGTCAGTTTGATTAGAAATTGAATTGTTTGAGTTCTACTTGTACTGGGAAGAGAACTGACCAGTTCACATAGTGAACCAATCGGCTCGGGTCACCAACCAACCAGTTGGGGTTGTGAGACGACTGGCTCACAAGGGTGATACATACAGTTTGTGGAGATGTTCTATTGCATCAAGGATTAGTGTTGATGTCATGTTGTGCATTAACTGGATTCGAATTGCCTATTCATATGTGATTGGGAAACATGGCAAAACAACTGGTTTGTAGAGCAAAGCGATCGACTCGCATGTGAACCGAATGTCTCTCTTGGAAAACCAACCAGTTCACCGATCTCACATATTGAATTTTGTGATATTCCACTCCCTTCTACTCCCACACAGACTGGGAACCCATACCCTAACCCCTCCTATAAATAGAGGGGTATTGGGGGCTTCTCAGACACAACTCAATTTCCTATGACAATTGTTTTCCTCTCTAGTGGTGGTAACCAATAGAGAGCCTGAGCAAGTCCTACCAAATAAAGGGGGGGATAGCAAGAGAGAACAATTATTTAAGAGTAAGTTTGTGACTAGTACACTAACAGGAGGGACAACTTCTTCTTGTCAGTTCTAGTTGAACAAAAGGAATTCTAGGTGGTCCGTGTGGACTTCTCTAGAGGTGAGGAGATCATTGTCTTCTACTAGGAGGACAATGTCAACCCGCAGTCTGTGGTGACAGCCAAGAGCTGCACAAACACTGTCTAAGTGCAACTAGGAGTGTTGCACTATTGCAACGTGTTGTAGTCGCTGGAGTTGTTCTAGGACTAGGTATGAACTTGTTAAACTATCATTCCCATTACATAGTTATTGATGCAATCTTACTGTTTTGGGGAATATGGATAGATAATTTTTGTTTCTACTACTTACTTTGTGCCCATATTATCCCTACATTGGTATAAGAGCCACATCAATTTACTATATTTTGGGATAATTGATATGATCATATTTTTAGTTTACAACATTTATTTATTGCATACAATGTGAATACATAAACTGTTTAATGTGAAAATCTGATCAAACCACATATAATCCCAAACTTTATATATATATATATATATATATATTGATGAATGCATATTCATCTCTTATTTTTGCTTCATTTAGAATAATTAATTAGGAATTTTTTTTGTTAATTTTAGCTAATTCGAAAATAAATAGCACTTTCATCTTCTTGATATACTTTTCCTGAATTCTTATGATATTTTTCTTAATTTTCAGGAATTATCTAAGTAATTAAATCGAGAAAATAAAAGATGAAGATATGAGACTTTTCAAATATTCCCACAGTGCCTAAGATACTCGTCACCAAAATAGCCATATCATTTGCGTCTAAAGGCAGAATTTCAAGATAAAGTATGGAATGAAAAGAGAATTTTATTGGCTACAAAATAGATATATTTTGCGGTAATTTTGGTATTTATTTGGCTGCACAATTAACCAGTGAAAGTAGTCTTACGTTTTCCCATAGAGTCTGATTTTAGTATATACCTTTTACCAAAATTGGTATAACTCCCACATCCCAAGGCGGAATTTATTGTGCAAGTATGCGTTGGAAAGATAATTCAATTATCTACAGTAAAATATATTTTCGGAACGCTTAAGAATTTTTGAATGACCCAAAAATATGCTCGAAATCGCTGTTATAGAAAATTACTGCAGAAAGAATGTAAAGCAAGCAATTGATTCCTCTATTGATTAGATCCAGAAAGTTAGCAGGTGCTGCCAGCCATTTCTTTTTTCCTAAACCTAATGTATACCCCCTCCTTCTCCTATAAAAGGAGGGGCACTTCCTCCTCATTGGGGCATCTGGGATTTCACTTTGTATGGGCATTCTGAAGTATTTCTATTCTTGTGTTCATCTCTAGTTCTGCAATAAAGTAGATTTTTCTTCAAACATTGTTCTTTCTTATATTGTTCTTGTCTCTTCATTCCGCTTTCAGTTCTAGATCTTCTTTTCTCCGTTCTTTAGTTCTGGAGCAAGGAATTAAGAATTTGGCCATTTTATTATCTCTAGCATAAGGATTAACCTCCTAATTTTGGGCTAGACTATGACTTCAGTACTTTCTTCCTCTGTCTCCCCCTTCTCCTCAACTATGAGTGAGTAGTTCTTTATCGAGGCAAGGGGAATATCCCCTTAGCCATGGTTTGATCGGATTAATTTTAGTCGATTCCTTTAGACGGCGATTGGTTTATTAATTTTATAATCTAGAGAATTAATTACTCGCTTAGATGTTTTGTTAATCCGGATGGATATGGAAATGGAAATCTGGGTTTAGAATGATAAACCAATTCACATAGAGATTTTGATGTGACCGCGGATTTATCTCTTTTTCAGATGAAGAACTAGGAAACATGAGCACCATGACCAATGGGCTCATGTGAAGTTCATCTTTTGTGTTTCTTTTATGATTCACATGCCGTCGTCTATTTATCGATTAATAATTAATTCGTGTTTTTACCATGGCTAAGGTGGTGAAAACCCCTAAAGCCTCGATTCTTCTCCTTTGATTTCAACCGTCGATTTTCTTGTTTACTCTAGTTTTTAGTCTTTTAATTCATAATTGCTTTTTGTGCTAACAATAATTTTTGTTTACCTTTTACAGGGCAATTAATATTTTGTTTAAGTGCAATTTCAATTTTAGCATTTTCTTTCTTGTTTTAGTGTAATCAATCGAACACCCATTCTAACTTTTACTTTCCGTTTTAAATATAAAAATACCAAAAACAAATAAAATAAGTTCTTGAAATAATTGGGTTTTTAAGAAACAATCTTCAAAAGTTGTCCTTTGGGATTTGACCCTTTCTATACTAGCCTTAACCAGATAGTTAAAAGGATTAAACTCTAGGATAATTTTCCTAGTGATTGGTGTGTTAAACGACGCATATCAATTTGGCACCGTTGCCGAGGACAACGGATTTGTTTCTTCGAACCCCAAAAAAAATTGAGAAACTTTTTTTTCCTTTTTTTTATGCCTTCCGAGTAACATTCCAGAAGTGTTATTCCTCCTTCTGTCGAGTTTCCATTCTGGCAGTCCGTTTTTTTCTGCACATGATTAACTGCTTCATTTGTGCATGCGATGCTCGCCGAACACCAATTCCGCGGTGTAATTTTTTAATCTGGAACCAGAGAGGCTAAGGATGATTTTAATAGATGATGATGACGATGATCATATCATCTTCAATCAAGTAGAACCAACTCCAGTACCTAAAGCTCCACCAATCACTTCCATTATGGATGTTGATCTAGTTGATTCTAATGGCCAATCTACTTCATTGGAACCATTTCTCTATAATGAACTGCCACCCTTAGAAGAAGTCCAATGTGATATAACTGAGATTCCACACAACCTTGATCAGGAGATGGATAGGTGTTATAAAGAAATTCAGGATGCCGCAAATGAAGAACTTTGTTTAGCTAGGGCCGCAGTTGTATGGGGCCCTGACTATCCATATAAGTCAGAAAATGAGTGGATGGAGGCCTATGTTGATAAATTCATGAATCAAGAATCTTTTAACAAAAAGGTTAAAGACTGATGGGGTCAAAGAACGTCCCAACAACCTAAGACTACACCACCCTTCTCGGTTGTAGGCCCATATTTGGATGTTTGCAATAATCATCCCATCTTGGTTGAGCCTATTGTGAACAATGTACCATCACCTCCCCAACATGCACTGATGGATTCTTTTGAAATGATTCCTCATCAAGAGCACTATGACCTCACTCAACCACCTCTTTTTCCACATCTGGTTGAACCTGATGAGGTGATTCTACCACCGCAAGAACCTTACATTACATCGTTATATTGTGAGGTGATCCCTTCTCAGCCCATTGAGTTGGGCACATGTCCTATAAAGGAATCAAATCTCCCCTTCAACATAGTAAAGGATCCAATTAATTCCATAGACATCCATGTTGATGATATCTTTTATGAAGAAGAGATGGACAACTCCCCAATAGAGATGGAACAACCTAGATTGATCATTTTTTATAATTATGACGACAATTATGCCATTTGTGAGTCTTCCACACCAAATCCACTCGTTTCCATTTATGGGGTAAAGGATCCGGACGCACCTTGTTGCATAATCCACCAAGAAGACATACATCCCCATATGATTGTTTACTCGGATAACAAACTAATTCTTCTTATACAGGCACCCTCTTCACCACATGTAGATCCAGGCGGCAAAAAGATACTCGAGCCAGATTCTCCGTCCGATCTTCCACATCCGACACTACATTTGTTACCCAACTGGCACCTGCCAATCTCCCCCAATCCACATTCATATCCAACACTACTTTCACTATTGAAGGAAGATATGTGGATCCTACTCGAAGGACTACGAGGTAATACACAACATCATTAAAAAAAACCTCTTTAGGCTTCCGCAACTACCCATCCATTGGGTGTACCATGAAGCTCCTCTATTCAAAACCCCAACCATCATCGACATTCCCTTCATATGGACATATTTTGAGCTACCAGGACCTCCTGGTGAACCCAACAAATTTCTTCCCTCCATCTCGGGTTTGGGTTTTGCTCGGGACGAGCAAAAATCTAAGTCTAGAGTGGAGGTGGTGGTATGATTCTATTCCACCCTCTTATCTTTTTATTCTTGCATTATTTCCACTTTTTTTTTGGTTTTGCATATAGTTGCTTTGTTCATGGTCATTATCTAGTCGGTCATATTTTTATTTCTTTTGTTGCAAAATGGCATTTATCTAGTCGGCCTTGATATGATCATTTGTCAAAATACTCCCCTTAATGATGTAACTGTCTTGCAACTAAAATTTTGAAACTTTCATGACTAGAAATCCTCCTGTCACTTAGGACCTCAAATAATAATTACTCCTTGGAAAAGATGGCAAGCCATAGAGGATTGATAGGATTCAAGAGTGATGCTTTCTTATCATGTACAACTTGTATAAATTTTCTTGATTTACATGATTCGGTAATAGTTGAACCAATGCATGGTACTCTAAAAAAAGATGGAAAAAAATTTGTACAAGAACATCCTCTTCTAATCTTCTTCCACCACTCCCAAATCTTTCCATTCGTCAAAAAGAAAAAAAAAACCAATAGTGCCCAAAATGCTAAGTTTGGGGTGGCACCCCTTCCCCCTCTTCTGCTTCTTTCATACCCACACAATTGGGTGTATCACCAAAAATCAAAGAAAAAAATATGGTCAATGTAACTACATGTCCACTAAATTAAAAGGTCTCGAGTCGAATAGAGGAGAGACTGTCCTTCTTCCATACCTCCTTCACTCCAATTTTCTACCCAGGGGAAAACTACAAAACCCCAACCATCCAAAATCAGCCATGTTCTTGTGTAAAAGTTTTAAAAAAAAATTAGAGTACCAAATGAAAAGGTGAAATGAAAATCTACTTTATTGCAGGTCTTGAATAAATGCAAGTTTGTGAAGTAGGAAATATAAAAGTCATTTTTTGTGAATTCAGGAAGTCAAGGTCGCTTGGCCATATTTTGATGGAAGGAATCAAGTGGTTGTTAGGAGAGTGAGGATGATAGGTTGAGAGTATATCTTGAAAGTATTTCTTGATTTTAATGTTGCTCGGGACGAGCAAAGTTTAAGTTTGGGGTATTTTGATGAATGCATATTCATCTCTTATTTTTGCTTCATTTAGAATAATTAATTAGGACTTTTTTTTTATTAATTTTAGCTAATTCAAAAATAAATAGCACTTTCATCTTCTTGATATACTTTTCCTGAATTCTTATGATATTTTTTCTTAATTTTCAAGAATTATCTAAGTAATTAAATCGAGAAAATAAAAGATGAAGATATGAGACTTTTCAAATATTCCCGCAGTTCCTGAGATACTCGTCACCAAAATAGCCATATCTTTTGAGTATAAAGGCAGAATTTCAAGATAAAGTATGGAATGAAAAGAGAATTTTATTGGCTATAAAAAGACATATTTTGCTGTAATTTTGGTGTTTATTTTGCTGTGCAATTAACCAGTGAAAGTATCCTTACGTTTTCCCGCAGAGTCTGATTTCAGTATATACCTTTCACCAAAATCGGTATAACTCCCACATCCCAAGGAGGAATTTATTGTGCAAGTATGCATTGGAAAGATAATTCAATTATCTACAGGAAAAATATATTTTTCAGACTTCTTCCTAATTTTTGGCTGACCTAAAAATATTCTCAAAATCTCTGTTACGGGAAATTATTGCAGAAAGAATGTAAAGCAAGCAATTGTTTCCTCTATTGATTAGATCCAGAAAGTTAGCAGCCGTCAGCGTCGGCCATTTCTTTTACCCTAAACCTAACATATATACCCCCTCCTTCTCCTATAAAAGGAGGGGCACTTCCGCCTCATTGGGGAATCTAGGATTTAACTTTGTATGGGCATTCTGAAGTATTTCTATTCTTATGTTCATCTCTAGTTCTACAATAAAGTAGATTTTTCATCAAACATTGTTCTTTCCTATATTGTTCTTGTCTCTTCATTCCACTTTCAGTTCTAGATCTTCTTTTCTCCGTTCTTTAGTTCTGGAGTAAGGAATTAAGAACTTGGCCATTTTATTGTCTCTAGCATAAGGATTAACCTCCTAATTTTGGGCTAGACTATGGCTTCAATACTTTCTTCCTCCGTCTCCCCCTTCTCCTCAACTATGAGTGAATAGTTCTTTATCGAGGCAAGGGGAATAGCCCCTTAGCCATGGTTTGATCAGATTAATTTTAGTCGATTCCTTTAGACGACGATTGGTTTATTAATTTGATAATCTAGCAAATTAATTACTCGCTTAGATGTTTTGTTAATCCGGATGGATATGACCATGGAAATCCGGGTTTAGAATGATAAACCAATTCGCATAGAGATTTTGATGTGACCACGGATTTATCTCTTTTTTGGATGAAGAACTAGGAAACATGAGCACCAGGACCAATGGGCTCATGTGGAGTTCATCTTTGTGTTTCTTTTGTGATTCACATGTCGTCTATTTATCGATTAATAATTAATTCGTGTTTTTACCATGGCTAAGGTGGTGAAAACCCCTAAAGCCTCGATTCTTCCCCTTTGATTTCAATCATCAATTTTCTTGTTTACTCTAGTTTTTAGTCTTTTAATTCATAAGTGTTTTTTGTACTAACAATAATTTTTGTTTACCTTTTATAGGGCAATTAATATTTCGTTTAAGTGCAATTTCAATTTTAGCATTTTCTTTCTTGTTTTAGTGTAATCAACCAAACACCCATTCTGACTTTTACTTTCCATTTTAAATCTGAAAATACCAAAAACAAATAAAATAAGTTCTTCAAATAATTGGGTTTTTAAGAAACAATCTTCAAAAGTTGTCCTTTGGGATTCGACCCTTCTATACTAGCCTTAACCGGAGAGTTAAAAGGATTAACAATCTTAGTGATTGGTGTGTTAAGTGACGCATATATATATATATATATATATATATATATATATATATATATATATATATATATATATATATATATATATATGGGTAAATCTTCGCTACTCGTGCATCTGTTTTGTAACAGGAAGGCATGCATTTGTAATAAGACGATCTATTGTGTAATAGACAGACTCATTTTGTAAATACAACGTGATGTTTGTATTCTCCGTCTGGAAATAGTAAAATATATATTTATGACTGTAACAACGCTGTAATACAAAATGAGTCTTCGTATTACAATTTTGGTCGTCTCATTACAATTTGTATTGTGTCATTACAAATGCATGCCTTCCTATTACAAAACAGATGCACAGGTAGCGAATCATAGTTACCCGCACGGGTAGCAAAGATATAACCTATATATATATATATATATATATATATATATGTGTGTGTGTGTGTGTGTGTGTGTGTGTGTGTGTGTGTGCGCAATTTACACGCATCGCCCTAAAAGTGAGTTTTGATGGTGGAAGTGTCACATAGTTATGGCCAATAACCCTAATTATCTGTGTATGGTGGTTGTGTGTTTATTTCCTATTTTATCTCGATTCGCATACCGAGCCTCTACCTTCTTCTTCTCAATGTAAAAGTTTTATTTTGTCCTACCTTTGCTCCCCTTAAATGTAACTTGAGGTTTCTCTTTACCATGTAATTCGTTTAGTAGACAATATGATAGTTTTCTTTCTTGCAACGACAAAGATGACGATCATCATCAGGCGATCTGACCGTTTTATGTGACAAGTTGATCGGCTGGAGGACCGAGGAGGGTAGATCATAGGAGGAGCAACCCAACCGGCTGGTGGTCCCAACCAGCCATTTGGAGGTGTCTAAACATCTGATTGTTTGAAGGTGTCCAAACATCGATTAGACCGGAGGCCATATGATTGTTTCAGACAACCAACCGATTGTCTAAGAGGTGAGATGACCAATTCAAGAGTTGATCTTATCAACCTGGATTGGAAAGCACAGATATATGCTAACAATGGGTTCATGCATGTGAATTAGACCTAGGTTGTAATAATTCCTTGTAGCTCCAAGGAATTACATTAGAATGGCCATAAAAATCACTTTTTGTTTTATATTGCATGTTTATGTCGTGGGGTATAGAATTTATACGATACATTATATATATGTGTGGTGATTGGATGAAGTATATATATATATATATATATATATATAAACTCCCTCAAATAACATATTAAGTCTTAGATGCTTTACATAAGAAACACACATTAAAAGCTTGATCGACCAAGTGTAGGTTATGCCCAAGTGTGGTGCGCCATCCATCGTGTTGGCTTTTGCGTCAAGCTTAACTAGTTTACTTAATGGGATTAAGCACCAAAAGCATAAAGATTATTATGGTAAGGAGTTGTGCATATAATCTATCCAAAAACTTCATAAGATACAACTGACAAACATTTTCTACCTTAATAGTTGACTATGGACGCTGGCATTAGTTGGGTAATAGTTGAATTATTTTGGATCTTGGCTCACTAGAAGATTGTATGTTGCAATCTTCCAAATTGATATGTGAGGGTTATCAATTTGAATAAAATAGTGGGAGTGATATTTAATTAAAGATCTAATCAACATCGTAAAATTTTAATCAAATCAAATCAAATCAAAAATGAGTTTTTGACAAAATTGCAAATTCTTTTGTAGAATCAAATGGCAACACACAACAACTTTTCTCTACGATCAGTCCTTGATAAGGACAGGTCAATGGGAATAACTTCCATGACTGGTTTAGGACACTGAAAATTGTTCTCACACTAGTGTAATATCTATGTCTTGGAGACACCAGAGCCAAATGAACCCCTTCCCAATGATCCTAAGGCTTTCAGGGATGCTTACAAGAATCATATTGAAGATATCATTGATTTCAAATGTATGATGCTATGCTCCATGAACTATGAGTTGCCAAAGCATCATGAGAACATGGATGTTATTGACACGGTCACACATCTTAATAACATGTTCTAAGATCAGGCAATACAAGAGATATTTGATGTCTCTAAGGCTTTGTCTAAATGTAACATGGCAGAAGGAGATCCAGTAGGTCCTCATGTGCTCAAGCTCATTGGGTATGTGGAGAACCTTGCTAGAATGGGATTCCCCTCAGGTTAAGAGTTGGCCACTGATGGGATTCTACAGTCTCTTCGAAAGTCATATAGTCAGATTGTCATGAACTATAACATGAATGACTTTGACAAGTCATTGATAGAGTTACTAGGCATGTTGAGAATAGCTGAGGCACAAATGTAGAAAGACAAGTCTAAGTCTGATATGATGATTAGCAAGATAAAGGGGAATTCTAAAGGCAAAGGTAAATCTAAGAAGAGTTCTAAAGTTGGCCAGTTCTTCACATCTCAAGGCAAATGGAGGAGTAAAGAATGGAGGGAATTTTCACCACTATCACCAGTCTCGACATTGGAAAAGGAATTGCCCTCTCTTCCTAGAGGAATTAAAGAAGAAGAATGAAGGGAAGAGACCTCTACTTTAGGTATAAACTTTATAAGATAAATTTGATTACTTCTTCATACTGGTATGTGATACCGAATGAAGATCTGACATACATTGATGTGTAGGATCTGATAAGGAGTAAAGTATTTATGAAAGGGAAAGAGTGGTTTGTGTCGAGCAAGAGTTGTTGTAGATTTAGTCTACATTTAGAGTTTATCTTAGCCCATTGGGTATGTAATGAAGTAGTTGAACTGCTATTTCATTATGCCAAAATAGAAACATTTTACTTTATGCAACTTATATGACAAAGATGATAAATTAATAAAGAGTTGTCAATGCTTCTATTTCAAAGATATGATCCTGTATGGAAATGACCCAACATCTAGTGATCTAAAGATGAATACCTAAAGGATTATAATTGATAACTCAAACAATCTTTAGCATTGTCATCTAGAGCACATATTTGAGAAATGCATATCTAGAATCCATATTGATGTTTATCTACACTCTTTTGCTTATTGAACCAATAAGAGACATGCAAGTCTTAAATTTGAGAAATATAACAAAATAACCTTTACTAGATGTAGTGGTAGGATAAGCACTCTATTAGAACTTATACATGTTGATGTATGAAGATCTTATAGAATAAATGCTAGATATAGATCTTTGTACTTCATTATATTCACTGATGAGATCGGTTGATATAGGCTTTGTATTTGATGAAATGCAAACATGAATCTCTGAAAGTGTTCAAAGAGAACATAAATGAAGTATAATTTGATAAAAGTATTAATAAACTTTGATATGATCAAATGTTGAAATAATTTACATCAATAGTTTGAGGACCTTCTAGATAGATCGTGATAATGTATCACAAGTCAAATCCACCTAAAACATGATGTATCAAAAAGAAGGAATTACATCCTGATGAATCATGATGTGATTATCATTTAAGCATATCTTCTATTTTTTCATGGATACATACTTTGCACTAAAATAATGTACCTACTAAAATGGTTTAGAGACATCATATGAGATAGATATGGGAATGTCCTGATGTATCTTAAGGATTGAAACTTATGTAAGGAAAGTAGTTTTGTGAAAAGGTTTATCCACACACTGTTACGACCCCACCTTCCGATAACCCCCAATTAAGGGAGACCGAGAGGTTGAAGCCGCACTCAATAAATTCCGGATCAAAGGTTCGACATATAACCAATAACAATTATTAAATTCTAACATACTATACTGAAAATGGTAATAATTTTTTTTTTCTTTATCATACCTTTGGATAGTTGGAATTACTAAACTTCTAATCACAGATGAACTACTCTAACTAGTTCCTCCTTGATCTTTAATTCTTGAATTCACAATGTGTCACTTTACTGTTTTGTGCTTTGGAATTTGTACCTAAATCGCCGACAAACAAAACAACGGTCAGTCGGTATGTGAGGGAAACAATAATCAAGCAATTATGCTAACAATGTAATCAAGCAATTAGTCTTTTTAACAATCAAGATTACATTTTAATATAACATCCGCGATCTACAAGTTCCATAACCTCTGAGCTGTCCCTGCAGTGGACCTGTATACCACACTAAACCCCTCATGATCCACCAAAATGGTAAACCAGTTTCTAGGGTTGAGTCACATGGTAAGCCGAAGAGTCTCATGAACCACACATGGCAATCTAGTTTCTAACTCTCGGTATGCTGAAGAGTCTCATGAACCACACATGGCAGTCTAGTTTCTAACTCTCGGCAATCCTAGACCTTACTCTAGGAATTACCCCTTTTTCAGCCTTTTTAAAGCAACAGAGGTGAACAAGGATCTAGCCAGTTATATGCATACTTATGGTGATAATCATAGTCACTTTATAGTTTCATGAAATAAATAGACATTCAACAGTTATTTCAAGCAACCGATAAATCATTCGGAAATCGCCGGGAAACTAAAGTGATTATTCATAAGCGTAACCACATACCTTTAATTGCACTTTTCAAGATAATAACTCAATCAACAAGCAATGAGGAAGATAAATCCTGAAATAAAAGTACCAATTCCTTTTATTAATAATTATCCAATTTCATCATTCAAATTAGGATTCCAACTCCATAATTAGGGTTTCTTCTAGAAATTAGGGTTTTACTTCTTCTTTCATCATTATCATCCTTGATTTATCACTCTTCATAAAACTCCTAATTTCTCATTGAATTTCCTTTATTAGACAACTGATTTCCTTATTTCATAAAAATATGGTTTTTATCTCTCTTTATCCCAAATTAGGGTTTTCATGCAAATTAACCTTCTTTTAAACATTATAATTCCAAGTTAAGCATTTTTGCATTCAAATAACAAATTAAACTACCATTATCATTATCAGAGTCAAACTTGACGATTTTACCTATTGGTTTACCAAATTACCCTCTCAACATGCAATTAGGGTTTCTTATCAATATTTAATGAACTTTATTAGCCAAATAAAGTACTTTCTGCCAAAACATACAGAACTAGGTTCTCAATTTATTTTTATTGGATTCCTCGTATTTTTCTATACAACTTTCATATATTAAGTTTTCTCATACGAGTTTCCTAGCAAAATCTATTAATTTCGCAAGATAAATCATTTTTCTGAATATTCGTTAGAGAGGGATATTTTACCAAAAATAGGCAGCCGTTCGATCGGTGCGCCCCCTTGGTCCGCGTCCGATCCGACGTCCAGCGTCAGCCGCTCCCACTCACTTGAGTGCGCGCACGCTCCTCTCCCTGGGTCCGTTGGATCGCCCTGTAACCACGGTGGTCCGCGATCCTAGCGTCGTCGCCAAATTTGACCCGCTCGTCCGATCACGATCGAACGATCGTAACTTAACGTCGCCTAACTTTAGCTGCTTCCTCACTCACACCGTCGGATCCGCGAGTCCACGCTAGTCCAAAATCCAACCGCCGCCGCCTCACCCTGGCCGACCGTTAGATCTTGATCTAACGACAACTGTACCTCATCCCTCTCGACCTCTGCTCTTCTAAACGCGGCGGAGCCGCGGCGGCGCTCTCGCCGGAGCAAGATCAATCGAGAGCAGGAGATAGAGTTTGGTTCTGGGAGTATGCTGCCTAGATTCGTGAAGATGCACTGGACTAGGAGGACCCCTATTTATAGGGTATCGAGCATCCCAATGGAGGATCCCAATCCCACTCGAACTGTGCGTCTAGCCCAATTGGGCGTTTCTGGGATTCACGACGAAACCCTAGCAAACCAGGGTCAAAACTCAAGCTCTCTCTCTCCCGGACTTGATGGGTTTGATTCCATGGATGCACATGCATCGGATCAATCAGGAAAACAAGGGGAAGATTCCCCATGGACGCACTACAGTCTGAGTCCCTTTGGGACTCTGGACGATGACCGCAATCTATTGGATCAGAATCCAAGGGTCAGCGTTGTCCGTGTTTAAACCAAAAGGAAAACAATTTCCTGATTAATTGAATTATCTCCCAAATTCAAAGGAAACTTGGAAAAAATTGTATCTCTTAATTGGATTGGTATTTCTTTCCCAAATTTTGAGGGAAACTTGAATTCAGCATTATCTTCCATCCCTCCAAATTTGGTGTCATTATAATAAGAACTCGATTCCTTTTCTTAATATGCAAGTTATCATTATATTAAACACATTTTCCATCTTTCCCTAAATCCTTTTATCATTATTTCTTGGTTTTGAGTTACTTGAACTCCAAGGTATCCCTTATCTCGAATTCTTATTTTTAGGGAAATATCCCATATCCTTTTCCTTATTTTATGGAATTCTTTATGTATTCTTCAATTATATCAATTTGGGCTTCAAACAAAACAAGGCCCATTAAGAAACATGCAACCAACCATCCATGGAATCCATTTCAATCCATATCACATCAATCATGAAAATTCATTTATCTTTAAATGATATTTACAAAGCTCAATATATAATTTGGAAAATTGAGGTTATAACACACACCATAATTTTTTAATACTACCTTTAACCCTAATTTGACAAAAAAATGTTTGTTGCTAGCACAAAACTTGAAATAGTGGGAGTAAAAGTAGAACTTGAAAGGTTCAAGGTTAATAAGAAGGTACAATGAGAACAATTGGGAATTGCAAATTGTTGTGGAATCTCAAGTTCCTCATGTAGCACAGAACCTCATAGTTCTCATAGAACACATATGAGATTGAAAGATTGTGAATCCAAAAACTCAGATAGGTTAGTCATAAGATGATGAGCCAACAAATCAACTAGAATCTATTGAGAATCAAAATTTGAGAAATGGCTTGATGGTCATTGAGGAATCCATGTAGACTAAAAAGTATGACCTTGCTAGTACCAACTAAAGGGATAAAACCCATAGAGTGAAGTTGGGTTTTCATTTGAAATACCTACATGTATAACCTAAAAGGAAAAATTGGTTATAAAGGTTTTCAAATTAGTTAAAATTGTTGAACATGAAGAAATCCCTCTACTAATTGTCATGCTTGTTGTTGCAGCTAGTATAGACTATGACATTTAGCAAATGAATCTTAAAACCTCATTCCACAAAAGGAATATTTGAGAGGATGTGTATGTGACACAACCTAAAGATTTTATAAATTCATGAATGAAAATATAGTATATAAGCTACAAAGTTCAATATAAAGATTGAAACAAGCATCTCGGAGATGGGATCTTTTGACTTGACAAGACAGTCAAAGGGTTTGACTGGAATCAAGATAAAAGATGAAATTTATGATTACAAAAGATTTAGTGGGAGCATATATAAATATTCCACAAGTTGATGAAGAATAACACTAATAATGTAAATATTGAGACCTGGCATGGAAATCACCTTTAGTGACGAAGGATTAGGTGAAACGTCCTAAATGATAGGAATTGAGATCTATAGAGATAGATCTAGAAAGTTTCATAACCAAAACAAGCACATAGAATGGTAAGATGTTGAAAGAGTTCAGCATGAAGGATTCAATGAGAGAGAATCTAACCATGATTCATGGGATCAGTCTCTCAAGAACCCTATATTCTAGTTCTTTTGAAAAATGGAAAACCATGTGTGAGATGACATATGCACTAGCAATTGGATCTATAATGTATGCTATATAATGTACTCATCCCATGATCTTGTATGTAATGGACAAGACAAGATAATATTAGCTTCCAATGAGGATCATTGGAATGTTATTAAGTATATCCTTTAAGTACTAGAGAAGCACTAAAGGATAAGTTGATAGACTATAGCAACAAGGAAGAGTTGCGTGTAAGGGGTTACACCTATGCAAGTTTCCAAAATGACAAAAGTGATCACAATATAAAATATGTTTAATTTTAAGAAAAGATTTTTGAGTGGGAAGGATTCTGAAATACAGGCTATTAATTCAATTCTACAATTGAAGTTGAGTATCCTAGTGTTATGAACACAAGAGTGGATACTATATGGATCTAGAAGTTCTTATGTATGAACTTAAAGATGTTCCAACCACTGATGACACAGTAGAGATACTATGACTACAATGGATCTAATGGTTAGGTAATGATATCATATAACATATTACAATAGTTATGTCTCATATGAGAAATCATATAGCAAAGAGATAAGGAACATGCAATATACCAACTTTAGCAAATGTTACTAACCCGTTGGATTAGCACTTGCGCAGTAGAAACATGATGGAACAGTGTATCACACAGACCCACCTTGAGAGTGACACATGGAAACCATAAATGGTAGTCATAGACATCTCTCATAGTGAAGGTGGTGATTGTGTTTCTTAGACCTGAAGTCACTACACTCATTACATGTCATTCGGTATACATTGACATCATCCAACATAACCCTGAATAAGGATTGCAAAAATGGTAATGATTGGGTCATTGTGACACATGGGGATTGACTGTGAGTGATGTAGATGGTATTTTTCCCTCCTACAGTAGTTTGATATCCGGGCCACTTGATAAGCGAGACTGAAAAAGGCATGTGCATGCACATGTGAATCAATATATGATATTAAGGTCACATGTATCTCAGACAGTCTGCTCTAGGTTCAAGGAACATGGATTGAATGTTGAAGAGAATAATGATTCCACGCCTAGAGTTCATTGTGGATATCAGAGACAAAGGAATTAGACAATCACTATAACACCTAACATAGATTGTAGGTGAAGTTGTTCTCCAACTTTGCATTCACTTGGGTAGCACTGATGTGTGTCTAGGCACCACTCTTTGTTTATGATGTCATAAACTAGTTATGGACATTCACTGCCAACGTTATATGGGACCTATAGGGTCACACACATAGGAATTCACCTAGAAGAGGAGTTTTATCATGAATGATAATTAAATTTTTTTATTACTAAAGTGTTTAGGAATTTAATTCAAGCTACAAATTAGATGACTAACTCCCAACTGACCAGTCCAAGTGTTGAACTGACTGCTTGGAGTGTAATGTTGATTAGAAATTGAATTGGCTGAGTTCTTCCTGTACTGGAGAGCAAACTGACCGGTTTACATGGTGAACCAATTGGCTCGGGTCACCAACTGACTGGTTGGGGTCGTGATACAACCAGCTCGTAAGGGAGAAACACCCAGTTCGTGGAGAAGTTTGATTGTATCAAGGATTAGTGTTGATGTCATGTTGTGCATTAATTGGATTCAATTTGCCAATTCATATGCAATTGGGAAACATGGCAAAATGTTTGGTTCATAGAGTGAACCAATCGGATTGCATATGAACCGACCAGCTCACTTGGTGAACTGACTAGTTTGTTGATTGCATGTTGCAAATTTTGTGATATTCCAGTCTCTTCCACTCCCACACAGAGTGAGAACCAAGACCCTAAACCCTCCTATAAATATAGGAATATTGGGGACTTCTCAAATAAAACTCAATTATTCTGACAATTGTTGTCCTCTTTGGTTGTGGTAACCAATAGAGAGCCCGATCAAGCCCTAACAAATAAAGGGAGGAATATCAAGGGAGAGCAAGTTGATGACTAGTACACCAATTCCATGGACAACTCCTTCATGTCAATTCTAATTGAATGACATAGTTCTAGGTGGTTCGTGTGGACTTCTTTAGAGGTGAGGAGGATGTTGTATGTTGCTAGGAGGACAACATCAACCCATAGTTCATGGTGAAGACTAGGAACTACACAGACATCGTCCAAGTGCAACTAGGAGTGTTATACTATTGCAATGAGTTGTAGTCATTGGACTTGCTACAAGACCATGTATGAACTTGTTAAAACATCCTTCCAATTACATAGTTATTGATGCAATCTTGCTATTATGGGGAATATGGATAGATAATTTGTGTTTCCACTGCCTACTCTATGCCCATATTATCCCTACAAACAAATTAGATGTATCCTCCACATCATCAGGTCCATTACTTCTTGCCTTATACTCATTGAGCAGATCAACACATGCATCTCAGACTTTTTTCTATTTATCTTCATATAAAGTATCAAAATAAAACATAATAATATGCAACTTATATCTTGGGTCTAATACAACAAAAACTCCCATCGTGGTATGTATGTCATCCCAATACTTCATAAATTTCTTTGTCATTTCATCAACCATCTTTTTAATTACTCAATTTGGACTATTAACCCAATTGACCAAAGCATCTCTAATTTGACACATTTTGGGAAAACACAAGTTGGAAGTTCGGTAAGTTGACCCAAAAAATAGTTCAATAACTCTATAAAACACCTTCAACTTTTCACATACATCAAAACAAAATTTCCACTCTGATTCACTTGGTAAATCTTTGTAATTTGTTCCCGTTGCTTTAATACATTAAATATGTCTTTATACATCATCACAGTTTGAAGCATTACATAGGTAGAATTCCACCTCATTGGACAATCAAGAGATAATTTCTTAGAAACATTCATCATCAATTGTCTTCTAGTTTCTACAAACCTCTCCACCCTTTTTGGAGTAGCAGTCCAATATGACACACACTATCTAGGATCATATCAACTGCATCCTTAATGACATCCAAATCATCTTTAACTATGATATTCAGAATATGAGCTACACAACTCATTTGGAACAATTGACCATACAATATTGTGGAACTTTGGTGCAATTTATCCTTCACTAGTTTAATTATGTCATAATTTTTTGTACTATTGGCAATAGTAATGCATGAGAGTTTTGTGTCTATGTTCCACTGGATCACATAAGACATTAACACTTCACATAAGACCTCACTTGTATGTGGACAAGGGATATACACAAACATAAAGATCTAACTTTGTAAGGACCAAAAGGGGTCGATATAGTGTGTTGTGATTACCATGTAAGCTCTCATTTGATGGTTTGCAGTCCACATGTCAGTGGTCACACTAACCCTAGAACCACAACTCTCCAAAAAAGCAATCTCCTATTTCTTCTCATCATCATAGACTTTCATTATATCTTTGATCGTATTTCTTGTTGGAAAAATAAAGAGGGGTTGAATAACATTAAGAACGTTCCTAAATCCAAAGTGGTCTACCATATTTAGTGGGTAATCATTCATTAAGACCGTATATGATATGGATTTTCTCCCATTCTCTTGGCTAAATGTAACATGTGGCTATGTACTAGGAGTTATCCTCACCCCTTTACCCTTCAATACCTGACATCTTCTATTTATGTGATCATGAAGATGAGTTGTCCTATTGTTGGCCTTTGCTAATAACAACCTTTTACAGTGTATGCATTCAACCTTCTAAACAATGCCAACTACTTTCACCTCAAAGTGATTCCATATCTCATCCCTACGACCACCCCTCTGTTTTGATGACACTACTGTATTTTCAACATGTATAGAAATGGGATTAGTTGGGTGCGAGCTACTTTTGGGTGACCTATATACTTCTAAGAGAGTATCCATGTCTATAAATTAGAAAAATAAGTTAATTAAAATCAGATTTGTTAAAGTATCAGACTCACATTGTTAAAGAATCAGACTTGCTAAGTATGTGTATGGGCATTTAACTAAAATAAGACTTATCAAAGTATCAAAATCACATCTTTGAGAGGCTAACAATATTTAAATTTGAGAAACTGGCATATTGGAAACAAACAAAATGCTCCAATTTTCTATCATCATGCCATTTTTAGGAAATGTTTGAACTGAAAGAAAAGGAGAGTAGTCTTATTCACACATATGTTATTGGATGCAACATTGAAAGCCTTATGATGGGTAATCTCTAGTTTCTCTACCTTGATGCACTGAATCTCATCTGTTTAAGATAGAGAAAAATAAAATACACCATATACATACCATGCTCGAACTAGTTGAAAGGAAGAAAATAAGAGATCAAGTCTGCAAATACTCATTTTGTGAGGTTTCAAAGAGCGTATACTAACTTGATCAAGTGGTTGTAAGCAGATGGCACCCTCTGTCTCTTCACTAGAGCTGTAGCTTTTCAATCAAATAAGGTTTTATATTCATTTTCATGTCCCCTGTAGGAAGAAATTCTCATATATAAGTATATGCAAGGTGAACATATGCTTTACTCTATTCTATATGTCTATGCTCTTAACTAGTGTCTATGCTCTAAATGTATCTACCTGCCTCTCTTAACCAGTGTCTATCCTCGAGGAAAATATGAGAGAAAGGAAAATTAGAGACAAGAGGTGGTACTAATTGGGGAAGGAAGCACTGGTGGCTGATACCCATTAAGCACTGGTGGTGGACACCGATTAAGCATTGGTGGTGGTGGACATGTAAGGGGAAGGAATTGGGGACTAGAAGTTGGTGGGAGAGAGGTGATGGTCCAGAGACCTATTGGGGAGGAAGAGAGATAAAGGGAGGTCCAAAGACTTGTTGGGTGTCTAGATATAAATAGAGACCTAGTTTCAGATGGAATATTTACAAAATGCTCATAGGTGTGGATGTGGCCAGCAAATACAATGTCAACACGAGCCCGATACAACACTTGTTCCATGGCAACCCCCATGGCTTCACCCTCACCTTGGTGAGCCAGGCTAGTGTTGTACCACGGAGCATGGAGGAGGACAATGAGCTAGGGTATATTGCTCCTATTCACTTTAACTAGGTCAGTCTAAAGCCCCTACAATCCCCCCAGCCTTCGGTCAACTACCCCAAGGTCCTAGACCCAGATCAGTGTAGATAGAAAACGTTGATGTGAAGGGGGAGTAGAGGATGAGAAAATGAAGGGAAAACCAAGGAAGGAGATACCGGACCACGGTGGATGTAATTGTAGATGTTGCTCTTCTAAGATACTAGTAGTTGCTGCCACTGTCTGCAACTCCTACTTGAACGTCCTAGATGCCCAAATACATGATGCCCTAGATGTCGATTCTGGTGGAGAGGAAAGGGAAAATCCAAGATGATGATGCCCTAGATGTGCTTTAAGATGTCGAAGCAATCTCTGATGTCCTGGAATCGTGTGCTCGTAAGGCTGGAAACATCGAGGTCCAAAATCAGATCTTTAGATGGGTTATTTGTGGATGGAGAATTCCAAATCTGATAGCTTAGTTACCTATACTAGGAGGCGGTCAGCCTGGAAACATGTGGTTGTGAGGCTAGAAGTGTGGCATGGTGACGAGGAGAGGTTGGCAGTGTGCATCGGTGGCTAGGGTTCTGGTCAGTTGGAGAGTGCAAAGAGAGGATATGCGGAGAGGTTTGTGATTCTCTAGACTTTGTGATTGCAAAATGCAAATGTTAGGGTAGCGGGTTTCCAGATTGCCACCCTCTCACAGCATGGTGTTTTTACAAATTGATCCAACAACCATTCTGCTCTTCAAATACCCACAAATGTGGGGTGGTTCGGAGTGGTTCATTTTGGGTTGTGGGTGGCTGGTTTTTATAACCAATCCTATCGACAACGCTGCAACACAACTGGGTAGGTAGGTCACCTAGCTTCTGACAACCCAATAAAGGGTGGGATACATACTCTGTGGAACCCAGTCGGGTGACAACTATAACCTGGAGAAGCCAGGCGCATGACTCTCTACCTCAAGCTTCTAACACCTTGGTGCATAGTGGCCCTTTTTTAAATCCACCGATAAGTATGACAGCAAGGGTGGAGCCAAGGGAACAAGCGGGGGTCAAAGACTCCAAAAAAATTATAATTAAATATTTATATACTACACTTGGGCCTTACTATATATATATATATTAATATTTGTCCTACATTTGCATGATTAATTTAGTAGCATACTTGATTAGGACACTAACCATGAAGCACCTTCACTTTGGGGTACGGGAGTTACAAAAATACATTACATGGATTATTGGGTAGTCTATTGGATTAACTAAGGATGTGTTGTGCTTGTTTCACTTTGGATTGTAGCTTCAACTCCCACATACTATATTTTCTTTACATTTTAGCACATCTTACAAGTTTCATTGGATTCCCTAACCATAAAGTTCTAGCTCAACCTCTGCATGGAATTACTTAGGGTGAGGGAAGTCAGGCCAGTCTATGAGGAGGAACTAGAGACTTTGGTATCCTGTACTCGTTTTAGCAAATCTTTAAAGTTTCATTGCCCCCCAACCAAAAAGTTTGGCTCTATCTCTACATGATAGTACTTAGGGTAAGGGAGTCTAGAAAAATCCATGAAGAGGAACTCAAGGCTTTCGGATCCTATACTCATTCGAAGAACCCCCTACGGTGGACTATAAATCCTCCGTCGCCCTCCCATGTTTTGTTAAGTGAAACACGGAGGTGACTTTTTGTACATGACCTATAGCACAACAAGGAAGGCAGAGGCGATCCAGTCAGATCTAGCCATAAATGGATCCCCCACTGGATCCATGAAAATTAAAGAAGGTAAATGTAGTTAATTTTCAAAAGATTTCCCTAATTTGCATAAATCATAGAAAATGGGTTATAGCTTAGAAAAATGCCAACCATATATCCATTAGAATAGAAAACCATGATCTACATAATGTAAAGTATATATTGATGTTTTGAGGGGTTCTTAAGGAGTGGGGCCCCATAGGGGAGTCACTCTCTTACTCATGAGAAAATTAAAATACATCATTTCCAAACATCTCATTGTATTTTCACAAAGGATGCTATATTAAAATTCAAATACACAATATATCAAATACTAAAAGTTTAGCAGTGGAAATAAAAATATAACTATTATAATTTTTTATTCTATCACAATTCATCACAATACAGGGTGTGTACAAAGAAAAACTAAAAGAAACTAAACTATCTTTACGAGTTTGCAAAGGGCAACATGGCTACTCTAATCTATCTTCAAGAGAAAATGGCTGCTCTTGCTCAGGCTACAGCTCAGGGTCACCCATGGTAAGATCTTCTCCACCTGAGGGGTTGGGAACACCGCTACAAGAAAAGAGTAGATGAAAACTATCAGCTAAAGTGGTATGAGCTTAAAATAGGAATTGGATATATATATATATATATATATATATATATATATATATATATAATGTGAAATTAAAGTAAATAAGGTTCTCAATGAAAAGATAGGTAGAATATTCAATTGGAACTCAAAAGGGATCTTCATATAGTAAGATGAAGATATTATATGAAGAACAATAAAGTACAATCATAAATACTTACCCTAACTGTTATACAGGACAATAATAGAAATCGTTCCAATCAATTCAATGGAATTCAATTGCATGTGGATTATATAGTAGAATACAAACATCTAAAAGTAGGTATAGAACTCTTCCACATCCTGTGCCTAGTAAGGAGGTCAGAGCACCCACAATTCTCTATGTAGTGGAATATGTGTGTGTGTGTTTGTGAGAGAGAGAGAGCATATATTTTGTGTGAGAGAGAGAGTCTATGTGTGTCGGTCTGTGTGGCACGTGTGAGCACTTAAATCCCATATATGAAAGAGCTATTTAATGGGAGGCAACCCTAAATGTACTGCTATGAATAGAAAAAGATAGCATTACAAATCAAACATACATTTAATGTGGAGGCAAGATAATTTCATTCCAAATATATCATCAATTAGGGTTTCCATTTATAGAATGGAACAATGAAATGAAAATAAGAAAATTAGGTGGAAATTAAATAAAGGAAAGCATGATACATAAAATGTTGTATTCAATAAGTAGTTATTGATTATTCAGAGACGACTTAAGATCAATGTGAATAAATGATTCTCAATCAAGATCATTCTAAAAGCACAAATGTACTTATAAAGGGTATCATATTAGGAAAAACAAGAGAGAGAAATTAAGATTGTTGACCAATATGACTCATAAAGAGAATCGATGTACCTCAACTAGTGTCTCAATAGGTCAAAGTCAAACCCTCACCCTAAGTAGGTTATCCTTCACCTATTATCACATTGAACATATATATTGATCATTAGTTAACATGTATGCTCCAAGCCTAAATTATCAACTCTTATTATTATATTTTGGTTTGAGTAGTATATAACTAGGTAGATAATATATTTTTGATTCTAATGAATACTTATTTATAATTTTATAACATGTATATTAATTACTATAAATGATCTTAGATACTATTATTTACTTATTTATAAAACAAAATTGAGAAGAAGAATAAAAAGCCATGTGTCACGTGTCAATATCTTGATGCGTGACTGGCCAACTTGTAAAATTACAAACGTAAATATCAAACTATAAAGAACCAAAATAAATAAATACAAAGAATCAAATGACTATGGATTACATGACATAATCAATTCATGGCAAGGGTTAACTCATGAAATTAAGGGAGAGAAACTTCTTCCCCATTGTGTAACTCATGAAGAACAACATCCTATACTAAATTCATGAAATTCAAAACATTGGACCTCACCTATGGAGATTCATTGGAGGATCCCACCTATTCCTCCTCTCTACAACTACTTCAACAAGCCAAATAAGTAATTTTTAGATGGAAGGAAGCTTTGGATAAACTAGCATCCAGGATTGGTCAGTCGACAAAGTGTTGAATAACAATGGGGAGTAAACCAAGGCAAACCATATGTTAAGACCTTTTATTGAGGACCCAACATTGATGTTGAAACCTAAAAACCAAAGAAAGACTCCATGTAGTTGGATTGTGTCTTGCAATCAACTAAAGTTAGAAAAAAAGGATGGAAATAGAGAAACATTCCAATTATCTTCTTTAAATATCAAAGGCACAAAGAGATTTACAGTTATTAAAAAAACTACAAGGAACAATTTCCACACCACATAGTGGTTAGTCGGTGTGCCAACAAACTCTATTAAGATTGAACGACAAACTTGAGTTTGGAGAGTGGGTATCATGTTGAACGAGAGAAACATACC